>CM062812.1:419163649-419871149 GCA_031772625.1 Pinus tabuliformis
TCCAGTTACTTCACGCTGATATTTGTGGTCCTATGAATACAGCTTCTATTACTGCTTGCAAATATTTTTTTCTTATTGTCGATGATTTCAGTAGAAAGATGTGGGTGTATTTTCTAAAAAATAAATCTGATGCACTTAGTACCTTTCAGAAGTTTAAAACCTTAGTTGAAAAAGAGTCTGGCTGTAACATCATGACTCTTAGGACCGACAATGGGGGGGAATTTTGTTCTTCAGCTTTTGCCAATTTCTGTGATATTCATGGCATCAAACATCAGTTAACCGCACCATACACTCCTCAGCAGAACAATGTTGTCGAGCGCCGCAACCGCACGGTTGTTGAAATGGCTCGTTCCATGTTACAACACAGGAGTGTTCCAAACAGATTCTGGGCTGAAGCAGTATTTACTGTTGTTTACCTTCTTAACAGATCACCCACTCAGGCTGTTACAGGGAAGACTCCTGAAGAGGTTTGGTCTGGCCGTAAGCCTAAGATCAGTCATCTCAAAGTATTTGGCTCAGTTGCATATGTTTGGATTCCAGCTGCTAAGCGCTCTAAGTTGGATTCCAAAAGCCAGAAACTCATGATGACAGGTTACAGTGATCATCACAAGGCCTATAGGCTGATAGATATAGCCACTGGTCGACTTAGCTTCAGTCGAGATGTAGTATTTGATGAAGACAGAGGCTTCTTTCAGTCTTCTTCTTCTGAGCAGCGCTCTGAGGATCCGCCTCACAGTGTTCTTCTTCCAATCAGTCCATCTGATGGGAGGGATGATGTAGCATCAGGATTTGATACTACTCTATCTGAGCTTCCTCCAGAAGCTAATCCTCCTCTTGCTGTTCCTATTGCTCTTGAGCCTGCTTCTCTTCCTCCTGATATTGGTTCTTCTTCTCTTCGGCCTAAATGGTGGGCTAAAACCATAGGTGATCTCCGGGATGATGAGCTCCTTGAAGGTAGAACTTCTAGGCATAAGACCAGACAACAGTCTACAGTCAATTTTGCTCTTATGGCTAACCTTCACAGTATTTTTGAGCCTCAAACATATTCAGAGGCTAAGGGTACATCTGAGTGGGAACAGGCTATGGAAGCAGAATTTCAGAGTCTTCAGAAGAATCACACATGGACACTTTCTGATCTTCCTGCAGACAAAAACCCCATAGGCTGCAAATGGGTGTATAAAGTAAAATACAAAGCTGATGGAACCTTAGACAAGTATAAAGCTCGGCTTGTGGCTCGAGGATTTTCACAGAAGGAAGGCATCGACTATGAGGAGACTTTTGCTCCTACAGCCAAGATGAGTACCATAAGGCTTGTTCTTGCCCTAGCAGCTCAGTTCAATTGGAAAGTTCATCAGATGGATGTAAAAAGTGCTTTCCTAAATGGTGATCTCCAAGAAGAAGTCTACATGACGCAGCCTCCAGGATTCAAGGTTGCTGGTCAAGAACAGAAAGTGTGTCGGTTAGTTAAAGCAATCTATGGACTGAAACAAGCTCCTCGGGCTTGGTACATGAAAATTGATCAGTACCTGACAGATCAGGGTTTTCAGCGGAGTCCATCTGATGCAAACTTGTATATCAAGCATACTGGTGATGATATCTTGTTTGTAGTTGTCTATGTGGATGATCTTATCATTACTGGCAGCTCTGCACATTTGATCCATGGGATCAAACAAGATCTATGCAGAACTTTTGAGATGACAGACTTGGGACTTCTTCATTACTGTCTGGGGGTTGAAGTGTGGCAGACTGAAAATCAGATCTTTCTTTCTCAGTCCAAGTATGCCAAAAATCTTGTGGAAAGGTTCAGAATGCAGGATTGCAAACCAGCCACGACTCCTATGGAACCAGGGCTCAAACTTTCAGCACAGTCATCCTCTCCTCTTGTGGATGAAACTTTATTCAGGCAATTAGTGGGCAGTCTCATCTATCTTACTGCTACTAGACCTGACATCAGTTTTGCAGTAAGCTACATTTCTCGCTTTATGTCAGCTCCTAAAGCTGATCATTGGATAGCAGCAAAGCGGGTGCTACGATATGTGCGTGGTACTTCTGATTATGGCCTCTTATATACTCGCAGCTCCAATCCTATTCTCAGTGGCTACACTGACTCTGACTGGGCCGGTTCGGTTGATGACCGTAAATCTACAGCTGGGTATGTGTTTAGTCTAGGATCTGGTGCTGTTACTTGGACTAGTAAGAAGCAACAGGTAGTGGCTCTCTCCTCAACAGAAGCAGAGTATCGGGGAGCAGTTAAGGCAGCCTGTGAGGCAGTTTGGCTTCGTCGTATGCTTGCAGATATGCATGTTCCTCAGACAGGGCCTACTTCTTTGTTTTGTGATAATCAGGGAGTGCTCAAACTTGCCAAGAATCCAGTATTTCATGAACGAACAAAGCATGTGGAAACTCACTGCCACTTCATTCGACAGCTGGTTGAAGACGGCTCAGTTCAGTTGCACTATGTTCCCACAACAGAGCAGCCAGCCGATATTTTCACCAAGCCTCTTGGTCCTGATAAATTTGTAAAATTTCGCGGGTCTATTGGTGTTGTAAATAGATTGAGCATTAAGGGAGGGTATTAGAATATATCTCTATTTAGTAATGCTCAGTCTTTTAGCTGTTTCTATTTTTATTCTTTTAGCAGTTTCTTAGATGAAACTGTTTGTTCTATATTCTACATAGAAACCTGATGTTTCTATTATTGTAAATATCTTTGTATTATCATTGAGCTGTTAGCTCTAGGTTAATGTATTCATTTCAATATTCTTTTACATGCGTGTTTCGCACTGTTTTAAATTTTTGTAGCTTCAGAAGGTCTTCTACATACATTGGTGTCCTCTCGAGGTGGTTATTCGAGAGAAGCAACTAATCTGGTCTCCTTCCTAAGTTTTAGCTTCGGAAAAGTACATTAATTATTCGATTAATGTAGACTTTGGGCTAATGTTTCTCTAAGGATAAATAATTAAGTATTTAAGTGACATAGATCTAATCTCCAACTATGATCAAAGAAAGCTAGGATTTAATATGAGCAATCAATCACTTTGAAGATTAGATTATATGTTGAATTTTCTACAATAATGCACAATAGAAAATGATCTTCTGATCTGATAATTACTTTCCAATGATTTCCAATCAAATTATCTTATGTCACATATATCATTAAGCAATTACACACAAAAAATCTCAACAGTAATGCAATGAAATTAGTAGGATCATAAAGAGACAGTCAAGAACAATAGAGAAAAGTTAGTTTTGGTCAACATTGGTCAACAATCTTAAATTTCAGCCTTAGGTCAGCTTGGTCCTGTGGTCAAAGGGTCTATGGTCAACTGTGGTTGACTATGGCCCAAATCTGCAGTCAAAGACTTCCTCTTCTACAGTCAAACTTTCCTCTTTCTTTGCGGTCAACTTAGTCAAAACTTCAGTCAAGCACGGCAGATTTTTTTTGTCAAAAGGCACAGATCAAACTCGATCAAACTTCAGATTTCCTTCTCTTTTCCTTGCACATCTGGATCATAACCGAAGAGAAAATGATGATGTCGGAATTGGTCAAATGGGAGGAGTCTCATGTGTATTTATATTAGTCAAAATGGGGTGGGCGTTTAGGTGAACATTAACTCCATCAAGGGTTGAGGTTAGCATTGATTCAGTAAAATGGATTTACCACAGGTAGTTTGTGAGCCCATAGAATTTGGTAGTCCAAGTTATTGGCCCATGGTATTCACTTGTGATGAAGCATTTAACATACTCCATCATAAAGTGGCTCAAGAAGCCAGTTCTTTGGCCGGCTTGGACAGATTGCCAAGGTGAATAGAGATATCTTTTGGAGGCTGGTTTTCCTGGTACAAGAATTTCTAGGATAAAACATCTTGCTGCCTGTATTATGTTTTCTTTGTCTGCCTATGATCACTTTTTAATAGAGTTTAGCATTATTTATATTTAAATAAATCTTTAAAGATAAAACAATCATCCATGACAATTATGCTGAGTTTAATGACAAAATACTAAACAATTTTCAATAACAAAATACGCTGAAATCAAGTCAAACAATCTAAAGTTTAAACATTTCCACAGTTCAAAAGAAGCACAAACCAAGTTATGAAGTACCTGAAGGCGTGCAATAACAGTTTCCTTTTGTTTTTTTTTTCCATCTTCAGTAGTTTTACCTTTTGGCTTTCCACTATTCACTTCCTTGGTTTCAAATATGTATCTGATACCAAAATATAAAACACATTAAATTATAGCAATTGCTTTGAAAATGCAAATATTCTTTAAAAATATATCTCAAATGCTTTGATTATGAACCTTATTCATATAACTGAAAGTTTATCTTAGTTGACGCAAAACAAGATATTCGCATATATCTTTGTGCATTTAAATTAAACTACAACAGATAATGGACTTATATACTACCGACTTCAGGTCCTACTCTATCTAAGATAAAATGTTGTATCTCATTTTGAAATTTTATTTTAAGCATCAGTTATTTATGCACTGTGTTAAAAGTACAATTGATGCAGGAGCATTAGAGCTTCCAAGTTGTTAAACACACATGGGCAGCAAGAGAAAATATGAAAGATAAAACATGCAGTACAATTTTTATTGACAAATGATATACATTTATAGTACATTATGTGACCGTTGGGTTTCACATCCCAAGGTCTCTTGGACTACTTAGTCTATTCAGCTTCCACACTAACCCATTTAGGATTAGGTGTCCAACATTCCCCCCCTTAATCCGAAGGGTTATGTATGAGTCCAAGAAGAGAGCTGAAATACAAAATGTGCAAAAATGCATGGCAGCACTAGGCTGAATGTGCTCTATGAAATGTTGGTATAAAGGGCGGTGGTTTAAGGATGACCACCAACACTGGAACGCTTAGTGCAGTTCCCGGAACTCTTCCAAAACTGGCAAGAAACTGAAGTCTTCTGCTAGAGGAAGTGATCCTATTGTTTTAAAGAGGGAAACCTTCAACCATGAAAGGGAGGCCTCACCTCGCATAAAAGGGAGAACTTCAACCTGAAAAGGGAAGTCTCAACCTGTGATGGTTTAAGGATAACCAACAACTCTAGAATGCTTAATGCAATTCCTAGAACTCTTCCAAAACTGGCAAGAAGCTGGAGTCTTCTGCTAGAGGAAGTGTTCTCAATTTTGTTTCTGGAATTCTTCCAAAACTGGCAAGAAGCTGAAGTCTTCTGCTAGAGGAAGTGTCCCAGATTGCCAACTGAAGGCATGTTCAGGGGCATCTTTGTCTCTGGCTACAACTCTAAAACTGGTGTGGCAAGTTGTGGCTCAGGCTCGCTTGATGTGACTTTGAAGCTTGTAGATGACCATCATTTCCCCCCCTGTCAGATACAAGGTGAGATGCTGGAGAAAACTCAACTGCAAGATTGTTCAATACTCTGGAACAAGTGCTGACATGTGTTTGGAATTTATTGACAAATGATATACATTTATAGTACATTATGTGACCGTTGGGTTTCACATCCCAAGGTCTCTTGGACTACTTAGTCTATTCAGCTTCCACACTAACCCATTTAGGATTAGGTGTCCAACATTCCCCCCCTTAATCCGAAGGGTTATGTATGAGTCCAAGAAGAGAGCTGAAATACAAAATGTGCAAAAATGCATGGCAGCACTAGGCTGAATGTGCTCTATGAAATGTTGGTATAAAGGGCGGTGGTTTAAGGATGACCACCAACACTGGAACGCTTAGTGCAGTTCCCGGAACTCTTCCAAAACTGGCAAGAAACTGAAGTCTTCTGCTAGAGGAAGTGATCCTATTGTTTTAAAGAGGGAAACCTTCAACCATGAAAGGGAGGCCTCACCTCGCATAAAAGGGAGAACTTCAACCTGAAAAGGGAAGTCTCAACCTGTGATGGTTTAAGGATAACCAACAACTCTAGAATGCTTAATGCAATTCCTAGAACTCTTCCAAAACTGGCAAGAAGCTGGAGTCTTCTGCTAGAGGAAGTGTTCTCAATTTTGTTTCTGGAATTCTTCCAAAACTGGCAAGAAGCTGAAGTCTTCTGCTAGAGGAAGTGTCCCAGATTGCCAACTGAAGGCATGTTCAGGGGCATCTTTGTCTCTGGCTACAACTCTGAAACTGGTGTGGCAAGTTGTGGCTCAGGCTCGCTTGATGTGACTTTGAAGCTTGTAGATGACCATCATTTCCCCCCCTGTCAGATACAAGGTGAGATGATGGAGAAAACTCAACTGCAAGATTGTTCAATACTCTGGAACAAGTGCTGACATGTGTTTGGAATATCTTCTTGGCTGTTGATGCCCATTGCCAAGAAGCGATCCATCCAAGATGAATCTTTGTTCTTGCAGGACGTTTGTTTTTGAAGCATCTGTGTGAAGAAAGGCTAGTTTTATGACAGTGCTTACATGGATGAAGATCAAAACAGTGATCTTTCATATGGCCAACTCGGTCACAGTGTTGGCATTTCACGACCTGTTGTTTTTGCTGTTGTTGTTGTTGCTGTGGAAGAGGGGTAGAATCTGGAACAGCTGGAGGTGAATTGTCATGAGGAGCAGGTGAACTGTCATGAATAAATCCAGCACTCTGAAACTGAATGGACTTGGAGTAGTCTGGAATATGAAAGGACAAGTCCTTGTCATATCCAAGACCAGTTTTGTGCTTGTTGTGGACAAGTTGTTCCCAAGGTCTGATGATGGGCTTGGGAAGTGCAGACTGAGTTTCTGCATCTGCATGTACAACTACTGCTTTATTTGAATGAACAGTAACATTATTGACTTGCTGTTTATGGGAGTCTGTTTCAATCCTCTGAATAGAAACAGGTTCAGAATGATGACTCCACTGTTGTAATTCTTCCTGCTGTAGCTCTGTTTCCAGCTGCAAAAACTCAATGTTTTCTTGTGCATGTTGTAAAGATGTTTGAATATCTTTGAGAGTGTTTTTGTTGACTTTAACTGTACTTCCATCAGTAGATAAGATTAGAGTGCTTAATAACTCTAATAATCCATGATTTTTCTCCATTATTCAGACAATCAAATCAACAATGTATTTGTAAAAAACAATCAAATGACCAAAAATGCACTCCCCCCCCCCCTTTTTTTGTTGTTGTTGTTGTTTTAGCCTCCAATGCACATTCCTTTAGATATCAGTCCACCCTTATAAGCATGAGTACAATAATGTTTAGTACTTATTTATTTGCTTCACACAGAGATATAACTAAAAAATAGCGATATTTGGAAACATAAGAGAAAACGGTACTGAAATATAGAACCTCGGTAGAAGTTTCAACTGTATAAGATAAAGATTTCCCACTTTTTCAATACCCAGAAATTGTACCCAAGAGCAACCTTTTCCTCTGGCATTGTACAGTAGTGGTTTCAACCACCTGAGTATGACAAGCTCGGTCTTCTGCAATTTTAATGCAATACGAGCTCCTGAATTCCACAAGGAACCCCCAAAGACAAACTCCCACAAGCCTTCAAACCGAACTTAGTCTCATTTTATTCTGTCCTGAGACTTACGACGACAATGAGCTCCCAATTGCTATGTATAGTAGCTCAACAATCTTCTGTCACCCTGTGAGCACACATTCAGCCAGATTTCCACAATTTGACATTGAGTGATATCGACTTTAACAAGGGGATAAATACCAACGCTTAGTGGCCAATGCCTCTGGTCGTATGAACCTCAGCATGCAACAGAAATTCGCTCCAAAACAATTATTATCTTGGTATATCAAGTGCTCAATATACAGTTCGATTTCCACCAACTATGCAAATAGAATGGAGACAATTAGAGCAGAGGAACCCGGGTTACAATAGATGATTCAGTGTAGTTTTCAGTTCTTCAATGACATATAAGTTCAGAATTTGCTCCTCTCTGTACAGCACCTCAAAACGTCCCACCAGCAATCAATATAAAGGTACCAGCAGTTGTTATAGACACCATAAGGTGGTCATAGCTCCTTCCAGCTCACCAATAATGGCTCAGACTCCATGCAGTCAACAACATGAGCCTCTCCAAGATGATATACAGCGTCATGCAATGGGGATAGTGGCAGCCTTTGAATTGCAGTTAACTCATTCCACCTTAACTGTGACTCGCCCAGAAATTATGCAACTCTCGTCCAGCATTACCAGTGAGGGATTTCGACCCTATTTCTCATTGGAATCACGCCCAACAAAACTTCTCCCCGTATGTACATTCAACCTCCCAGAGTAACAAATTTCTCAAGATATGGCCCTCTGCAGAGAAGACACATTTAGCAATCGAAGGAAGTGGCCACTACCCGAGTGAATACTTTTGTCAAGGATTCCCAAGATCCAAATCCTTTGATTCGTGCTCTAGCTGTACGAACAATGGGTTGTATTCGGGTTGACAAAAACACAGATATTTGTGTGATCCGCTTCAAAGATGCCTCAAGGATGATGATCCTTATGTGCGAAAGACGGCTGCTATATGTGTTGCTAAACTTTATGATATTAATGCTGAACTGGTGGAGGATAGAGGGTTTCTAGAGACTCTTAAGGACTTGATTTCAGACAGCAATCCCATGGTTGTAGCGAATGTCGTGGCAGCACTGGCAGAGATCCAAGAAAACAGTAGTAGAGCAATATTTGAAATTACTAGTCACACACTTTTTAAACTTTTCGCAGCGCTCAATGAATGCACTGAATGGGGTCAAGTGTTTATACTAGATGCTCTTTCAAAATACAAGGCAAGTGATGCCCGAGATGCAGAGAAAATTGTTGAACGTGTAACTCCTCGTCTTCAGCATGCCAACTGTGCAGTTGTACTTTCGGTTGTGAAGGTGATTCTGCAGCAAATGGAGCTTATTACAAGCACTGATGTTGTTAGAAACCTCTGTAAGAAAATGGCCCCTCCATTAGTTACTCTCTTGTCGGCAGAGCCCGAGATCTAGTATGTTGCTTTAAGGAATATAAAACTTATTGTGCAACGGCGGCCTACTATTCACTGCAAGTATGGTTGTTAACCTACCCGAGTTAAATGAGTGATGTGATTTCCAGAACTCACCCCAACACCTTGAAATACGTTCAACCACCAGAAAGGTTAACCCGACTCCCTTGCTTGGTGCCTCCACGCAGTGATGGACCCAGCCCTTAAAATTTGTGGGAATCGTGCTGCATATTCTGACCTGTAGATTCAGTCACGCAAGCGTCTGCCATTCTAATACTTTAAAGAGATCTGAACTTCCATCAGCATATTGGGCTAATGAGAGTGAAACAGCTAGAGGAATTTCAATCTTGTAATGGTCAGAATTTGTCAAAGAATTCCAGCAGCATGGAATGAGCAACAGAGAGGAAGGCCAAGAGATACCACAAAAGATCTGGAAATGGGACCTGCATAGGCCACCACAATGAAACGCTTCGCTCCACGCTCACATCACCACAATGAAACGCTTCAGCACTCCATCCTGACACACAACAGCGCTGTATACCAAAATAAACCGCAGAGCGCATACACCAAAGCGTTGTATACCATGTCAGTTCAACGCATATACCAAGTGAATGCAAGCGTTAAGCATAAGACAGTTTTACCATTATTGCCTGTTCAAAACACTTCGTTAACGATCGCTACAGAAAATAAATGGAGGCGCAGGTGAGATGTTGGGAATCCGCACAGAATAATCAATGGAGGCGCAGTATAATCAGGTGAAGCAATTCATGCAATGGAGGCGCAGGTACAATAACGCCCTTTTTGAAAAGTTTATGACAGTCAGAGAATTGAACAGTCAGACAGAGGGGCAGGCTAGCAGCGTTCAGGTTACGTGGAGAAGGCCAGCATTCAGAAATAAAACGCATATGACAGACAGGACAGCACTAAAATTACCATGAAACGCTTATGGACAAAGAGCGCAGGTCTGTATAGAGGAATATGGCAGAAATAAACTGCATAGAAAGGCCATAAAACAAATGGCTCAAATTAATTATGCAAGGCAGGAATACGCCTGCTCTGATACCCTGTTAAACACACATGGGCAGCAAGAGAAAATATGAAAGATAAAACATGCAGTACAATTTTTATTGACAAATGATATACATTTATAGTACATTATGTGACCGTTGGGTTTCACATCCCAAGGTCTCTTGGACTACTTAGTCTATTCAGCTTCCACACTAACCCATTTAGGATTAGGTGTCCAACACAAGTGTGAAAAAGATTAAAAATGGGGTCTTGACATTTGAGAAGAATTTATATTCTTCTATGTAAATAAATTGTATTTTCCAAGTTGGTATATTTTATGAGTTTTAGAACTAGATGATTCATAGTTTTAGAAAAGCTATGGATAGGTGATATTTTGTCCATAAGACAAAAACAAATCTACCTTGAAAAGCATGAGAGATTCTAGGGATAGATTGAGTGATTTTAGAATTTAGAAAAAAAAATGATCTATGTAGTGACTTATGGATGATTTATGGAGCACTTTTAGGATTTAGGAAAATCTGATTTATGGAGTGATTTATGGGTGATTTATGGAGTGCTTTTAAGATTTAGAAAAACTATTGAATTTTTTAATTCTACTTATTGTAAGCCTACGGGCAATGAGAACTAATGGCCAAATGAATGTAGAATCAGGCCAAGAGAGGAATCAGTGTTTTTGAATATTTATATGTACAAAATTTGTTGAATGAAAGTATTTGAAAGCATCTTTATGCTCATGATTGTCTCTGTGTATGAATGAATGAAGAATTCCAGCATCTCTGTGTAATTTGGAATTAAGTGAGAAGAAAAATTTTGTGCATGTGTATTTGTTTTTGCAGGACAGATAGGAGAAATCTATGTATAAGCAAAGTGGGAATGAATTCAAGTCAAAGAATTCAAGGAAGGATTTCTATATGATTAAATCTTGTAATACAAGTATCAGATCTTGTTGATGAATACCTCTGAAAAATGAATTTTCCTGCATCAACAATACACTAAAAGTAAATTATTTTTCCACCTAAGGGTTTCTTGGAATGGATGTTCATGTCACAAGAACAATAAAAGTCATCCACAATCTTGGGTGTCACATCTATCAAGACTGTAGTCAACAGGACATAACCACTTAGTATTATTAGTATTACTTATCAAGAATTGCCCTATATTACCAGAACACAAATACAACAATCCAATGTGGCTACAAATCCAATACAAATATGGCAATTCTCAAGAAGGCCCAGATTTGATATGACTGGGATATGGTACACACAAAAATATCTACATTAAATATCAAAGCTAGCTGAATCATGGGTGCAATTGAAATCACTGAGGATTCCAATGCGGGTGCAACACCCATCCTGAAATTAGCAATCAGAGAATTGGAAGATAGAACCCTAATCCAATCATGTGTGTGTGTGTGTGTATATATATATAGAACAGAAGATGCAAATCTAACAGTGCTCAATCCATAGTAGAAAAAAAAGTTTCTGTCTCACATTTGACGTTACAAAAATTTCCCATAAGCCTGCTGTTAAAATGTGCAACTAAGGCCAAATTCCACTTTGGGCAGCTCATTGGCCTAAGATGATTATTGGACAAAATTCCTCTTTTCGAGAGGACCAAAATTGACCCTCGAAGCACTGAATTCGAACAAGGAGAAATATGTTTTTGATGTCAAGCCCACAACAGCACATTTGGTCAAGATCGGCTTGGGCCCTTGAGTAAATTAGACAAATTGAACCCCCTCCAGCACATACAAATAAAGGAGACCCTCAAGAGTCAACCTCATTTGGCACATTCAACACATATCATTCTTCTTCTCTATCCTTCATTGATGGGTTCGTACAGCTCAGGGATTGCAGGGATTTTCCACAAGCGTGAAGGGACAAGTGTCTATTTCACATTGGAGGAATTGCAGGTCAGTTCTAGGACATTAACCAGCATTGACTTGGGTAAAATTGGCATCGTTTGACTGCTGTTTTTGGTGGAGTATCTCTGTTCTAGCAGGCCACAGCTCTTGGCACAGAATCCGAGGTAATCTAGGCACTTTGACTGCAGCCCTAATTGCAGAACTTTGACTACAGGTATCCTCTCTAAGTTGACCAAGTTTCACTGCCTGGAATTAGACTGTTTTGGGCTCATTCCAATCAGCAAAGGAGGCCACATTAATTCAACCAGGACCGAGCTCTTTTGGAGACTACTTTGACTGCTGCATTGACCGTTATCTGCTGTCTGGTTAGAGCACATTAATTGCCGTTGATTTTTTCAAATGGCAGACATTCATTAAGCTGATCAGATTTACATTGGTTTGGATACTTTGCAAGAGTCAAGTCACTTTGACTTTGATTCTCATCATTGTACTCTATTGGATATTCTCTCTCTGCCAAACATTTGATATTTGATAATAAGAAGGATTAATTAAGGGTTTTTCCCTGGCTTTAGCCAAATATTAGTATTCTCTTGTCTTGACTTGTCTGCTGCATTTATTGTTTATGTTCTATCTACAGTTACTGTCAATGTGAATTAATGGTTTATGCGATTGATATTAAAATCTAAGTGGAAATTGTCATTGGGCTAATAAAAGGACATTGGAGTAATGTTGCAAGCATAGAACATACCATTGTTATCTGAAATTAACATGGTATCAAAGCTAAGGTAAGGACAAGCCCAAGCAAGAAAAAAAGCAATCACCAAGATATTTGTTGACAAGGACTATTCTCCATGGCTGCTACTTCATATTTCAAGACTGAGGATAAGCTCAATGACAAGTCAGATTATCATGCTTGGAAGATGACTCTTGAGTTGACCTTGAAGGAGCATGAAGTATTGCACTATATGCAAGGGAAAGCGGTGGAGCCTCCTTCAAATGCACCTGCTGCTGCTAGAACAAAGTATAGAAAAGGTGAGGTCAAAGCTAAGAAAATTTTAATTGACTTCATTCAAAAACATTTGGTTGCCTATATTTCTGATTTGGGAACTTCTAAGAAAATGTATGATAAGTTGGTTGGGATGTTCAAAGTGAACAATGCAAATCAAATCCTCTTTCTCAAGAACATGTTGAAAGATATCAAGATGGATAAAGGGGAGTTTATCCAATCCTATTTTATGAGAACAACTGTTGAATTTTGGATAACATGTTCTTTGCTTAGGACAAAGAGTTCAATGATTCAGATGAGCCCAAGATTAATTCCATTTATCAATTGTATAAACTATTATTCATTGACAGTAATTATCGAAAGAACATAAGTGATCATATGCAGAAGACAAGCCACGACAAGAGAACACCGAAATTGGCTCAAGCCAGGGAGAAACCCCAAGATGGGGAAAACCCTTGATCAAATCTTCTTATTATAAATATCAAGTATTCAGCAGAGAGAGTACAATAATCGAAATGACTTGCCAAATTGTGTGGATCCAATATCGCTGCCTTGAAGATCACTATTGTCCAACTTGAGTGGTCCCAAAACTCTTCATATCAGTCGTGGCCTTCCAAGACAAACATGAAGGTGCACTCCACTAACTTTATAGACTGTTTTGAACCTTTGTTATGCCCAGTGTTTTAAAAAATGGCCGGCTCGAAACCGACTCGACCGAGTTGGTCCGATCCAGGCCTCAAAAATTTGACTCTGCCAAGTATTCAATTCGGTCGGTCGGGTTAATACCGAGCCAGCCGAGTTGTCTAACAACTCGGCTGGCTCGGCCGAGTCCGTATTAACCCGGCCAGGTTACGTAAAGCGGCCCAGGCACATAAAAAAACAACGATTTTTAATTTTTTTTAAATTAATTGTTTAGTGTGGGAGACTCCAAAGCACTTTAGTTTTTGTTTAGTTCGTCTTTGGGGTCCATTCCCCTCTCCCAAACCCTATTTAACTCACTCAACCCCTCACATTCTCTCACAACCATCTCATGCATTTGAGTGAGAATTTCAATGAGAGTTTGTGAGGAGTTGTTGAGTTTGTTCTTGGAGCAGCAGTGAGGAGTCTTGGGCAAACATTGTAGCTAGAGTGAGGAGCTTCTTGGGGCAGCCATTTGGAGCAGCATTGAGGATTTGGTTTCTTGGAGCCAGCTTGAGAAGGCAGTTTTGCCTGGAGGTATTTTTTTTCACTTGTACAAATCTGTTTTTTCTTATTAAATTTTATGTGCAAATCTAGAAATCCTAAAGAATGTTTTTTATGAAAGAAATGAACATTGAATCAATGTTTTTTTTTTCATTTTCAGATTGTTTGCTTTCATTTCCAAGTCAAAAAATGGCACTTAGAGTGAAAGATGTTGCTTGGGCATATGTTGAAATGGTTGAAAGTCAAATGCATTGCAAATTTTGCCATAGGAAAATTAAGGAAGGTCCTGGGGGCATTAATAGGCTGAAACAACACTTGCGGGGATTAAAGGCCAAATTACTCCATGTACCTCACCAGAAATTGAGGAGATTAGGAAGGAATTGTTAGCCAACTTTGAGAAGTTTAAAGAAGATAAGGCTAGGCAAAAAGAGTTAGAGGCTGAAATTGGGAGGAAGAGGAATATACAAAAAATGATGGAGACCAACCCCCATTTTGATTTTGAGCGTTCTTCCTCTATCCCTTGTACTGATGCATCCAACCCCTTCCGATATGTTCCTCCCTCTTTTGAGTCTATTCAAAAAAAGGGAAAGGGTAGAATGAAAAAGGGTGATATGAATATCAAAAGTTATTTCACTCCCTCCTCTCCATCAGATGCACATGGTCCTCAAGCTAGTAGAAGTCAAATGCAGCCCACTTTAGATGACCATTGGAAGAAAGAATTGAAGGAGACTGCTTGTGATTACATAGCTAGATGGTGGTATGATGCTGATATCCCCTTCAATGCTTCCCGTTCACCATATTATGAGCCTATGTTTGATGCCATACATGCTGTTGGAAAAGGCTTCAAAGGCCCTACTATGCATGAGCTAAGGCTGTACCATTTGCAGAAAGAAATTTTATCCATTAATGACTATTTAAAAGATTTCAAGGACTCATGGGCAAGAACAAAATGTACCATCATGTCAGATGGATGGACTAATCAAAGAAATCGTACCATCATAAACTTTCTTATCTTCTGCCCACGGGGAACCATGTTTTTAAATCAGTTGATGCATCTGATAACGTAAAATATGGGCAATTTTTGTTTCAGCTATTGGATGAGGTTGTTGAGGAGGTGGGGGTGGCTAATGTTGTTCAAGTCATCACAGATAATGCCTCTAACTATGTTCTTGTTGGTAAACTATTAGGGAAAAACATAAGACCATCTTTTGGACCCCATGTGCTGCACATTGCATAGACCTCATGCTTGAGGATATTGGAAAATTAGATTGGTTCAAAAACACTGTAGATCATGCCAAAAGCATAACAAAATTTATCTACAATCATTCATGGATTTTGAGCCTCGTGAGGAAACACACTAGGGGCAGGGATATTATTAGGCCTGCCATCACTAGATTTGCTACTCATTTTTTGACATTGCAATTTATGCTTTCACAACATAGAAACTTGCAAAAGAAGTTTTTCAGTGAAGAATGGAATCTAAGCCAATGGTCTCACAAACTGGAAGGCAAAGAATTGAAAAAGAAAGTTAATGAAGAAGTATTTTGGAGAAAGGCAGCAGAGATTGTGAAGCTTGTTGAGCCACTGGTTAAGTTGTTGCGGTTTGTGGATGGGGAAAGATTGTCTATGGGCTTCATTTATGAGGCTATGGATCAAGCAAAGGAGCAAATAAAGAGGGCATACAAGGATAAAGTGGCTAAGTATGGGCCCATTTGGACAATCATTGATGAAAGATGGAACAATCAACTCCATCGCCCTATACATGTAGATGGGTATTTTTTGAACCCGCGGTATCATTATTAAGCTAAGGAGACAAGAGCTTTGAGGGGGGAGGTTAGAGATGGACTGATTGACTGCATTGATCGCATGATCCCATTGGAGTGTGATCAGCGCTCCAGATACACCCACAGGTCACGACCTTCACCAATGCCTCGGGTACCTTTGGGAAGAACCTAGCAAAGATTGCAAGAGAAGCAGATGAACCAGGCAAACAAAAATTTCAATTTTCAAATTCTTAATATTTTTTTGTTAAATCGTTTATAATTTGAAAGTTGGATATAATTTGTAATTTTGTTGAGCTAACTCATTACACTCTTATGTTTTTTGCAGCACAATGGTGGGAGGCTTTTGGTAGCCATTGTCCTAAATTATAGAAGTTTGCAATTCGTATTTTGAGTCAAACTTGCAGTGCTACTGGGTGTGAGTGCAATTGGTCCGTCTTTGAGAGGATTCACACAAAGAAGAGAAATCGTTTGGATCAAAAACGGTTAAATGATCTAGTCTATGTCCAATACAACCTCTGGCTCAGACGCAACCAATTGCTGAACAAAAGACCTGATTCAGATCCCATTGTGTTGGAAGACATTGATCCAACATCAGATTGGGTAGTGGAGAGTCATCCAACAGAGTTTGCTTTTGATGAGGATATGGATTTTGAATTACAGACGATAGCATCACTCGAACATAATGTTCAATTGAATGCAGATCTTGATCCACTTGTACCAGCCTCAGCCTCACAACCAGCAAGTCCTCTAGTTGCAGGCGCTTCCTCTGCTCAGCCACGACAGAAGCGCAGCCGCATATCTCGTCTATCTCAGCTTGCATCTGCTGCGCAGCGTGCTAGTGCTACCACTTCTACAGTTGCGGTTGGAGATGATGAGGAGGAGGAGCCATGGGGCCCCCTATCTGACTCTGATGATGATCCAGAGATTGATCCACATGATCTTGGCTCCTCTAGCAGTAGCTACTAGCCAATAGTACTGGTCACAGTTTACTTTTGTTGTAGAGGCCATTTCTAGCTTCCTTGGTTATGTGCTTTTGTTTTGATCATGTATGTATTGGACAGTGCACTGGGTGCCATTTTGATATAATGGATATATTCATGAGCCTACTTTGATCATATGTTGTCTTCCGTCTATATTCTAATGTTGTGTGTTTGGAAACATGAATGAAAATCTTTAAAATTATGTTTTTTTTTAAATAAATATTTAATGTATTTTTTACAACAACCGAGTCATTGAAATCGAGCCAGCCGAGTCGATACCGAGTCAGAGTCGACCCTTGGCCGAGTCGGTGTCGGAGTCGGAGTTTTAAAACATTGGTTATGCTTGCAGCCCTTTCTGAAGTTACATCACTGTTCTAGATGACAAAGCTGCAATGACAAATATACCCAAACAACATGACTAGAATTCTCCCAGGGCCCAGCAACTGTCCTATCTGCCTAGCAGTTGTCCTATCTGAGATATCTCGGACCTATGGTAGTAGAATAACCCAAACAAGTTAGCCCTACATCCTTCTTCGAGTGCTTGATTATCGCAAACATATCTTTGGAGCCCATCGATGATCAAATGAGGATAGAGGACACCTCTATATATACAATTTGGAGAGGGTCAAGAGACATGTGGGTTGGGCCTTATGAGCTGGAGGCCGACCTTGATAATTTGCATGAGAGAAAACAAAAATTCAAAATCATACTTTCGCTTGACCAAATGAGACGATCTTTATATCGATTTCGGTCCTCTCGAAGAGAGGATTTTAATGCTGCAATAATATTCCCCATAGGAACTGTCGAAATTGGAATTTGGCACTAGTTGCCAATTTTAACAATAACTCAAGTCAAGAATGACCTGCTATCTATTGGAGAATTACTGCTGACAGAGAACCCACTCTCATTGCACTTAGATCTTTCGAGACCATGGGATACATTTGTCACCACCATTCTCAATAATGACAGAATACCTGGTTTTGATGAGCTATTGGCTAGATGCATCCAAGAGGAAACAAGGATGATGGAAAGAGATAAGTCCTACAATGGAAATGAACCTACTGCGTCCTCTGTACATGTTAAAAGAAGGAATGATGTTGGTCCATCTAATTCAAGGAGACAAGGTCAAGGATCTAAGAAGGGATTCAAAGGAAGAGGAAAAGGAAGATGAAAAAATTGCAACAAGTTCGACCACTATGCTAGCGAGTGTCCTCAAAAGAAAAATCCTCCAAGGGATGACAACAACAACAACACATACAAAAGCAATAACAATCAAAGAAACAATAGCTATAACAATAAAGGAAAAAGGAATGCTCTCGCTGCCTGAGAAGGAAATAATCGACCTCCCAATAGGACAAGAAATGTCAGGTATGATGAAAATAATGTTGTAGAAAAACAAGATGAGTTATATCTAATGTTTGCTCTATCTATTACCTCTCCTCCAGATACCTTGGATCATTGGTTAATTGATAGTGGAGCCTTAAGGCATTTCACTAGATATAAGGAGGCCCTCTCAAATTTAGTTGAGAGGAAAACTAATCTAAAGATTATTCCTGGAGATAATGCCAACTAACCCGTAAAAGGGATAGGAATTGTTACTCTTCATTTGAACTATGGACAAATTATACATCTTCAAGAAGTCTTGTATGTGCCTGATTTCAAGAAGAACTTTGTGTCTAGCTTTCATTCATGGAAAGGTACATGTATGGTAATAGAAACTTCAAAGACGCTTTTACTCTTGGATTTAGGGTTGATGGTCTTTATCAAATTGATGGAAGTGCTTTGGGAACATTGACAAGTGATACCTCTATCCAATTTGAGCTATGACACCGAAGATTTTCCCACTTACATTACAAAGCCTTACCTGGGCTGGGGTAATGGTCACAGGAATGCTTGAGTTTCATATGAACCACGAAGGAGTATATCAAGGTTGTGCAACTGGGAAACATACAAAGGGTCCATTCCCTTCTAGTGAAAGCAAGACAACTGATATTCTTCAATTGATCCATTCTGACTTGTTTGGTGCCTTGCCCATAACTTCATTAGGAGGATACTCATACTATGCAATTTTTGCGGATGAATACTCACGCAAAACATGGATTTATTTCTTGAAGAGAAAGGATGAAGTGTTCAAATGGTTCCATTCACTCAAAGCATTGGTGGAGAATCAAACAGGAAAGAATATCAAGACGTTGAGGACTAACAATGGAACCGAATATGGATCTAATATATTCAATGACTTTTCCAAAGAGGTAGGCTTTAAGAGGGAGACAATTGTTCCATATACTCTAGAGCAAAATAGTGTTGTTGAAAGAAAATATTATGGAAGCCACTCATGCCATGATCTATGATCAAGGTCTACCAAAATTCTTGTGGGGAGAAGCTACTAACAATGTTGTATATGTTCAAAATATAAGCCTTCATCAAGCTTTGGATTTCAAGACATCCAAAGAAGTCTTCACTGGTAAGAAACTTGATGTTTCTCATTTTATAATCTTTGGATGTCCCGTGTATTTTCATGTGCCCAAAGAGAAAAGGAAAAAGTTGGAAGCTTCTGGGAAGAAAGGTGTATTCATTAGATACAGTGAAAACTCAAAGGCATATAGAATTTATGCACCTAGTCAAAGAAAGGTAGTAGTAAGTAGAGATATTACTTTTGATGAAAACATTGCCTTCGGGAAAGCCAACGATCTCCCCATCTCAAGGAAGGATGACGATGTTGCTGAAAAACAAGAACGTCCGATGGATGAGCCTATGCCTGATGTTGATGGCCCGATTAACCCTCTTGATCCACCTCCTTGTGATCCCTCTACTTCAAAGAGAAGACCACTATGGCTCTGTGATACTCTTCAAGATGCAGAAAAACATTCTACCCCTAGAGGAACATTTCGAGAAAGTAAGAAGCCTAACAAATATCAAGGATGCTTGGTTACCATCATTCAAACTGAACCTTGCACTTTCGAAGAAGTCGTAAAACACCAGGTATGGAAAGATGTGATGGTCGAGGAGTATGAGTCAATCATGAAGAATGATGTCTGGGAAGTGGTACCTAGACCCAAGGACAAATCTGTTGTCACTTCAAAATGGATCTACAAAATCAAACATGGAGTTGATGGAAGTGCTAAAAAATATAAGGCAAGGTTCATGCCTCGTGGTTTCTCTCAAAAGGAAGGAGTTGACTATGATGAAATATGTGCAACAATTGCTTGAGACATTACTATCCGTTCCATAATTGCTCTAGTTGCCAATCAAGGATGGAGCCTACATCAAATGGACGTCAAGACTGCTTTCTTGCATGGCTCACCTAAAGAGGAAATTTGCTTGGAAAAACCTCAGGGGTTTGAAGTACAAGATAGAAGGGCACAAGTAGGCAAGTTGAAGAAAGCCTTCTATGGGTTAAAGCAAACCCATAAGGCTTGGTATGAGAGGATTCATAGCTATCTTATGAAGCTGGGATTTACAAGGATCTCTGTTGAACCAAACCTATACTTCAAGGTTGAAAAAAGCATGCCACTTATTTTGGTCTTGTATGTCAATGATCTATTTCTGACTGATGTAAACCCTCTCATTTATCAATGCACGAGGGAGTTGACTTCCGAATTCAAGATGAAGTACCTAGGACTGATGCATTACTTCCTAGGCCTAGAGGTCTGGCAAAAGTCGGGCGAGATTTTCCTTTCTCGAGGGAAATACATTGTGAAGCTATTAGAAAGATGCGGTATGGTGGAATGCAAATCTATGTCTACTCCGATGGAACTAAATTTTAAGAATCTATGTGGAAGTGTTGTTGCTCCCGAATTGGCAAATCCTTCTAAATATAGACAACTTGTGGGGGCCCTGATGTTCTTGATAAACTCGCGACCATACATATGCTTCATTGTAAATACTTTGAGTCAATTTATGGTTGAGCCTCATCATGTACATTGGGTTACTGCTAAAAATCTCCTAACATATCTACATGGCACTATCAACAGTAGACTAAGATATATTGTAGGGAATTTGAGGCTACATGGAAATTCTGATGACGACTAGGTTGACAATGTGATAGATAAAAAAAGCATGTCGGGATGTTGCTTCTCTTCGAGTTCTGCTTCAATTTCTTGGATGCACAGGAAGCAGAAATCGGTTGCTCTAAGCATTGTCGAGGCCAAATATATTGCAACTAGTATGGCCTATTGTGAAGCTATTTGGTTGAGGAAGCTCTTCAGTGAGCTATCTAAGCATGTTCTGGATACCACCGTCATTTATTGCAATAACCAAAGTGGGATTCTCCTTTCAGAGAATCTCGTGTTCCACAACCAATTCAAGCATATTGATATCAAGTACCACTTTATCCCAGATATGGTACAACGAGGAGCAATAAGGCTCCATCACATCATGACTAATGAACAGATTGCTAACATCCTCACAAAGGCCTTGGGGAAGGCCAAATTCTTAGCCTTCCGAGAGAGACTTGGAGTCGTGGAAAGAGCCTCTCATGAGGGTCCCATTTGAATTAGACATTGAGCTTTGGGAGCTCCTGGGGAGCCTGGGTACTTCTTGGGGCTACATGAGCACAAGGTGAGTGGTTCACCTTCCCCTGATTTGAGCACAGGGTGAGTGTTTCAGCTTCCCCTATGGTTGACGACATATGCATAGGATGAGTGGTTCACCTTCTCCTATGGCATATGAGCAGGATGAGTGGTTCACCTTCTCTTGTGAATGCCCCAGCGTACATCCTGTCCTTGCAGTCTGGGACTCTTACAAAGTACCTCTCATTTGGCCAATGAGTTAGGAAAAGTGGTTAGAGACCATAGTACGACAGATGATGCATCATGTATCGTTGTACTCCCTATGACTAGGATGCACGATGTTCAACAACTTGATCTCTCAAGATCAAGTCCGATTGAGATTCTACCCCTGGTTATGTGGACTGACCTTCGTCTATGGGAAGAGAGTGGTCATGTCTTTTGACTCGCTCTCAATCAATCCTTATTATCCATAATATCAATCTTCAACAGAGATGAGACAAGATGTAGAGATAATACATGATGATCAGGATGTCATGATGATGGATGGATATTGGCAAGTGGAATTCTCCTTGTTGAGAGGGAGTGTTAAAATGTGCAACTCGCGCCAAATTCCACTTTGGGTAGCTCATTGGCCTAAGATGATTATTTGGACAAAATTCCTCTTTTCGAGAGGACCAAAATTGACCCTGAAAGAAATGGATTCGAACAAGGAGAAATATGTTTTTGATGTCAAGCCCACAAGAGCACATTTGGTCAAGGTCGGCTTGGGGTAAATTAGACAAATTGAACCCCCCTCCCCCACAGCACATATAAATACAAGAGACCCTCAACCTCATTTGGCACATTCAACAAAAATCATTCTTCTTGTCTCTCCTTCATTGATTGGTTCGTACAGCTTAGAGATTGCAAGGATTTTCCACAAGTGTGAAGGGACAAGTTTCTATTTCAGTTTGACGAATTGCAAGTTTGTTCTGGGACATTGACCAGCATTGACTTGTGTAAAATTGGCATGGTTTGGCTTTTGTTTTTGGAGTATCTTTGTTCTAGCAGACCGCAGCTATTGGCATGGAATCCAAGGCAATCTAGGCACTTTGACTGCAGCCCTAATTGCAGAACTTTGACTACAGGTATCCTCTCTAAGTTGACCGAGTTTGACTGCCTAAAATTGCACTGTTTTGGGCTCATTCCAATCAGCAAAGGAGGCCACACTAATTCAACCAGGACCGAGATCTTTTGGAGACTACTTTTACTATTGCGTTGACTGTTGAGTGTTGTCTAGTTAGCGCACATTAATTGTTGTTGACTTTTCATAATCGCAGACATCATTAACAAAATCCACATTTTAAAATGGCACATAATGCATTTTACGTTTCACAGTGATGAGATAAGCATCGTATTTCAAAAAACAAAGCTATAGACTAACCAATCATTATGTAACCAAAGGTATCGATATGGTAGAAACTTAATTGACCAATTAGATCATAAGGTGTCTTGTTCTCAGGCTTCTACACCCCATACATATACACACACAGTATCCCAATTAGCTAATTTGAAAAGATAATAACTTACCTATGGTGGCGAAAGAAAATAAAATCCCGTTGGTTATGAAAGGTTACCGCACGTCGACCACGAAAGTTGGGATCATGAGGAAAAACTGATGCAATCATCCTAAACAAGAAAAAGATAACAATATAAGCAAGGATACTCTATTAGATTCAAAGAGTCTATTACTTTCATTTCATAACCTGTAGATATAATCTTTGTCAATATATTATTAAAAGATAAGAAAGAAAGCTCTAATCCAACTATGTTGTTGATAACTTCAGAAATTATTTACCTGCCTATTCGGTGTCCAAGCCGTGTAGTGAAATTATTTAGTATAAGCTCTGGTTGATGGCTTGTTGGGTTACCATGATTCTGTACACAAACAAAATTTCAGAAACCACTAGCATCTGGCAAAGAGAGCTGAAAAAAATCACTATCACAATGCTAGCCTACAAAAATGCTATCCCTGGTACATTTCGTCTTTCCATCTGCTATCTGTGTTATGTTTGAAACTTCTCTAAAAGGCATTTTCACAAGAAGTTTACCAAATTCCTTGAGATTTTGAAAGCTATCTCATAGTCTTAACTCTAAACATGATTGACAAAAATATACAAAAGTACTTTGCATGTATGTTGTGAGAACCTTTATATCCTTGCGCAAAACAAGACTAGAGAGATTAAAATGGGCTGTGGGACCATCCGGCAAATTGATAAATAGCATTCCATCTGCAAATGAACCCCACATATTTATTTTAATTTCTCCAAGAAAAAAGTGAAACGAATTATTTAGCCTGTTATCATGCACAATACAGATATTCAAAAATATATCTAAAAACCTAGCAATGTTTTGATGCTTATTCATATTTTTCCTAGGGTAGTTATAATACCAATACACCATTCAGCAACTACATAATACTTCCAACAAAAGGGTCATCAAAGTAAAGGCATACTTGGCTCCCTGCGATTTGTATGGACAACAATAATAAAGGTGAAATCTTGATTTTTCGCATATTCCACAATCTACAAAGCCAAGAAAGGAACAGATTTGTGAGAAATTTTGTACCCATGAAGAAGCATTCCCAAATTTTGCACCTACACCTTACTACCACTGTTTGAGCAAAGAAATAAAAGCATTAAAATCTAGAATTTTAGCATTATATTGGCTATATGATCAGAAAAACCAAATATCACAAAGCATGCAAGCAATACGCTAAAACTTTGCAAGCACCTTTTTTAATTCAAAGGTTCCTCGCTTGTAATAATGCGCATTTGGAATGACAGACAACAGCTCCTCAATAAGTTGGTTTCCTCTCTGTAACATTTTTTGGAAACATCAGACAACTTGTACACTGCTTCAACAGGAAACATACTATAGGCAGAAGTTTGACACAATAAGGTGTAACTTAAGTTGCATGAAACATGGAAACAAGTACAAGTTTCCAGAACAGTTACAATGTGGAAATTTGACCCACACATTCCCCCACAAGTTTTGTAAGCATAGAGACAGTATTTAAAAAAAAAAAACTAAAAACTATGTTTCTATAAATAGCGCATGATCTTAAAACCAGCCTAGATCCATCTTAACTCCCAAACTACCAAGTACCGAGAGGGATCAAATCTCTTTTCACTCTAAAAGACGTTTGCATCTCAAGAGATTTGATCCCTCTCGGCCCCGGTAGATACAGAGTTAAAATGGATCTAGACTGGATTAATTTCCCCCTTTAAATAGGCCATATTCCACTTGAATACGGGTCAATACAATGGTCATTTTTTTATTATTATTTTATTTTCATAGGGTTATTTTTATTTTATTTTGACCAAGTTAAAATGTTATATTACATTACGTTACAACATCTCTACCATATTGGGCTTATTTTTATTTTTATTTTTATTTTGACCAAGTTAAAATGTTTACATTACATTACAACATATTTACCATACTGAGCTGGAGAGCGCCTCTCGCTGCAATGATTTTAGACTTAATGTTTCCCAATCATTAGGCAATTTTCATGCTTCTTGGGGTCCCCATGCACTTTTTAAACACTTTTGTGGACCCAAAATATAACATGTTTCTGTTTAAACAAACATTGATAAGGCCATAATGTTTCAGAAATGTGGGTCTGTGTTTCAGCAATGTTTTTAAACAATTATCTGAAATGTTTCAGGCTATTTCAAAACATGCTTCGCATTTCCTCATGTTTCTGGCCAAGAAAGGTGGGAGGAACATTTCCTGAAACTTAGGGTGAAACCCAGTTGGCCGCTGGGATATACAACATTAATAAGTATACATGAATTCCTGCTACCTAAGTAGAAACAATTATTCAAATGTTGCAATATCTCAAGCTTTCTACATACAGTGCACCGAAAGCGTGAGGTTGTGATCAGAATTTTTGGTGTTTGTACACGGCTGAAATATGCACTAAATTCATCAGCAGCATTATCTGCAAACAACTGCAACAAAAATGGACGGAGAAAAGTTAAAATTATTTCAAGGTTTAAACATTCATAATGATCCTTCTTGAAAGCACTTCATTTAATCACATGAATATAGACCAAGTCAACAACACACCTCTTCATCATCAGGCCGACAAACAGTCTCATCAGCCTCCCGTGTGTTTTCAATGGTGCGGGGAACCTTTGGTTTTGGAGGCTGAAAATTCAAACAAGTAATTACATTGTTTATAGGTATATAAACTCTAAAAAGAAAGAAAGTTGGAAATTAGCAGAACTGTACTCTCCTAAGTAGCTTTGCCAAGGTGAGCTAATCAGTTTCCCAAAGATCCACCACAAATAGTAAAAAATAACCTATCAGATTCCCAATGATTAACCCACAGTGCACAATTACCTCTTCTCCAAGCTCCAAAGCTCTTTTCTCTGCAGCATCACGAGACTTGATCCGCTTCTTCTTTTCTAACTTCTTCTCTTGCTTCAATTTTGCATGCACCATGGACCTCTTGATTTTATTTTTTATCAAGGAGGGTTGCATTGTCATGGGTTGGCTGTCAACAGCACAATCCTCTTCATCTCTTGACCTCTTTTTGCCCATCGTTCTCCTGCATATACCAACTAAAAGCCAATATGTCGGCAATTCTCTAATAAACGTGTGGATCATCAGTTGCATTGGCTAGAGACCAGGGTAATCAGCACAACACAAAAAGTTCTAACCTTGATACACAAGGGTCAGATGAATGTCTGACATGTCCCAGCCTAATTTTCAACGGAAGAGAATAGTTCTTATATCTCATGAAGATCAAAATCAACAAATATGTAGCATTCAGTCTTCACTTTTGTGCATTTGAAATAGTTTTCACTTTCATCTTATAATTTCCTCTACAATCTACTTCTGCTTTAAAATAGCTTATTTATCCAAATGATAACCAAAAAAACCACACAGTAATGTAGATCAAAATAGGCCCTTTGATTTGTGAGATGTTATGATTTTATTTTTATAAAGGCTTGTCATTATGTTTTAAAGGCTATAACACCAGTCCCAGCTGAGAAATAAAGTTGAAAACTAATTAGAGGACCTGGGTTGAAGTTAGAAGCGCTAGCATACTGTTTAGGAGGAAAGGCTGTATGGCAGCATCAGAATAAGAGAACATAGGTACATTAAGGTAAAAATTTAAAAGACTAAGATCTATCATGCAAAATCATTTATTCCGCATGCAAAGGACAAATGGACAAAATTAAAAATGGATATTTTAAAATACACCTTTAATCCTTATAGTAGAATGTCTTTTTGGGAATTATTTTTGCGCGTTGTCAGTGAGAGGCTGACTCATGGCTAAGGGAAGCATCCATAATGCTTTTGGAAGGTTTTGAGCCTGAGCGGATGATCGGTATCACCGTCCACAACATCTTTTCATGAAAGTTCTTTCCATTGTGTACAATAAAAAAGAGCATTTAATAATATATCGCTTGTTTATTGGAAAGCCTCAGTTTTCTTCTTAGTTGTTTCCTCCAATAAATTTCAGCGTAACAGCAGATTTCAGCTGCATTTATCAGTTATTCCTGGGTTAGGAATAAAACCATGGCATCAGAGCCATTTTCTTGGCCCCATGGTTAAACACCAGCAATGGCCTCATTCTGAGGCTCTCAGAATGATGAAAACCAGAACACCGAAATTTCATTACCAGTGAAGGAAGCAATAAGTATTTCGAGTGGATAACAGAAAGCACACACAGAATGAGAGAAGCCCTACTTTTTGTTGATTCTGGCAAATGAAGGAATGGAGTGGGGCAACAATAGCAATGACAGAATAAATTCATCCGAGACCCCAAGATCAGAGAAGAGAGGCCAGTTGTCGTGACCATGAACGAAAATATTTTACAAGAAGAATTAAAAAAGAGGAGGCAATTGCAGCAACCCGGGAAACTTAGAAAACTGCGAAGGTAAACGCATCAATCTAAGGTTACTTGACAGAATTTCCAATTCGGCGAACTTGGAACCTCATGCCGAACAAGAACATGAACAAATTCACGAAATTCGCCTGAAATTAGTTTAAAATTCGTCTGCAATCGCAGGAAGTTCAAGAAGGTTCGCCTGAAATTAGTTTAAAATTCATCTGGAATCGCAGGAAGTTCAAGAAGGTTTGTAAAATAAACTTTAAAGGACAATGAAAACCCTAATACTTACCCGCTATTTTCCAGGGTATCTTGGACTAACGGAGATGCTGTCTCTGAGTGTCAAACTGTGACCACGAGGGGGAGGACTGAGACGGGTTAAGCTAGTGTCGCGGGCCGCGGGGAGTCATCTCGGGAGTACTCGTGCTACAGTGGAAATAGAAAATTGTTATTGTTAATTTATAATATGTCTCATTTATTTTTCTTTAAATTGATTTAGCTTTAATTTCACTATTTTGATATATTGTATATTTTGATATATTGTATGTTTTATTTATGCGAGATAAACTTTAATTTTATATATTTATAAACATTTATAATTGAACTTTTAAGATTTTAATACAAGTATAATACCCTGGGTTGCTGATTAGTACTTGCTTCTTGTGTAAGAGGTAATTGAGAGCAGAAATTACCTTTTAAGGTAAGAAGTAATTGATAGCCGAAATTATTGTAACTAGGATAAAATGGACTTTTTAATATATTTTTCTAGATAAATCCCTATGTTAAAAAGTGAAGTTACTTTATAATTGCCATATTAAATGGAATGAGAAGCAAATCAATTTTTATGTTGATCCTATGCATAAGAGTATTGTTATAGAGGTAGTTTCTCTTGCCTTAAGAAGTTGTGTTAACCCTAAAGTTTTACCACTTAAAGTTTAAAGCACGATAACATTACAAAGATGAAAAATTAAACACCTTAACTATAATGCTACACGAAATATATCTTAAATGTATAATATATATTTTCCTTAAGGGGAGCCTAAGAGGCGTTAACTAATAAAAAAGTGTTCACATTCAGTAAACCTAAAAATTAAACAACTTTCATTGCAATGTCACAACATCAAATATCAAAGAGGAAATTGTACGTATTTTATTTAATCACAAATAGAACTCAATTTAGAGAGGAAAGATATAAACAATCCATTCACCCTACAGCCATAATGCTACACAAAATATAATATATCTAAGTGTAGAATGTATATTCCCCTTAAAAAGAGCCTAAAAGGCGTTAACTAATTAAAAAGTGTTCACATTTAGTAAACCTATGGATGAGACAACTTTCATTGCAATGTCACAATATCAAATATTAAAGAGGAAATTGTAGTATTTTATTTAATCACGAATAGAACTCAATTTAGATATCAATTTAGATAGGAAAGATATAAACAATCCATTCACCGTACAACCTATAAACACTTTAACAATTTTATTTAATTATTATATAATAAAATCTATGGTTGAAAAAGAGCAAGCGCAGACACGCTCGACAAAGCAACCAAAAGTACACATAGTTGTCCATTATACTTTATTTAATTATTATATAATCTATTTAATCACTAAATTATATAATCACTAAAAACCCACATTGCACAGACAAGTGTGCCAATGTCAGAGAGGCTTCTCCTCATTATTATCCCTGTCATAGGTAGTGGATATTGCACTAGGTTTTTGGTCAAATCATATTAATTTAGTATTGACCAAAAATCTAATACAATATTTCTATAATTTAATTTTAAAAAATTAAATTTATTAATTTTTAAAAATAATTAAATTTATTTTTATTCAATTTGATTGGTTATCAAATTAAACGTGTTATTGCTCCTTACTTGGGGACATGTGTTATGTATTTAAAAATTTTAAACTTTTACGTTGAGTTGTAAGCCTATTATATTACTTGGTACATACCGCGGTCAGTGCATTTTTTTCAAGTATACACATCAGTTACCGAGGTACATCGTTACCTGTGTTAGCATCTGCACATTAGTATTCAAGTATGCCTCAAGCAGATGGTGTTAGGTCCCTATATTACTAGTGTAACCCCTTATTGTTATTAGTGCAACCCCCTTATTGTATTATTGTGCCCATATAGTCTCCATGTTGTTATTATTGTGCCTCATAGAAGCCTACTATTGTTATTGTTATGCCCCTACAATATTATTGTTATGTAGGGTCTGATTGTATTGGGACCCCTTAGACTTCTATATATAGAAAGGAGGTATTGTCATTTGTATCATCCAAGAATTGTTCATTGTGTAATGTAAAAGAAGTTGCTCCCTCGAAGACGCTGATTTTGAAGTCATTGATCTATCTTTCCTTCTATTTTGTGAGCAGGTTGCATAACATTTGGCATCAGAGGTTTGGATTCTAAAGTTTCACTGCTTCAAACAAGTCATCATGGCATTTTTCGCTATAACTATTTTTCCTGCGAAGTTTTAGAAGTTGAAATTAAAACCCATTTGAGTCGAGATCTTGGTGAACCTCGGCTCCGAATTCCAGATCTTGTCTCGCTATATTTTCGGAGATATGATCCAAGGAAGTTAGGGTTTTTGCAGGCTCCCGAATTATATCTCAAACAAGGGACCTAGGGAAAATCGTCATAACTTTCTCTCTGAGTGTCAGATTGAAATTTAGTAAGAAGTTACAGAAACGGAACGGACTATAGTTTTTTGTGTATCGTTTCCAGGTCTGAAGATTGAAACAGTGACACGTGACACTTCGTGTGAGTTCACTCTACAGAACCAATCTATAATCAAGCCATCGTGGGATATTTGGAATAACTCTTTCTTGGAGAATTCAATCGTGATCAGACTTGTGGGGTTGGAAAGATGACTTAGAAGGCTACCACAGAACGAAATTTCAAACTTTGGAGATCTGAAATTACAGAGAGACAATAGATTCAATATCGAGCTCTTACAAAGCGAAAAAATGTGTGTAGTATTTTAAAAAAATTGCATAAGTTTGGTATGAAAAACTAGTTTGAAGTAATTCAAAGGGCATAGTGAAGCATAATTATCATTAATTGATGCCCCGAAGAAAGAAAATGGAAACACCTAGTAAACAACCTGAAAGCTCTAACATGACTCATGAAGAATAGGAAGAAATGCAACATGATATATCAAGATTACGAGACTAAATGCAACAAATTTCACTCTCACAAAAAGTAACAAAAGCTAAGATGGATAGTTTAAAGAAAGACGTGGAAACTGGAATGAATGGCATGTAAGCTAAGATTGATAGCGTGGAATCTAAAATGGATGGTTTAGAAGTAAACATTGAATATTTGAATAAATACATGGAAGGTTTGAAAGGAGGTTTGGCAAAGTTGCTTCAAGAAATGCTTAAATGGCAAAAAGGTAGTAGAGGAAACTCATGATGAGAACAAAAGAAATGTTAATCATGATTCCATAAATCTAATGTTGGATTGAAGACCCACGATGTTCCAAAGACCAATATGAGGAAGCTTAATCGCAAGGATCCCGTAACATGGATACTACAAATGGAGCAATGTTTCAATCTACATAATGTGCAAAACACATACAAGGTACACACCACAACTTTATATTTAGAATTCAATCAGTTTCTATGGTATCGATGGCTTTGCTCTCGTAAACAGATTATCACTTGGTCAATTTTTACGGAAGAAATGATAGCACATTATGAGGAAACAAAAAGCAACACCTTCTTTAGTCAATTGATAAATCTCAAACAAAAGGGTTCAATGGTGGAGCATATTAAGGAATTCCAAAAATTGAATATAAAGGTAAAAGATATTTCAGAGGAGCATAGAATTGATGTGTTCATAGGTACTTTAAATAATAACATCCAACATGAAGTTCGTCTTTCATAACCTAATTCATTGGAGAAGGCATTCAAATTGGCAAGAAAAATTGAAAGAAAAATTATGGTAACAAAGAAGTCTACCACTCACAACTATAAAGATGGAAGTGTTGCTTCCCCTAGCCTTCCACAACCTACAAGGTTGACACCACAACAATTGGAAGAAAAAAGAGCAAAAGAGCTTTGTTACAGTTGTGATAGCAAATACACTAAAGGTCATAAGTGTGCTGAGAAGATATTATTTTACATAGATTGTGAAGAGGAGAAAGAAAGGAACAAGAAACGTCAAAAGAAGAGGATATACACCATGAACCAACCCTAGAGAAAGAAAAAATGAATTCGACCATATCTTGTAACGCATTGGCAGGAATTACCACTCCTCAAACTCTCAAGATAGGACATGTCAAGAAGAAAAAGGTAATAGTGTTGATTGATTTGGGTAGTACCTATAATTTTATTCATTGTAAGATAGCCAAGAAATTGAATTGCTTCTTATATCTAGCACTAAAGAGTCAAGTGATGGTTGCAAATGGAGGAACCATAAATTGCTCTGGAAAGTGTCATAATATCAAGTTATCCATGGGAGAATATGTAATGAATAATTCAATGTTTTTCATTCCAATGGGGGGTGTTGATGTTGTACTAGGAGTCCAGTGGCTACAATCTTTGGGTACGATAACTTTTAATTTTCAAAAACTTTTTTTGAAAAAAAATTGGGAAGGAAAAGAAGTTGAATTAAGGGGTATCGCAGGGAAACCGGGAAAGATAATCAGCTTTAACATCATGACAAAATTTCTAAAGAAAAAACAACAGGGCATAATTACACAATTATGTTCACTAGAGGTTCCCACATCGAAATCATCTATTTCTCCATATCTCTAAAAAGTTTTAGACAATCATTCCAAGGTATTTGAAACTCCTAAAGGCCTCCCCACCTATTCGTGGTCATGATCATGCTATTCATTTGATTCCAGGAAGTGTTCCCCCAAACATCAGGCCTTACAGATATCCATATGCCCAAAAGAGTGAAATTGAAAATATGGTTGCAGAAATGCTAGAGGTTGGTATAATCCAACCTAGTCAAAGTTCTTTCTCTGTTACAGTGGTATTGGTACACAAGAAGGATGGATCATGGCGCATGTGCCCGGATTATAGGGAGCTCAAAAAGCTTACTATTAAAAATAAATTTCCCATTCCTATCATTAATGAATTATTGGATGAATTACATGGAGAAATTTACTTCACCAAGTTGAATCTTCGTTCAAAATATCATCAAATCAGAATGAAAAATGAAGATATTCCAAAAACAGCGTTTAGAACTCATGAGGGTCATTATGAATATTTGGGCATGCCTTTTGGCCTTACCAATGCACCTTCTACATTTCAAGGTTTGATGAATTCCATTTTCAAACCCACCCTTAGAAAATTTGTGTTAGTACTTTTTGATGATATACTAATCTACACTAAGTCTTGGAAGGATCATGTTCAACATGTTGACAAGGTGCTCAAATTATTGGAGGAGAAACAATTATATGCAAAAAACTCCAAATGTTTTTTTTGAGTACAAAAGGTGGAATATTTGGGTCATATTGTATCTCATGAAAGGTGTTAAGGTAAACCCTAACAAAATTAAAGTCATTAAGGAATGGAAAATTCCCACATCCATAAAGCATATGCAAGGATTTTTCGAGTTGACGGAGTATTATCGCAAGTTTGGTAAGAATTATGGGAAAATAGCAGCACCTCTAACAACATTACTAAAGAAAGATGCATTTTATTGGACTCCAGAAACAACAAAGGCCTTTGAACATCTTAAAGAGGCAATGTGCCAAGCATCGGTCTTAGCTATGCCAGACTTCACAAAAACTTTTATTGTGGAATGTGATACCTCAAGAAATGGAATTGGTATTGTTTTAATGCAAGAAGAAAAACCCATTGCTTTCAAAAGTCGTCCAATCAAAGGAAAGTATTTACACAAAGCTATTTATGATAAAGAAATGTTGGTAATACTACATGCACTTAAGAAATGGCAACCTTATCTAATGGTAAAGACACTTCAAAGTAAAAACGGATCATGATAGTCTTAAATACTTTTTAGAACAAAGATTATCTTTCAAAAGAATAGCAAAAATGGGTCACAAAGATGTTGAGTTATGACTTTCAAATTATCTACAAAAAAGGGAAGAAAAATGTTGTTGCAGATGCTCTCAAGAAAGGATGAAGATGTGGAAGCATTGTTTTGTGTCATTTCCAATATCCAACCAGATTGAATAAACGAAGGGATGAATGGACGAATGACGAAGAAGTGCAGGCACTCATTCAAAAGTTGCAACAAAATCCCAGTACATTTGATAAATTTAGTTGGAAAAATGATTCATTATGGTACAAAGATCGCTTATACCTCTGTAAGAATTCCCAACTCAAACAAAAGATTCTTTTGGAATTACACACCTCTCCCTTAGGAGGACACTTTAAATTTTTAAAACACAAGTTTAAGAAAGAATTCTTTTGGGATGGTCTTAAATTTGATATTCAAAATTTTGTGGCAGAATGTTTGGTTTGTCAACAAAATAAAGTTGAGACAATTAAGACCCCAGGTCTGTTACAACCTTTATCCATTCCAAGTCAACGTCGGGAGGAGGTTTCAATGGATTTTATCATAGGTTTACCTAAGTCCAAAGGAAAGAGTGTCACCATGGTAGTAGTTGATAGACTTACCAAGTATGCACACTTTTGTGCATTATCTCATCCATTTAAAGCCAGTATAGTTGCTACTAGATTTATGGAAACAATTCAAAAGCTATATGGAAACTCAAAGATTATTGTAAACGATAGAGATTCCATTTTCACTAGAAATTTTTGGACAGAATCATTTTCTTGTCTGGGTACTCATTTAGCTCATAGCTCATCTTATCATCCTCAATCTAATGGGCAAACTGAGATAGTGAAAAAATGTTTGGAAGCAAATCTTCATTGCTTTGTATTTGATAAACAGACACAATGGGTCAAGTGGTTGCTTCTGGTTGAATGGTGGTATAACACTTCCTTCCATACTGCAGCAAAAATGACCCCATTTATGGCACTTTATGGATATCATCCACCGTCCATCACATCATCTTTAAAAAAAAAAATTGAAGGTTCAAACAGTGGAAGATCACATCGAGCATCAACAAAAAGCTCTTAAACTCTTAAATGATAACCTCACTTTGGCACAAAATAGAATGAAACAACAGGCCGATCAACATCGCAGCAAAAGAAGTTTTGATATAGGTGACTAGGTATTTCTACAACTACAACCATACAAACAAATGTCCCTCAAGCAAGCTAAGAAGGATAATAAATTATCACCAAAGTATTATGGTTCGTACAAGGTGTTACAAAATATTGGTACTATGGCATACAAATTGGAGCTTTCCGCATCTTCCTGAGTGCACCCAGTTTTCTATGTTTCATGCTTAAAGAAGGTTATAAGTAAGTAGATCCTAGTTCAAACAATATTGCCAAAACTTGACAAGGAAGGAAAAATCATATTGGAACCTGAAGCAGTCACAGAAACAAGAAATCGACAACTACGAAATCGATCAATTTCAGAGTATCTCATCAAGTGGAAGAACTTACCTGTCGAAGATTCCACATGGGAGGATGAGAATTTTATACAGAAGCATTCTGAGCTACTCAAGCGTTGAGAACCACACTTTTTGAAGGAGGGGCATGTTAGGTCCCTATGCTATAATGTAACCCCTTACTGTTATTAGTGCAACCCCCTTATTTTATTATTGTGCCCATATAGTCTCCATGTTGTTATTATTGTGCCCCATAGAAGCTCACTATTGTTATTGTTGTGCCACTACAATATTATTGTTATGTAGACTATGATTGTATTGGGACCCCTTAGACTCCTATACATAGAAAGGAGGTCTTGTCATTTGTATCATCCAAGAATTGTTCATTTCTGTAATGTAAATGAGGTTGCCCCCTCGAAGGTGCTGATTTTGAAGTCGTTGATTTATCTTTCCTTATATTTTGTGAGTTGGTTGCATAATAGATGGTTCTCGAAGTTTTATGTCAAATAAATATGAACGTGTGTGTTACTTTCAGAAAAAGGCTAGCATTTGGAAAGTCAGGAATTCATGGATTTGGCATTTTTGCAAAACTCCTGCATAAAGCTGGGGACATGGTGATTGAATACACAGGCGATATTGACAGAAAAATAATTGCAGAAAACAGAGAGCATTTTATTTATAATTCCTTAGTGGGTGCAGGTACTTATATGTTTCGTATTGATGAAGAATGTGTTATGCCACTAGAGTTGGTAGTATTGTTCATTTAATCAATCACTCATGTGAATTAATTAAAAATTTCTGTCAACTCACAACTCACATCTTAAGAAAGGCCAGACTAATGATTAGTCATTGTGTTATTTCCAATGGTAAAAATAAATTCAATATTTAAATCTCGGGTTAGCTATAATCACTCATATTTATATATAATTAGTATTTATATTATAATTTTTTTTAACTCGTTTCTTAGATTCAAATTTATTTAATTTTATATTATATTCTTTTTATAAAAGTATTTAGGTTTAAATTAAATATTAAAAATTATAAAATAATTATGTTTAATTATATTAAAAAATTAATAGGATCTCCTGCCCCCTCGTCTTTCTTTTCATCCGCCACGGGAGGTCGTCGGGATTTGTGAGATTGGTCTTGCAAAGGTTCGACCAGTTCAAGCCCTAACTCCTTATATCCTGACCTCGTTGGGGACATGCAAAGAAAAAGAGAAAGAGCAGACCACTCTGATACCACTGATCCGAATTTAAACAGGTATGCAACAAATTACAAATATAACCATAAATACAGAGATGCATCAGAAATAATACTTCATTTCATTAATGTAAAACACTGAAATATGCTTACAAACAGAAATGGAAATAAACCAACTAGGGCAATGGTAGCTTATCTCTGAGAAGAGATGTGGCAGCTACATGCCTTTGAACTGTCTTACAATGAGGCTCGAAGGCCTATTTATTGTTGAGAAACAATGGAAAACCCTAAACATCCAAAAACCTAACCCTAGGAGAAGAAGCGTCAAACTATGGGCCCCGTTTTGGGTAAATTGGTACATCAACTTCCCGGGGTCATAACTTTGGCATACAATCTTCGTTTGACGCACACAATACCTCGTTAGAAAGATTTATCCGAGGACTACAATTTTGGGATGAGCAACATTGAACAATGGCCACATGTTGCTCCTAGTTTTCCCAAAAAATATCATTTAGGGCCTCAAAACTACTCCAGAAGTTCAGGACCCGAAAAAGTGCTAAAAATAGTAAATTGTGCTATAATTAAGGAAACTGACACACTGAAAGAGACAGTTGTGGGGGTCCAAGTGGGATAGGCAGGTGGCCACCAACATCCACCTGGATCAAACTCTCCCTCATTAATTCAATGTATGGCAAAAGTGTAACTATTCCTCATTAAATGCCCTTGTAACTCCCTCCTTCAATTCGATTTGTAACTCTCACCAAATATTCTCTCATGTCTAAGTGTAACTCTCTATGTCCCTAATTCGAATTATAACTACCCAAGACAAGTGTACCTCTCAGTGTATTTTTTGGATGCGTTACACTTCTCCTCAAATAACACCTCCCTCATGGAATTCAATTCTCCTATTATTGGCTCAAGGCATGAATTTAGTTTGTAACTCCTCTCTTTTCTCATATATTTAAGCAAGAGCAAGTAAAGTTAAGAGCAACATGTTCATTGTGAAGAATGAGAGCAAGTGTTTAGTGTGTGCAAGAGAAGTGTGAGAGCTAGTGAAGAGCAAGAGCAAGAGCAAAGGAAGAACTAGAGCAAGTGTGAAGGACATGATCTGATCAAGAGAATGAGGAGATCTTCAAGTAAAAAGCAAGTATATTTCAACTACAAGTTGATCATACATTGGTGGTTTTATTCATTCTCTCTCTCTCTCTCTCTCTCTCTCTCTCTCTCTGTGTGTGTGTGTGTGTGTACTCTGCTAAACAATCGAAAAATAATAGAAAAATAGTCATTTGGGTTTTCCCCTTTAAGGGGTTTTGCCCTGATCATTGGACCAAAATCTCAATGTATCATATTTGTGCTCAGTTGTCTTCATATGATCCTTAGGTTTATGTTCTACCTACAATTGCTGATCTGAAAAGTTTTGAAGAAGAAATTTGCATTCTAAATAATTGTAACAGCATAAAACATTCAGTTTTTTACAAAGTACATTTAGTTTTTTGCAAATACATTCAACTTTTTGCAAAGTACATTCAGTTCTATTCAGTTTTCTGCGAAGTAAATTCAATTTTATGCATAGAACTTTCAAGTTTTTGCAAAGAATTTTTAAATTTATGCATAGAACATTCAAATTTTAACATTGTCAACCTAAGAAACTAAACATTTTATGTTAGTTTCATACATACCTCAAAATTTTATACCTTTCACTTAGGAGTTCCATTGATCTTGTTACTCATTCTGGCAAACTGAAAACACATTGTTAAATGACAAAACATTAAAAAATAATATTGATACTCACTTGAGTTTAGATAAAAACTTCAAGTTGGTCTCAAACTACTAGATACTTTCTTTTGAGTGTACAGGAGATGAGTTGCTACAGGTCCTTTATTTTGACTTCTCCTTATAGAACGATTTTCCATAAGCATTGTAGACCTTGTTTCTCAAAGTGAATGGACTTCAAATGTCTCACTGAAGTAGATTTGCTTATATGAGATCCTTCCAGGTCTGCTATTATGTAACTATTGAACCTTATATATATATACTTAGATTCTCGTCCTTATTCTACAGGGATCTCGTCTCCTTTAACTTTAAGGAAATTGTAGCTTTGTAGCAGTCCTTTAATGGCTTTTGAATAATTCGGTTTAGGTCCTTTTTCATTCAAGCTATAAGGATTAACTTTAATCTTTATTAAACATAAATCTTGGTATGGATTGGTCTCAATGATTATCCCTTTTGGTTTTTCCAGCTGGTGCTTCATGGCTCCCTTATATTTCTACGGTCATCAGAACTTATGGTAACTTCAGAGATGTACATGAATAAGTGACCTTTCAATTTTAGAGACTAACATAACTTCCCTATATGTTGTGATGAATTTGGCCTTGATTAGGCTAACAAACCAACCTCTCAAATCTCAAGAAAACCTTATGTTGTTCCTTACATGATTTTGGATCTCAAGCTCTGGATGCGACCTAGTTACAGAGGTGTGCGCTCAAAAGATATTTTTCATTTTGTAGCTCGGATTTTCTTCTAGAAGCTTGACCTTGTAAGACTAGAATAGTCAGTTTCCTTTTCCCTTTTTCATTATGATCTTCTAGCTACCACGTTCACTGACCTTAGCTCTAATACCATGTTTAGAAATCTAGGGTAGCTTTTAGATAAGGGTTTTTTAAATGTTTTCTCTTAACTTGACAAGTTCTTGTGATGTCTTTTAGTTCTTTTCATTATATTATTATTCTTTCCATCATCAAGACAAATGCCAAAACAAATGAAGATCACGAACACAAGAAAAGGGACACAAAATGTAGGCATTCAACCAGGGCAAAACCCCTAACAAGGGGAAAACCCAGTCAAACTCTTCCACTAGTATATTCAGATCAAATTGAGACAACCAGGACCTAAGACCAAAATAAGTGACCTTCTCTCCACCAAGTCAGACTCTCAGGTCAAACTTCTAATCCTCAACAAAAATCTCAGTGTGACCTACAACTTTGTGGATCTATGTTCTACAACTTCATGGTTCCATGTTTTGTAATTTCGTGGATCCATCTTCAAACTTTTTCAGCCCTGCAACTTCATGGTTTCACTACAGAAAATTCTCGACCCTTCTTATTTCAATGCTTGATTTTCTTTTGATGAAAAGTTCTTCAGGATATGTAACTCATACTCCTTTTAGTCTTCACTAATTTCAAATCTCGACTTAATTGATAATCTCTTCCAATAGGTTGAATACACTTTAATGTTTAGTCTTCTTGCAAGGTGGATGTGTCCCTTCATGAGGCCAACTAGATTGTTGAGGAGGTCGACTTGATGTGGAGAGCAAGCCGACTTGGTGTAGGAGGTTAGTCTAACAAGATTTGACTCTTTTACAAATTTTACAAAGCCCGAGAAGGGTCTTACAATTTTATGACATGGAAAGGGACTCGTGACTCAACCCTAGAATCCTTCAATGGAGGTTTTTGACCTATTGACCATTGACCCATGCTTTAATAAGTCAATTTATTTTAAGAATAAAAAATTATTTTTCTTTCTTTTAACAAATACAATTATGAAGACCAACACTAGTTACATTCTTCAACATAGATAACTCCATCTTGAAGTGGGAAGTGTAACTCCTCATATGCACAGAAGTATCCAAGGCTTTTGGCCAAAGTCCTTTATGGCTCCTTAGGCAAATGTATCAATATCCTATGGGCAAAGTCCTTTATGACCTAGCCAAGTCCTTCTAGTAGCCAAGCCGTTTTGGCTTCAAAGGTGAATTACATATATCTCCTTTGGTTAAAGTCCTTTATGACCTAGCCACATCCTTCTGGCTTCTAAGGAGAAGATCTGTCCAATCTTTTAATTTCCCTAGGTCGTTCACCTCTAGTCAAATTCCTTGATGACCCAACCAAGTCCTTTTAGCTTCTTAGGGAATGTATCCTATAACTACCCCTATAATTGCCTTGGGCCATTCACCTTTCTGGTCAAAGTCCTTTTGGCTTCAAAGGTGAATGTATCCATCTCCCCTAGTCAAAATCCTTTATGACCCAACCAAAGTCATTTATGGCTTCAAGAGATGGTCTGCTCAATCCTGCAAAGACCTTATCATTCCCTTCCAATGAGGGAGAGATTCAACATCATACTAAGCTCGTCTTTGAAGTGTGTCCGCAGTCTACTGATCTGTGGATATGTACTAGAGCTCTACTGCTCCTTTTGCATCATGTCTTGGACGAAGTGACCCAACCATGTCCTTTTGGATTTTGAAGCCATATTGCTTCATGATTTAAGATATTGGTTGCAATATACTTTGCCTCTGCCTGTATATTCCTGCAGCCTCACTTCAACTCCTAAGGCATATCTCAAACCACATCTAACTACATGCCTTTGTTGCCATCCATTGTACATGCCTCGGCTCAACCATAAACTAGTTCAAGGTGCTCACTGCAAAGTAGATATCAACAAGGTACATCACAGATCCAATCAATTGCTTGTATATCATGGGGTCGACCACATCTAAATCTCTAATCCCAAGAAATAGTGTATCTGCCAAAATCCTTCATTTTGATTTCTGAGGCCAACTCCTTCTGACACTAAAGCGAGTCTTCTTGTGGTAGTCTTGGTTGCTCCTTGTGTCACGAAAGCAAATCCTCCTACCATTGTTGTTCCCTTTGTCACGTAAGCAAGTTCTTTTGTTGTAGTTGCTCCCTCTGTCATGTAAGCAAGTCCTTTTGCCATGGTCTCCTCAAGGAAGGCACATTGCTCCGAGAGACTTTTTGTCTTTGAGCATCTTGACAATCTCAACCCATGACATCCTCTTGGAAGGCTACCCTTTCCACTCTGCCTAATTGTATGCTCCCTCTAAACTGGAAGCTCGTCTGGTCATCTGGCACGATTTTCGATGTCTTAACAATCTATATAATCCTCCCTCTCGAACACCAACAAAGTCTATGCTTGAGTCAAGAACTTGATCGTCTAGCAACTAGAGCAAAAATATCCTTGGACTCCCTCTTGCCACAATTTTTGCTTCATTCTTCCTGATGCTGCCATCTATAACCAAAATCATTTGCCTTGGTAGCCTTCAGAATGTATCTGCAAACTCATTTAGAAGGTCAAGGAAGAAACAATTATAACCAAGCAAAAATACAAGGACAAGAGACTGACCAAGGAATAATAATCAAGGGAGAAAGATACAAAGTAATATTTTTTAATTTAGAAATTGTTGATTTGTAGAGAATTGTTAACTCCCTCTTGATCCTAGTTTCCTTCCATCTGCAATCTCATCAAGCTTGGATTTCTTGTCTTCCTCTGAGGTGGATGATCATCCTCGTCCTCAACATTAGTTGTTAATGCATGTTTCCTTACTTTCTAGCATGATCTATAAGGGCTAGGATTTCTTCATCATGTGAATTAGGTTGTATCCAACATTCCAAGTCTTGTTTTAGGGTTTCATCTCACAAACCCTAGGACTTTCAACTCTTGTACCAAGTTGTCCTTTGCCTCCAATGCCCACATAGAGATCAACTCTATTTGATCACTATCAACTTGTTGCCCACCTAGCAAACTCCTTGATCAACCTTTTAGGTTTGGGCTTATCTCTTCAACCCACACACTCAAATGCTCTAAAAAGCCTTTGCTACATACCAATCGGTTCTACCAACAGTAAGAATCAAGTAATGGCACCCTAGCACCAGCAACATATCTCAGCCAATACAATCATAACCTCAAGAGTACAATACTAGTAGCATATACAAGGCATCTTCTACACATACTTGACAAGGACCCTTACTCAGTGATACAAGATATTTCCACAATAGTACAAAGTTCATGACAATATATCACATCAGTATAGTAGAAGCTTAGATCTTTGTAGCTTCAAAACAACACTCTGCTTCTGAACACATACTCTACAATATAATGCAATAGCTCCAAAGGAAATATCCCCGAAGGTTTGCACAAAACTTCAATCACACTTCAGGTTGCCAAAACGATCCTGACACAAGTGTATGTATCGCACTCAATCCAACCCCCCTTAACAAGGCTTATCCATGACAACACATATGATCTTGCTTCTAGATAGCTTCCTAAACAACCCTCAACATTGTCCTTTGAAGTTGCCCAACCAAGCCTAAACTTGGTCTACCAATTGTGTAATTGTGGCATGATATGCTCTTCCAATGCGACCTAAACAGGGCTTACATGTGCCCTTGTCTTCGCAGCGTGAAACAAGCTTAAACTCGGCCCTGCAACTTAGTTTTTAACTTAACTCGGCCCCACACAGAGCTTGGTCTAAGCAGATCTTCGACCTCGGAGATAACCCTTGACAGAGCAAACAAAAATTTGGTCTTCTTGACTTTGGAAATGCTTCAGACGTGGCCTCAAATCAGCCCAAATTTGCTTCAAACGTGGCCTCATATCAAGCCAAATTTGCTTCAGATGTGACCTCAGAAAACTTGGTCTAGGATTAGCTTAACAACAAGCCATAAACAAAAATATACTCAAAACAAGGTTCTCCTTGGCCTCTCCTTCTGATCTTCAACTTGCTCCACAAGTGAAGTCTATCTTACTTATTTTTAGTGGTTTCTCTCTCAACAGTAGCTCTGAAACCATGTTGAATTTTTGTTACAACCCCGTGTTAAAAGTTCATGTAATAAAGTTAATAAATGCAAAATAAGATGAAGGTCATGGGACACTTATTCCAAGTTGAATGTTGGGCAAAATAGCCTAGTGTGGGTGTTCATTTGGTATTTTATGGCTAAGGAAATTGGTAAAGGCAATGGCAAAGACTTTGAAAAGGCAAAGAGGCATTACTTGGCATTTTATTTATGAAAATAATGGAAAATAAAATAAAGAAGGTGAAAGGTCACAGGTTGCATGTGAGGAGGAAAATGAAAGAAAATAATGGAAATTGAAGAAAATAGAGGCCTCATTGATAAAAAGGCCTCTGAGGATCAGTTCACAACTTTTTTGTCAGTTCAGTTTTGGATCTCTCTCTCTATACTCTCTCTCATACTCTTGGACACTGGGAGCATTCTTGGAGCACCCTAGCATTGGAGGAAGGAAAGCAAAGGAAAGACAAGAAAGCATAGGGAAGCAAAGATCAAGCAAGGAAGTGCGAGATCAAGCGGCTACAGTGGGATTCCATGCAGATATTGAGTTGCATGTATGATTTCCTTGCTAGTTTTGGCATGCATGGTACATTCATGTGTATATTTGGTTCTCTTGTTGTCATTGGCATGGGTCTTGCCAGGTGTGACAGTGGATTTCATCGTTGCCTTGCCATTTCCAGATAGCTATGGTGTCATGGGGTTCTCTTACTTGGTTGAGTTGGATTACTGGATGGTTTCGAAACTAAGTGGGGTGGTCTCAGGAAAAATCACAAGGCCAGGAATCCCTTGACTAGTAATGGTGAGATGCACGGTAAAGCCTGGTTGTGAATACCCTCGCTGGGCCTAGGAATCCTTTGACCGGTAATGGCGGGATATATGGTAAATCCTAGAGGTGTATGCCCTCGTTGGGCCTACAAATCCCTTGACCGGTAATGGCGGGATACACGATAAAGCCTAGAGCGTGGAGACGGACAAATTCCTCATGATTTAGGTGGAGAGATTCAGAGATCCATGCTTGTTTAGGGCCTAGTGATCCCTTGACCAGTACATGACGGGATTGCGGTAAAGCATGAAATGTATGTTTATTGTTTGGGCCTAGAAATCCCTTGGCAGGATACACAGTAAAGCCTGAGGAAGCCTTGATCGGTTCTGTTGTGAGACCCACACTCATGCTTGGAATATGGCACAGGGATGATTCGCTGAAAGAAAGATTTGGTTCAGCCAATCTATGGTTGGGTGGTACATGGAAGTCCCTGGCCTAGTTGCATTTTGCATATGTTAATAAGATCTCTTTTCTTCTTGTATATTATGAGTAAATGTACTTGTTATCATGTGATTATAATGGTTGTTCTATTATTTTTATTCTGGTTATATGATGGTTATAAGCGTGGTTTATGACAGACTTTGTTTATGGCTCTCATCATGTCTTATTAGTAAATGAATGAACAATGAATATATGACGTAATAGATGATAATGCAGCTATTATGAGAGGGCATCAAACATTTTTGACAAATCTCAAATACGTATGAAGTTCATATGTTCATATTTGTTGTTATGACCTGCAGATTACATGTTCATGATGTGTTTGACGAAATGATTGTCATGGCTAGGCCTTGTTAGGTCAAGTCCTTGTTCAAGTTTTGCATTAGAGGCTTTTTCATCATGTTATTTATCATTTCTGAAAGTTTCATGAAGTTCTAGGCAGAGGCCCAAGTCCTAGCCCTGAAAAAGTGGCTCAGAATTCGGGGTCGCTAGCACAGAACTGCCTGAAAAAGGCCACAATCGCATGAATGCCTTATTGTGGGAGCGACTGGAGGGTCTCAGTCGCATGAAAGGTTGGTCATGGGGGTGACTGGGGGTCTAGTTCAACAAAACATCAAGTTCTCTCAGGGGTTGGACACCTAGAGGGGTTGGTTGGCTCCTGAAGGTTTTGTAGCTCCTGAGGAAGGTCAGTTTGGTTTTATTTAGTCGATTCCACTTCCTTAACTATACTTGGGGAGTTGAATCATATCATAGTAACTCTTCATCACATGTTTACCCCGGTGGACCCATTAGCTTGGGTAACTACAAGGATGCTCAGTAGAAACCAATTTTATGATCTGATAATTACTTCCTAATGATTTCCAATCAATTTATCTTATGCCATTTATATCATTGTGCAATTATACACAAAAAATCTCAACAATAATGCAATGAAAACGATATGATCATAAAGAGACAACCATGCACAATAGAGACAAGAAGTTTTCCCAGGGAAACTCAAACTTAGGATAAAACCCAACAACTTTTCTTCTACGAGAAATTGTTCTTTAGCAAGGTTCACAATTACATAAATTATCTAGAAATTTGTGCCAAAAACCAAGTCCGAGATACTAGTCAAACATGATCAAGTACCATCTAGTGAATGCTAGTCAAACCACCCAAGAACAGAAAATTAAACGCTAGCCAATTCTCAAAATTTCGGTCTTGCAGTCAGCTCGAACCTACGGTCAATGTTTAGTGGTCAAATCCACATTGTGGTCAACAGTCAACTAGGTCAAAGTCAAGCTCGATCAAACTTGATCAACTTCATCCTCTTATTTGTTCCTTTCTGCGACTTCTTTAAAAGAAGATGTTGTGTTGTGGTTGGTTGAAATAAGGATGTCATATGTGTATATATACTTGGCAAAGGTGGAGGATTTGACCAAGAGTCACACCCTTTCATGGTGGGGCCGACTTGACAATTTGGAGCTTACATGAACCCCAAAAATTAAGCTTTCAGTTTTTATTTCATAATTTTCCTTCATCGACATGGGAGGCCTCTTGGCATGCAGGAATACCTCTCGATGCTACACAAAAAATCAACCACCAATACTCTTGATTAGCTCTCACAAAATGTCTCAAATAATCCTCCAACAATGAGTTGATGCACTTTGTTTGTCCATTTGTCTGCTGATGAAAAATTGAACAACAACTTGATCCCCACAAGCCTAAACATCAAGGTCCAAAACTTCCTTGTGAATTATCTTTGCCTAACACAACGCTTAAAGATTATCCCCAATACTTCACCACATGCTTGAAGATCTTCTTCGCTATCGCCTCAGCTCCACATGGTACCTTCATTGGAATGAAGATGTGTGCTTACAGAAGCAATTGACAATGACCATCACACCATTAACTCCCTACACCATAGGCAATTGAGGTATGAAGTCCATCGAGACACTTAGCCAAAGATTGTCTAGAACAAGAAAACGCTACAATAGTCCTCCCTGCAATCTAGTATCTGATTTGTCTTGCTGACAAATTATGCAAATTTGTACACAATCCTCCACATCACACCTCATACAATCCGAGAAGTAGCCTCTCCAGTAATGCTAATGTTCTACATTGTCTTGGGTGGTTAACACAAGGTGAGTGATGACAATCCTTCAAGAGCTCCTTACGGAGTCCACTTGACTTAGGAACATAGATATGATCACCATCGTGAACGTAGAATCTCTTAGTCTTCCTGTCCTTCACATGCGTCATAATGTTCTTCGTTGTAGTGTTTGTCTCCAACCCTGCACGAATTCTCCTCTCAATTCCTTTGCCATCTAAATCTAACACTCACCTGGCATTGGTAGGTTCTCCTCTTCCTCAATCGCAGCAATTGTGCCTTCCTACGCAAGGCATCTACTACAACATTGAGCTTCCCCGACATATACTCAATGGTCATCTTAAATTATTCCAAAAAAAATCACCAACATCTCTAATACCACAGGTCACACACCCAAAATGTTCACTCAAGTTAAGGTGTGTCAAGTCCCTTGGACGTGCAGCACCAGCAAGGTTCATCACAATGGCAGTGACCAACTTACTTAACTTCAGGAGGGCATAACCTTCAATCTGGGAGTCAAATTCAAATAAAATTTATATCGTCGAAAAGCTCTTGACAAGTTGGATACGATGTTGGTAATACAATTTAATTCTACAAACTTTGAAAAAAGGAGGATTTTTGTAACTTCGTCTTCATACAAACCTTTGAGGTCGAATTAATTCAACAAGTAATACCTCTCGTAACCCAAGATAGTACAAGGGGGTGGAAGGGAGTGTTACAAAGTGGTATCAGAGCTTAGGTTCAGCACTGGACCTGAAGAGGCTCACGTACAAATTTAATACAACAGTCTAATTATTGCATATGTTAATTTTCCTTGGATTTATAACTAATGGGATTGCTAACCTTGATACAATGCTTACATGTCTTTCATTTATGTAATTAACATGGGTTTTAGATGTGTGAACAATATCAAGTCAGCATGCCTCAGATCAACATGCTTAGTGTTGGCATGACAAGGTAACGAGTTAATATGTTTATACTTGATGTAACTAACAACTATGTGTGTGTGATGGGACATAAGAAGACACAATTGCAGCAAGAAATAGAGGAATGGATAGCAGTATGATACAACACAAAATCCATCACGAGCAAGAAGAGGAAGGTTCCCCTAATGGAACCGATACCCTCAAGAGTTTGAAAGTTGAGTTGAAGAGTTACAAAGCAAAGAATCAAAGACTCATTTGAAAACAAGAAGAACAAGAAAAGATAAACAAAATGTTGCTACAAAATATGGCATACATGCAAGGATTGTTGCAACATGCATCAACCTCTAGAAATATAAAAGATTCATAATGACAACATCAGAGAGAAATCTCATAAGATTGGGAAGAAGAGAACAATTGACATGTTGGGGATGTGGAGAAGAACACCTAATCCATGAGTGCCCTAACAAACAACAAAAGAATAATAGTTCATGTAAACTCTAGAGACATGAACCAGCAATGCAGAAGAGAGAGGAGGGAGCATTTCCACGAGCTCTCAAAAACATTGAAAAGTCCTCTTGAACTATTTAGAAAGATTTTTGGGATCTGGAAGTTGCTATAGACCTTGGGTAAGACTTTGATAAAAATTTTGTGCATGTACTAAGTACTCTTGTTGAAGTAAATATAGAATGTTGGATGTGTTGTGAATTGAGATGTTTTGCAATTCTTCGTGTGTCATTGGCTACATGTTTTTGTTTTGTTGACCTTAAGCATGGCCATGGTTTGTGTTGTTTGTCGTGTGGTGTTGTTTTTCCTTGTTTTTCATTTTTCTCTTCGTTCCCTTTGTGGTTTAGTCTTAGTTTGATTCTTTGGATGCGAGAGAGGAAAGAAGCTCATGAAGAAGAGCTAAATGAAACCCAATTTGAAGTTCAAGCCTCTGATTAAATTGTGTGCATGCAATAAACCACATTAGAGGGTAGATGAGGATAATGGATCAACCAAGGGGCCCAGCTAGGTCCACATGAACCAGCTAGACAGTAATGCCACAGTTGTAAAAAAAAAGAGAACATAAGATAAAAGTATAATGATGTCATTCCATTTGAAAGGGCATTTGTTGAGAACCATCATAGTAGTAGGGAGATAAATGATTTAATTTTTAAAATAGTATGACTCTGTAATGGTATGTAAATAAATAAAAAAATTTACTTGCTATGTTTTGGGTAACACGGTGAAGTTATATAATGGATTCCATGTCACGTAGATTATCCATCGGGTAAATGTGCAAGAATGGTGTCTTAACTTGATCCGGAATTAAGCAAAAACGCAACAAAATACAGAAATAACCATACATACAGATATGCAACGGAAATAATACTTCATTTCATTAATGTAAAATATTGAAATATGTTTACAAACAGGAATTGAAATAAACCAGCTAGGGCAATGGTAGTTTTATCTCTGAGAAGAGATGTTGTGGCTACATGCCTCTGAACTGTGTTACAATGAGGCTCGAAGGCCTATTTATTGTTAAGAAACAATGGAAAACCCTAAACATCCAAAAACCTAATCCTAGAAGATGAAATGCCAAATCGTGGGCCCCGTTTGGGTAAATTGGTACATCAACTTCCCGGGGTCGTAACTTTGGCATACGATCTTCGTTTGACGCATACAATAGCTCGTTAGAAAGATCTATCCGATGACTATAACTTTGGGAAGATCAACATCGGTCCATGACCCATGTTGTTCTCGGTTTTCCCAAAAAACATCGTTTAGGGCCTCAAAACGGCTCTGAAAGTTCAAGACACGAAAAACTGCTAAAAATAGTAAATTGTGCTACAAATAAGGAAACTGAAACGCTGAAAGAGACAGTTGTGGGGGTCCAAGTGGGATAGTTGGGTGGCCACCAACATCCACCTGGATCATTCTCCCCCCTTAGGAAGCAATGGTCCCCATTGTGTTGAGTTCCTCCATTTGTTGAATTTGGTCCTTGGTGAGTTGTTCTGCGATCTCTGATGTGTCCAGTAATGGTGGGAAGCATAGTAGAGGGCGGTACAAATTGAACACTTGGTGCAAACAAAGGAATGGAGGAATGTTGTGCTCCAAAGCATTGTTTCCCACAGCCTTGGTAATGCTATAAGGACTATGTTGAAGTGGTCTGAGCTTCTGATGGGCTCTTGTAAGGTGTTCTTTCTGCATATGTAGCCAAACTTTGTCACCCACTTGAAACTTGTGTGGTGGCCCTGTGGGTGAGGAGAAGTTGCTCCTGTGTTCTTTCATGACTGTATCCCTCTATTGCTACTGCTGCGTGGAGGAACCCTTCACGAGGGTCATGGATGTGGCGACGATCTTCCCCTTACTTTGGGAGCGAACCAGACAGAAAATAAATTTCCTATTCTGTGAGATGAGCTTGTTGCCTTTCTTAGCAGCGATCAAAGAGGTGGCGGTAGGTGGGGCTACCTCTGGTGTCCTGTATAATGAATTACCCAAAGAAATAATAACAACACGAGGCCTTGACTCATACACAACATGTCACCTCCACAAGTATGGTTAGCCTAATAATACATCACAAACATCAAAAGGTGCAACATCACACAATACCTCATCTATAAAGGGCTTGATGTTGTAGTGAAGGCAGCACTACTAGCGAACTCAAAGATCTCATCCTTGGTGAAGCCACCCGATACTGTACGGTTGCAGGTGTGGTGTAGTCGATAGGCCCAACCACTTCATGACCTCTGCTAAAATGAGGTTCTTTTGGCTGCCACTGTCAACAATGAATTGTAGCGGTGAACCCTTCACCCACATTTGTGAGTGGGAAAGATACTCCCCCTCCTCTGGATCTTCGGACTCATTCTTCTAGATCTTGGTGGTGGCAACAGTGGCGTTGGGCTCCGCATCAATGATCTGCTTCCCTTTGCCATTCCCCTTGTCGGGCTCTGACTTAGGGTCGGAACATGCATCTGATTCTGAAGCCTTTAACTCGGCCACCAACAACTGCTTGGTCCGACACTCACTTGTGTTGTGAGTGGGGCTCTTATGGAACTCACACCACTTTCCTGTGTCCTTTGACTTCGTGGTGTTGTTCTTTTCTTGCAACTTCGACGGGTTGTCTTGGGTTACCTGTCTTGGCTTTGTCTTTGGTTCTGCGATTTGGGGAAGCCTTTCTCTTGCTTCAGATTCGCAGATCCAAAGTCTCACTTCTTCTGTTTAAACTTTTGTTTGATTTTGATAGCGTATCGGTACACCGTGCCGAGCAAGGAGAGGTTCAAGAACTCCATCTCTTCCTGGATGTACTTGTGTAGGCAGTCGCAGTATTTGAATACCAAATGCAACTCAAAATCCTTATACCCAACTGTGTGCGAAGGGTATGAAAAATGTTTGTGAACTCCGACACATCTTAGTCCCTTCCCTGCCGCAGCGTGGTCCACTTTATGTATTTGTCCTCATAGCTTTTGACAGGGTAGTACTGCTCCTTGATGGCATCCCGGAAGGAATTCCAAGTGGGTGTGGCTGAAAATAGTGAGCCCGTACTTTCATCCTTCTGCTCGCAGTAGGTTTCCCACCATTGCTTGACGTGGGGGGCTGCTTTGAGAAGAGCGAAAATAATTTTTTCCCGACTCGAAAATTCATGAACAGAAAAATACCCTTCTAGCATATTTAACCATTTATCTACGGCGTCTATTTGACCCTCGAAGATGGGGATTTCAAAATTAACTTGTACCTTGAAGGGTGTGGCGTTTCCAGAGTAGCTGTTGGAAGCAAATGCGTCGCCTCTGGGTAGCCGCTGAAGGATGTGGGCAAAGTTGTCCATCATCACGTTCCTTTGTTGCTCGAGGGCTTCTTCAAGCAAGATTTTGATAGGATCTCCTGCCCCCTCGTCTTTCTTTTCATCCACCATGGGAGGCCGTCAAGGTTTGCGAGGCTGGTCTTGCAAAGGTTCGACCAGTGCAAGCCCTAACTCCTTATATCCCGACCTCGTTGGGGACATGTAAAGAAAAACAAAGAAAAAGCACACCGCTCTGATACCACTAATCCGGATTTAAGCAGAAACGCAACAAAATACAGAAATAACCATACATACAGATATGCAGCGGAAAAAATACTTCATTTCATTAATGTAAAACACTGAAATATGTTTACAAACAAAAATGGAAACAAACCATCGACTGATGGTAGCTTTATCTCTGAGAAGAGATGTTGCAGCTACATGTCTCTGAATTGTGTTACAATGAGGCTCGAAGGCCTATTTATTGTTGAGAAACAATGGAAAACCCTAAACATCCAAAAACCTAAACCTAGAAGATGAAACATCAAACTGTGGGCCCCATTTGGGTAAATTGGTACATCAACTTCCCGGGGTCGTAACTTTGGCATAGGATCTCCGTTTGACGCGTACAATAGCTCATTAGAAAGATCTATCTGAGGACTATAACTTTGGGAAGAGCAACATCGGTCTGTGACCCATGTTTGCAACATCGGTCTGTGACCCATGTTGCTCCCGGTTTTCCCAAAAAAACATTTTTTAGGGCCTCAAAATAGCTCTGAAAGTTCAAGACCCAAAAAACTGCTAAAAATAGTAAATTGTGCTACAAATAAGGAAACTGAAACACTGAAAGAGACAGTTGTGGGGGTCCAAGTGGGATAGGTGGGTGGCCACCAACATCCACCTGAATCATAACTACCATCATTAGTGTGCATATGATATGCTTGGGCTTATGAGCCTAGTCCTAAGAATATTTGAAAATAATAGAGACTGAAAGTTAACTCTACAAATAACAGTATATGAATAGGTATATGGTAGAGGACAATGTTAGAATTTATAAAGTGGATACCTAATGCAAATACCTTTATGGAAATTTCATTGAATCATGTAAACAATTGAATTGATAGAGCAATGATTAATATTTGAAACTGATATAATTTCAAGTACTGCTGAAAAATTACAACAGCAAGTGTGCCACAAGCCGGTTGGACTCCTTCAAAAGGCCTCAGTTGAAAGTGCTTGTAATGGTGGCCAAGTAAGAAGGCAATCAATGAGCAAAAGCAAAGGAAAGGAATTGGGCAAGAAATCATTTCAGCTGAATTTGATATTTGTTGTTTCAAAATTTATGCATGTATTGTATGGATGCATAAAAAGGGGTATGGTTAAGGCAAATAGCCTTCTGTAAGAAAGATGGCAATGACTCAGTAATGCATGCAAAACGAAATAGAGAGCTAAATTGCTCATGAATTCAAGATATGCATTTCTTATTTTTTATTCATTGGGTTGTTTAAATAAAAGCTAATTGTATTACGAATCGCTTAGAATGAATTTGATGCACCCATATGATGTTATTATAATTTCATTTTAATTCAGTGGTAACTGAAAGTTGTTATATGTGCAATAACTCTGAGATCATCTTCGGATGTTGGGAATCATTGCAATGAAAAGAATGTTTACATGGGTACCGACAGTTGTTTGACTGCCTATGTTCTTGTGGGAAAAGGCATACAACACTGCATTATTTCGCAGAACAAGGGTCCACACAAGGTTCTTGGACGAGTTGCACCAGAGGAGGCTTTCACAGGCAAGAAGCTCGATGTTTCACACTTCCAAATCTTTGGCACAAGAGTTTATTGCCATGTGTCCAAAGATAGTAGGAAGAAGTTGGAGCCCAAAGCAAAAAAGGGTATTTTTGTTGGGTACAGTGAGACAGCTCAGGCATACAAGGTGTATCTACCAGAAATCAAGAAGACAGTCTTGAGGCGGGATGTGAGGTTCAAGGAGGACAAAGCCTTGAGGGAGTCCCTTGAGAGGAAGCAGACAGCAGTACCTCAGATCGAGGACTTACTCACTCCTAAGGACGAGCATCAGGCAGGATCACAGTCAAAGTCTCAAACAGGTGGCAAGAAGCTAGCACAGAAGGATACAGAGCAGGATGATGAGGAGAAGAGACCAAGATGAAAGCAGACAGCTACTCAGATGGAGACTCCTGGTACAAGGAGGAAGAAGGCCAAGTGGGTTGAAAGGTTGATTCAGGAGGCCTGGAAGCAGGTTGAAGCTCCTAGCACCATGTTTAGGAAGAGTAAGCAACCACAAAGGTACACAGGTTATATCGCACTGATGACAGAGTCGGTGGATGTTGAGCCTTCTTCTAACAAGGAGGCAACTTCTCAGCATGTTTAGCAAGATGCCATGGTGGAAGAATATTCCTCCATGAAGAACGATGTTTGGGAGATTGTGTTGCGACCTGAGGGCAAATCAATAGTTGGATCGAGATGGGTGTACAAGGTGAAGCATGGTGCAGATGAGAGTGTAGAGAAGTACAAGACGAGGTTTATGGCCAAGGGATTCTCAAAGATTGAGGGCATAGACTATGATGAGACTTTTGCCCCAATAGCACGGTATTCATCCATCAAGACTATTCTAGCACTTGCAGCAAAGATGGAGTGGAAGATCCACCAGCTGGACGTGAAGACAACATTCCTCAACAAAGTGGTTGAGGAGGAGATTTATATGGAGTAGCCAGAGGGGTTTGAGCCGTTCAACAGAGACACACATATGTGCAAGCTGAAGCGAGCTCTTTATGGGCTCAAGCAGGCTCCAAGAGCATGGTACATTCATATTGATAGCTACCTTCAAGAATTGGGCTTCACTAAGAGTGAGGCAAATGCCAACCTGTACTACATCATCGTTGGAGGGCTTCTGCTCATTCTAATGCTCTATGTTGATGACCTTATATTAACTGGAGCATACGACTTGATCCAGGATTGCAAGAAGAACCTTGCAAGGGAGTTTGAGATGAAGGATATGGGGCTTATGCACTATTTCCTTGGCTTGGACGTTTGGCAGGGTGATGGTGACATTTTCGTGGGACAAGGGATACACTACAGAGATTCTCTAGAGATTTCATATGCGGGATTGCAAGCCCATGGGCACGCCTCTAGTCACAAACTAGAGGAAGGTGAATGCTAGTAGAGCAAAGCGAGTGGATGCTACAGTATACAGGTAGCTCATTAGGTCATTAATGTACTTGATCAACACACAACTTGATATTTGTTTTGCAATCAACCAACTGAGTTAGTTCATGTTGGAACCAACTAGAGTTCATTGGGTTGTTGCAGAGCATGTGTTGAGATATCTTAGAGGCACAGTTGATTATATTGTGGTACACACAAGTTGATGGAGCGAGGCTTGAGGGCTTCACAGATGCAAATTGGGTCGGGTGCTCCGCAGATAGGAAGAGTACTTCAAGTGGTGTCTTCAACATTGGGTCAGTGGTTTTTATGGTATAGCAAGAAGTAGAGACCAATTGCACTCAGTTCAATAGAGGTCGAGTACATGGTTGCTAGTGTGGCACCATGTGAGGCTATTTGGATGAGGAAGTTACTTGTGGGACTTTTTAGACATAGGATGGAGCCTACCGCGATACACTGTGATATGAGTTGCATCAAGCTCTCTGAGAATCCAGTGTTTCATGATCACTCAAAGAATATCGAGATCAGTACCACCATCTCATAGATTGTGTGCAGAAAGCAATAGTGAGGCTACCATACATTCCAACAACGGAGCAGAAAACAAATATCTTGACCAAGGCATTGGCAAGAAGCAGTTTTGTTCATCACAGAGATATATTGGGGGTTGTAAGAATCCCTTCCTCACTAAGAGGGAGTTTTGAAAATAATAGCAAGAAATGGATTACTTGATTTGTGCCTTCATTCAAGGAGTCAAATCATGTTTCTTCTTTTAGCATGCTCGAATTCCTAAAGAATAAGAGATTTCCTAAAAATTAGGGTGAGTTATGTAGCAATAAACTAATGTGTTAAAGTAGAAGGTCGAGTTCACTATCTTCTAGTGCAAGTTGACTTAGAAAAGGATGAGTAAAAGTCTCTAATTCTAGATCAAAACTTAGGACAATTTGCACGAGCCACTCAATCACCAGTTTGATTCCTAGAAATAGGACTTGTTAACTTTAGCTACTTGAATTGCCTTTAAAATGAGAAATGAAGGCACTCATTGCATCATGTTTGGGCACGAGTTTGTGTGCAGCTTGTGAGAGATGTTGAAGAATCTAAGGCAAAGTAGTGTAGTGTGATTCTTCGTTACTTGATAATAATTTGTGAAGTATTTTTACTTTTCCTTGTTAGCTTGTTCTTCTTCTTCTTCTCGTTAGTGCATGTCTGTGTACTTCAACAAACTACTACCAAAACATAAAACAAGAACACAAGATGTTGACTCTCTACCAGGGCCAAAACCTCTCTTCTCTTGAGGGGAAAACCCTTGAGTGAAATTCTCTTATTGAAGCTTCTATTGGTCAATGCCAAACCCTAGACCCTTGACTAGAATATCGTCCAAGCACAAGTCAAGTCCTCTCCTCCTTTCTACACCTTGTTCCCCGGCAAATAGGCTTCCTTCTTCTAGCACTTTGTCGTCCTCCTTTGATTCTTGTCTACAGATAGACCTTCCTTGAGTGAGCCTTCTAGATGACGTGTTCCTCTTCTATCCCTTGCTCAAGTAGACTTCTTAAGTGAGATCCTTCTTGATGTATGGATGTATGACTGTATTGTTGTTCTGCTACCCTAGTTTTCTTATGTGTGGAAGGTGCCCTTAGTGAATTAGGGTCCTTCCGCCTTCGCTAGAGAGATAAGCTCCTTCGCTAGGCTTGGAAGTCCTCGTAGACTTGATTTCTCACCCAAACAATGATATGTCATGGACTATTTTACCAACTGCAGACTTGTCCTCTTCTTTTCCGCATGTATGACTATTTCTAGCTCTAGAAATAGTCCTCTTCTCCTCGGCCTTATTCCTTCTTCCTTCGTTTGTGAGGGTCTCTTCTTCGCTCTTAGAGGGAGGCCTTATAGATCTTAATTTCTAGCCCAAACAGTGATAAGTATTGGACTGATGTACTATTGTTGTTATGATTGTAGAGAGGCCTCCTTCCTTCGCACGTGTGGTTGTGTTTGACCCTTAGAACAACCCTCTAACCTTCGGTCTTGTCTTCTCCTTCTTCGTTGCACTAGAGGCTCCTTAAACTCGTCTTCTTTATCTCCTTTCTCGGCTTCCCTTACTCGTTGATTTCATAGATGAGTTGTGTTGTCTTGGAGAGGTGTAATGACCCTTATATATAGGTGTTTGCTCCTTCTTTTAGGCCGACTTGAGGCCGACTAGATGACTTGAGGCCGACTTGACTTTTATGCTTCAGATTTCTTCCTTTTAGGATGTCGTTGCTTGGAGGAGGCTTGTGACTTTGCTTGGAGGTATTCTCTTGACCATAATACATACACATACAAGGTGTAACATGCCCTTAAGGTCTTGAACCTTTTCTTTTGACTCACCTATAGAACTTTAACTAGTCTTAGACCTATTTCAATGAGCAAGAAACTCATTGACATATATTATAAAAATAATATTTCTTTTATTGAATAAGTACAAGTATCAAAAAGCCCCAAGGGTTAGCTCAATTGGTCGAATCCCCGTTGTTAAGTACCTTGCCGATCGGGAGGTCACAAGGCCAATTCTCCTCGAAGCCCTTAGGGTTAGGCCTAGCTATTCACTGTGGGGCTTGATTCCCTTCGGGGTTGATCAACCCAGATATTTCCGTGGATGTAACGGCCACCCAGTGACCGTGGGTGACCGTGAACCACACCAACAAAGAAAAAAAGTACAAGTATCAAAAGTACTTTTATGAAGACCGAACCTAGCTACATTTCCTTCAACAAGAGAAAGGTGCATGTTACCCACCATTTTGTGGGTGATATCCCTAGGAGAAAATTTTCTCCAGAATGGTCCTCAATCGGTAGCCAACAGCCCTTTGCAACCACCAACTAGCTCGTTGTGCCATTTCTCTGCCACCTGAGCAATCCATGCAATCCCTCACCCATCTATCATGATTATATGTTTGAAGATGGGCCTCCGGAACCTAAAGGTATGCCTTGTCATTTGGTAATTGAGTATTGTAATTTGCTTATCATGGACACTTTTGGGCATGGATTAATGGGGGGATTTGGCAAAAAAAGTGGGCTAGGTTTGTGCTTGTCCCCTAAACCTCTTTTGGATGTTAACCTTGGACCCTAGTCCCATGAGATCTTTTTTACTAACCTTTGGCCTTTAGGGATGGTACTACATGGGAAAACCTTATTTTGGTTGTGTGGTCCCACTCCCCCATCCACATATATCACTCCCCTTCCGCTCATTATAACCTCATTCACCAAAGAATAGGGAGACCAATAGTATCAAATGAGATGCCACTCAAACCACAAGTTCTAATAGAACCATTTGAGCAAGGATTGGTCAGAAAAACTAAGAGATGCACTATGGGCATACAGAATCACATGAAAAAACACAACTGGATTTAGTCCATATCAGTTAGTATATGGAAAAGAGGTCTTACTGCCCATAGAATTTTAGATACACACATATAAATTGGTAGCCGAACTAGGACTAGAACTGTATAAAGCACAGCAGCAGCGGATAATGGAATTAAATCAACTAAATGAACATCGCCAGCAGGGAATAGAACATACAACATTGGTACAGCAACAACGAATGAAATGGCATGACAGATTCATCAAGAACAAGACATTCAGCAAAGGAGACTAAGCATCACTGTTCGACTCCAAAATCAAAGATTTCAAGGCCAAATTCACAACACACTTGTTAGGGCCATATGAGATAGAAGAAATTTTTGATAATGGAGCTGTTCAAATCAAGATAATTGACCAAGAGTCTACATCATTTTTGGTAAATGGACATAGGCTCAAAGTTTACAATAGGCCTATTAACAAAGAAGAATTCATGAAACAACTGATACAAGGAACAGAACTGGAAATAATGGCACAGCAGAGCCATCCATCTTCCACTACTCCAAAAATAAATAAATAAATATAAATAAATAAATTGTTCACTAGTGAAAACCAAGAAACTAACACCAAGCAAACAAGAATTCATAGAGGAAAATCAACTCGTTTTGGACTATATGAATTCACACTTTCTTGTTCTATTTTTATCACTACTTTGTTTTGCAGGAAATCCTCCATAAAAGCATGACTTGAGGACAAGTCAATAGACAAGCAAGGGGGAAGGTCGCACAAGAAACTTAGTTGTGCAGCTGAATTGATGACGGAACTTGTGTTGTTCACAGTTGCGACCTAAAATATTTTTGCAACCAATGTCAGTTGGGACCTGAAATATTTTTGCAACCACTGTCAGTTGAGCCCTGAAATTTTTTTGAAATTGATGACAGTTAGGGACCTGAAATGTTAGAAAACGACATGTATATATTGCATGAACCCGAAATGATATAAAGCATGTATACATTGTATGACAGTAGGGACAAGCGTTGTTAAGAATTAATTGCAGAGGGACCTGAAATATTAGCATAAACATGTACATATTGCATAAAAGTGTGCATGACAATTGGGACCTGAATTATGAAACAATTGCAGAGAGACCTGAACGACAACCAGCAATTCAAGAACCAGAGCTAATGAAGAATGTAGAACAGGAAGCAGAAATAAACTCTATGTTTCAATCTATCTAAGACATTTTATCAGAAGACCTCATCCAGTTTGTCAAAGAACAATAGACATTATCAAATATTATCAGGGAAGTACAACTATAGTAAGTACACAATTTTGCTCTTGTAAATTCAAATTTCTTTTAGAAATTTTTAGTCTTTGTTAAAATTGAAATTAGTACCTGAAATATACATTTTCCATTATCTCCACCCACTATCCTAAGTATCATCTTACATATATGTATATCCTATAACCTTCACATTCCATAACCTAAGTACATCCTATCTTCATTTCATATTCATAACCTTAACCCTAAGCCTATACCCCTAAGTATTTCTCCTCAAAGCAAAAAGGGATCAAAAGAGAATGCAATATGATGGTACCTGCACAAGAAAATCAAACATTAGACATGGAGATAATTTTAAACATGACCTAGGTGGTCATTTTAAAATTATGAGAAATATTTAAACAAGGAAATATATGCGCATTTTGTAAAAGAATACAAAAAGGAAATGTATTAAGCATAAAACCTTTGAGCGCATAACAAAAGTGGCAAACTATGTAATGATATTAGAATATAAAGGCGGGGGATATAATTACAACGAGCTTGCAACCATTGAAACAATATGATTTCAAAATACATGGTTCATATTATAATGAGGTCGAAGTCGTGGGTAGTGGCAAGAACGCAAACGAAGTTATGATGCACCCAACACATCATAAACTTGCATGGCAAGGTGGCAGAGGCTGATGTGTTCAACAGTTCAATGGATGGTGTGTTGGCAAGGCCATGAATGATATAGAAGGACAGCCACAACCTGCATACAGACGAGCTTGAATTCAAATCATGGAAACAGTAAAGGCATAACAATGTAACGGTAGGTGCGACTAGTCAAAGGACCGACATGCAGGCATCACCCAATAAGATGTGCTTACGGCTTACTTAGTCAGAGCACGGTAAAAAAATTTGAAAACGGTCAAGAAACTTGAAGAACAAAACCTTTGCGCCTCTCAAAACCATTCTGTCGATTGCTAAACGCATTTGTTTGTCATTATCGCCCTTAAGAGCTTAGGAGAATAGTGGTGAAAGCACTAACCATTTTGACAGAGGAAGCGAGGGGAAAAACATAGCTAAGACCGTGGAGAGATAAGTAGGTAAATTAATGGAGATAGCGCAAGTCGGTTGCCCAGAATCTCATGAAAATTTCAAGTAAGACGAGATTTGATTTGCTTCCATAAGATTGCAAAGGTGAAGTCGGGATCACAATCACCGAACTTTTTGTAGGAACTACCTGTCATCTAAACGTTTATGTATCTGTTTATGCCACCAGTCAGCACGCTAAGGCGTTGAAACAAAGGTTGAGGAAATATGGGTAATATGGAGCACCACTAAAACAGTCCACGAGTCTAGCAGGTAGCCAGGTAAACACCAAAAAATCGCCATGACTTCAGAAGGTTATAAATGCAAGGTTCAGATAAACAAACAGTGAAGTTAATAGAACTAAGGATAAATGTTCATGCATTGTCGATGAAGGGTCTGTTCATAAAGTGTTAATTGCATAAACTAAGGTTTTTGAATAAGAATTGAGCACGTAACTTTTGTAAAACAAACAGTTAATTACAGTTGTACATACAATCAGACAGTTCGATCAAATCCTAGTTTGATGCATGAAAAATGGACAAATGAAACAGAGTATTAGATTTGAGTTAAGTATTTGGGTTTGTCTTGCGCGCATTTGATTACACCAATAGTGCAGGGGTTTATATGAACCATTGAACAGTGAGCAGAAGAGTTTCTTTATGGTGTTTATATAACTGAAACAGCATTAAAAACTAAAGGGTTTCGGTTATATACAGTGCTGAAGATTAGGCTTGCATGATGATTTATACAGAGAACAGTGAATGAAAAATTATGCTAATGGAATCTTGGTTTGCATGGTGAATTGTACAGAGAGCAGAAGAAAAATGCCCTGAGATTACATTAAGAAACACAAAATTATGATATGATTATTTTGTTTTCTTATGTATTTCTATTTCAAAACAGAGTATAGTTTTTTTTTACAGAGATATATGAGGCAGAATGTTTGAATGTTTGAACAAAACAGGGTATTAAAACAGAGACTGTGTTGCTGCAAAAATAAAAAAAAACAGAGGCCAAAGTAGATTGAATTAAGTTGTTGAACAAGGCAGGTAAGCTTCTCTGACTTGAAAAATTTATTTTATGAAACAGTATTTGTTATTTGTCATTACAAAGGATGAAGTTAATGACAACAAAGGCTTATATTCAATGGTTTACAGAAACAATGACAACAAGGATAGAGCCAAAGTTCCAAATAGGAAACTGGAAGAAAGAAACCATAGAAAAGCTATATCAAACAGGACTGATAAGATTCTTGCAAAGATTTAGTAGCCACAGTGAAGAAGTAACGAGGGAATTTATAAACAATTACACCCAAGAACAAACAAGGGTAGAAAATGTAATAATTCTCGTGACTCAGGAATTCCTTTCACAAACACTGAACCCCCCGATGATAGGAGAAAATTATCATAAAGGCTTGCATTTCAAGAAAAAAGTGTGGACTTTCTTCCTTGAAAATAATAGAAAGAGAACCTTTGACAGGACCAAAGGTATACCAAAGGAATGATTCAATGAACCATGGGGCGAACTGGTTCTAATTATACAAAAATTCCTTACATGTAATAGGGGATATAGTGTTGCACATCTGTGTCACATCAGACTCCTACAGCACATTACGAGGGGGGGATAAAATTAATCTATCATACTTCATTTTTAGAAGCCTACTAAAGATAATAGAGTCAATAAAACATTAACATAAGCCCAGAGAAGCACAAATTTATCACCAGGGGTTGATAAAAATCTTGGTCGAATATCAAGTAAAATCACAAGGAATGATTTGGAAGGAATTCATGAGTCAAAACCAGTACAATGAACAGGTCAATGAGGGATAGAACAAGGTAGAGCAAGAAACCAAGGGGATAATGAGCTCACTTTTCTATCACAGGACTAGAGTCAAAAAGCAAAATAATACAGTCATGCATGAAAATGAAGTGTCCATCATGTCCATTCCTACGAGGTTTAGAAACAAAAGTCCAACTGAGATAAATAACAAATAAAAAGAAGTTCAGATAGTAGACACATGTTCAACAGAAAAACAAGCAGAGGATAATACTGAAAAAGAAGCATTGGAGAGAGATTCCTACTATGATGATGCAACAGCAGCATCATTAATAAAAACTACACGAGCTTAAAAATGAAATAAATTTGGGCAAGATTAGGGAGTTAACAGACCAACTAGAAATCAGCAAAATCTTAGAAAAACATTTGAAAGAAGAAAACAAAGCAAGCAAAAAGAATAATGCTAGGTTGGTTAAAGAAAATAAAAGATTAAATGAAGAAATAGAAAGATTGAAAAGAAAGAATGATCTGTTCTCCAAACAGGCATTCAAAAGGCTAAAAGAGAAGAACATGTAGAAGACTAAGTATGAGAAGCGGGAAGTTAAAGCCACTTTATACAGAGAAGGACATGATACACGTATGGACTATTTGATAAAAGCAGCACAGCAGAAAGCATCAAAGACAGGAACTGCATCCACAGCAAGGGTCAGGAGATCAAAAAGGAATAATCAAGCATGAGGACATGCTTGATGATCAGCAAGGGGGAGATGTTGGCCCTCGATTTTGGTCTATTTTTTCTTAAGGAAACTTACTTAATCCATATATTTTCCACTATATCTATCCCATTTTGATGTATTTCATGTCTATTCAAGTATTTAATTTTAATTTTTCAAATTCTAAAATTTTTATGAAAATTTGATTTCAACTACAAATTTTGACAGATTCAGAAATTCTCGTAATAATTATATGGATGACATGTTTGCAGGACACTTGGCATGAGTTTGATACATGGATGGACAGCTTGGGAACTAGGACTGAGCTAATTCCACTTGGTTCGGTTAGAACGAGCTTTATTAAGCTCATTCAATGCTGGTCAACTATGACTAGTCACTCAGAAAATCCCTAGGAAATAGGGCAGTTTTGAGATTTTATGGGATTAACCATATTTTTTGGGATGGATTGGATGAGTTCAACTTAGATAGGTGAATATGAGTAAATATGATTGTTAGAAATATTATATATCAGTTTGTTTCACAAAACTTCTATTTAAAATCCAAGGCTTAGGTGTGTAACTTTTGTATAATTTCATGCTGAGACATTTTGGAGTTTGAAACTAATTTGAAGAACCTATTCTACTACTATTTTGTTGTTCAATAATGTGAATGTGTAATTGAAGTTCAAGCTTTTGATATCAATCTTCAAGTGTGCAAAGCAAGGGTGGAGGTCCCCCATTCCAAGCTAAATACACTTTTTTGTTTAGACTATTTTAATTTCCCATAATCTGGTTATTTTAGAACTTGTTTACATGCTTTGTTTCAGATTGGTTTATGGTTAATGTGTGATGATTTATTTCATTGAATCTTAGTTTGTTCATCACTTTAGTAAGATGGAATAACAAGGTGTTCAAGTTGAGCACTCCTTCTGTTAAATTGGTGGATTGAAACTAGTTTTTCCTTGATTACATGCAAGCAGTTTTCTTATGTATTTTCAGTTTTCAATTGATAGCATTATGGTGAATGAATTATGATGGAAAATACCAAAGGTCTCTTAAGTTAAGAGCCTCCCTTCATTGATGATTTGTCCATCTTAAGCTATTGAAAGTTCATGGTTTCTAATTTCTGTTCATCAAGTAATAATTGAGGAAGAATTGGACCTCTTAAGTTAAGAGCCATTTCAGCTTTCCTTCTTTACAAAGTGAATTGGAAATTGTTAATGTAGGTTATATTTGTAATATGCACTTCTTTCGTTTTTGAAAATTTGTCTTTCAAGCTTCATTATATCTAATATTCATATATAGTGGACTTGCCTCCAAGTATTACCAACCCGGATTAATAAAAAATACTTGTGTTAATTTGTGTGAATAAATTAGCTCAACGGCATCATCACTTGGATTGGACTTGTGTCTGTTGAGCTAATTCATTCACACAAATTAACACAAACATTCTTTATTAATCCGGGTTGGTAATATTTGAAGGCAAGTCCACTATATATGAATATCAGATGTAATCAAGCTTGAAAGACAAGTTTTTGAAAAACTAAAGAAGTGCATATTACAAATATAACTTACATTAACAATTTCCAATTCACTTTGTAAAGAGGAAACGCTGAAATGGCTCTTAACTTAAGAGGTCCAATTCTTTCTCAATTATTACTTGATGAACAGAAATTAGAAACTAATAGCTTAAGATGGACAAATCATCAATGAAGGGAGGCTCTTAACTTAAAAGACCTTTGGTATTTTCCATCATAATTCATTCACCATAATGCTATCAATTGAAAACCGAACATACATAAGAAAATTGTTTGCATATAATCAAAAAAAATAGCTACAATTCACCAAATTAACAAAAGAAGTGTTCAACTTGAACACTTTGTTATCTCGTCTTACTAAAGTGATGAACAAACTAAGATTTAATGAAATAAATCATCAGACATTAACCATAAATCAATCTTAAACAAAGCATGTAAACAAGTTCTAAAATAACCAGATTATGGAAAATTAAACTAGTCTAGACAAAGAAGTGTACTTAGCTTGGAATGGGAGCCTTCTACCCTTGCTTTGCACACTTGAAGATTGATATCATAAACTTAAACTTCAGTCACACATCCACATTATTGAACAGCAAAATAGTAGTGAAACAGGTTCTTCAAATTAGCTTTCAACTCCAAAATGTCTCAGCATGAAATTATACAAAAGTCACTACTTAAATCATCAAAATGTGCTTTAAATAGAAGTTTTTTGAAACAAACTGATCTATAATATTTCTAACAAACATATCTACTTATATTCATCTATCTAAGTCGAGTTCATCAAATCCATCCCAAGAAATATGGTCAATCCCATAAAATCTCAAAACTGCTCTATTTCTATGGATTTTTTGAGTGACTATTCATGGTTGACCAACTTTAAATGGGCCTAATAAAGCTTGTTCTGATCGAACCAAGTGGAGTTAACTCAATCCTAGTTCCCAAGCTATCCATCCATGCATCAAACCCGTGCCCAAGTGTCCTGTAAACATGTCATCCATATAGTTATTACGGGAATTTCTGAATCTGTCAAAATTTGCACTTGAAATCAAATTTTCATAAAAACTTTAGAATTTGAAAAATTAAAATTAAATACGTGAATAAACATGAAATACATCAAAATGGGATGGATATAGTGGAAAATAGATGAAAAATATATGGATTAAGTAAGTTTCCTTTCGAAAAAAATAGACTAAAATCGAGGGCCAACATCTCCCCCTTGCTGATCATCAAGCATGTCTTCATGCTTGCTTATTCTTTTTTGATCTCCTGATCCCTGTTGTAGATGCAGTTCCTGTCTCTGATGCTTTCTGTTGTGCTGCTCTTATCAAATAGTCCATACCTGTATCATGTCATTTTCTGTATAAAGTGGCCTTAACTTTTTGCTTCTCATACTTAGTCTTCCACATGTTCTTCTCTTTTAGCCATTTGAATGCATGTTTGGAGAACAGATCATTCTTTCTTTTCAATATTCTTATTTCTTCATTTAATCTTTCATTTTCTTTAACCAATCTAGCATTATTCCTTTTGCTTGCTTTGGTTTCTTTTTTCAAATGTTTTTCCAAGATTTTGTTGATTTCTAGTTGGTCTATTAACTCTCTAATCTTGCCCAAGTTTATTTCCTTTTCGAGCTCTTATGTAGTTTTGATTAATGATGTTGCTACTACATCATCATAATAAGAATCTCTCTCCAATGCTTCCTTTTTAATATCATCATCTACTTGTTTTTCCTTTGAACATGTATCTACTATCTGAACTTCTTTTTCTTTGCTATTTATCTCAGTTGGACTTTTGTTTCTAAACCTCCTAAGAATAGACATGATGGACACCTAATTTTCATGCATCACTGTATTATTTTGCTTTTTGGCTCTAGTCCTGGGATAGAAAGGTGAGCTCATCATCCCCCTGGTTTCCTGTTCTACCTTGTTTTGTCCCTCATTCAACTAGTTTTGACTCATGAATTCTCTCCAACTCATCCCTTGTGATCTTACTTGATATTCAATCAAGATTTTTATCAACCCCTGGTGATAAATTTGTGCTTCTCTGGGCTTATGTTCATGTTTTACTGACTCTATCATCTTTAAGAGGCTTCTAAAGAGAAAGTATGGCAAATTAATCTTATCTTCCCCCTTAATGTGCTATAGGAGTCTGATGTGATATAGATGGGCAACATTATATCCCCTATCACATATAAGAAATTTTTATATAACTAGAACCAATTCGCTCCATGGTTCATTGAACCATTCCCTTGGTATATCTTTGGTCCTGTCAAAGATTCATTTTCTATTCTTTTCAAGGAAGAAAGTCCACGCTTTCTCCTTGAAATGCAAGCCTTTATGATAATTCTCTCCTATCATCGGGAGGTCCAGTGTTTGTGAAAGGAATTCCTGAGTCACGAGAATTATTACATTTCTTATCCTTGTTTGTTCTTGGCTGCAATTGTTTATAAATTCTCTCGTTACTTCTTCACTGTAGCCACTAAATCTTTGCAAGAATCCTATCAGTCCTGCTTGGTATAGCTTCTCTATGGTTTCTTTTTTCCAGTTTTCTATTTGAAACTTTGACTCTATCCTTGTTGTCATTGTTTTTGTAAACCATTGAATGTAAGCCTTTGCTGTCATTAACTTCATCTTTTGTGATGACAAATAACAAATATTGTTTCATAAAATAAATTTTTTAAGTCAGAAAAGCTTTCATGTCTTGTTCAACAACTTAATTCAATCTACTTTGGCCTCTGTTTTTTTCTTTTTGCAGCAACACAATTTCTCTTTTAATCCCCTATTATGTCCAAACATTCAAACATTCTGCCTTATATATCTCTGTAAAAAACTATACTCTGTTTTGAAAAAGAAATACATAAGAAAACAAAATAATCATATCATAATTTTGTGTTTCTTAATGTAATCTCAAGGCATTTTTTTCTCTGCTCTCTATACAATTCACCATGCAAACCAGGATTCCATTAGCATAATTTTTGATTCAGTGTTCTCTATATAAATCATCATGCAAGCCTAATCTTCAGCGTTGTATATAACCAAAAAAAAAATGTTTTCAACTTTGCTCTGGTTGTAACAGCACCATAAAAAAAACTCCTCTGTTCATTATTCAATAGCTCATACAAACCCCTCCTCTATTTGTGTATTAAAAATGCGCAATACAGACCCAAATACTCTGTTTTAATTACAAATTTTCATGCATCAAACTAGGATTTGATCAAACTGTCTGATTATACGCACAGGTGTAGTTAACTGTTTGTTTTACACAAATTACTTGCTCCATTCTTATTCAAAACCTTAGTTTATGCAATTAACACTTATGAAAAGACCCTCTTTTGGCAATGCATGACCATTTATTCCTTGTCCCATTAATTTCATTGTTTGTTTATCTAAGCCTTGCTTTTATAACCTTCTGGAATCATGGTGATTTTTCAACGTTTACCTGGCTACCTGCTGGACTCGTGGACTGGTTTAATGGCGCTCCACATTACTCATCTCTCCTCAAGCTTCGTTTCAACGCTTTAGTGTGTTGACTGGTGGCATAAACAGATATATAAACGTTTAAATGACAGGCAGTTCCTACAAAAAATTCGGTAATTGTAATCCCAACTTCATCTTTGTGATCTTATGGAAGCAAATCAAATCTCGTCTTACCTAAAATTTTCACGAGATTATGGGTAACTGACTTATGCTATCTCCGTTAATTTACCTACTTATCTCTGCACAACCTTAGTTATGTTTTTCCCTCGCTTCCTCTGTCAAAATGTTTAGTGCTTTTGCCACTATTATCCTAAGCTCTTAAGGGCGATGATGGCAAACAAATGCGTTTGAGCAATCGGCAGAATGGTTCTGAGAGGCACAGAGGTTTTGGTTTTAAGTTTCTTGACCTTTTTCCAAAAACAAATTACCGTGCTCTGACTAAGTAAGCTGTAAGCACATCTTATTAGATAATGCCTGCGTGTCGGTCATTTGACCAGTCGCACCTATCGTTTCATTGTTATGCCCTGATTGTTTCCATGATTTAAATTCGAGCTTGTCTGTATGCGGGTCGTGGCTGTCCTTCTATACCGTTTACGGCCCTGCCAACACATCATCCATTGAATTATTTGAATGCATCAGGGATGTAAGTTTATGATGTTTTGCGTGCATCATAACTCCATTTACGTTCATGCCACTACCCACAACTTCAATCTCATTATAATATGAACCGTATACTGTGAAATCATATTATTTGAATAGTTGCAAGCTCGTTATAATTATATCCCCCCACCTAATATCATTTCATTGTTTGCCACTTCTGTTATGTGCGCACAAATGTTATGTTTAATACATTTCCTTTTTGTATTTCCTTTCAAAATGCGCATATATTCCCTTGTTTAAATATTTCTTATAGTTTTAAAATGACCACCTGAGTCATGTTTAAAATTATCTTCATGTTTAATGTTTGAATTATTTGTGCAGGTACCATCATGTTGCATTCTCTTTTGATCCATTTTTGCTTTGAGGAAAAATACATAGGGGTATAGGTTTAAGGTTATGAATATGATATGAATATAGGATGTACAAGGTTATGAATATGAAATGAATATAGGATATGCATAAATGTAAGATGATATTTAGGATAATGGGTGGAGGTAATGAAAAATATATACTTCAGGTACTAATCTCAATTTTAACAAATACTAAAAATTTCTAAAAAAAATTGAATTTACAAGAACAAAATTGTGTACTTACTATACTTGTACTTCCCTGATAATATTGGATGATGTCAAGGTAGATGAGGTATTTTGATCAAATGTCTTAGATAGATTGAAAGATAGAATTTATTTATGCTCTCTGTTCTACATTCTTCATTGGTTCTGGTTCTTGAATTGCTGGTTGTTGTTCAGATCCCTCTGCAATTATTTCATAACTCAGGTCCCAACAGTCATGCACACATTTATGCAATATGTACATGTTTCTTCTAATATTTGAGGTCCTTCTGCCATGTACACTTTTATGCAATATGTATATGTTTCTGCTAATATTTCAGGTCCCTCTGCCATTGTCTCAGGGCCCAACTGTGAACAATACAAGTTCCGTCATCAATTCAGCTACACAACTAAATTTCTTGTGCGACCTCCCCCCTTGCTTGTCATTTGACTTGTCCTCAAGTCATGCTTGTATGGAGGATTTCCTGCAACTCAAAGTTGTAATAATAATAGAACAAGAAAGTGTGAATTCATACAATCCAAAACATGTTGGTTTTCCTCTATGTATTCTTGTTTTCTTAGCGCCAGTGCCCTGGTTTTCACTAGAAAACAGGGTTTTTTTTTTAGCACTGGAAGATGGCTAGGTCTGCTGTGCCATTATTTCCAATTTTGTTTCTTGTATCAGTTGTTTCATGAATTCTTCTTTGTCAATAGGTCTATTGTAAACTTTGAGCCTATGTCCATTTACCAAAAATGATGTAGATTTCTGGTCAATTGTCTTGATTTGAACAGTTCTATTATCAAAGATTCCCTCTATCTCATATGGCCCTAACCAGTGTGTTGTGAATTTGGCCTTGAAATCTTTGAATTTGGAGTCGAACAGTAGTGCCCAGTCTCCTTTGTTGAATGTCTTGTTCTTGATAAATCTGTCGTGCCATTTCATTCGTTGCTGCTATACCAATGTTATGTGTTCTATTGCCTGCTGGTGATGTTCATCTAATTGATTTAATTCCATTATCCGCTACTGCTATGCTTCAGACAGTTCTAGTCCTAATTCGCCTGCCAATTTATATGTGTGTATCTGAAATTATATGGGCAGTAAGACTTCTTTTCCATACACTAACTAGTATGGACTAAATCCAGTTGTGTTTTTCCATGTGATTTTGTATGTCCATAGTGTGTTCCTTAGTTTTTCTAACCAATCCTTTCTGTTCAATTGTACTGTTTTGGTCATTATGTTCTCTAGGACTTTGTTTGTTACTTCCACTTGTCCATTTGCCTGAGGATGATACGGTGTAGACTTCCAGTGCTTTATCTTATATTTTTCTGTAAGATCCCGAACAAGTTTTGAAGTAAACTGTGCTCCCTGGTCGATTACAATCTGTCTTGGCACACCATATCTTACAAATATTTCTTCAAAGAGGAAGGTGACCATTGTGTTTTCTGTTACTTTTGTGACTGCCTTTGCCTCCACCCATTTAGTGACGTAATTTGTACATACCAAGATGTACCTCTTGCCATTTGATGGTGGATTTATTGGTCCCACAAAATCTAGAGCCCATTGCTCAAATGGTTCTATTAGAACTTGTGGTTTGAGTGGCATCTCATCTAATACTATTGGTCTCCCTATTCTTTGGCAACTGTCACACCGCTTGACATATGCCTTGGAATCTTTGAAGATTGCTGGCCAGTAGTAGCCTAATTGCAGCACCTTGTAGGTTGTTCGTTTGTCTGCAAAATGACCACCACATGGTTCATCATGACATGCTTTCAGGATTTCTAATATCTCATCTTCTCTCACACATTTTCTTATTATTAAATCTGAACCAGTATAAAACAAATCGTCATTTACCCAACTATATCTAGTATTTTCTTTAATATTTTTTCGTTTTTGTTTCTTTGAGAACTGTGTTGGAAATTTCCCAGAAGATAGATAGTTTGCTATGTCTGAAAACCATGGTGTTTTTACTGCTATTGCAAACAAATGTTCATCTGGAAAGTTATCTGAAACTGGATTTGGATCATTAGGTGAATGTATTCGTGAAAGAAAGTCAGCCACTTGATTTTCTTTACCTGGTCGATCTTGAATTGTAATGTTAAATTCTTGCATTAACAGTAATCATTTTGTTATTCTCTCGTTTGTGATAGATTTATTCATCAAGTATTTTATTGTTGAATGATCTGTATGAATAAATACTTGGTACCCTGCTATGTAATGCCTAAATTTATTTACTGCATGTACTACAGCTAACATTTCTTTTTCTGTGACTGTATAATTCAATTCTGCAGGTGTTAAGTTCTTGCTTATGAAATATATTGCATAATTGAACAGGTTCTCTTTCTGCCGAAGGGATGCACCTATCGCAGTATCAGATGCATTAGTCGAAATATGAAATGGCAGAGCCCAGTTTGGTCCACGAAGAAGGGGTGCAATTGATAGTTTTTCTTTTAATGTCTGGAATGCCTTTTGACAGTGATTTGTCCATTTTAATTCAACATCTCTTGCTAATAGCTTGAATAGAGGTTGGGCTATTTTACTAAAGTTTTCTATGAATCGTCTATAGCAGCCTGCATAACCCAGGAAACTCCTTACCTCGTTTTGTGTTGTAGGTGGCATTAAATTCACAAGCACTTGTATGTTTGCTGGATCCACCTTAATTCTGAGGCGGAAATATGGTGTCCCAAAACTATGCCTTTTGTCATCATCATATAGCATTTTCGTTACTCAATGAAAATTTTGTTTCTATGCATCGCTTCAAAACTTTCTCAAGATTGTTGAGGCAATCGTCATATGTGTTTCCATATACCGTGAAGTCATCCATGTAAACTTCTACACATTCGTGGATTAGATCAGCAAATATTGCAAGCACTGTTCTTTGGAAAGTTGCAGGTGCATTACATAATCCGAATGGCAAGACATTATATGCATAAGTTCCCCATAGGCAGGTGAATTTTGTTTTGTCTTGGTCTTCTGTTGCTATTCTAATCTGATTATACCCAGTAAACCCATCTAGGAAGGAGAAAAAAAAAATTCCAGCTAATGAGTATAGAACCTAGTCAATGAATGGTAGCGGAAAATGATCTTTTAATGTTGTTTTGTTTAATTCTCGGGAATCTACACATATCCTCCACTTTCCGTTTTTCTTTGGTACTATTACCAATGGAGAAACCCATTGACTGTCTGAAATATGATAGATGAACTCAACTTTAAACAATTTCTGCAGTTCTTCGTTCACTATTTCTTTCATCATGGGATTCATTCGTCTTTGAGGTTGCTTTACTGGTTCAATCTAATCATCTGTATAGATGTGGTGGATACATGTATTGGGATGGATTCCTTGCATCTCTGTATAATCCTAGGCAAAAGCTTTTGAATATTTTTGTAATAATGCAATTACCTCTTGTTCTTGTGATAATTGCAAATGGTTTCCAATGTTCAAATGTTTTCCAGTATATATTTCAATTGTTTTTGTTGTTGAATTGGTAATTGTGTTTACAGGAAAAATGTTTGTAAAAGAGCTTCGCAAGGATTGAATTGTACAAGTTTCCTGAAAACATTGATTCAAAAGATTACTTGCCACTTCATATTGAATCTCTATAAGCCGCTCTGAAATATTTGGTTCTGAGATAAAAAGATCCATTAAATCCTCATTCTCTTCTTCTTCTTTAAGGTCAAAAACTTGATTTATACTTAAAATTGATTTTGTTTGTTGTTGTTCTTGGGCTTCAAGCATTGATTCTAAAGAAGGTGATTGTGCAGGTGAATAAACTGTAATGTGTTTCCGTTCATCTCCATGTGAAATAATCATACTTTTGAAGCTGTGTCCTATAAAGGCATCAGCGATGGCTAACCATGGTCTGCCTAAGATTAGAAGATGTCCTCCCAAATTTGTTTTTGGCTGCAAGATGAGGAAGTCAACAGGATATTCCCATGAATCCAAAGAGACTATGATATCTTCTAGTATTCCTTCTGGTACAACTTTAGATCTGTCTGCTAACTCTAGAATTGTAGAAGTTGATCTAATATTGTTTAAATGCAGATTCTTCATTGTCTCCATAGTCATTACATTTATAGCAGCTCCCAAATCTATTAGTGTGTTTGAAACTGAGAAATTATTTATTGAAATAGTAACCATAGGGATACCAGGATCAATATATTTCTCTACCATTGTTTGTGTTGACATGAGGCTTGCTGATTTGCCAATGACTTGGATTGTAGTAAGATCCTTCTTTTTACCAGTGTTCTTAATGCATAATTCCTTTATTGTTTTAGCATATATTGGTATCTCTTTGATTGCTTTCAATAAAGGAATTTTTACATAAGCATTTTTCAGTTCATTCAAAATATAAAATTCATGAAGGTTCATTTCTTTTTGTTGCTCTAATAACCTCTCAGGATAGGGTGGTGTTTGAGTTATAATAGTTTTTCCTTTCTGAATTTGTGTTTCAGATTGTGATGTTTCAGATTGTTCTCCTTACTCAATTGGCTCTTCTATGATTGGAGGAGAATCCTTTGTAAGCACCTTTCCAGACCTTAAATGGACATCATTTACGGGAAGAATAGAATATGTTGGAAAATATGCTACTTCTTCTACAGTGTATGCAGGGTTATCCATCTTATTGTTTGGATTTTCCACTAGTTGCGCTGGTAATTGAGTTGGTCTGGGCTGGTTCGAAGGTAGCTGTCACTGTTGTGGTTGTGTTAGTAATGGTGGAGAATTATGTTGCAGAAATGGCATGGATTGCGGATATGCAGAATTTTGTTGCGGAAATGGCATGGACTACGGATATTGTTGATATAGAAATGGTTGTTGATATTGTTGCTGGTATTGTTGTTAGTATTGTTGAGGTGGCTAGTTTCCATAACCATTTCCTCTCCATCCTTGTGCAGGTTGGTTTGGATATTGTTATGGATGCCAAGCTTGCCATGGCATTAGAGTATTCCAAGAATTTTGAGGCGGATATGGATAGTTTTGTTGAAGGAATTGTTGCAGATTTTGTTGAGGAATCCTTGGTTGCCAAGGTCTTCGTGGTGCCACATAATAGAAACCTTATATTTCTTGCACTTCTTCCATTGGATTCATTTGCAATTCTTTCAACCTTAGATAATTTTCTGTTGAATGGTTTTCTATACAAAGACCACATACTTGAACACTGTCCGAAAGACATTCTCTTAATGGATGTTTATTTCTACATTTGGAACAAAAGATTAATAAGGCATGTTCTTGTTCTTCTTTCTTCTTATTTGCTTTTAGAACATCTACCTGAGTTCCTAATGTACTTAGGAGGTCAGTTTTGAAATTTTCTGACAAGCTTCCTATCTCTGCTCTTGTTACTCCTCCTGCTGTTGATTTTGCTACTTTTGAACTCCCATCTCTCTTTCTAGATTTTGATCTTCCTATAGAATATTTTTGACATAATTCAGCAATTTCATTAAACGACAAGCTTGAAATATCTCCCTTGCCCATCAAATTCAGAATGTCAAGATATTCATCTCTTATACCTTTGAGAAAGATTGTTCAAATGATTTCTTGATATAGAGAGTGTTGTTTGGATTTTTGTAGATTATATGCAAATCAATCTAAGTATTCTTCTAGACTTTCTTCCTCTTGTTGTGTCATTCTAAAAACATCTTCCTTTGAGTCCTTAGGCCTACAATAGGCTTGATACTTTTTAAGAAAGATTGATCTCATATCATCCTAAGAAGCTATTGTTTGCTCTCCTAAACCCATGAACCATTTTAACGCTGCTGGTTTCAATGTAACAGGAAAGAGACGAAGTTTGTGTATATCATCAGTGTATCCATATGTTTTACATAGGATATCAAATTCAAACATAAAAGAATCAGGATCTTCTGTTGACATTCCATAAAAATTTGGCAATACAAAAGGTGCAATATTTTTCATTTTCACCTCTTCTCCTAATATTGCACTTGTATCTACTATTCGAAAAACAGGTAGTTTCCTGATCACCACCATCTTCTTGTCTTTTCCTATCCTCTTCTACCTTTGTATCATTTTCTTGTTTTGTCTCTTCCTCTCTTTGTCTTCTCCATTCTCTTTGTTGTCTCTCATATTTAAGTCTTTGTTCAGGAGTAAGAATAACAGATCCATGTCCCTCTTCTGCCATAGCTTTGATTGTTTCAATGTCAATTTGAGGTTCAGGTTGTTCAAAGACAGGTTGACCTATAGATTCAAGAATAGGTTGTTTTTCTTTAACAGTTTCTTTTTGTTTTCCTGAAGTTGATGACTGTTTTCTTTTTACCTCCCAGGCTAACAAAGTTTGTCTCTCAATTAAAGTTAACCTTTGTCCAGTTCTTTGTTTTTCTCCCAATTCCTCAATTGTTGGTTTACTAGTAACTAGTGTTGTTAGTTTTGATGGTCCTACCTCTATTTGTGGGGGGTTTTTAATAAATCTACCTTGAGGATCTCTATTTCTAGGCATAAAGAAACATAACCAAAAGAAATGTAACTAATTTTTTATTTTTGTTTTATGAAATTTTTAGAGTTTTTGCTTATCTTCCTATTGACTATGTCGATGATTGCCTCTCCCGCAACGGCGCCAAAATGTTGAGCTAATTTATTCACACAAATTAACACAAATATTCTTTATCAATCCAGGTTGGTAATACTTGAAGGTAAGTCCATTATATATGAATATCATATGTAATCAAATTTGAAAGACAAGTTTTTCAAACACTAAAGATGTGCATATTACAAATATAACTTACATTAACAATTTCCAATTCACTTTGTAAAGAGGGAAAGCTGAAATGGCTCTTAAATTAAGAGGTCCAATTTTTCTTCAATTATTACTTGATGAACAGAAATTAGAAACTAATAGCTTAAGATGGACAAATCATCAATGAAGGGAGGCTCTTAACTTAAGAGACCTTTGGTATTTTCCATCATAATTTATTCACCATAATGCTATCAATTGAAAACCGAAATTACATAAGAAAATTGCTTCCATATTTAACAAAAAAAAAAAACTAGTTACAATTCACCAAATTAACAAAAGGAGTGCTCAATTTGAACACTTTGTTATCTCGTCTTACTAAAGTGATGAACAAACTAAGATTTAATGAAATAAATCATCACACATTAACCATAAACCAATCTGAAACAAAGCATGTAAACAAGTTCTAAAATAACCAGATTATGGAAAATTAAACTAGTCTAGACAAAGAAGTGTACTTAGCTTGGAATGGGGGCCCTCCACCCTTGCTTTGCACACTTGAAGATTGATATCAGAAACTTAAACTTCAGTCACACATCCACATTATTGAACAACAAAATAGTAGTGAAACAGGTTCTTCAAATTAGCTTTCAACTCCAAAATGTCTCAGCATGAAATTATACAAAAGTCACTACTTAAGCCATCAAAGTCTTGGCTTTAAATAGAAGTTTTGTGAAACAAACTGATCTATAATCTTTCTAACAAACATATCTACTCATATTCACCTATCTAAGTCGAATTCATCAAATCCATCCCAATAAATATGGTCAATCTCATAAAATCTCAAAACTACTCTATTTCTATGGATTTTCTGAGTGACTGGTTATGGTTGACCAGCTTTAAATGGCCTAATAAAGCTTGTTCCGATCGAACCAAGTGGAGTTAGCTTAGTCCTAGTTCCCAAACTGTCCATCCATGCATCAAACTCATGCCCAAGTGTTCTGCAAACATGTCATCCATATAGCTATTAGGGAATTTCTGAATCTGTCAAAATTTGCACTTGAAACCAAATTTTCATAAAAACTTAAGAGTTTGAAAAATTAAAATTAAATACCTGAATAGACATGAAATACATCAAAATGGGATGGATATAGTGAAAAATAGATGGAAAATATATGGATTAAGTAAGTTTTCTTTAGCAAAAATAGACCAAAATCGAGAGCCAACAGTATCTATCTTGAGAATTTCGCTATCCTTCTTCGAGGACAAATTTTGGAGCATGGAATGAATTTTGATGTTTGGATAATTTTATCAACTTGGAGTTTCTTGATTGGCAAATTCTTGATGGTTGGATATACTCTTAGTACATGTAAGTGAAATTTAATGTTATTTTCTTATCTATTTTTGTCACATACATTGTTGCTAGGATTTTGCTATACTAGGGCTAATTCACTGCATCCATTTATGCGAAGTTGTGGAAATTTGGTTTCTAGATAGTGACGCTTCATGTATGGGCCATGTATTATGAATGAATGTTCCTAGAGATGCTTCTTCATTGAAATTCATCTTGATAAGCCATCAATTTTGCAAAATGAAGTATAAAGTTCTTCAAGCTACCTTTGTTGTTGCCCTAATGTTATGCAAAGTTGTCTTTGAGGCCTCCTTGACATAGAAAATTCAATGTCCATAGTCATAATTACTCTCGACTCCAAATCTCCCCAAAGGATTAGGAACTGGTCCACCATAAGGTGATCACCTTAAATCTATTTTCTTTGTCCCCTCTCCTCTTCTCTACGTCTAGTCCTCTAGGTCACCTAGGGCATCAATTATCTCACAATCTCGCCATCCAAATACTTTCACAACTGCGTTGGTGTGTCCTCAAGAAACCCTCCAAATTTCATGAGATTTAATGGTGGGATCTTGAGATATCACAAGCCCTAGCTTAAAGACCAATCATTGCCCTTGGTTTCCCTTAAGCTAGAAACCTCACTGGGATCCTTGCATTGTCTTTCATTGAAAATTCTTTTATTGATCCCTTTCCCCTCCCTAATTAGGTCAAGTATATCATTGGTTGCTAAATCCTATCCCCTTGCCCTAACCTCAGGTCCACTTGGTCCCATATGGTCCCATGCACTATCAATGTTAATTCTTGAAAGATCACCTGGAACCCAAGTTTTCACAAGAATTCTAGGGCTTAGGGATTTCTTTTATAAGACACCTACTTAAAACCTAACCCTTGAAATTCTCCCCAAGGCCTTCCTTGAGAACCTTGCATCTTGTCTTCCAAGACAAGCAAGCCACATATTTGAGTCTCTCTTGTGAATAGGCTTCCAGGATCACCCCTCGCCCTATCATTGGTCCATCCATTTTGTGATCCTTATCATACCGGGTCTCCTCCCATCGGTAAAGGTCTCTAAATAGTAGGGAGTCTTAGTCGAGGTGGTAGTGAGCTATCACTCCATTGTTGCCCTTAGCCTAGTAGTAGCCCGTCAAGTATCCCCATTTAGGACCCCTACTAGTTTAGGCGGTAACATTTCTAGCATCGTTGTCGGGGACACGAAATGTGTGTTTTGTTCCCCATACGACATATCGACATAATATTATTGGCGACTCCATTGGAAGAATGAAGCCCTTGTTCTTCATTGAACTTTAAAGTCGATGCTTGTAGGGTGAAGCAAGCATTTTTCTAGGCATCTTTAAATTCACCCTCGCGACTCCTACATATTTTTCATGGATATCTCAAATAGGTTGTCTTTCTTTGATAAATTTCTCGCTTTGGACATTGCTAGCTTCCCTCGGCACCCTAATCATGTCACGCATAGGATGGTATGTGGGGTGCCTGTGTTTGATGGTAATCCACTCTCCGCAATTAACTACATAAAAATATTTAATACACATGCTTCAAGAGAGGAGGTTGCTCACCAAGATGTCCTTATGTTGTTGTTCATGGGATGTCTCAGTGGTCATAACTCATGGCTGCATGATCATGAACCTAAGAGCATCTCATCTATTAAGGAGTTCATTGATGGCTTTCTTAGACATTTTCAAGTATGCCCCACATTAAGCATCCAAGAGGAAGCCTTCATTGACCATCATCAAGACATTGAGAATCTAAGTAATGAGCAGGAAGACGAGTCCTCCTCGAGTCCACATGACGAAAAGGATGATTTTGAGAACACGTGTTGGGAGGATGAAATTGAGACCAACCTTACCTTTCTTGAGGATATTACTCATGATGACTCTCCTTTTGAGAACTTTGACGAAGGTGATCCCATTTACCCCTTAGAAGATGACATTGGGGATTACTTCCATATTGAAAAGGAGAAATGGGAAATTGTTGGTCCTCAATTTGATTATGCTCCCATTTACGACACCGGCCAGGAGGATGAGGTTGAAATTGGTCCTCCCTTTCTCTCGAGTATTATTTATGATCACATATCCATTGATGCCCTTGGGAAGGAGAAATTTTATTTTCCCTTGCATCGAGAGGGGTAGTTGGAAGTGATTAATTTTCCTGTTAAGAGAGGCCCAATCTTTAATACTAAGGAAATCGGTAAGGCTCCCACCTCTCCTAAGTATGATGTTATATTCAAATCCCCTGAGCCTTATGATTTTGGGGAAAAAAAACTTGTTGGATACAAAACTCCACCCTCCTCTTTGCCTCCCTCTCTTGTTCATCATTTTGAAAGTGATTCCCGCACCTGTTCTCATATGATCTCAAGTGACCTTGATCCCTTTCCCCTTTCTGAGTATAGTATCAAGGAAGAGCCCCTCATTGAATATTCATTATCTCCTTGGGCACCCCCTCAGGATCATGATCAATCTATAATTCCCCCTTTCCAGTGTGATCATCATGGGCAGCCTACTTGTGCCTCTCCATCTCATCAGTCTCCCTTCCCTACTAATCATAACCCTGTAGAGGCCATGAAATATGACATAAATAATAAGGACCATAATAATATGCCCGAGGTTGCCATCCATCAAAATTTTATGAGCCTAATCATTGACATCTCTATATTTTGGTTAGAAGAGAGGATCTCATGGACTAGATTACATCCTTTTCTTACCTCTTCTCACATGATTATCCGTGTGTTGGCATTCTATTTTCCTACCTCCCACCAGCCTTATCATCCATGTGATTCTATCCACATTCACTTTGGCATTTGCTACATGAGTAATCATATAGGTCGACATATTTATATTGTTTTGATGATATGTTGGTTGCATTGGCTTTATGATTACACTTAGTATTAGTTTTGCACCATATGCATGTTAGAGTAGGATGCATTGCATGCTGATTTTTGCATTAGAACTAATGTCATATGATATTGCTCATAGTAGAGTAGCTGCATTTAGATTAAAATTTGCACATCTTATTATTTGTTGATTTTACGACCTAACATTAAGCATGGGTGATCATAAGACACCGTACAAACATGTTGCCCTGTGGGTTTAATCTGTTGTGCGGGTAACAGGGCTACAGTAACCAAGAGATTGTTGGTGTTCTCGTGACCTCTTGTTCGAGAAGCTTCGCCCAGCTTCTAAGTGATCACGTCCTAATTGGAGCTAGATGTTACCCACCATTTTGTGAGTGATAGGAGAAAATTTTCTCCAAGATGGTCCTCAACCGGCAGCCGACAATCCCTTGCAACCAACAACTAGCTCGTTGTGTCATTTCTCCGCCACATGAGCTAGCCATTTGGTCCCTTAGCCATCTGTCATGATCATATGTTTGAAGATGGGCCTCTAGACCCTAATAATTGAGTATTGTAGTTTGTTTATCATGGATACTTTTGGGAATGGATTAATGGGGGGATTTGGTGGAAAGAGTGGACTAGGTCTCTGCTCTTGTCCCCTAGACCTCTTTTGGATGTTAACCTTGGACCCTAGTCTCGTGGGATCTCTTTTACTGACCTTTGGCCTTTAGAGATGGTACTATATGTGAAACCCTGATTTTGGTTGCGTGGTCTCACTTCCTCATCCACATATATCACTCCCCTTCCGCTCATTATAACCCCATTCACTAGTTCTCCCACCTGGGTCCACATAGGGTTAACCTTCCCCCTCCCCTTACCCACACCTTGGTCGGACCTGGAATGATGCCCAGGAGGTTGATGCAGCTGAAAAGAAAAGTAAAAGCATAATTTGCCACATCCAACAGGAAAATGTACCACAAAATGCAAAAGATGGTTGTGACAAACACATTTAGCATGTGGGAAAAAACCAATACATGTGTTGTACCCCATTATCATGGTCATCACCCTGGTTCTTACAGGCCCTAGATGAGCCTCCTTTATCATACAGGAACCCATGATTGTCCCAACCCCCGGTGGGCAATGAACCATCCTACCTTAAAGAAGATATCCATTGCTATACCTTACACATCATGCTCTTATCCCTTGAGCCCCGAGCAGTTAATCAAAAAAAAATCATATAAGGCAAAAAGCATATAATGAAGGGTGGAAAAATCAAGACCAGGGCACCTCATGCACCACAACTGCTCCCTCCTATACATTATATACCCAAGTGTGAGATTCCCCTTTACTAACTACCCTTGTACCCCAAGCATGTGGCCCAGGGCTTCCCCTTTCATTCCCTACTCCATTCATCTCTTTATCACATGCCACCACCTTTGAAGATGTACCTTGGACATACTATCCCCTTTAAAGGTAGAAACCACCTAATAGGGTACTTGGTTAACCCCATTTAGAGCTTGGAGACATTAGTGTTGGGCCTTAGTTTTAGACTTATTTTTGCTCTAAGAAACTTACTAATCCATCTATTTGCCATCCATTTTCCCTTCATTCATCCCATTTTGATGTATATTTGATATCCATTTAGGTATTTAATTTTAATTTTTCAATTTCTAAAGTTTTTATGAAAGTTTGGTTTTAAGTGCAAAATTAGCAGATTCAGAAATTCTTGTAATAGCTCTATGGATGATATGGTTGCAGGACACTTGGGCACGAATTGAATGCATGGATGGACAGCTTGGGAACTAGGACTAAGCCAGCTATGCTTAGCTCGAACAGAACAAGTTTTATTAGGTCCATTTAGTGCTAGTCAATCATGACTAGTCATTCAGAAATCCCATAGAAATAGGGCAGTTTTGAGATTCTATGGGATTGGTCATATTTCTTAAGATGGGAGTGATGAGTTTGACTTACATAGATGGATAAGAGTAGATGGGTTTGTTTGAGTGAATATAGATCAGTTTGTTTCATGAAACTTTTTATTTAAGAGCCAAGACTTTGATGGCTTATGGATTGACTTATTATACTTTTATGCTGAGACACTTTTGGATTGGAGAGTTAATTTGAAGACTTGTGTTATTATTATTTTGTTGTTCAATTCTATGGATGTGTGACTGAATTTTAGCTTCTTATATCACTTCTCAAGTGTGCAAAGCAAGGGTGGAGGGCCCCCATTCCAAGCAAAGTACACTTCCTTGTTAACTAGTTTTATTTCTTGTAATCTGGTTATTGTAGAACTGGTTTTTCAAAGCTTTACTTCAGATTGCTTTATGGTTAATGTATGGTGATTGATTTCATTAGATCTTAGCTTATTCATCACTTTATTAAGTTAGAAAAATAAAGTGTTCAAGTTGAGCACCCCTTCTACTAATATGATGAATTGAAACTAGTTTCCTTTGATTGCATGCAAGTAGTTTCTTTATGTGATTTTGGGATTGAGATGAATGAATTATGATGAAACACATTGTGTCTTTTAAGTTAGGAGCCTTCTTTCATTAATAATTTATCCATCTTAAGTTCTTGGTTTTAATCTCTGATTCATTAAGTGGTAATTGAGGCAAAAGTGGACTTCTTGAGTCAAGAACCATTTCAATATTTTCCTCTTTTCAAACTAATTGAATTAGAGTTGTAGGATGTATTGCTTTAAGTTTTTGAATAACTTACCTTTCAAAATTTGATTACATCTGATCTTCACATATAGTGAACTTGCCTCAAAGCATAAACAACCCGGATTGATAAGAAATATTTGTGTTAATTTCGGTAAACAAATTAGCTCAACATTTTGGCGCCGTTGTCGGGGAAGCAAATATCGGCATAGTCAATAAAAAGATAAATTTCAAAATTTTCTAAAAAAAAAAACAAAAACATTAGTTACATTCCTTTTTAGTTATGTTTCTTTATGCCTAGATATAGAGATCCTCAAGGTAGATTTGTTAAAAACTCCCCACAAATAGAGATAGGATCATCAAACACCCCAGTTACTCGTAATCCAATAATTGAGGAATTGGCAGAAAAACAAAGAACTAGACAAAGATTAACTTTGATTGAGAAGAAAACTTTGTTAGCTTGTGAAGCAAAACAAAAACAACCCTCAATTTCAGGAAAACAAAAAGAAATTATCAAAGAAAACCAACCTGTCTTTCGATCCATAAATCCACCTGTCTTTCAACAACCTGAATCTCCACTCAAAATTGAAACAACTAAACCAATGGCAGAAGAGGGACATGGATCTGCTATTTTCACTCCTGAACGACGAATTGAGTATGAAAGACAACAAAGAGAATGGAGAAGAAAAAGAGAGGAGGAGGCAAAACAAGAAAATGATAGGAAGATAAAAAATGATCGGAAAAAACAAGAAGATGGTCATGATCAAGAGGCTACCTTTGGCTTTCCAATAGTAGACACAAGTGCAATATTAAGAGAAGAGGTGAAAATGAAAAATATTCCACCTTCTGTATTGCCAAATTTTTATAGAATGTCAACGGAAGATCCTGATGCTTTTATGTTTGAATTTGATATTCTATGTAGAACATATGGATACACTGATGACATTCATAAACTTCGTCTTTTCCCTGCTACATTAAAAGCAACAGCTTTAAAATGGTTCATGGGTTTAGGAGAACAAACAATAGCTTCTTGGGATGATATGAGATCGGTCTTCCTTAAAAAATATCAAGCTTATTGTAGATCTAGAGATTCAAAGAAAGATGTTTTCAGAATGACACAACAAGAAAATGAAAGTTTAGAAGAATATTTGGAAAGATTTGCATATAATCTACAAAAATCTAAACAACACTCTCTAAATCAAGAAACCATTCGAACAATCTTTCTCAAGGGTGTAAGGGATGAATACCTTGACATTTTGAATGTGATGGGTAAAGGAGACATTTCAAACCTACCATTCGAAGAAATTGTTGAGTTATGTCAAAAATATTCTAGAGGAAGATCAAAAACCGGAAAGAGAAGCAAGTTCAAAAGCAGCAAAGTCAGCTGCAGGAGGGATAACAAGAGCGAAAATAGGAAGCTTATTGGAAAACTTCAAAACAGACCTCTTAAGTACATTAGGAACACAAGTAGATGTTCCAAAGGCAAATAAGAAGAAAGAAGAACAAGAACAAGTTCTAGCAATCTTTTGTTTCAAATGTAGAAAAAAACATCCATTGAGAGAATGTCCTTTGGATAGTATTCAGGTATGTGGTCTTTGTACAGAAAATCATTCCACAGAAAACTGTCTAAGATTGAAAAAATTACAAATGAACTCAATGGAAGAAGTGCGAAGAATAGAAGGTTTTTATTATGTAGCACCACGAAGACCATGGCAGCCTAGAATGCCTCAACAAAATCAGCAACAATTCCCTCAACAAAATTACCTCTATCCACCTCAAAATATTTGGACCCCTCCAATGCCATGGCAAGCTTGGCCTCCACAACAATATCCACAACAACTTGCACAAGGTTGGAGAGGATATGGTTATGGAAACCAGCCACCTCAATAGTATCAACAACAATACCAGCAACAATACCAATAGCGATTTGCATATCCACAATATTCAAAGTCCATACCATTTCAGCAACAAAATTCTGCATATCCACAATCCATCCCATTTCCACAGTAGAATCCACCACCATTGTTGACTCAACCACAACAGTTACAGCTACCCACAAATCAACCCAGACCAACTCAATTACCAGCCCAACCAATGGCAAATCCGAATAATAAGGTGGACAAATCTGCATACATTGTAGAGGAAGCAGCGTGTTTTCCAACATATTCAATTCTTCCTCTTAATGATGTCCATCTAAGGTCTGGAAAAGTGCTTAAAAAGGATTCTCCTCCAATCATAGAAGAACCAACTGAACAAGGAGAATCACCTGAAACATCACAAACTGAGATACAAATTCAGAAACGAAAAACCATTACAACTCAAACACCACCTTATCCTGAAAGGTTAGTGGAACAACAAAGAGAAATGACCCTTCCTGAATTTGATATTTTAAATGAGTTAAAAAATGCTTATATAAAAATTCCTTTGTTGAAGGCAATTAAAAAAATACCAATATATGCTAAAACAATAAAGGAATTGTGCATTAAAAAAACAGGAAAAAAGAAGAAGGATCCTACTACAATCCAAGTCATTGGTAAACTAGCAAGCCTCATGTCTACACAAACCATTGTAGAGAAATATATTGATCCTGGTATCCCTATGGTTACTATATCAATAAATAATTTCTCAGTACCAAACACATTAATAGACTTGGGAGCAGCTATAAATGTAATGACAATGGAGACAATGAAAACTCTGCATTTAAACAATATTAGATCAACTTCTACAATTTTAAAACTAGCAGACAGATCTAAAGTTGTTCCGGAAGGAATATTAGAAGATATCATAGTCTCTTTGGATTCATGGGAGTATCCTGTTGACTTCCTTATCTTGCAACCAAAAACAAATTTGGGAGAATATCCTCTAATCTTAGGCAGACCATGGTTAGCTACCGCTGATGCCTTTATAGGATGCAGATCAGGAAGTATGATTATTTCACATGGAGATGAAAGGAAACACATTGCTCTTTATTCACTTGCACAATCAACTTCTTTAGAATCAGTACTTGAAACTCAAGAAAAACAGCAAACTAAATCAGTTTTAAGTATAAATCAATTCTTTGACTTTAGAGAAGAAGAAGAGAATGAAGACTTAATGGATCTTTTCATTTCAGAACCAAGTATTTCAGAGCAGCTTAGAGAGGTTCAATATGAAGCTGCAAGTAATCTTTCGAATCAATGCTTTCAGGAAACTTGTACTGTTCAAACTTTGCGGAATTCTTTTATAAACTTCTTTCCTGTAAACACAATCTCCAATCCAACAATAAAAACAATTGAGATATATCCTGGAAAAGATTTGAACATTGGAAACCAGTTGCAATCAGCACAAGAACAAGAGGTAATTGCATTATTACAGAAATATTCAAAAGCTTTTGCCTGGGATTATACTGACATGCAAAGAATCCATCCCAGCACATGTATCCACCACATCTATACAGATGATCAACTCAAACCTGTAAGGCAACCTCAAAGACGAATGAATCCCATGATGAAAGAAATAGTGAAAGGAACTGCAAAAATTGTTAAATGTTGGATTCATCTATCCTATTTCAGATAGTCAATGGGTTTCTCCATTGGTAATAGTACCAAAGAAAAATGGAAAGTGGAGGGTATGTGTGGACTATCGGGAACTAAACAAAGCCACATTAAAAGATCATTTTCCCCTACCATTCATTGACCAGATATTAGACTCATTAGCTGGAAAGAAATTTTTCTCCTTCTTGGATGGGTTTAGCGGGTACAACCAGATTAGAATAGCAACAGAAGACCAAGACAAAACAACATTCACTTGCCCATGGGGAACCTATGCATATAATATTTTGCCATTTGGTTTATGCAATGCACCTGCAACCTTTCAACGAGCAGTGCTTGCAATATTTGCTGATCTAATTCACGAATGTGTAGAGGTTTATATGGATGACTTCACAGTTTATGGAAACACATATAATGATTGCCTCAACAACCTTGAGAAAGTCTTGAAACGATGCATTGAAACAAATTTGTCATTGAGCAATGAGAAATGCTATATGATGTTGACAGAAGGAATAGTTTTGGGACACCATATTTCCGCTTCAGGAATTAAGGTGGATCCAGCAAAAATCCAAGTCCTAGTTAACTTAATGCCTCCTACAACACAAAAAGAGGTAAGAAGTTTCTTGGGCTATGCAGGCTACTATAGACGATTCATTGAAAACTTTAGTAAAATAGCCCAACCTCTGTTCAAACTATTAGCAAAAGATATTGAATTTCACTGGACAAATGATTGTCAAAATGCATTTCAAATTCTAAAAGAAAAATTATCAATTGCACCCATTCTCCGTGGGCCAAACTGGTCTTTGCCATTTCATATTTCAACAGATGCCATCTGATACCGCGATAGGTGCCTCTCCCGGGCAGAAAGAGAACATGTTCAATTATGCAATATACTTTATAAGCAAGAATTTAACACCTGCAGAATTGAACTACACCGTCACAGAAAAAGAAATGTTAACCGTAATACATGCAGTCAACAAATTCATGCACTATATAACAGGTTACCAAGTTTTTATTCATACAGATCATTCAGCAATAAAATACTTGATGAACAAACCCATCACCAATGGGAGAATAACAAGATGGTTACTGTTATTGCAAGAATTTAATATTACAATACAAGACCGGCCAGGCAAAGAAAATCAAGTGGCTGACTTTCTGTCCCGCATACATTCACCCAACGATCCAAATCCGGTTGTAGACAACTTTCTAGACGAACACCTGTTTGCAATAACAGTAAAAACACCATGGTTTGCAGACATTGCAAATTATTTATCTTCTGGAAAGTTTCCAACACAATTCTCTAAAAAGCAGAAACGAAAAATTGTTAGAGAAAGTTCTAGGTATAGTTGGGTAAATGGTGATTTATTTTATACTGGTTCAGATTTGATGATTAGAAAATGTGTGCGAGAAGATGAAATATTAGACATCCTGAAAGCATGTCATGATGAACCATGTGGTGGTCATTTTGCAGACAAACGAACAGCATACAAGGTGCTGCAATTGGGCTATTACTGGCCATCCATCTTCAGAGACTCCAAGGCATATGTCAAGCAATGTGACAGTTGCCGAAGAACAGGGAGACCAATCATATCAAATGAGATGTCGCTCAAGCCCCAGGTCCTCATAGAACCATTTGAGCAATGGGCGCTCGATTTTGTTGGACCTATTAATCCACCATCAAATGGAAAAAGGTACATCCTAGTATGTACAGATTATGTCACCAAATGGGTGGAGGCTAAAGCAGTAACCAGAGCAACAGAAGATACAGTGGTCACATTTCTCTTTGAAGAAATCTTTGTAAGATACGGAGTACCCAAACAAATTATAACAGATCAAGGAGCACAGTTTACATCAAAGCTGGTACGAGATCTAACAGAGAAATACAAGATCAAACACAAGAAGTCTACACCATATCACCCTCAAGCAAATGGGCAGGTTGAATCAACAAATAAAGTCCTAGAAAATATCATGACTAAAACAGTACAGCTGAACAGAAAAGATTGGTCTGAAAAATTAAAAGATACACTGTGGGCCTACAAAATCACATGGAAGAATACAACTGGTTTTAGTCCATACCAGTTGGTATATGGAAAAAAGTCTTATTGCCTATAGAATTTCAGATACACACAAACTAGCAGTTGAACTAAGACTAGACCTATCTGAAGCACAACAGCAGCGGATCATGGAATTGAATCGACTAGATGAGCATCGTCGGCAAGCCATAGAACATACCACATTGGTGCAACAACAAAGAATGAAGTGGCACAACAGATTTATCAAAACTAAGGCATTTCACAAGGGAGACTGGGCATTACTTTTTGACTCCAAATTCAAAGACTTCAAAGCAAAGTTCACAACACACTAGCTAGGCCCATATGAAATCGAAGAAATCTTTGACAATGGAGCAGTAAAGATCAGGACAATCGACCAGGACTCCACCTCATTTGTAGTAAATGGACATAGGTTCAAAGTTTATAACAGGCCTATCAGTAAGGAAACATTTATGAAACAACTGGTAGAGGATACAGAACTGGAAATCATGGCACACCAGGCTCAGCCATCTTCCAGTCTTGTAGCAGAATAATAATAAAAAATATGTATATATATATAAACAAAGAAAAATATAAATATAAAATATAAAAAAAAAAAAAACAAATAAATAAATTGTTTGCTAGTGAAAACCAGGAATCTGGCACCAAGCAAACACGAATTCATAGGGGAAAACCAGGGTAACTTGAACTCTATGAATTCCTTATTCTTGTTCTATTGATCTCACAGCAATTCAATGCAGGAAGTCCTCCGCAGACAACTAACTTGAGGACAAGTCAAATCTTAAACAAAGGGGAGAATTGCACAAGAACTTTAGCTGTGCAGCTGAAGTACAGATGGAACTTGTATTGTCAACAACTGGGACCTGAAAATGTCAAAACAACATGTACATATTCCATAAGCATTGCAGAGGGACCTGAATCAAGAAATCGTTACAGAGGGACCTGAACAACAATTCAAGAACCAAAGCATGAAGAACAAGGAGCAGCAATAAATTTTACTTTTCAATCCATCTACAACATTTGATCAACTGATTTCATCCCACTTGTACAGACATCATCCAGGGGAGTATATGTATAGTCATTTTGTGCTTGAAAATTCAAATTTTTCTTAGAAATTTTTAGTCTTTGTTAAGTTGAAATTAGTACCTGAAGATATTCATTATCATTCCATACCCTATATTCCCTATACATACCCTATAACCCTTACACATCATATTCCATTTCATATCCATAAATATCCTATACCCATTTCATGTTCATTAACCCCTAAGTATTTTTCTTTAGAAGCATAAAAAGACCAAACTAGGACAACTTTTCAACCTGCACATACAACTCAATGATTAGTAATGGTGATAATTTTAAATATGACCCAAGATGGTCATTTTAAAATTATAAAGATGTGCATATAACCAAATAAGTAATGCGCTATATGTAAAGATCATGCGCTATATGTAAATCTATATATGCCATATGCAAAACAAACAAATATGTAAATGCAATATATGCGCTATAGGCAATATGGAATAAAAACGAAATAATATGCATATATATAACAAACTTTGGATATAAGGCAAGGCAATATGCATATAGCGCATAGCATAAGGAGAAGACCGCGTGCAATACAAAGTCAAATCTATGTCAAATACGTGGCAGCGGGGTATTGCATATTGGCTAAAGGTTAGTTGCGCATCGCCCAAAATCATTGCATACGTGAATGAGTGCCAAGCAAGGTTATAGCACACGACAGTTTATATGATGGTCAATGTAGCGCGGAAATCATATAGCATGCAGCCAAGGTAGAGCAGGTCATGAGTAAAACGACAATCCAAATCAACACATCACACAACGCAGGCCAGCACACAGGTACGGGGTAAACACCGTGGCATGGCGACCATTTCCCATTGGACTGTGCGCTGTGTAGGGAGTTATGCGCATACGTTCAAACTAAAAACATAATTCGGCCATCCTCATGACACAGTCGGGCGACTGGTCAACAGGACAACCATATCAACCATACGTTGAAGCGCCAATAAAAATAGTGCACAGTACACCCATGAAACGGTCATGAACTGACCGATGGTTCTTGCACTGTTCAAAACTAATTCTTCATCGCCGAATAGCTCAGAACGATTGTGTTTGAGAGCTGCAAGCTAGTAAAAGGGAAACTGAAGCGGGTTTGTGAGGATATAAGAAGGAAATTGTCCCGAACATAACGCCGAGTGATCACTGAACTTTCGGGATCTATTCAGGTAACGGTATGATTTGTTTAGTTCGGCAACTATGAGATGTGTTGTATACTGCCTGTGATTAATGATCAATGCTCCTGCTCTTGCCACCAGTCAGCCGAACGTAGCTACAGGGATTCGGAGCGCCATTTAACACTCCTCAGCGCTCGTTGACAGCCAGGTAAAAACGCTGAAACCACGCATTAACTCCAGAAGTAACAACCTTAAGGTCGGTTGACAGCAGTTAATAAATATGAGGCTTGGCGATAAGATTCATCGCGTATATCATGGCATAAAACACTAGGAAACAGCGCAGCAATTTAGTTCAACCTTGTTGCATGTATAACACGTTAGTGGCATGGGCTCGCATGTGGAGTTTTGCAAACCAAAACAGAGTGTAGTTTTGCAAACCAAAACAAAGTCTATAAAACAGAGGAGGCAGAGTCTAGTTGCTAGCGCCGAGGATGTGATCATTATTGTGATATGCTTGTTTTTGTTGCACGTTGTTGGTTGATTTCATTGTTTATATGACTGATATATCGCATGCCTTTGAATGGAAACGGCCTGTAAGGCGAACAAACATGAAGGATGTGTCTTTGTTCTGGAACCTTTTGCCAATATGTGTCTTTGTTCTGGTTAATACAATGGGTTGAAATGTTATAGTGAAGTCTGTGTAGGCCGAGCCATTTAAAGTGTTGTGTGATGTTTAAGTTTTTTAGGAGGTCGAGCGCTGTTGATTGCCAGAGAGAGTAAAGGCCGAGCCATTTAAAATCCATTTTATTTAAATGTGCTATTTGGTTTTTCAAAAGTTTTTTGAGGCCGAGCGCTGTTGATTTTCAAGCTTTTAGATAAACAGGCCGAGAGCCATTTTGGTGATTTTCAAGTTTTTATATTTGAGGCCGAGAGCCATTTGAGAATGCACTGTTAGTTTTTAAGAGCTTGTATATACACAGTAAACGTGCTACTAGATTTTGGTGACAATATACGCAGTGCAGGGTGATAGGCATACATGGAACAATATAAGAATAATGCCTAAACAAATACATTAGAAAACTAAGGACCCTTTATGGAAAAGTTGTTTTCATATGTATTTTGTTTACCAGAACAAAGTTTAGCATATTAACAAGGATATACAGGTGTTTGATTGCTTGAACAGGGATTTAAAACAGTGCTGCTGCAGAGAAAGGGTAAAAAGAGGCCGAGGAAATCGAATTCAAATTGTTGTGAAGAAGCAGGTAAGCTTCTCTACTTTCAGAGTTTCATTTTGGAAAAAACGGTAATCATAAATTATTATTGTCAAGATGAAATTAATAACAGCAGAAGCATATATCCACTGGTTTTCAGAAACAATGTCAGCCAGAGTAGAGCCAAAATTTCAGATAGAGAGCTGGAGGAAGGAAACTATAGAAAAACTTTACCAAGCAGGACTGATAGGCTTTTTACAAAAAATTGATGGCCACTCTGAAGAAATAACCAGGGACTTCATAAACAATTACAGTCAGGACCAGACACGGGTAGGAGATGTTATTATTCCTGTGACTCAGGAATACCTTTCCCAAGCTTTAGATCTACCAATGATAGGTGAAAAATATTACAAAGGCCTGCACTTCAAGGAGAAAGCATGGACTTTCTTTCTTGAGAAGAACCGGAAAGGGACTTTTGATAGAACAAAGGGGATACCAAGGGAATGGTTCAATGAACCATGGGGTGAGTTGGTTCTGGTCATCCAGAAGTTTTTGACTTGTGATAGAGGATATAGTGTTGCCCACCTGTATCATGTCCGGCTTCTACAGCATATTAAGGGAGAGGATAGGATTAACTTGCCATATTTCTTATTTAGGAGCCTCTTGAGAATGATTGAAACAGTGAGACATGAACACAGGCCCAAAGCAGGACAGATTTACCACCAGGGATTGATCAAAATCCTAGTTGAGTATCAAGTGAGGTCACAAGGCATAGTATGGAGGGAGTTCATGTCTAAAAATCAGTTTACTGAACAGATTAATGAAGTACATGATAAAATAGAGCAGGAAAACAGAGGATTGATGAGTTCACCCTTGTATCCCAGAACAAGAGCTAAACAGCAAAATAACATGGCCATGCAGGAAAATGAAACATCTGTTATGTCTATTCCTAGAAGATTTAGGAATAAAAGTCCCATTGACTTAGAAAAGGAAGTAGATACATATTCTCCAAGAAAACAGGAAGAAAATGACATTGCACAAGAAGTATTTGAGAGGGATTCTTCATATGATGATGCAGCAGCAGCATCACTAATCAAAACAACACAAGATTTTGAAAAAGAAATCAATTTGGGAAGAATCAGGGACTTAACTGACCAATTAGAAATTAGTAAAATCCTGGAAAAACAATTAAAAGAGGAAAACAAGGCAAGTAAGAAGGATAATACTAAGTTGGTCAAGGCAAATGAAAAGCTAAATGAAGAGCTAGGGAGACTAAAATGGAAAAATGATCTACTTTCTAAGCAAGCATTTAAATGGTTAAAGGAAAAGAATATGTGGCAGACAAAGTATGAAAAATAGAAGGTAAAAACAGCTTTGTTCAGGGAAAGACATGACTCAGGTTTGGATTGTTTGGTCAGGGCAGCACAACAGGAAGCATCTACAGGTATAGCATCTACTACAGAGAGAAGAAGATCAAATAGGAGTAAGCAAGCATGGGGACATGCTTGATGATAAGCAAGGGAGAGATGTTGGGCCTTAGTTTTGGTCTTATTTTTGCTCTAAGAAACTTACTAATCTATCTATTTGCCATCCGTTTTCCCTTCATTCATCCCATTTTGATGTATATTTGATATCCATTCAGGTATTTAATTTTAATTTTTCAATTTCTAAAGTTTTTATGAAAGTTTGGTTTTAAGTGCAAAATTGGCAGATTCAGAAATTCCCGTAATAGCTCTATGGTTGATATGGTTGCAAGACACTTGGGCACGAATTGAATGCATGGATGGACAGCTTGGAACTAGGACTAAGCCAGTTATGCTTAGCTCGAACAGAACAAGCTTTATTAGGCCCATTTAGTGCTAGTCAATCATGACTAATCATTCATAAATCTCATAAAAATAGGGCAGTTTTGAGATTCTATGGGATTGGTCATATTTCTTGGGATGAGAGTGATGAATTCGACTTAGATAGATGGATAAGAGTAGATGGGTTTGTTTGAGTGAATATAGATCAGTTTGTTTCATGAAACTTCTTATTTAAGAGCCAAGACTTTGATGGCTTATGGATTGACTTATTATACTTTTACGCTGAGACACTTTTGGATTGGAGAGTTAATTTGAAGACTTGTGTTATTATTATTTTGTTGTTCAATGCTATGGATGTGTGACTGAATTTGAGCTTCTGATATCACTTCTCAAGTGTGCAAAGCAAGGGTGGAGGGCCCCCATTCCAAGCTAAGTACACTTCCTTGTTAACTAGTTTTATTTCTTGTAATCTGGTTATTGTAGAACTGGTTTTTCAAAGCTTTACTTCAGATTGCTTTATGGTTAATGTATGGTGATTGATTTCATCAGATCTTAGCTTATTCATCACTTTATTAAGTTGGAAAAACAAAGTGTTCAAGTTGAGCACCCCTTCTACTAATATAATGAATTGAAACTAGTTTCCTTTGATTGCATGCAAGTAGTTTCTTTATGTGATCTTGGTATTGAGATGAATGAATTATGATGAAACACATTGTGTCTCTTAAGTTAGGAGCCTTTTTTCATTGATAATTTATCCATCTTAAGTTCTTGGTTTTAATCTCTGATTCATTAAGTGGTAATTGAGACAAAAGTGGACTTCTTGAGTCAAGAACCATTTCAATATTTTTCCTCTTTTCAAACTAATTGAATTAGAGTTGTAGGATGTATTGCTTTAAGTTTTTGAATAACTTATCTTTCAAGGTTTGATTACATCTGATCTTCACATATAGTGAACTTGCCTCAAAGCATAAACAACCCGGATTGATAAGAAATATTTGTGTTAATTTCGGTAAACAAATTAGCTCAACAATTAGCACATGCCAAAGCCCATTATGGAAGGGCATGTCATTATGAGGTGCAACTATTGTCCATGATTTGTAAGCTCTTTAACTCGATTTCCTTAAATGACTTGTTGTAGTGGAAGCCTAAGGGACGCATTGGATCTTATGCGGGATTGCAAATGGTCTCCATTTTGCATTTGGTCTCTCTATACGGGGTCCTAACCCTCCATAAGGCTACATTGGCACATGTAGGATGTGTGTAGATAGCACTCCATGGATCCCGAGAGATGTTTAGAGATTGCTCGACATTCACCTTTTGGACGAAGAAGATGCACCTAGTTTACCATGCCAAGTCGACCCCACAAAATTACCATGCACTTTGCAGATGACCCAAGACTTGTATGTTGATATGGCATCACTTACACCATCATATAGCCCTTACAAATGGACTGCAGGCATTTTCGATCTACTTGGAGACCCATGAGGTTACTTATATGCCCTCACAGCCATTGGGAGCACCACAGGTTTATTATTTGAAGAACAAGGGGTCAACCCCTTGTCCACTACTTTTGGGAGTCATATTCATCATTGTGGCACTTATGGACTTCATCAAGCGTCTTAGAAGGCCTAATGACATGTATTATTGATCATTCAACCTCTTGAGAGGCTTATTCTTTCGTTTATGAGCTAGTTTGGTGGGCTTGTCACCAAAAAGTTAGTTGTTTTGCACATTATTTTATTCTAGGGGCTAATGTAGGCCCAAGTAGCTAAATCAAACTCATTAGAAGTGTATAAATAGAAGTGATGACAATTCGTTTTAGCATCATCACTTGGATTAGACTTGTATCACTCTTGAGATTTTCGTTTTCCTTCTTGGAGGACGAAATTTGGAGCATGGAACAAATTTTGATGTTTGGATTATTTTTTCTCGTCTTTGAGTTTCTTGATTGGCAAATTCTTGATGATTGGATATACTCTTAATACATGTATGTGCAATTTAATGCTATTTTCTTTTCTATTTTTGTCACATACATTATTGCTAGGATTTCGCTATACTAGGGTTAATTCACTGCATCCATTTACGCGAAGTTGTGGAAATTTGGTTTCTAGATAGTGATGCTTCATGTATGGGCCATGTATTATGAATGAATGTTCCTAGAGATGCTTCTTCATTGAAATTCATCTTGATAAGACATCAATTTTGCAAAATGAAGTATAAAGTTCTTGAAGTTGCTTTTGTTGTTGCCCTAATGCTATGCAAAGTTGTCTTTGAGGCCTCCTTGAATTCAATGTCCATAGTCATAATTACTCTTGACTCCAAATATCCCCAAAGGATTAGGCACTGGTCCACCATAAGATGATCACCTTAAACCTATTTTCTTTCTCCTCTCTCCTCTTCTCTAGGTCTAGTCCTCTAGGTCACCAAGGGCATCAATTATCTCACAATCTAGCCATCCAAATACTTCAATTTTTGGTCCACAATTGCGCTAGTTGTCCTCAATAAGCCCTCCAAATTTCATGAGATTCCAATGGTGGGATCTTGAGATATCGCAAGCCCGAGCTCGAAGACCAATTCTTGGCCTTAGTTTCCCTAATGCTAGAAACCTCACTGGGATCCTTGCAGTCCTATTCATGATTGGTTGCTAAATCCTATCCCCTTGACCTAACCTCGGGTCCACTTGGTCCCATGTGGTCCCATGCACTATCAAAGTTAATACTTCAAAGGTCACTTGGAACCCAAGTTTCCACAAGAATTCTAAGGCTTAGGGATTTCATTTATAACACACATACTCAAAACCTAACCCTTGAAATTCTCTTCAAAGCCTTCCTTGAGAGCCTTCCATCTTGTCTTCCAAGACAAGCAAGCCATATATTTGAGCCTCTCTTGTGAATAGGCTTCCAGGATCACCTGTCGCCCTATCATTGGTCCATCCATTTCGTGATCCTTATCATAACGGGTCTTCCTATTAGTGAAAGTTCGTAAAGAGTAGGTAGCCTTAGTCGAGGTGAAAGTGGGCTATCGCTCCATTATTTCCCTTAGCGTAGTAGTAGCCCTTCAAGGATTCCCTTTTAGAACCCTTGCTAGTTTGAGCGATAACAGTGTCAAAAGACCTTGTGCGATTTGTTGGAGAGGAAAGTAATTCCTTAAGGAAGTGCGCATAGAAATAGGAGGTTCCCTATTTAATAGGAGGAGAATTTGCAAGATGAAATCGAGCTCCTAGTGCGCACAAATTTGGTGTTGGAAAATCAAGATATTCTAGATAAAGGTTGATTCTCCTTAGTTGATAATTACTTGTGAGATTTGTTGCCCTTTTATTAATTTATTATTTATTCTTCATCAAGCAAATACCAAAACCTAAAATGCATGAAGATCACAAGAACACTAGGCTCTAAGCTAGGGTAAAACCCCACAATTGGGGAAAACCCGAACAATCCTCTTCTTATAGAATCTGATCAAATGAGATTTCCAAGACCAAGACAACTACCTCCATAAGATCCCCAAGTCACATCCCTCCACTCACTGTCACTAATTTTCCCTTTATATGCCTTGTCTTCATAAAGAAATTTGTTCTCCCTGTAGATTGTAGTCCACAAACCTCATAATCCTTCCATAGCTTGTATAACAGAGTCATAACAAGAATAGCTTGCATAACTTCTTCAGGAATCACAGTCATTACAGGAATAGCTTGCATATCTTCTTCAAGAATAAGCAATTATCACAATAACAGCACGCATATCTTCTTCAGGAATTCGCATTCTTCAAGCCTCTTATCGCAAATTGCTTCCACTCTTTCCACATCCTTTTTCCACACCTATGCCTTTAAAGAAATTTGCATATTCCTACCTCAAAAGCTTGTATATCACTTCAGAACATGAATGAATTTCTACTATTTTGGTGGAGGATTCACGCCAATATATAGTTGTTCGTCACTGTGAAGGGTCACCTCTGTTCAGAGGGCCGACCTGGCCATCTAGAGGGTTGACTTGATCTTATAGAGGTAAATTTGACTCTATTTTACCATATAAAATTCTTTTTCTTTTTCTTAGAAAGAGTCCAAACAGACTTTGACTCAAATTTAATTATTTGACTCAATCAAAACCTAGAAGCATGAAGAACATGCTTAACTAAAGAAATAATGATAATATAAATATTTTTCTTCTTATTGCTTTAGTTAGAAGTACAAAGATAAATGTGAAGACTGGACCTAGTTACTTTTCCAACACTCCCTCTTAACTAGAGAGGTATTCATAATGACTCAACAGGGCTATCTCAAGTTGAAATATTCATATAAAGGATCTGGATTGATAAGCATTAATGATGATAGTATCGTCATAGCCAGCATTGTCACATTATCAAGGACTTGACAAGTACACTATATCTCTCCACAAGATCAGAGCACAATGCTAGGAGGCATTCCATGCGACACCACACCACCTTACCGAGGTACATACTCCACCTAAGATACCCAAAGTATGTTCTTCACCAAGCCATTTCTCTCAAGGAAATGTCTATCCACTGGACCATTCTTTATCCAAGTCCATGTACTTGACTTAGAATTTCCATCCTAATGTTGAAGAATGTAACTAGGTTCGGTCTTCATAAATGTATTTATCAAAGAGAATGAAAAAAGAAGTTATTATTATTATTATGACTTATTAAAGCATGGGTTTCATGCTTGGGTCATCATGTTTTAGGTCAAAGTCCCCATTGAGGACTGCTAGGATTTATTTTGAGTTATTAGAGCCATTGTCCATTTAAAAAGACCCTTCTTGGGCTTTTGAATCGTGTAAAAAGAATTAAAATTGATTCAAATAAGCCATTTGTCACCTCCACACCAAGTCGACCTCAAACTGGGTAAATTGACCTCACCAGAAACCTATATATTGGAGCAGTTTGAATCCAATTCTCTCTCACACACACAAGTTTGATATCCAGAAGAAAAAAGCTGGAAAAGTGTGAAGTAAGAAAGGAAGGCAAAAGGAGTGTGAAGTTGGAGAAAAGAGGAAGAAAAAAGAGAATTGAAATTTTGGGCTATCTATCTCTCTCTCATGTGGATTCCTCTAGGAGATCGAAGTCTCTCTTGTCAGGTTGAAGTTGTTGTTGTTGTTGTTGCTGCCAATTGCTAGGTCGGAGTTGTTGCTGCAAGTTGTTGTTGCTAGTTTGAAGTTGCTATTGAAGGGCTATCATTTGCAAGAAGGAAGAAAGGGCTGACTTGGTGTGGAGGAAGTTCGTGTCTAGGTCAAGATTCTTGGATTATCTCAGGAAATTAGTAAGCAAGAGTTGTTGATTAGGTTTTCCCCTAGATAGGGATTTTGCCCTAGTTGTCCGCCTATATCTGGTGTCTGTGATCTTTGTGCTATTGTTTTGGTTATTGCTTGATGAACTAAAAGATAAAATAAGAACATAAAGATAAGAAAATCACAAGTAATTATCTACATAAAGAAAATCTTTCTACCTTTTTTATTTTTTAACATGGTATCAAAGCTAAGGTGAAGAAGGAAAAAGGCAATTTAAGGATCTACTAAAGGAAGTCTATGAAATCTCAACAGGATTGAGCAAGGGATCATATAAGGAGATCTTATAAGGAAAGAAGCTTACTACCTTCAAGGATAATGTCTAACACAATAAAGGGAGAGAAGAAATTAGAAGGAGCATCAAATTACAGGTCATGGAAGATGAGAATTGATCTCATTCTTGAACAGAACAAAGCCTTGGATTTGGTCAGAGGAAAAGTGAAGAAACCTACCGAAGGATCTAGTGATGCAAATAAAGTGAAGTATAGAGAGTTAGAAATATTAGCGATGACACTGTTGGTAGAAGGTATAAAGGAAAATCTTGTCCCATACATTTCCAACATAGACCATGCTCAAGAAATGTATGAAGTCTTATCAAAATTGTTCACTATCAAGAACATCAGTCAAGTAGCAAGTCTTAAGAATGAACTAAGGACTACAAAAATGATAAAAGATGACATTGTGGCTTCCTTCTTTGTAAGGATAGCTAGAATTAGAGATGACCTTCTACCCATAGATGAGATTGTACCGAAAAAAGAACTAGTGATCACTGCATTATTGGGATTGCCACCTATATGGAGTGCTTTTGCTTTAGGACTCAACAACTGGAAAGAAACTCCATCATTTGAACAGTAATGGAATGCTTGCAGCGAAGAAGAGATGAGAATCTCATTAGTAACCAACAATGAAGAAGAGAAAGTTTCAAATGCATACTTTGCTTATCACAAGAAAGGAAACTTCAAGAAGTCAAAAGGGCCAAGAAGGAAGGTAGACATGTCCAAAATAGAATGCTATCAATGTCATAAAATGGGTCACTATAAAAGTGATTGTCCTGACAATCCGAAGAATAAGAAAAGAAACAGCGACCAAGTTAATTTGTTGAAGAAGGATCTCCAAAGAAGAATTAGATATAAGGGACTTACACTACTAAGTCCTTTGCTTTGAGCTTTAGTTGTTTCATTTTTTATTTCTAGTATTTGTAGGTTTAACATATTTGGAAAAACATTTTTGAATTGTTTTTAGAAGGTTATAGGTATCCCTCAAGCTTGGTGGGAGCCCTCACCAACTTCCAAAGATGAAATATCTTATTCCTTGTATTACCGTTTCATTTTTAGTTTTCCTTACTTATCTAAGTTTGTTTGCATTAAATATTAATCACATTTCCATTCATATTTTCCTTGTCTAGGAAAAGTTTGTTGAATATTCAAGGATTATGGAATAAGGCCTCACAAAGACAAAGCATTGGAGTTACAGGGTTTGTTAAGAAACAAAAAGCATGCCTTAGACTATAAGTTTTTGCTCTCTTCATGATATTCATTCTTGATAAACTATTCTACATTACTAACATTATTGTGTCTAGCTCTCTTGAATCATAAAGATTCTTGATTCGGTGATTCATCATTGATAAATCTACCCTCCTCATATCTTTGATTATTCTTATGGAACCCTAGAAACGTTTTTCGTAAAACCCTAACTTATTTAGGGTATGTCGATGATAATGTGTGAAACCCTAGCTTATTTAGGGTTATTGATGAAGTCTAAAGAGAAAGTTTGATGCTTTGATGATGTCATGTTTGAGTTTTTGTATGAAAAACCTTAACTTGTTAGAGTTGAATGGTGATGTCTGAAATCTCAAACCTTTGAAGGATTAGGGTTTGTTGTGTTATGTATTGAAACCCTAGATCATTAGGGTTTGGTAGGGTGTATAAACAAGACCCTTATAATGCCCTAAAAAAGAAATCCTACGTATATGTGTGTTTTGTTGATTTGTGGTAGCATCAGATGTGCTCTAGCCATGAAAATTGGTGGAGAGGCTAAAGCACATGAGATCTCCAAAACCTAGAAATTGTTTGGAGAAATTCTACTCAGAAGAGGAGATATTAAAATAATTAATATTTTTAATGGGGTCCTAAGTATAAACTTAGGAAAATTAAGATATTAATGTGTATTAATATAATTTTGGGTTAGAAGGTTCCAAGAGATGAGGATCAAGCCAAATCTAATCTTAGTCGTTGATTAGGGACTTAATCTCGTTCGTTGAAGGCTCAACAGGAAAAGTATAAGAGGAGGCTTGAGGGTAAGTTGGAGATACACCAAGTTGATCAGTCAATTCGATTTTCTGGGGCAGGGTTTGCTGAGAAATTGAGTTAGTGATCTGTTGCAGCAAGGGGCAGTTCGGTAGGAGATCAAGAATACATAGCAGAGAGGCAGAGGAAGTGTCGGAGAGACAGCGCAGAGGCAGCCTGGGCTGACGCAGAAGCAGCCTGGGCTGACGCAGAGGCAGCTAGAGCTGATGTAGAGGCAGCGTGGGCTGACGCAGAGGTAGCTAGAGCTGACGCAGAGGCAGCCTGGGCTGACGCAGAGGACATAGGAGGCCAAGAAGCTGATGCATGCAGACGCAGAGGCTAGCAGAGTTGACGTTGGGCTAAAGAAGTTGCGTTGTGGTGTTTCTATGGGGCAAACTGAGGGCTAAGAGACATATGCAAAGCCGTAGAGGGTGACGCAGTCTCTAGTGGGTGACACATTTTCAAAGCGAAGCTTGGAGCAGCTTTCGTTGTCCAACTAAGAAACAGTCACTATGGGGCTCATCATCTAGTCGCTGATTAGCTGGAATATTTGTCTCCGAAGAGAGGTACTACTGCCGAGGGCATTCTCTATTGGGTGAGCCATTTCTGGCACCCAAGTTGTATTCAAAAATTGCATAATAATAAAACCCTCAGATTTGTTGCACCGCTTTTCCCGCATTGGGTTTTTCCAAGGACAATTGTCCAAAAATAACGGTGTCCCTTGTGTGATTGTCTTAGTTATTTCGGTTGTTGATCTGTATATGTGTTAATGTTGCATTTGTGTTTATTTCAGTATTTATATTTATAAATAACTTGTTAATGGAAAGAACAAGTAGGAGAAAATAAACCAGATAATGCAGTAGGGATTTCTGATATGTCAGACTTAGAAATTTCAACATGGTATCGGAGCATTGCAGATCACAGGAAAACTGAAGGCACCAGCGGTAATCTGAAGAATTTGCAACAGCAACGATCCCGAGAGCCAACATTGTTCCAGAGCAGAAGCAACAAGAGAGGAAGTGACGCAGAGCTTGCGTCATCATTTCGAGCCAAAAGGAGGGTCAGCGCAGAGGGAGAGAGGGGCAAATCAGACCTATGTTGTGCCCGGTCATCTTTCTCAGCTAGGAAGGATCGACGTTGTGGCCAGGAGGTGCAGATTCAACCATTGTCGAGATTGTGCAGAGCTTGAAAGACTCAGTTACTTCGGTTGTCGGGGCTTGGGGAGTTATGGGCAAATTGTGATTTGAGGAGCTGGTGGGACGATGTTTTTGTCGAAGCAGAACAGTGTCTAAGGAGACAGAACCAAGGTAGAGGGAATCGCTACCTTGACGGATTTCTAGCCATGAAATCCAGATCCGAGTTGCAGTTGCAAGGAGGATCGGAGAGGGAGCGGTTCGATAGTTGGCTAGAGGATTTCCAAGAGGGAAATCAGGACTTAGAGGGAGATTTCCAGGAGGGAAGTCGAAACTCAAAGGGAGTCCAGAAGAGGAGTTGAAATGGCAATGAACGAACTAAGGGATTAGGATAGGTTGGACGAGGCTTCCAACTTTGTCCTCTGGAAGGCCAAGATCCTCGCAGTCCTGGACCGACATCACATCAAGGACTTTGCCTTAAGAACCGTGGCTATCTCGATTGACCCAACTGAGAACGAGAAGTATGAGGATGCAATGGCGAGGGCAAAGTGCATGATCCTAGACGGGGTCAAAGATCATGTCATACCACATATTGCTGAGAAGAACACAGCAAAGGAGATGTAAGACACCCTGACCACCCTATATTAGGGCTCTTCTATGCAGCGGAAGATGCTATTGGAGAATCAGTTGCAGTCATATCAGATGCAGAAGGGAGAGCAGATAGATCCATTCCTTCTCAGGTTGCAAGAGATTCGCAACCAACTTACTTTCGTGGGGTCTACACCGGATCCAAAATTTATGGTCAGGATTGCCCTGAATTCAATCTCCAAGGAGTGGGAGACATTTGTCCAAAGTATTTTGGGAAAGGCTACTCTTCCTGGTTGGGAGGAGATGTGCGCAGCTCTTTGCCAAGAAGAGATCAGGAGAATGACCAAGGCAGGGAGTAATGGCAAGGGAGGTCGAATCAAGGAAGATGAGGAGGATGTTGCTCTAGCATTTGCGGGACAGCAAAGGAAGAGGAAGAGGAAGAAGAAGGACATCTCCAAGGTGGAGTGCTTCCATTGTGGGGAGCTAAGACATTATGCATCCCAGTGTCCCAGGAAGAAAAACAAGGGAGAGGCTTCAAATTCAAAGGCAGCTCCAGCTAAGGTGGAGAAAGAGGTCGAGACTGATGATGATTGCGCCATGAGTGCTCATGCACCTCTAGAGAAGAGGTGGGGAGACATCGAGTTGTAGTCAGGAGGACTACATACTAGGGGCAGGATCCTTCAGGTGCCCAAATTCATGGATCATATCCAGCTACGGGAGCCCTTAACGACAGTAGCAGGATGACATGGGTAAGGTGGAGCAAAGTGTAGTGGAGCAACAAGGAAGTGCTTGGGTGCGAAAATCTGAGGCAGCACAGTGGAGGTTGTAGCAGTGCGAGAGGCATAGAAGTGTATGTAACAGCGCAGTGCCAGCAGAGGAAGCACAAGATAGCAGCAAAAGGCAGCTTCAGTTTCACAAGGCTTCCAAACTGATTGGGATGTTAGTATTTGGGAGAAGTCAGTTACCTACTTCCCGATAACTGAGTTGCAGTGCAGCAGTTAGCAGTGGCAGTGGCAGTGTCATGGGCAGCAGTACAGAAAGCAACAATGCAGATGATGTGAGGGAGCATACCAAGCATCAGCACAGGTACTGGTGCGGAGGATCAGTGTGATGTTTCCATGGTGAAGCATTACTAGAGCACATTCCTCGCTAAGAGGGAGTGTTGATTTGTCGTAGCATCGGATGTGCTCTAGCCATGAAAATTGGTGGAGAGGCTAAAGCACATGAGATCTCCAAAACCCATAAATCGTTTGGAGAAATATTACCGGGATGAGGAAATATTAAAATTATTAATATTTTTAATGGGGTCCTTATTATAAACTTCGGAAAACTAAAATATTAATGTGTATTAATATAATTTTGGGTGAGAAGGTTCCAAGAGACGAGGATCAAACCAAATTTAATCTTAGTCGTTGATTAGGGACTTAATCTCGATCGTTGAAGACTCAACAAGAAAAGTATAAGAGAAGGCTTGAGGGTCAATTGGAGATACACCAAGTTGATCGGTCAATTCGATTTTCTGGGGTAGGGTTTGTTGAGAAATCAAGTTAGTGATCTGTTGCAGCGAGGGGCAGTTCAACAAGAGGCTGAAAATACATAGCAGAGAGGCAGAGAAAATGTCGGAGAGATAGCGCAGAGGTAGCCTGGGCTGACGCAGAGGCAACCAGAGCTGATGCAGAGGCTTAAAGGGCCAGTGCAGAGGACGCAGGAGGCCAAGAAGTTAATGTAGGCAAACACAAAGGCTAGCCGAGTTGACGCTGGGTTGAAGGAGCTGCATTGTGGTGTTTCTATGGGGCAGACTGAGAGTTGAGAGGCATACGCAAAGCCATAGATGGTGACATAGTTCCAGAGGGAAGCTTGAAGCAGCTTTCGTTGTCTAGCTAAGGAACAATAATTGTGGGGCTCATCATCCGGTTGTTGATCAGCCGGAATATCTGTCTCCGAAGAGAGGTACTATTGCTGAGGGCATTCTCTGTTGGGTGAGCCATTTCTGGCACCCTAGTTGTATTCAGAAACTGCATAATAATAAAACCCTCATATCTGTTGCAGCGGTTTTCCCGCACTGGGTTTTTCCAGGGACGATTGTCCGAAAATAATAATGTCCCTTGTGTTACTGTCTCGGTGATTTCAGTTGTTGATCTGTATATGTGTTAAGGTTGCATTTGTGTTTATTTCGGTATTTGTATTTATAAATAACTTGTTAATGGAAAGAACAAGTAGGAGAAAATAAACCAGATAATGTAATAGGGATTTTTGACGTGTTAGACTTAGAAATTTCAACATGTTTGTCCAATCAAAACCCTAGTCTGATTAAGTTTGTTATAAGCCTAACTTTAACATATTGATATTTGTGTCATTGGTTTTGACTACACATGTTATGATATGCTTATGCATGATTATGGAATCCTAGATATATGTGTTGACCTGATTGTTGATGGTCATAAGTTCTAGGGTTTGGAACTAACCCCTAGTCAAAGTTTGATACTCTAGGATGATAGTATTTGTGAATTCTAGGGTTTTGTAACTAAAACTTAGTAGAAGTTCAATTTTCTAATATATGATGACAATGTGATAATCTGAGATTTATGAAAGATTGTTGAAATCTAAAATTGGGTTGTGATTGGTTTTGATTGTTGAAGCTTAATGGCTCATCTATGAAATCTAGGATCTTGCACTAAATTCTAGTGGAAGTCTAACATATGAGTTCTAAAGTTGTTGGATGCATTGTAGAATTATATTCGTTTGAAATGCTTCTAGGGTTTGCAATATATTGTAGTAATGGTAAGTCATACCTCTGGAAGAGATATTGAAGCCCTAGATGTAATGAGGGTTGTTATCTTGATTGAGGTACTCGAAGTCTTGATGATGAAATCTAGGGTTTATGACAAAACCGTGGCATGTAGTTGAAGTATAAAAGTATGTGTTTGTGAACCTAATTAAGTTTAGGTATTTGATGTCTAATGCTTCCTTTATTATATGATTCTGATATAGTTAACTTCATGCTTCTATATGTATTTGGTTGTACTTGCAATCTAAGTTGTGCAGGTACATAATCTTCAAGATGATGAAGATGTTCGTAAGTTAAGTTAATCTGATAAGCATGATGAAAAAATTCATATGAATGATGATGGTCATGATGACTCTGATAAGAAGGATGGAAGCCATGAAAGACTCTCCGATGTTACAGACAGAAGTTGAGCTCCCTAAGTTAAGAGGGAGCCTGGATGAAAGGAATCTCCCTAGTTAAGAGGGAGGGCATATCATAGTCATGACGGATACCTTGAAAGAAGAAATTGGAGAATGCATTTTGAGGCGCTGCTGAAAGAAGGAAAGTTAGATTTGGTTGTTATATGTGAAGTAGGAAAGGAAGTTGAATGATTGAGGAAAACTTCATCAAGAATTGTTTGGAAAGCCTTGATGTCCTAGTGTAATGAATTGTAAGGCAACATCAAGATGTCAGGAAACCCCAAAGGTTTGTGTTTACTTATGTATTTGAAAGTTCGTTACTAATTGGGGTTGTGACTATACAGATAAATCTCTTGTAGTTTTGGAAGCATGCTTGATGTTATTGATCTGTTTGATCGGGAGAGATTTGATATGTTGGGACTTTGTGTGTAAGACACATTGTTGGGAGAACATCTGGCCAACACTGTGTGTTGATGTTTGGATCCCGAAATAGGGAGGGTGGCGTTGGTCATAGAGCTCTCACCTCGAATACACCTAGATCCCAGGATTGATGGTTAGTAAGTAATTTTGATGGTACCTAGAGAGGTTGAAAGCTTTAGTCCATCTTAGTCCCACCCGGATAGATTGTGTTGGTTAGGAATCTAGTCTATGGCACCATGAATGCCTACACTGTTGGAGGACCTTGGATAGATTGCCCTGGTCAAGAATCTAGTCCATGGAATTGCGGTGCCTAAACTCTTCATAGTTCATATGTTTTGAGATCTTCCTTGTGCTTGTCATTATGAATACCTCCCTAGTTAATAGGGAGTGTTGAAGAATGTAACTAGGTTTGGTCTTCATAAATGTATTTATCAAGAGAATGAAAAAGAAATTATTATTATTATTATGACTTATTAAAGCATGGGTTTCATGCTTGGGTCATCGTGTTTTAGGTCAAAGTCCCCATTGAAGACTTCTAGGATTTATTCTGAGTCATTAGAGTCATTGTCCATTTAAAGAGACCCTTCTTAGGCTTTTGAATCATGTAAAAATAATTAACATCAAATAAGCCATTTGTCACCTCCACACCAAGTCGACCTCAAACTTGGTAATTCGACCTCACTAGAAGCCTATATATTGGAGCAGTTCAAATTCATTTGTAGAATTCTCTCTCTCACACACAAGTTCGATATCTAGAAGAAAGAAATGGAAAAGTGTGAAGTAAGAAAGGAAGGCAAAAGGAGTGCGAAGTTGGAGAAAGAGGAAGAAAATGAGAAAATCAAAATTTTGGGCTATCTATCTCTCTCTCATGTGGATTCCTCTAGGAGATCGAAGTCTCTCTTGTCAGGTCGAAGTTGTTGTTGTTGTTGTTGCCAGTTGTTGGGTTGAAGTTGTTGCTGTAAGTTAGTGTTGCTAGTTCAAAGTTGCTATTAAAGGGCTACCATCTACAAGAAGGAAGAAGGGGTTGACTTGGTGTGGAGGAAGTTTGTGTTTGGGTCAAGAGTCTTGGATTATCTCAAGAAGTTATTAAGGAAAAGTTGTTGACTGGGTTTTCCCCTAGATAGGGGTTTTGCCCTAGTTGTCCACATATATCTGGTGTCTGTGATCTTTGTGCTATTGTTTTGGTAATTGCTTGATGAACTAAAATATAAAAGAAGAACATAAAGAGAAGAAAATCACAAGTAATTATCTATATAAAGAAAATATTTCTGCCTTTCAGATTTTCTAACATCCATCACAATACATGACTCAAGAATGTTTGTCCAAGATGCTCATCTAATCCACCATTCTCCTTATCCATGTTTATGTACTTGACTTAGGATATCAATCCTAATCTGTCACAGTACCTGACACAAGGAGAACCAGTGTCCAACCTTACTCCCTCTCAACTTGAGAGGAGAAATCCATGCTTACTCCCTCTCAAACAGGGAGAGTGCATCAACAAGCCTCAGCTTGTGTTGGAAGTACTCATACTTCCCTTACATCAGCTACCTGCAATTGTTGTAGCTTCCTCAACCAGCCCTCTTATCACTGAGTTTGCTCATCTTGCAACTTCTTGAACTAGGGCTCCAAATTTGCCTCCTAACAGTCCATGATTTTGTACTTGAGGTCTTCACCAACTGCATCCTGAACTGTGTCCAACGCTACTTCATGCACCGCTTCCTGCCTTGAAGATAGTCCATTACACAATTCCTTCAACTCACTGATCATCACAGCACAAAGTTAGCTAATCTATTGTCCAATCAACCTTGAACACAACTTGGCTAACCTTTTCAATCAGTCTCTATCAGTCAACGCAATTTCACAGACTCAAATAATTATGCCCTCTAGTTGTTATTTTCATCTTTTCCAAAATAGCCAACTAAGGGTCTTCAAATAAACCTTTTTTTCAATCCTCTAACTGTCCTATTGTTGCATCAAATTGACAATCCTTAGGACACCAATCAAACTTCCTTTTCAATAGCTCCAAGATTACTATCATGAGGTCTTCCAAACACAACCCACTTGATAGTGAATGTCCATTGCTTCACTGTCCTTACGGTTTTCACAAATCTGCCCAAAAAACAGTGAACCAACTCCTGCCCTCACTGTATGTAGGGCTTCTTCAAGTATGTCCTCTTATAAATGATAAGCTTGCTCCTTATTCATTGGTCTGGGGCACAATATCATAGCCTTCACACAGTCCTTTCGAGTACTTCAGTTTGACTGACATAGGGCACGAATGGCAGCCCACATATTTGTGTATTTATCATACTGAATAATACAGAACTTAGGGCTTCCTACCAGCCACTAACAGTCCAACCAAACCATTGTTCTTAGGCTAGTCTATCTCTTATTCACACCCTTGAACAGACCCTTCTTCCTTCACTAAGTCAACCCTATTCTCAGTCACTCCTCATAATTCTGCCCACAACAGGGAGTATATCAACCTCTCTCCTTAGGGTCTCGGCCCTCTTTCCCATGCACAGAACTAGGCCAAGGATCTGTATAGACTTAGGGTGGCTCGCATCATAAGAAGAAGCCCTAACTAGGGCACAAGCATATTGTTGTCCAAAAACCTATGGACAGTCTCTCCATCACCTAACACTTCTTCTCCTCAAGAACTCAGCCACACTTCCTTCTTTCTACCTATACTCAGCCAGCAAGAAACTAGGTTTTGTGATCAACATGCTCAGTCCCACTAGCTCGGACTGTCCTAGTCATCAGTGCACCATCTAAGGGAACTCAGCCCTCACTTCATTTACCTGAACTTAGCCCACAATCAACCCTAACACCCTTCGCTCCACCTTAATTCAGCTCGGCCTCTCTTATTACAGCCTGCAATAATTCGACCTAGGGCATAGATTGAGAGCAGAGAGAGTTCAGACCCTACACAGAGATTCCAACTTGAATGCACGGAGCCTTCTAGATTTTGATCATGGAACCATGCTAGGATTATACGATCAGCCTTCCTCCTGAACCAAAACACAAAAACAAAGAACAGAACTCATCTTTTCTTCCTTCTATCTAGCTCGACTTTTTCTTGAGGTCTGCTTTATCATACTTGTATCACAAGAATAGGAAATATGACACTATAATAGTGTCATCGATCTTAGAGATGCACCGATAAGTAGTTCACAGAGGTTTCACTCTTCATTGATTAGTTCTGGTTACTATTTGAAGACTTGTTTCCAATTGATCACAACTCATAAATTTTTTGAATGTTTTGTATGGATAAGTGTTGAGGTTGTCTTGATGTCATCATGGATGCTTGATCGAACTTCTTTTAGATTCCTCCTTTGTCGTGCTTATGGCTTGCCATAGATATGTATATTCAATGAATTGTCTCCATAGTAAGGTCACAGGTTTTAGAGAAACTACACAACAGTTGTCTCAGTCTTTTAGTAAGATTGCAGACCTACTTGTCATCACATAATTTAGGTCAAAATACAGAGTGTTGTTTATCACAGGATCTGGTTATATATGATTCGTCCTTCACTGAATTTTATCAAGCCACTACAGATTCAGATGTGTGCCTCAGAACTCGAACTTTAGATCTCAGATTTTCCTTCCTTGGAATTCAAACCATGTGACTAGGATCTTTAGGAAGAATGTGTTGCTCAGAGAACTTCCTTGTAATAGGTTCTACCTATATAGTGATGTTGCTTCAGTGGAGTATCTTGGTCCAGAATGCAGAATAATGCTATGTCATGGTGTTAAAAGATTCATAGGAATCACAGGTTCAGATATGCTTCATTGTTTGACCAGAATGAATATGAATGATCTTGTCCTCTTACAAAGCTTGGATATATAAACTTCAGACTTCAAACAGGACCATAAACTACAAACTTCCGATAAATGCCACAGACCTTTGTTCAAGATGATTGAGAGAGAGAGAGAGAGTTGCTTCATTTGAAGAGATGACTATTGTAGTATTGTCCTTAAATAAGCCGACTGGGAGTGATCTTCAAACTGCCTTCTCTTAACCTTAGCTCTGATACCATGTTGGAAAATCGAGGATATTGTAGATAAAGGTTGATTCTCTTTACTTGATAATTACTTGTGAGATTTGTTGGCCTTTTATTACTTTATTCTTTATTCTTCATCAAGCAATTACCAAAACCTAAAATGCATGAAGATCACAAGAACACCAAAAACGCAAGATATAGGCTCCAAGCCAGGGCAATACCCCACAATTGGGGAAAACCCGAACAATCCTCTTCTTATAGAATCAGATCAAATGAGATTTCCAAGACCAAGACCAAGGCCAAGACAACTACCTCCATGAGATCCTCAAGTCAGCCCTCCACTCACAGTCACTAATCTGCCCTTTAGATGCCTTGTATTCACAAAGAAATTTGTCCTCCCTTTAGATGGTAGTCCACAGACCTTATGATCCTTCCATAGCTTGTATAACACAGTCATAACAGGAATAGCTCGCATATCTTCTTCAGGAATCACAGTCATCACAGGAACAGCTCGCATATCTTCTTCAGGAATTCGCAATTATCACAGGAACAGTTCGCATATCTTCTTCAGGAATTCGTAATTATCACAGGAACAGCTCGCATATCTTCTTCAGGAATTCGCATTCTTTAGGTCTCTTATCACAGATTGCTTGCACTCTTTTCAAATCCTTTTTCCACATCTATGCCTTTAAAGAAATTCGCATATTCACTTCAGAACATGACCAAACTTCTACTATATTGGTGGAGGATTCACGCCAATATATAGTTGTTCATCACTATGAAGGGTCACGTCTGTTCAGTAGGCTGACCTGACCATCTGGAGAGCCAACTTGATCTTATGCAGGTAAATTTGACTCTTTTTGACTAAACAAAAATTCTTTTTCTTTTTTCTTACAAAGAGTCCAAATGGACTTTGACTCAAATTTAATTCTTTGACTCAATCAAAACCTAGAAGCATGAAGAACATGCTTAACTAAAGAAATAATAATAATATAAATATTTTTCTTCTTTTTGCTTTAGTTACAAGTACAAAGATATATATGAACACTGAACCTAGTTACTTTTCCAACATTTAGGAGGAAAGGATCAGCGTTCTTGCAGGTTGTTTCAAGCCTAGTTCAAGGCTAATAGATCATTGTATTCTCTATTGAAGCAAAGTGTATTTGTAAGAGATCTATTGCTCATTCTTCTTCAATAAAATTCTCAAGCAAACAGAAGGGTTTTCCCAATTGGGTTCCCTAGAAAAATTTGTGTTTTGCTATTGTGGCATTGTGATTTAAATTCTGTTCTATTCCACTGCAAATTAAGTAGAAAAATTTTGTGTCTATATGAAAAGAAACTCAGTTTCAGATTGTTCATATTAGCAGTTGCAAAATTTCATGGATTTTCTACATGATCAATAAATTTGTGTGTGGCTATTGGTGGGAACTTGGAAGAGATTTGTAAGTGAATGTAAAATAGAAACAAAGAGAAACAATTATGTTTACCGGAAAGCAAATGAGAACATGGGCAGATAAACACACAAGTGAGTGCCGTCGTTGATAATTTGAAAAAAAGGGTTTAAGAACCCCATTCATGTTGCTTGATAAGAAACCCCTCTGGTGTGAGGCTTTAAGAAATGAGTTGCTTAATCTCAACACACCTTCATATAAGGTATAAAAAGGACTTTCTATTGTCAACATGATGATATAACATTTACATGCAACCATGGCTGACTTCCCTCTGTTATTGTGTATTAGTGTTTCTGGTGTTTGACTTAAAGATAACCTAGTCAACACACATTTATTATATACCTAAGCAATTAAGACCGACCCAGTCATTCTGTGGGCCGATTAGCACTCTTGGGGAGGCCACCCAACATTTTGAGTGTTGTATAAATACACACGCAAAATTCATTTTAAATTGATCATTCTAACATACAATTCATTCATTGCTTATCATATGGGCACCATGTCAAGTGTTTTCTCTCTTATTCTTGGGTTGTATTTCTTCTCTATGGCACACTTACGGATTCACTCCCTAGCATGGTTATGGATTCACCCTCTACCGCACACTATTTAAGGTTTTATGTTGCACCACCCTAGTGTTGTTTTCTCCTTGATTATTGCACGAAATAAGGTGTGTAGGTTGGCTCCATTTGATTCCTTCACTCTCTTACAAATCTCAAGACTACACATATTTATCATTGGGTTGCATTTTGACTGGTATGGGTTGTATGCTACTATGTTCTGTTCCATTCTTGTAATCATTAGACATTTCGTTGTAAAAATTTCATGAAATCACAAATTCAAAAATTTCCAGTGAATTATCAGACTTAGGGCTGATCTGAAATATAATTCACAGCAGTCAACAGCAGACAACATTTCATTCCTTTTCACCCCCAATCAGCAAGGCAATACAAGAAATGATACCAAAGGTGTGCTAATGAGTTTCAGCCCTCTGGGGCAATCTTATCAAGCATAAACCATATCTGAAATTTATATTATCACAGCAGTAAATCTTCCCCATCTTCTTCAAGATCAATGTTAAAACTCTTGATAATTTCAGCCTTAAATTATGTCAAATCAGCAAGAAATACAAACTCTGGAAATTACCAAATCATGAAGACAATAATAGCTGAAAATCAAAAATGCAATAAGACAATTTGAACAGCTGAAAATTTCATATATATACACACACATACAAAAGATGAAGTACGAGTACATACTCTCAGCTTTATCACGTGTCAGTACAACTCTCCAAGCTCTCCAAAATCCTAGTTAGGTAAAAACAAAAACAAAAAAAACCTAGCTCCACCAAAGATTCTCCACAAGCTAGCACCAACAATAGCAAATCTCCTTGGCAAGACATCTTCTCTTCTCTTCTTCAACAAGTATGGTTTATCACCAAACCCTAACTCCTTGCCTCCTTAAGGCAGAAACCCTAACCCTAGAAATCTACAAGAATCCTACAACAAGACCTAGTGCTCCAAGACAAGAGAGATGATACAATGAAGAATACACTTGAGACAAGTGAACTATTCTCCTTACATCTTTAACACAAGACATTGATGAACAGAATGTATGGCATGACTCTCTCCTTCCTCTATTTATATAAGAGGTAAGGGAGGCCAACAAGATACAGTGGGCCTAAACCTCTATAAACAACCTCCAAAATACAAGTAGGCCCAAGCATGTGAAGCATTACACTCCAAGGGTACACATGTCAAGCTCGAAGGTGACATCGTGCACAATGGCCAAGCAAGGCTCCAATGCAAGGGTGCCCCATGAGATGTGTCCAGCGCTCCTCATACACGCTTCCAAGGACCCCAATACTCCTCCTAAGCCATGTGCTCCAACAGGTCCACTCTAGATACATGAACATTATCACAACCCAAATGTCCCCAAGTCAACTCCATGCCTCCATGCAAACATCTAAGCTACTCTATGTTGTTTAGGGCTTAATGCCCTCCTTTGAAATGCCAAACACTCCTCCAACACTTGGAGTCCTCTCAAGGAAGCAACCAATCTACATGTGGTCATCATGAAGAATGCCCCAAGCTGTCTAAAGATCTCCAATGCTCCAAGAAAAAAAATTATACAAGTAATCCAACTCTGATCAAGCAACCAATGAGTAAGCCACCTCCAATGTGCAAGTCCATCATGAACCATCCAAGGGTTAATTATTCACCATGGACCTTAAATCTCATGAAACACCCAGCCCTAAGGGTCAGCTCAATTGGTCAAGTCCCTGTCGTTAAAGCACCTTTGATATGGAGAGGTCACAAGTTCAATTCTCTCGATACTCTTGGGGTGAAGCTCCGTGGTTGAGCCGGCAGGAAGTGATCCCTTCGGGTGGATCTACTTGATAGAAATATTTTGTCGGCATAGCAGTCACTGATCTCCAGAGTTCGTGAACCATATAGAAAGCAAGGAAAAAATAAATAAATAAAATCTCATGAAACACCCCAAAAATGGTGTAAACACTTTTAGAATAACCCCAAAAGCTAACAATAGTAACGTACCATTTTAAATTACGAGGTTATGTTAGCATATGATCCATGTCGTTTTCTCCAATAGGAACCAATGTGAGACCCAATTTTGTATTGGTCTAATTCATTGCTTCATCCACGTTTGGTTGTTCATTGTGTGAGAGTTATTGCAATGTTTTATTTTCTCAAACTTTTAGTTCGTTGTTCAAATTCTTGTTGAAGGTTGTACTTTCTTAGGTGGTTGCCATCATTTACTACAATAGTTTTTATCATGACAATGTTTTGTATTCAGTCTTTGGCAAAACCTCTACCATTTTGATTTGCACTATAGCGGTAGCCTATCTCCCATTTGGTTTGTGATGCCACTTTGATTAGTTTGTAAAACATCCATTCTATTTACAAAATCTTGCCATACATTTGTAAAGCTAATGCTATTGAACACAATTAAATGGTGATTTCCAATATTTATTATTTCTATATAAAAAAGCCGAAGTTCACATAATTTAAATTATCTGAATTTTAATTTAAATCCACCCACTTCTATGTTATGTTCACATATTAAAGATACATGATCATAACAAGAAGAGAGGACATTATGATAACAAGACCAAGACAAAGAGAGACATACAAAGAAAGTATGATTTATAAAAAGGAGTAATTAAATACATTTGCATGGTCTTCTTTTATACACCTTCTAATAAGTTATTTAACTACTTTTTCAACCAATGGCTAATGTGGGTAATTCACATTAATTATGGCCCTTCTAACACTATAACTTTTAACAACACTTTATTGAGTGCTACCACACTCCAACACCCCGCCTTAACATGAAATACCACTTTTGATTTTAACACCCCCTTCACAAGAAAGTTAATGATCAAAAATTGTTGATGAGATTATTAAAAAAAAGGAAGTTCACAACAAAATTTGATAATGAATTTCAAAATTTTGATTACTAGTTGCTCCTCTCCTCAAGGGATCTTGGAACTCTTGTAGGTGCTTCATCAAGTTGTCGTCATTGTTCTAAATTCTAAGGGTAGAAGCATTCTCATCGACAGTGTTATGAATAACGAGATTGCTCCCTTCTTCAACTTTCTTATCTTTAACATTTCCTCTGAGAAGATTATCGATTCTAGCATTACAATTCTAGGCTATGTGAAAAAAATTGACAATAATAGCCATTTAGTTGTTCATTGTTGTCAACCTTAATTTTATTATTTTTCTTGCACGTTTTGGTTTTTCCTCCATGTTTTGGTTTTAGTAAGAAGTGTATTTTTTAAAGCATTGTCCTCTTCACTCAATCATTTTTCCCAAACCATAAGAAAAGATAACATATTCTTGAAGGATTGTGAAGCCAATTGACCAAATGTGGATGCCACCTTGCTATAATTCGAAAGCAATTAGTTTAATAGTACAACTTTTATGTCTTCTCCTTCAACCATTATTCCTACTTCTACTAACTATTGTTCAAGAACCTTAGGTCATTCGTGACTTGAAAGTTGAGATAGTTACTCCCTAGGAGCGTAATGAGGGGGTTGAAGGGCTGTTAAAATTGGAAACTAGGGCCAAATTCCACTTTGGACGGCCCTTTTGAAGAAGATAATTGTGGCATTGAATTCCTCTTTTCGAGAGGACTAAAATCAACATAAACATCACTATATTTGGATAAGGAAAAAAAAAATTGAATTAAGCCTTCTCATGTATAATTTATCAAGGTCCACTTGGGGTTAATTTTACAAGTGAAACCCCTCTCCATTTCCTATAAAAGGGACTGTCCTCCATCATCATTTGATCATCTCACACACACATCCTTTCTCTCTGAAATAGCCGCAGAAGGAATGTGTTTCCAACGAAGGAGTAAGGGCTAGGGCAATGTCATGACAGGATTGTCCAATGGACCGAGTCCCGTAGGCAGAAGGTCGAGCCTCTTAGGGACAAATTTGGGCTTATTTGTGGATTGTTTTTGGGTTTAGTCATCTTCTACTGCAGGTCTGAGTTTTCTCTGAGGTTGGCCATAGACAACAGGAAGAACTGAAGAGTGTGGGTGTGTTTTTTATGGTGAGAAAACTCTCTAACAGGTAGGTCGTACCTTCAAGACCCTTCTTCAAGCAAGCCGCAGACCTTATTTTGCTAAATATTGGGCCGAGAGGGCAATCTTCTACCCAAATGGGCCTCAGCCCTAATTTGGTGAAGGCTAGTTGACATGGAGGGTTGAATTAAGTTCAAAAATATATTAGAGGGTGGACAAATTGCCTTGGAGGTAGGTCATAGCAGTAGAAAGTCGTTTTGGATATTTGTGAGGTTTGTAGCAGTATGCCTCATACCCTAACCAGGATCGACAAGTAGCAGCCTTAATCTCCAGCACTGAGGTGAATGATTGTTCAAATTGGATAGTTATAGAAACTACTTGAACTGCATGTTGCCCTATCCAACCTAAACTTCTTCAGCAGTATGTCACCAGCTCTTGAAGGCAAAATATGTTGGCTTCAGAATTACCAGTGATTAGGTCGTTTATTATCTAATGATTGTGATTCTGGATCTTCAATTTGGCAAGACAATTTTGACTTTGTATTATTGTACTCTCTCTCTCTCTCTGCTGAACATTTGACTATAATAATAAGAAGAATTGATCAAGGGTTTTTCCCCATCTTGGGGTTTTTCCCTAACTTGAGCCATATTCTTGTATTCTCTTGTCTTGGCTTGTCTTCAGCGTTTATTGTTCATGTTCTTTCTTCAGTTACTGTCAATACGATAATAACTTATGTGATTGCTAATGGAAATAATGTGGATTGATAAATGGGCTCATATGGAATATTGAAGTAATTGTCCTAAGCAAAGAACATGTTAATCAAAATTTACCATGGTTTCAGAACTCAGGAGGACAAGCCCAAGAAAGAGTAAAAGAGAAAGCAATCACTAGGAGGAGTTTATTGTTAAATCTCCTGCCTCTACTATTTGAAAATAAGTCAATATGAAGAGGACTATGAATGCACAATCGCTGTAAAAAGGGTCTCAAAATCTTCAAAATATAAAGACTAGAAACAAAGAGATAAACCTCTTTGGAAGTCCTTATCAGTGACTAAAATTACAGACCAAGTTCCCATGATCTCTGTGTTCATAAAGGTAGCCAAATTGCCACGCAAGATTGTATATCTTATCAAAGGGCACGGTTCTGATATAAGAAGTTTACTAATGGACTCATTTACCTCAGGACCTCACAACATTCTACAGGACTATTGTTGACACCTAATCAAAGGGATTGGGTGTACAGCTGTAATTAATGTAAATAAATTATAGAGAAGATAGAGAGTCATCGGGAGATGAACCGAACAGTCACTCCCTCTTGTATATAATAATGAACAACCTGAATGAATAATATAAGTTTTGATTTGAGGAGTTACCTCCTGGTCTGACATGGTATCAGAGCAGGCGCCATTTTTTGGCTTCCTTTTAATTTGTAACTCCTATTTTGTTTTGCCTTTGTTTTTCATCTTTTGCAGGCTGACATTTTTGTCATAACCCTGCGAAATCTCATTCATTGTTTAATACATTCGTTGAAGTGCGTTGCATTGGAGCTAGTTGTTTTCTTATTCACCGCATACGTTGTTTTCTTATTCATCGCATACCTTTTTTATATATAAACTACCAATGGTGATGACTTAACCCGCTCGGACACAGTTCCCGAGGTCTAACTTTATCGGGTTCATTCTCGACCGTAGATCTCAAATCCCAAGATCCGATGGTCCACAGCAATTTCGGGTCAACTACATACACGAAAGTTAACCGCCCGAAATGTGTGCTTTTTTCTCTCTCCTCAGGTTCATTCTCCACCATAGATCCCATCTCCCAAAATCTGACGGTTTATAGCGATTTCGGGTGCATTAGTTGCACGAGAGTTACCCGCCCGATACGAGCGGTTTTTCTCTCCCCTAGTCGCTACGTGTCCATCGCTTAGTGGAATCGGGCACTCCCCTCTCAATACCACTTATCGTTTTTTATCCGCCCAAAATCCTGCTTATCGCTTTAAAACCGCCCTCCGTCTTGGTTAACGCCCAAACTTCTTCGCTTCCGATAACCGTTGATCTTCTACAATCGACGACCCTCCTCCGTATTTCTCCGCCACTCATCTCCACCGATTCATCTCCGCCGCTCATCTCTGTCGTTCATCTCTACAGTAAAAGAACTACAGCTACAGTCAAACTCTAGTATACGGGTGAAAGAAAACGATACCAAGATTATATTAAGTTGAACGTTGTCGATATAACACTATTGGTATAACAATTTTACAAGTAAAATTTTGCAGCAGCAATATTTTTCTCCACTATACACAGATTTTACAATGCATTCAATTATATCTATTGTGGGAGTAGTTCTCAATGGAAAGGAGAATTATCCTGAATGGTCGTGGAAAATCCAACACACTCTCATTTTTAATGAGCTATGGAAAGGAGTGTGTGTTGGAGAAGGAGATGAAGTGCCAGTCCAGCCTACCTCAGACAAGGAGCTCACAATTTGGGAAAATAAGAACAGCAAAGCCTATGCATTGATTGCAGCATCAGTAAGTGAAGAGGTGAGTCGACACATTTCGCCATTTTCAAATGCATTCGAAGCCTTACAAAAGTTGAAAGAACTCTATGACTCACACTCTGCACTTGAAGTTGTTCAACTCATGATTAAACTCTTCACCCTTGAATTACAAAATAATGATCCTCTTGCTCTTGCATCCGAAGTAAAATCTCTAATGCATGATATCAAAGTCACTAAGGTTGAATTGGATATTCCTCTTATTGCTTTCCTCAAGGCATTTTATCCTACTTACTCCAATTATCTTGAGTCATTGCAAGCAAATGGAAATCTCAAAAGATATTGCCTTTGACTCCCTTGCAAAAAAATTTGTTGAAAGAGAGAAAGCTTTTGGAACGAAGACAACCCTGAATCTTCTGGAGAGACTGTGTGCCTTGCTCATAAATAAAAGAATCTTGACCAAGATTCTTCCAGAGGAAGAGGTGGTCAAAGAGGAAGAGGAAGATATTTCAGAGGCAGGGGGGCATACACTCTCAAGGAGAAAAGTCAGATTTGCACTGCATGTGCTGCAAAAGAAATGGATCACATGATGCCTCCACATGCAAGTTACCTTGGGACAAAATTGAGCAGCAAAGAAACCAACCCAAAGGTAAAACTAATGACACAAACAAAGGTAAAGCACCTGAATCCGCTCATTATGTTGTGGCACAATGTAATATTGGAGTAAATGAAGACTTATTTAATGCTTCACTTGCTCCTTGGAAAAATGATTGGTTGCTTGATTCAGGAGCAACTTGCCACATGACTCATAGAAAAGATTTTTTTAAATAATTCATTGACAATGTTGATGGAGCAGTATACTTTGCAGACCAATCAAAACTCAAGCCATCAGGGCTTGGCACAATCAGGTTTAAATTGCCTGGTCTTCCAAACTTTCTTATGCATCATGTTCTATATCTCCCACAGCTGAGGAGAAACTTGTTGTCCTTGGTCCACATCCGCTAGCAAGGTCACTCCATTCATATGTTTGATGGCAAGCTTGAGGTGAGAAAAGCATCTGACCACTCACTTGTCATGACAAGGATAGAAGAAGAAAGGCTTCTCAAGCTGCAGGGTAACTCTGCTCGTGCACAACATTTCTCATGCAATTCTCATTATGAAGAAAGTACACTTCCATCAAGTTTATTATGGCATGCTAGATTTGGACATTTGAACTATGACAGCCTCCGCTTGTTGAAGAAAAATGGTGTTACTGGTTTGCCTACAATTCCTAGGAAGCTTAAGCAATGTGATGCTTGCATTTTAGGAAAGCATAGCAAACAATCCTTTCATGATTCACACTCCAGAGCACATAGAAAACTTGAACTCATTCATTCAGATTTATGTGGTCCAATGCCTGTCTCTTCTGCAAATGGAAATAAATATATGATGGCATTTATTGATGACTACACCAGAATGTGTTGGGTTTATTTATTGAAGAACAAATTTGAAGCTTTTCAAACATTCAAGAACTTTCATACATGGATTGAAAATGATGCACAATCTCATATTGGCTCTATTCGCATTGATAATGGAAAAAAATGCACTTCAAATGAATTTGAAAACTATCTTCGCCAACATGGGATCAAACATCAAACAACTGTGCCTTATAATCCCCAATAGAACGGTGTAGCTAAAAGAATGAATAGGACAATCTTAAATATGGTATGCTCCATGTTGTTCTTCAAAAATGTAAAAATAATGTTTTGGGCTAATGCAGTTCTATGTGTTGTATATATAAAGAGTAGATGTCCATCTAATGCTATCAGAAACAAGACTCCTTATGAAATGTGGTATGGGCACATTCCTTCGGTAAAGCATCTCAGGGTCTTTGGTTCTACATGTTATGCCTTAATACCAAAGGTACATAGAAACAAACTTGGTGCAAGAAGTCATAAGTGTATCTTCCTAGGGCATTCAAACACCTCCAAAGCATATCGTCTCTATGATGAAGTCAACAAAAAGTTTGTTGTATCTAGAGATGTAATCTTTCTTGAATCATCCAAAACTGACAATGTTGTTGAAAGGCAGCTTGATCGCTTGGATAGATTCACAAATGCAAAATCATTTCAAAAATTTGATAATCAGATTCCACATCTTGAAGGGGGGATTCCTATACTAGATCAACCTGTGGAATCTTCTTCTGAAACACTCTCTCCCCTACATGAAACTCCAACAACGGATGATACTTTGAGTGATGTGATTGATAGAATTGGGAGACTCAATCTTGGTTCAGTTCCAACTCAATCAACGGAGCAGCCTGGACCATCTGAGAAAGGTCCCTTAAAGTAGGTGACAAAGACACTTGAAAGTGTTCATCTTGATGAGGTTGGAAAAACAGGAACTAAAAATTCAAACCGGAAAAATGGAGGTAATGTAGATGACTCTAATTCACCTGTTGATATGGATGTTTCTTATGATTGTGAATTCAATTTGTCTACAGATTTTGAACCAACTTCCTTCAAAGAAGCTGCTTCTCATGATGAATGGAAAGAAGCAATGCAAAAGGAGTATGATGCCCTGATAAAGAATGGCACTTGGAAGCTGGTTGATCCTCCATTGGGAACTAAACCAATTGGCTGCAAGTGGGTCTACAAGAACCAGTATAAAGTTGATGGCTCACTTGACAAGCACAAAGCCAGGCTTGTGGCAAAAGGTTTTGCACAGAAGGAAGGGGTCGATTATGAGGATACTTTTGCCCCCATAGCAAAATGGGCTACCATCCGGACACTCTTTGCCCTAGCAGCGCAGAACGGTTGGAAAGTCCATCAAATGGATGTAAAAACTGCTTTTTTGAATAAAGATCTAAAAGAAAATGTTTTTGTGTCCCAGCCTGAAGGATTTGCTGTGAAAGGATAGGAACATAGAGTATGCAAACTTGTGAAATCCTTGTATGGCCTCAAACAAGCAACTCGAGCTTGGTATGAAAAACTAACTGAGCATCTTCTGAAACTCAATTTCAAACATTATGATCTTGATGATGCAACTTTGTTTGTCAAGAAAGTTGGCAAAACAGTTGTATATCTTGTGGTATATGTAGATGATCTTTTGATGACAGGGAACAATGAAAGCTACATTGCATCCATAAAGAAGGAATTGAAGAAAGGTTTTGAAATGACTGATTTGGGCTATGTTCATTACTATCTTGGTATTGAAGTAACTCAACATCTGAAATCCATATTCCTTTCTCAAAAGAAGTACATTGGAGATCTGTTGAACAGGGTTGGCATGACTGAATGCAATCCTCTGACTACTCCAATGGAAGAAAACTTAAAGCTCACATCCATTTAAGGAAAAGAATTTGAGGATGCAACAAAGTATAGACAGCTTGTAGGAATTCTCAACTACCTAACTACTACGAGACCAGACATTTCGTTTGTTGTTGGAATCCTCTCCAGATTTATGTCCAGATTTATGCAAAAGCCTTGTGAGGGACATTGGTCTGCTGCAAAAAGAGTTCTAAAGTACTTGAATGGAACTCAAGACTTTGGAATCAAGTATACATAGGTGGGCGACTTCAGCTTGATTGGATACTCTGATTCAGACTTCGATGGAGACAAAGAAACTGGGGTTTCTACTTCAGGTTATGCTATGAGTCTTGGATCAGGAGTTGTCTCCTAGAGATCACGCAAACAATCAGTTCCAGCAGATTCCACAACAGTGGCAGAATATGTGGCAGCAGCTAAGGCAACAAAAGAAATTGTGTGGCTCAGGAAAATTCTTGAAGATTTGCAGGTAAAACAAGTACAATCGACTCCATTCATGATTGACAATACCTCTGCAATAAAGTTGGCCAAGAACCCAAAGTTCCATGATTGAACAAAGCACATCAACGCTAAATATCCTCTGATTCGACATCATGTTGAGGCCAAAACAATCCAGTTCCAGTAATGAGCAAATTGCAAACGTCTCCACCAAAGCACTTGGAAAAGAAAAGCTTGAAAGATTCAGAACGATGCTTGGACTCACCAACATCCCTTCAGATTAAGGGGGGGATGTTGACACCTAATCAGAGGGATTGGGTGTACAGCTGTAATTAATGTAAATAAATAATAGAGAAGATAGAGAGTCATCGGGAGATGAACCTAACAGTGACTCCCTCTTGTATATAATAATGAACAACAACCTGAATGAATAATATAAGTTTTGATTTGAGGAGTTACCTCCTGGTCTGACAAGTACAACTATGAATCACACTATAGTATCCTTATGACTGTTTCACACTTGCACAAATACAGGACCTTGGTTTAGCATTGACATTCAGCTCTTTCATATTGATCTCATCCCTATTTCATGTATGACATCAATGATTCGGCATTATTACAACAACAATATAGCATGATTGCTCATAGTTATGATTGTACTGATGGACATCTCAGCATGTGTGGCATCATGTATCAGTTTCTATAGCCATGTACTGACATGATCTCATTGCATAGTAAGGAGCAGAAGCATTATGGCAATGTATGTCTTTGAGCATTTCTGAATCATATACATTCATTCAGAATCAGTTGGGTACAGCTCTACCTAAAATCTCAAGTTCTGTTGGAACCAGATAAGTTGAGATGGAGCAGAGTCTCCTTATAGTTGTAAATTTATCCATATGATTGAGGGGCCATAATTTGTCCCTATACTCTAAGAAAGCCAACCTCCAGCAGTCATAAACCTCCGTCATGTCTTAAAGAATGGAAGACTGTCTCTGTCATCAACAAGCCTGCATCCTTCCGTGAACTAATTATATTACAAATTCAAGTTGTAATTTGAATCAGATTCTGAGTTTCACATAGAGACTGAAAGTTTAGTTTGATTCAAAGGTAATTTTGTATATCTATCCTCCAGCATTGTTAGTATAGCCTAATGGTGGTCACTGTAGCAGCCTATCAGTAATTAATATGCAGCCCTTCATTTATTGTTCACAAAAACAGAGAGGACAAATTTATGTTATTGATCAAATGACCCTGAGTATATTGACAACTATGGTAAAATGATGGACAGTAGACAGCATATTTTAAATTATAGTCTTGGCATTCATGTTGTACTACTATAGTATTTGTTAATCAGAGATGTGTGAGCTCATGGATTAATCCCTGAAAAGACAAAACTGTATCGTTGCCCTATCTATCATCTTGTAGAAGGTTTGTTGGTATAACCAGTTGTGATGACAGTTGAAGATATTTCAAATTCTGAAGGGAATCTCCAGTTTGTCACTATGAGTTGTTCAGGACAGAATCATTGTCGTAAAATGCAAGGCATCTCCAGACAACAATAGTATCCATGACCCAAAAGGCATGATTGGAAGTGAATTAGCTTGACTCCTCAGTATCATTGTCAAGAATTCTCAAAGTAACAACAGGTGCATCAACCTTCATGATACAATGGGTTCTATCATATACCCTGCATCTCTGTTGGCTGTAAGAATTGAATAAAGGATAATAGACAGTATGTGTGCACCTGTATACAGAGTTCTTGAATATTACAGCACCTTTGTCTTTGGCATCATGGATAAGGGATGAAGTTGGAAATATCCACTCTAAAAGAACATTTATGAGATCTTGACACCCTATTGCAGGTCTTTGATCAGTACAGAGGCAGATGTGAGGATTTCTCGACACAGATGGGGATATGCATTTTGATCACTGATGATAGCAAGGAGGAACCTTACCATCTATCCGAGTCTCTGATGACGATGTGGCTTCAGCAGCTACTATCTGAGCTATCACCATTATTTTGATCTCCATGACAATAGATAGGCTTAGGAGATGGTTGCAGTGCTCCTGTCCTTTCTGTAAGCTGATGACATACTTCCTCCGGCCTAATCAACCAAATCATCGAAATCTCCTCCAGGGAATTCAAAGGGAGTTGAAGTTTGTCAGCTCCTCTTCAAGCAGAAATGATCAATTGGCTTTATATCTCCTTTTTCCCAATGTTTATTACAAAAAGGATGTCCATATCCAAGATCATTAGATAAGTCAAGACAGTTGATTATGATATAATGACTCTAATAATGATACGATACATCTTTGATATCTGAAAAGCCACATGACGAGGATTGGATGACTTTGGCTCTTGGACCAAAGGATTAATAGCAGGCTGCAGATAGCTCGATGGGCAAGGTTTCTTTCCCGATATTCAGAGGGAGCTATGATTCAGTTATTAATGATGATTGTCCACAGATGATGATCCTCTCTCTTATCAATGTAAGAGGGAGTTGATTTCTTCTTCAGCTTAATAATCTGATGAGATGGAGAAGATGTTGATATATAGGATCCCTGGTGTTCTTGATAAACACCTATCATATGCCTCGCTATAAAGACTCTGAGTGGATCCATGGATAAGCCCCTTAAAGGATAGCTGCTTATTGAGATATTTCTGTAAGGTCTGAAGTACATTGCTAAAACTTGCTGGTCTGACAATATGATAAATGGAAAGTGCACATCCAGGTGCTATAACTCTTGGAATCCACCGTGAATAAATCAAAGTCTGTTACTCTAAAGCACTATTGAAGCCGAATGTATAAATTTAAGGAAACTCTTCAGCAGTCATTTATGCACATATTGTTGTATATTGCAGAATAGGATTCAGAGAATCTAGTGTTTCACATGTTGACACCAAATACCACTTTATATGGTACAGCAAAGGACATTCCTGTTTTATGGCATGTTTGAGTGGATAAATCTCATGATGAGCAGGTTGCCTAAGGCAACTTTGCACTCTGGAAAGACAAGTTTAGGCTTGTGGTCTCCCTAAATAAGAGGGAGTAAGATCAGTTAAATATTTTCTTCATCAAGATATGCAAGAAGCAGAGGATTGCTAAGTAGATCTCTGCTGTAAATCAATACATTTGCTATGTATACATCTATATGCTATGAGGCTCCCATTGACGATCCAATACCATCACCAAGATCTAGTCTTGATTTTCAGAAAGCAGCCTGGCACTATTCCCTATATGAAGGGATCTTTGGTTAAGATTGAACATTGAACTCTGGGAGCTCCTGGGGGCTTCAGTTACTTCTTGAGCTATGAGCGACCATTGGGTGAGTGGTTCATCTTCCCCTATAGGTGCGCGGTGTACAGAGTGAGTGATTCACCTTCCCCTGTGATACCCCATGATGGTTGACATGTGTGTAGGGTGAGTGGTTTACCTTCCCCTATGGTTGATGACACGTGTGTAGGGTGAGTAGTTCACCTTTCCCTACGATTGATGAGATATGCATAGGATGAGTGATTCACCTTCTCCTATGGCATATGAGCAATATGAGTGGTTCACCTTCTCCTACGGATACCCTAGTGAGAGTTGCATATAGGCATCTGTTGGTTGTCACATGTGGACATGTCGGTGGGGCATGGTTCATCTTTCCCCACATGTAGGATGCTCATTCCCTACGATTGATGGTTGACATGTCGGTGGGATGTGGTTCATCCTTTCCCTGCATGTAGGATCCTTCCTACGATTGATAGTTAGCATGCATGTAGGACGTGGTTCATCCTTTCCCTACTCTTGGTAGTTTGCATGCATGTAGGATGAGGTTTATCCTTTCCCTACATGTGGTTGTGTCATGTGTTTGTAGGATGTGGTTTCCCCTTTCCCTATGTGTGGTTGTGACATGTGTTTGTAGGATGTGGTTTCTACTTTCCCTACGTATGGTAGTGAGCAGGATGTGATATATTCTTTCCCTGTTGGTGTTGTTGGATCATCCTACCCATGTAGTCTAGGACACATGGGAAGTACCTCTCATCTGGCCAATGAGTTGGGAAAAGTGGATAGGGACCATAGCACTACTGATGGATGCATCGTGTACTACCGTACTCCCTATGTCTTGTTGAGAATTCAATAAGGCAATGAATATGTTAATTCTCTTAACTTGATAACTGCTTGTGTTACCTTTTACTTATTAGCTTTGTTCTTTATTATTCCAATGTGCAATACATCAAACAGCTACCAAAACAGTAAGAACAGTGACACAGTATATAGGCTGCAAGCTAGGGCCAAAACCCCTCCTCTTGAGGGGAAAACCCATAAATCTCTTCTTTATCTTTTAGATCTTTCAATTGACGAATACCATGACCTAGACTCAGACAAATACCCTCCAAGATCAAGTCTACCACGGCCTCCTGCTGCAATCTCTTCGACCTCCCAGTAGATCCGAAATTCTACTCCCCAGCAACTGTTGTTGCTTCTCTAGGAGACTTCGATCTCCCTCTAATAGCCTTCCTCTTGACTTCGCTTGCCTTGACTTGAGTCCTAGGGCTAGTAAAATGCCCTAAGAGACCTTCACTTGCCTTCCCTTCTCTTCTGCTTCCAAAATTAAACCACCAGAGATCCCAGCGCAAAAACCCTAACTTCGATCTTCCCAGAAGAATAGAATAGGCCCATAAACACTTCAACTTCTTTGACTTCCTCTTCTTCGCACTTCCCTCTTCGACTTCAACTTCTTCGCATAAGAGATGAGTGAGTGAGTGACCCAAATGCAGGACGAGTTCCTCTTATATATAGGCTTCTTCAAGGTTGGACGTGACTCTTCATGTAGGCCGACTTGATAGCTCATTAGGCTGACTTGATCTTGGAACTATTTTGACACTTTAAAGACAAAATAATTTTTTCTTAACAATTTACAATGTGCCCATAAGGTCTTCAATATATGACAACGAATCTTATACCTAGGGCAAACCCTAGAAGCACCCAATGGGTGCTTGACCTATAAAATAAAAGAACTTGAGAATGAAACCCATGCTCCAATAATAATAATAATTTTTTTTTCATTTTATATTTACAAGAATACATTTCACACTCATGAAGACCGAACCTAGTTACACATTTTTCAACATGTCTAGGATGTTGATGTTCAACAAACTCGATCACTTGAGATCAAGTCTGATTTCGATTCTTCACATGGTTATGTGGACTGACTTTTGTCAGTGGAGAGTGGCAAGGTCTTGTGACTCACTCTTGATCAATTCTTCTTCATTATCTATATCAGTGTTCAATAAAGTTGAGACGAGAAGCAAAGATGATTCATGAGGACAGGATGGCATGGATTGGCAGGTGGAATTCTCCCTAGTTGAGAGGGAGTGTTAAAATTGGCAAATAGGGCCAAATTCCACTTTGGACAGCTCTTTTGAAGAAAATAATTGTGGCATTGGATTCTTCTTTTCGAGAGGACTAAAATCAACCTAAACATCACTATATTTGGATAAGGAAAAATATATTTTTGAATTAAGCCCTCATGTATAATTTATCAAGGTCGGCTCGGGGTTAAATTTACAAGTGAAACCCCTCTCCATTTCCTATAAAAGGGAGTGTCCTCCATCATCATTTGATCATCTCACACACACATCCTTTCTCTCTGAAATAGCTGCAGAAGGAATGTGTTTCCAGCGAAGGAGGAAGGGTTAGGGCAATGTCATGACAGGGTTGTTCAATGGGCTGAGTCCCTTAGGCAAAAGGCCGAGCCTCTAAGGGACAAATCTGGGCTTATTTGTGGATTGTTTTTGGGCTTAGTCATCTTCTATTGCAAGTTCAATTTTTCTCCAAGGTTGGCCGCAGGCATCAGCAAGAACTGAAGAGTGTGGGTGTGTTTTTTATGGTAAGAAATCTCTCTCCCGGGTAGGCCATACCTTCAGGACCCTTCTTCAAGCAGGCTGGAAGCCTTATCTTGCTAGATATTGGGTCGAGAGGGCAATCTTCTACCCAAGTGGGTCTCATCCCTAATTTGGTGAAGGATAGTTGACATTGAGGGCTGAATTAAGTTCACAAATATATCAGAGGGAGGACAGATTGCCTTGGAGGTAGGCTGTAGCAGTAGAAGGTCATTTTGGATATTTGTGAGGTCTGTAGTAGTATGCCTCATACGCTAACCAGGATCAGCAAGCAGCAGCCTTAATCTCCAGCACCTATGTGAACAATTGTTCAAATTGGACAGCTTATAGAAACTACTTGATGAACTTCATATTGCCTATCCAACCTAAACTTCTTCAGAAGTATCTCACCAGCTCTTGAAGGCAAAATATGTTTGCTTCAGAATTACAACAGTGATTAGGTCGTTTATTTATCTAAGGATTGTGATTCCGGATCTTCAATCTGGCAACTCAATATTGACTTTGTATTATTGTACACTCTCTCTCTCTGCTGAACATTTAAATATAATAAGAAGAAGAATTGATAAGGGTTTTTCCCGTCTTGGGGTTTTTCCCTGCCTTGAGCCATATTCTTGTGTTCTCTTGTCTTGGCTTGTCTTCAGCATTTATCGTTCATGTTCTTTCTTCAGTTATTGTCAATATGATAATAACTTATGTGATTGCTAATGGAAATAATTTGGATAGATAAATGGGCTCCTATGGAATATTAAAGTAACTGTCCTAAGCAAAGAACATGTTAATCAAAATTTAACAAGGGCCCATTAGAGTAATAATATATAATTACGGTGACCGTGCATTCTAAAGTGGACTAGGTTCACTATGATTGTCATTGTTAAATTAGGGCCCTAGTTAGATAGAATGGGATAAATACAATATAGCCTCATTAAAGAAGATTTAGTGGGTAATTAAAGAAGGTTTAGTGGGTAGTTAGGAGGTGGCTGTAATTACGATTGTCTAATTAGCTATAAATAAAAATTGAATCCTCCTTATGGAGCATGTGTGGAGTTTATTGTATTTGGAGCTTAGCTCATTGAGAGGTCGAGCAACCTTTAAGAGGAAAGTGAACAAGAGGAAAATGAACAGGAGTGGATTTCTTCTATAAAAAGATCATTATAAGGTGTTATCCTACCTTAAGGTATTTTGACATCAATAAAGTATGAAATATTCTAATATTATTATAATTGTTGTGATTCAAATTTAAGGTTTAAGAATCATCACAAATTGGGCATTCACCCCTTTTTGTCAATGTCCATTCAATTCATCCCAAATTTCTTTTGGTTGTTGGATAAGTCAAGTAGTGCAATCCAAAGTCAGTTATAACAAGTCCTATAATGAATTTATTTTTATCAGTCCTATTCTGTGATTGTACGTTTTTTTTCTTACTGCGTAGATCTGGACACAGTTGCACTAACTATATCCCCCACATTTTTTATGCATTAAATGTAACTGGATTTCCACACTTAGTTATAAGCGTTAAATTTCTAAATGAGGGGCTCCCATTTCGATAAAAGGAAGTGAACAACTCGAAAATATCTCAAAAAAGTAATCAACTAGAAAAATACCTGTATTTTGGATGTTTATATGCACTACTTTGGCACGTCTCTATCTCTGTAACTTGGCAACCTGCTCATAAAACGCTTCCAACACTGCCCCGCTCTGTTATCAATCTGGATTTTGTCGGATTTGAAAATTGCTTTCGAAAATATATAGAGATTTGCCTCCGCTCAGGGCACGTTCACTTTCCAGAAGAAAACAGATTTCTGAAAATAGCTGGACAATTTTTCCCCGCCTCTGTCTGCTCACGCGAATTTTCTTACATGTTTCTTCTCATCCTCCTCTGAGTGATTGTATGTTAGCTGTGACAGTCGCATACTCCGCCTATGGTTCTCTGATGCATATAGGGTTTTAACTTTTTGGCTTTCTTATGTAAATAATCAAAACCCTCTTAAAGTATAATTTGAAAATCTTATCTTCGCATCTCTGTCCTCGAAACTTTAATTAACATATGCCTAGGTAATAAATATTAATTATGAACTTTTTTGCAACAATAGTTTATTCAATAACATATAAAATTAGCAACGTTGTTTATATTTGCTTTTTATAATATTCAATAATAACAAATAAAATTAGTAACAAAGATGTTTATATATGTTTTTAATGTTTTGATCTTTATATTTGTTTTTTTAATGTTTTGATATTTTCCTAAATATTTAGAAAAAAATTAAATAGGGGAAAAATAAAAATTTTAATTAAATTTATTATTTTGGATTTAAGACCTTGTGGTTTATATCTTCTAACTTAATAACTGGAGAACCCACAGTAAAAACCATTTTTCGTCAACGTTTCAAATCCCAACACGGATCTATCATCAAGACTTCTTTGAATGATGATAGCATAAAAGCTTGAATGAGGGTTTTAAATAGTTTTTAATATTAAGTTTAAGAGAAATTTTTCGGCATAAATCACAAGATATATCGTTTGTCAACATGTTTCGAACCAACGAGTGTGGTTCATCGTCAGGACAAGTTGAAAAATCAGATCCATCTTTGCCTGTTAAATAGTATGAGCAGAGCCTCCAACAGCTAACCAGGGCAACGGTTAAATTTGACTAGGGACCCTGGTCAAACAAATCAGTAAAAAATAAGGGACCTTACCTTTACCTAAATATAATTTATAAGTATAAATTAATTTTAATAAAATTGGTGCATGAGTTAATAAATAGTTAAAATTATTACATTAACAAATCTGACTTCCCCCGGAATGTTGGCTAGGGTTTCTGCTGTCGGCCCTCTCTGCGTGTTCTGAGCTGCGCTTGGGTTTCCGCTGCGTGGCTGCCCCTGCGGCGGCTGGCCTCAGGCCTGATCCTATGGAGACGCAGGGTCCTCCTAAGGATCCGCCTTCTACTCCTGCCATTGACGCTTTCAACCAGCTTCTTGCCGGTTTGCCTCAGAAGAAAAGAAGCGAAGCAACAAAATTCGTTAAGAAGCTCGACGAAATTCCTGAGATCTCTTTGCCTCCAGAGACCCCCATTCAAGTAGCTTTATCTCTGGCTGATCGTGGTCTCATTGGCCAATTCACGGGACTTTGGCCTTCTCCGAAAACTACTGAGCAATGGGTCAACAAGAATTGGGCTCCTCTAATCAAGCAAAGTGTTACCTCTTACTTTCTTGGGCGAGGGTACTTCCTCTTCGAATTCTCCTCCAAAGAAGACAAAGATCTGATCTTCCAAAATGGGTCGTATTTCATGGGCTCTCAGGGCCTCTATCTGAACAAATGGACTCCGGACTTTGATCCGGCTGTCGATGTTCCCAAGGTTGTCCCGGTGTGGGTTCATCTTCCAAATCTGCCAGTTCACTGCTGGAACTGGGATTCCTTGAAACACATTGGCAACACTCTTGGGAAATTCATAGATCAGGCAAATAACAAGGATCAGTACGACTGTGCTAGGATCTGCGTAGAAGTAGATCTAGAGGTGGGTCTCCCAGAGGCAATCAAAATCAAAGTCGGCAGCTGGTCTCATGTGCAGATCTTGGATTATGAGCAACTGCCATTCAAATGTAGGAAATGCCATGTTCATGGACACTTTGCTAGAAATTGTCCGTCCAACGCAGAGCCAGAGAAAGGGAATGAAGAGGGTTGGAATCAAGTCAAGCGAGCAAAAATCAATCACAAAGGGCAAAAACCGGGAGGACCCTCTGGAAAAGGCTCTCTTCAGGCTAATGTTCAACGCCCCCCACCCAAAAAGGCGCAAGAAAACAAATTTGATCCGCTAAGCCAGCAGACAGAAGCTACTCAGGAGATCGAGATCCAAAAACCAGTTTCTCCAAGCAAAGGTACTCCCTCAGCCTCCCTTAAAGGAACAAGTGTTGAAGATCCCAAAGGTATGACTTTAGAAGATGAGGAAGAAGAGCAGGAAATGGACGAGTCAGAGGAGGAAGGAGAAATAGGAGAGTCCCAAACCTCGGTAAGAAGATTTACAAGAGGCCGTAAAACTGACAGGGAAAAAAGAGAGCAGGAGACTTACAAAGACAAGCTACAGGGTAGCCAGCCAACTTTGGAAAAATTGCTAGCCTCAAAGCCTAGGATGTTGAAAAATCAGCCCCAAGGCTCCAAGGGAACCCACCAGAAACATAAATAATGAAGGTCATCTCCTGGAATTGTAGAGGTATGGGGAGTAAAGTTAAGGAAGAAGCCATGAGAAGCTTAATAAGAACAGAAACTCCAGACATACTTCTCGTCCAGGAGACTAAGCTGGGAGACATAGTCTTCCTGCAAGCAAGCAAGAAACCTTGGTTTAAAAGTGAAGCAAGAGAAATCTCTGCCCGCGGCGCCTCAGGAGGGATTGGCACTCTATGGAACGCCGGCAAATTTGCAGTCACCTTTGAGGCTAGTAATACTCATTGGTTGCTGCTGAAAATGCAGAATCTGGATACTAAGGAAATATTTTGCCTTTTCAATGTATACTCTCCAGTCAATGTCAGGGAAAAAAAGGATTGTTGGGATTCTATAAGGCACCAAGCAGACTTGATAAACCTGGAAAATATAATTATTGTTGGAGACCTCAATCTCACTCTTCACTCGTCTGAAAAAATGGGAGGCAGCGCAGTACGAGATCCGGCAAGGGCATGGGCAAAGGATCTTATGCAGGACTGGGACTTGTTGGATATTAAACCTTCTTCCAATAAGTACTCTTGGTCTAACAAAAGAGTGGGCCCTGGTCATATTGCTGCCAGATTAGTGTAGAGCCTCTACTTTACACTTGATTATCCATCATTACCTACAGTTTTCCCTCATTCATCTCTCTCTTTGCCTCATTTTCCTTGCAAACCAACCCAGATCATTACATTATATGACTTTAAGCATGATTAAGGATCTTTGCTAATGTGTGACTGTTTTGTTTAGATTTTGACATATTTACAGGAATTCCGCAGCCATCTGATGATTCCGCAGCCATCTGATGATTCCGCAGCCTTTTTGTTAATCTCAAGGTTCCACGTGTCATTTTGCCAAACGAGCCACATGGGCACTTAGGAATCAAGGTGCTCAAGGTTCCTGTGTTGTTAGTTCGGTCAGCCACGTCATCTGTACCTCCGGTCAACGAGGGTCAAGTTACGGTCAACAAAGGCAGCTTAACGGTGATACGTAAGCTGTTGGGTCACGTCAGTTCAAACGGTGATTTGTCCGTCTTACGCAGGCTGTGGGGGACATAATCCAACTCTGGATTCATTGCCCATAACGACCAGAACCTCCAGCTCATCCACGAGGCTTATGACGTGGTATTGAACCTTAATTACGCATGACAGTTAGTTTATTTTTCAGTTTTAGCTGTACGCATTAGGCCATCTTTCAGATGCCTATAAAAACTTGCGTCTGCGTACGCTTATGGTTACTTTTTAGTTGCTGTGTTTTATGAACTCGTTATCATTTTAGTGCATTTCAAAACTCTGTTTTAATAGTGTTGTTCTAGCACTCTTGACTGTAATTTTCTGCACATGGAGTAATAGAAGCAGTGTTGTTCTGAAGTTTTCAATACCTTGAGTCTTCTTTGGGTTATATGAATGGAGGGCCCCTGTTCATGTTAGCCCTTGTATAGTATTTTATGTTCAGCATTTCCTTATTTTCATTCAGCATTTCTTTTCTTGAAACATGTACAGCTTAATTCACTTTCATTGTTATTTCATTTGCAGCATTCATTTTGACTGATCAGTATTGTTCTTTTGCAGGTTTTTAACCCGGGATTGTTTTTGTGTTTATGTATTTGCTTTATATCTAGTGGTAGTTTCAGTTGACAGATTCAAAGTTGCTGCCTTTACTTTATTTTCATAGCTGATTTTTAGTTTAACTTCTCAAAGTTGTCTGCTAACATATGAATGGTTTCTTTATTACAAATTGTCTATCTTTTAGAGATCAGAATACTAATAACTTGCAGCTGGCTTTGAGTACCTTTTAGACTAATCTTTAACTACTTTCTAATCGTGCTTTACACAGTACTATGTGTTAGAGGCATAGAGTTAGAGAGAGCTGAACATTATAACTAGTCTTTAAAGTAGATTTTTCTCATTTTTTATCATTTCTTAGACTTATCTTTAGCTACTTCCTAATCGTGTTTTACACAGTACTATGTGTTAGAGGCAGAGAGTTAGGAAGAGATAAACATTATCATTGGTCTTTTAAGTGATTTTCTTACCTTTTATTTGCAGCAGCATGAATGGTCTCTAATGCCATTAGAAAGTGGTTCTTTGCTTTCAAGTCATTTCAAGTTATTTATTTCCTTCAAGCTTTTCCTTTTCAGCAAGTAGTTAGAAACCACTAATCACACACTCTCACTCATCTAGAACTCACCTTACACACACTATCACTCATCTGTTTATAAAAACATCACTCCATCTTAGGAAGATAAATTAACCACAAACAACACCCCAAACGACAAAAAGCTCTAAGAGGTTGCTTAAGTACATATAGTACACCTTCACTTCATCAGCTTACGAGCCCCGGGTTGACAATTAATGACATCAATTTAGGAACACTAAATTGACTAAACATTTTGGCGCCGTTGCCGGGGAAGTGAAATTAAGTAGCCATATTCTTAAAAAAAAAAAAAAAAACATAAAAATTTCAAGGAAAGAAGTTGATAACCTATCAAAGTATGCTCTCCTCTTGCACTGCAAGGTGATCTGGAGGATCAGAAAAGAGAAAGTTATTGATTTGGTAGTTTCTTGAGTATGCTCTCTTCTTGCACCTAGAGTGAACTGGAAGATCAGAAAAAGAACTATTAACTTGACTTGAAGAAAAATAATAAAAAATGACATGCATAGAGCTAGAGATTCTAGAGGAAGGTTTTTAGCTAGAGCTTGAAGTTCAATTTTTACAAGTCCATCTGCTTCAAGGGATAGACAAGAGACGCCCCCCTTATCTCCAACCGAAACTCCTAGTCCTAGAATTCCTGGAATTCAAGAGCTAAGAGTTGACTCTCCTACACCTTCTATTGAGTTTGAACCAGGAAGAGACTCTTCTCTTTCTCCTACAGAAAGACCAATTGTAATTGAGGAATTGGAATCATCTGAAGAAGAAGGAGAAATCTCTTCTCATTCACCTTTTGTAGAGGAACCAGAAGATTTTGAAATCCCTAGGAGAATCATCATGGCAGAGGAAGAAGGAGGTGGTAGAGGTAGAGGTAGAGGAGGAGGAGGAAACAACAATAACAATAATGGAGGAAGAGGTCCCCTTGGAGGAGGAAATAGAGATGGGGATAATTCATTTGGGTTTCCCATTGTTAATGAGGATTCCCGAGCCACCATGAAAAACATATCACCATCTGTCCTCCCTAACTTCCATGGGTTAAGGACTGAGGACCCTGAAACATTCTTATTTGAGTTTGAAGTGGTATGTCGAACTTATGACTACCTGGATGACTCTCAGAAACTCAAATTGTTCCTTTCAACACTGAAGGATCAAGCCTTGAAATGGTTCATGGGGTTACTCACTCAATCCATTAGGACTTGGGATGAAATGAAACAGACATTTTTGGATAGGTATTTGGATTATTGTATGCCTACTAATCACAAGGACAAGGTTTTTAAAATGATACAAAAAGAAGATGAGAGCTTAGAAGATTTACTTGAGAGATTTCAATATAACTTGAAAAGAGCAAAAATGAATACCTTGGATGAAGAGACCTTAAAAGCCCTCTTATTAAAAGCCATTAGGGATGAATGGATAGACATCTTAAACATGATGGGGAAAGGGGATATTTCTCAACTTTCACTCAATGATATAGCAGAACTTTGTATCCATCTCTCAAGGGGCAAATCAAAAACTCAAAAAGGGCCTAGAGATCCTTCTCTCCTTAGGGCAAATAAATCTGCAACAGGATCAGTGAGTAGGGTTGAAATCGGCAGTATGCTTGATGAATTTAAAACTGATATCTTAGGGAGTCTTAGTGAACAACTTGATACCCTTAGGATTCACAATAAACAAAAAGCAGAAGCTGAGGCTTTGGCTATCTTTTGCCCGAAATGCAGAAAGAAACATGCTTTAAGGGAATGTCCCTTAGACGCACACGTTGTAGAAACATGTGTAATTTGCTCAGAAACTCATGAGACCAAGGATTGTCCTTCAATTCCTGGCCTCAAAGCAGTCTTTCAAGAGGATCCAGATACACTTGAATCTCTCTGTTTTATTGCAAGGAGACCTTGGCAAGGACAACAGAATCAAGGGTTTAACAACTCTATGAATTCTCAATCCCAACCAAATTGGAATCCTTGGCAACAACCTTGGCCTCAACCTCAAAATGCTTTTCAAGCATGGATGCAAAGCATGCAAAATCCTTATGGGAGATTTGCTCAATTCTATCAATATCCTCCATCATTTCAGAATCAGCAAGCCCCACAACTTCCAAACCAAGGTCAACAACTATCATTGCCATACCCTCAACAACAACAACCTCCTCCACAAAATCAAAATTCTCAATTATCGCTTCAATCCCAGCAGAAATCAAATCAACTTCCCTCTCAGCCATTACCAAATCCAAATAATAGGAACCCTCAAAATGCTTACATGATGGAAGGTCAACCATTCCCTACCTATATGGTTGTTCCTCTCAATGAAGTACAACTCAGATCACGTAGAATCTTAGATCAACCTTCTACAAGTGTTCAACAACCAAGCATTTATGAGGAAGAATCTCTCAAAGTCAATAAAGGTTCTGAAGTATCACTTCAAAACCAAAATATCCAAAAAGAAAAAGAATCAACCTCTACAACTCCCATAGTTGAGCAACCTACACCTTTAGCTACACCTCCTTTTCCTGAAAGATTGCAAATTGACAAAGGAGTAGAAAAGCAGATATGGGTGCCTGACTATAGTTTCCTAGATGAATTGAAGAATGTCTGTATCAAGATCCCCTTGTTACAAGCCATTAAGGAAATTCCCATTCTAGCAAAGACAATAAAGGAGTTGAGTTTGAAGAAAACAGGAAAAAGAACCAGAGATACTAAAAGGATACATCAAGTTGGAAAAATTGCAGACATAATGATGGGTAAGATTACCATGCAAAAATATGTGGATCCTGGTAGCCCTATTGTCAAAACTCATATTAATGGGGTTGAAATCCCAAATACTTTAATTGACTTAGGAGCCGCGATCAACATCATGAGTAGACAGACCATGGATCAGTTAAAGCTTCCTAACCTTCTCTTTACACCTACTTTACTGCAGCTTGCAGATAGATCAATCATTAAACCTGATGGTGTATTGGAAGATATTCCAGTCTCTCTAGATTCTTGGGAATATCCAGTTGATTTTATGATTTTAACTCCCAAGAACAATCTAGGAGGACATCCTCTTATTTTAGGAAGACCTTGGCTGGCCACAGCTAATGCTTTCATAAGCTGTAGGTCTGGGGACATGTATATATCAGATGGTAATTCCACCAAGAAATTCAACTTGTATCCTCCAGCAAAGGCAATAACAGAAATAGGAGAAGATGAGTGGGTTGATGATGAGGATACTATTCAACTTGTTCTAACCATCTCTGAAATCAGTGAGGATAGTCAAATTCTAAATACATTAGAAAATTTTGAAATACCTTTAGAATATGACTCTACACAGTTTCAGTTAGATGCAGACATTGAATATCTCTCCTCTAGACAGATGTCTCTCTTCTCAATGGAAGAGTTTGGTAGTTCTACAGTTGAAATCCTTCCAGGAAAAACATTGAACATTAACAAAAACTTGGGAAGACCACAACAAGAAGAATTAACTAAATTGTTGCAAAAACATTCCACTGCCTTTGCATGGGAATACACTGACATGAAAGGAATCGATCCTAAGACTTGTATTCATCACATCTATATTGAAGAAAATAGCAGACCTATTAGGCAACCACAAAGAAGGATGAATCCAAACCTTAGGGAAATCGTGAAAGAAGAACTCCAGAAATTGCTCAAGGTAAACTTCATTTACCCCATTTCAGATAGCCAATGGGTTTCTCCCTTGGTTATAGTACCCAAAAAGAATGGTAAATGGAGAGTTTGCATTGATTATCGAGAATTGAACAAGGCAACCTTAAAGGATCATTTCCCTCTACATTTTATTGATCAGGTACTAGACACTTTAGCAGGTAAAAAGTATTTCTCATTCTTGGATGGTTTTAGTGGGTATAATCAAATTCAGGTAGCACCTGAAGATCAAGACAAAACCACATTTACTTGTCCTTGGGGAACTTTTGCCTACCGAGTACTCCCTTTTGGATTGTGCAATGCACCCGCTACATTTCAAAGGGCTGTACTAGGAATCTTTTCAGATCTGATTCATGATTGTGTAGAGGTATACATGGACGATTTCACAGTTTATGGTAATACATTTGAAGAAGCTTTGGAAAATTTGGAAAAAGTACTGGTAAGATGTAAGGAAACAAATCTTTCTTTAAGTCATGAAAAGTGTTTTATGATGTTTACTGAAGGGATTGTTTTAGGACATCATATTTCAGGAGATGGGATTAAGGTTGATAGATCCAAAGTTGAAGTCATCTCTAAGTTACCTGTTCCAAATTGCCAGAAGGATGTTAGGAGTTTTCTTGGGTTTACTGGGTATTACAGAAGATTTATTGAAAACTTCACTAAGATAGCATCCCCTCTTTTCAAATTGCTTACCAAGGACTGTGAGTTCAAATGGGATCCTGAGTGTCAATCTGCCTTTGAAGCTTTAAAGACTAGAATATCTGAAGCACCCATCTTAAGGGGGCCAAACTGAAAACTCCCTTTCCACATTTCTACTGATGCTTCAGATACAGCTCTAGGAGCTGTTTTGGGACAAAAGGATTTGATCCCTTATGCCATTTATTACACAAGTAAGAATTTGACTCCCACTGAGTTAAATTATACTGTTACAGAAAAAGAGTTCTTAGCTGTGGTACATGCAATCAACAAGTTTAGACACTACATAACCGGCTATGAAACCTTTGTCCATACTGATCACTCTGCCATAAGATATTTAATGAACAAACCTGTCACTAATGGTAGAGTTACAAGATGGCTTTTACTTTTACAAGAATTCAACATTACTGTGTTAGATAGACCTGGAAAACAAAACACAGTAGCTGATTTCTTGTCTAGAATCCAAAACACTAATGAAGATTCTCCAGTAGAAGATAAGTTTCCAGATGAATACTTGTTTGCAGTGACTACCAAGACTCCTTGGTATGCAGATATGGCTAATTATCTTGTTACAGGGAAGCTTCCTCTACACTTATTTCCTAATGAGAAAAGGAAAATCATTCAGGAGAGTGCACATTATTCTTGGATTTCTAATGAATTGTTCAAAACAGGGCCAGATTGTATAATCAGAAGGTGTGTTCGGGAAGATGAAATGCCTGACATCCTTAAGGCATGTCATGATGAACCATGCGGCGGGCACTTTGCTGACAAGAGGACAGCCTATAAAATCCTTTCTCTAGGATATTATTGGCCTTCTCTCTTTAAAGATGCAAAGCAGTATGTTAGAAGGTGTGACAGCTGCCAAAGAGTTGGGAAACCAACTCCTTCAAATGAAATGCCTCTACAGCCTCAGGTATGCATCGAACCCTTTGAGAAATGGGCTCTAGATTTCGTTGGACCAATTAATCCACCATCAAAGCAAAAGAAGTATATACTGGTTTGTACTGATTATGTTACTAAGTGAGTAGAAGCAAAAGCATTGCCTTCTGCTACTGGAAATTCAGTTGTTCAATTTCTTTTTGAGGATATTTTCACTCGTTTTGGTGTCCCAAGGGAAATTGTGACAGATCAGGGCAGCCAGTTTACATCTAAATTGATGGAGAAGCTGATGGAGGAATATAAGATCAAGCACAGAACATCTATTCCCTACCATTCGCAATCCAATGGCCAAGTGGAATCTACCAATAAAGTTCTTGAAGGCATTATCACCAAGACTGTTCATCTTCATAGAAGAGATTGGGCGGAAAGGCTCCCTGAAGCCTTATGGGCCTATAGGACTACATGGAAGAACACAACAGGACATTCTCCCTATGAACTTGTTTATGGGAAGGAAGTCCTGCTCCCCATTGAGTTCCAAATCAAGACCTTCAAGATGGCAGTCCAATTGGGAATGAGCCTCTCAGAAGCTCAAAGACACAGAATGGACCAGCTAAATGAGCTAGATGAAATAAGACAAGATGCAATTCTAAGGACCGATCTAGTTCAGCACCAAAGATCTAAATGGCATGATCGTCATATCAAAGAAAGAAAGTTTCAGAAAAGAGATTGGGCTCTATTGTTTGATTCAAAATTCAAAGACTTCAAAGGAAAGTTTCAAACTCATTGGCTTGGGCCATATGAGATTGATGAAGTCTTTAGCAATGGAGCAGTTCGAGTGAAAACTATTGATGAATTTCATACTCCTCTTATTGTGAATGGCCATCTCTTGAAAATCTACCAAAAGCCATTCTCAAAAGAAGAGTTTGTCAAGTTGTTTAAAGAAGATTCTGCAATCAGGTTGGTGGAGAAGGATTCTTCTCCTCCATCAGCCTAATCTTTGGTTTTTGAAAAAAAAAAAAAAAAAAAAAAAAAGAAAAAAAAAAAAAATAATAAATGTATGAGCCTGAAAACCAATCTCTGATTGGCAGTCTCATGCAGAAAACCTGAGGTGAAAATCAGGGTCACCTGACACCTCATGTTTTCCAAAAAATCTCTCTCTCTTCCATCTCATTTCGCCATTTCATCCACCTCATTCACCATCTCATTCATTTAATCACTCTCACTTCACCTCATTTCTTTCCATCCATCCATCCATTCATTACACTTCATTCCATCAATAAAGTCATTTTTTTAGATAACTGAAGTTGTTTTGTGCAGCCGGAGGGTATCACTGCAGTTTCCGCAGCTGTTTGACAATTCTGCAGCCATCTAACGATTCCGCAGCTCTCTGCACCTGCATAAAAAAAAACACAGTCTGTTTGAAAAGAAATTTACAGTTCAGAAGTCATCAACAATAAATGGAAAAGAGTCATGCAACAGCAATAAAACAATGAAGGGTTAGTGGAAAATGATCAAAGGCAATCCAAGCGCGAATATGAGGTATGATCTAAATCCTAAACTTACGGTTATCTCATTTTGCAAAGTTTCAGGGTTATGTTTCTTGCCATTTAATGTAATGATTACCAGTCTTTCCCATCATGCGACCAAAAATCCACGTATCCCCCACACTTATCGGTCATGTTCATCACGATTTTGAAACTCAATTGCGGCTGCTCTTCCATTAAGGTTTTCGTACCTAAGTGACGTAGACTACTGTACTACGTCTCTCTACGTCATAATTTCCGCAGCCAAGTGTAAACCCATGACCGAAGCCTAAGGACCTAACTGTTTCTACCCATCATTTCATAACCCTCCTACGCTCGTATCATTCCATTCACGCTGTTTCATTTCCATAGTTCCCTTATTCCGCTGTGCTCACTACGCTGCTGCCTTAGCCATACTCTGTTTTACGTCTTCCTCTCTGCTAATTCTGATTATCAGTGTTACGGCTGTTACAGTAGAACCGTAAATTTACTGTGTTAAGGCCACTGTTGAAGCCGTGTAACCTTTTTCCAAAAGATTTAGAACAGAGCCGTAAATTTACTGTGTTAGGGCCACTGTTGAAGCCGTGTAACCTTTTTTCCAAAAGTCTTAGAACAGAGCCGTAGAGCCAATGGGTAAACTCTTAAGAGTAGAACCCGAGGGTTCAAAATTTCTGGAGAGATATCCTCAAGTTAAAGAAGCTTTGCAGAAAGCAAACTGGCTCCAATGCATCCAGAAATTCAGAGGTTACCACAAAGAGGTTACGAAGGCCTTTGCACGTTCCTTCAGAGACAAAGACAATCAAGTGGAGATAGGGGACCTGAAGTTTACAGTCACTGAGAGCAGTATAGCACAGGCCACTTCACTCCCACAAACTGGAGAAAGATGGTTTAAAAATAGATCAGTACAAGACCAACAGTGGAAGCAAATCTTAAAGAATCCAGGTATGGATACCAGCATTTTTACAAAAGGGATTCCTGTTACTTATGTCAAGGAAGAATGGACAACTTTACTTTTATTAGTACAAAAATTCTTTACTTGTGAGGGAAGGTTTGGAGTTTTATATGTTTACCATGCCAAAGTCATGATGCATTTCTTAGGAGATGATATTAACCTTCCATATTTTCTACTCTCAAGTCTTAGAAAAATGTGTTCAATTGTCCAAAGGAACCCAAGAAACATTGAATCACATCTGTATCATCATGGTCTTGTTAAGATGCTAGTTGAGGAACAGTTGAAAGCAAAAAGAGATACCTGGGAGAGATTTCTTGTGAGAAACCATTTTGAAGAAGCAGGAGAAACCTCTGTGCCTAGAAAGAGTAGAAGAAAAAGAAAAGAGGCTACCCCTGAAACTGTTGTCCAAGAGGAAACTGTCCAAGAACAGATTGAAGAAGAAACTGATGTACATCATTCTGAACATGAAATTGATCCTGAGCCTGTTTTGGACACTGATCAAACAGCTCAAAGAGTCATCACAGAAACCCTTTCAGAACTTGCCCAAGAAGTTGCTCAAAAGAGAAAAGAGAGTAGGATGAAACAAAAGAAAGATAAAGGCAAAGCTGTAGCCCAAGAAACTTACGCTACTCCTGAGAACTCTAGTGAAGAAGATACTCAGCCCTTAGCACAAAGAATGGCCAAACTCCATGAAACTGCCCTTTCCAAGAAGGTGGAAAAACAAAAGCAAAAGGCACAAAAAGAAAAACAGAACATCACCACTGTGAGAAGAAGCAGTAGGTTACAAAGAAAAGTAGGGGCCACAAAGGGTAAAAAGTCACTCATCATTGACTTGAGCACACCTGAAAAGGTTGCTACAAGTCCTGACTTTGAGAAAAGCCCTTCACACGCTGAGTATGTTGAGACCAGTCCTCCACGTGAGGAAAGTCCTTTTGAGCATGAACCTGAATATGAACATGGATCTGAATTTCAATATGAGCCTAGTCCTAAGAAGTCACCTGAGGTTGACCCTGATCAGCAGAAAGTTTATAATTACCTGGAGACACTAGAACAAGCAGTTGCTGGTCCAAGCACTGCTCAACCTTTGGAGCAGCAAGTCCAATCACTGAAGCAGGAAATCTTTGAGCTGGAGGTACTAAATCGCCACATCAAACAAGAAAATGAAAAACTGAAGATACAGAGCAATGTGGACAAGATGGTCCAAGATAACACCATGCTTCATATGGGCCTGTGGCAAAAGGAAAACAAAAAGCTCAAGAAGAGATGCAGGAAATTAAACAGAGCCTTGATCAATCTAAAATTCAGGTGTTTGATGAAAAGCCCAAGAGTTAATGTGGCCACACAGAGAAAGAAGAGAAGGTTGGATGTCTTGGCAAAGGCATCCCAGCAGGTGGACTGAACAATGTTTTTGATTGCATGAGGACATGCAATGCCCTCGTAGTGGGGGTATGTAGAGCCTCTACTTTACACTTGATTATCCATCATTACCTATAGTTTTCCCTCATTCATCTCTCTCTTTTGCCTCATTTTCCTTGCAAACCAACCCAGATCATTACATTATATGACTTTAAGCATGATTAAGGATCTTTGCTAATGTGTGACTGTTTTGTTTAGATTTTGACATATTTACAGGAATTCCGCAGCCATCTGATGATTCCGCAGCCTTTTTGTTAATCTCAAGGTTCCACGTGTCATTTTTCCAAACGAGCCACATGGGCACTTAGGAATCAAGGTGCTCGAGGTTCCTGTGCTGTTAGTTCGGTCAACCACGTCATCTGTACCTCCGGTCAACGAGGGTCAAGTTATGGTCAACAAAGGCAGCTTAACGGTGATAGGTAAGCTGTTGGGTCACGTCAGTTCAAACGGTGATTTGTCCGTCTTACGCAGGCTGTGGGGGACATAATCCAACTCTGGATTCATTGCCCATAACGACCAGAACCTCCAGCTCATCCACGAGGCTTATGACGTGTTATTGAACCTTAATTACGCATGACAGTTAGTTTATTTTTCAGTTTTAGCTGTACGCATTAGGCCATCTTTCAGATGCCTATAAAAACTTGCGTCTGCGTACGCTTATGGTTACTTTTTAGTTGCTGTGTTTTATGAACTCGTTATCATTTTAGTGCATTTCAAAACTCTGTTTTAATAGTGTTGTTCTAGCACTCTTGACTGTAATTTTCTGCACATGGAGTAATAGAAGCAGTGCTGTTCTGAAGTTTTCAATACCTTGAGTCTTCTTTGGGTTATATGAATGGAGGGCCCCTGTTCATGTTAGCCCTTGTATAGTATTTTATGTTCAGCATTTCCTTATTTTCATTTAGCATTTCTTTTCTTGAAACATGTACAACTTAATTCACTTTCATTGTTATTTCATTTGCAGCATTCATTTTGACTGATCAGTATTGTTCTTTTGCAGGTTTTTAACCCGGGATTGTTTTTGTGTTTATGTATTTGCTTTATATCTAGTGGTAGTTTCAGTTGACAGATTCAAAGTTGCTGCCTTTACTTTATTTTCATAGCTGATTTTTAGTTTAATTTCTCAAAGTTGTCTGCTAACATATGAATGGTCTCTTTATTACAAATTGTCTATCTTTTAGAGATCAGAATACTAATAACTTGCAGCTGGCTTTGAGTACTTTTTAGACTAATCTTTAACTACTTTCTAATCGTGCTTTACACAGTACTATGTGTTAGAGGCAGAGAGTTAGAGAGAGCTGAACATTATAACTAGTCTTTAAAGTAGATTTTTCTCATTTTTTATCATTTCTTAGACTTATCTTTAGCTACTTCCTAATCGTGTTTTACACAGTACTATGTGTTAGAGGCAGAGAGTTAGGAAGAGATAAACATTATCATTGGTCTTTTAAGTGATTTTCTTACCTTTTATTTGCAGCAGCATGAATGGTGTCTAATGCCATTAGAAAGTGGTTCTTTGCTTTCAAGTCATTTCAAGTTATTTATTTCCTTCAAGCTTTTCCTTTTCAGCAAGTAGTTAGAAACCACTAATCACACACTCTCACTCATCTAGAACTCACCTTACACACACTATCACTCATCTGTTTATAAAAACATCACTCCATCTTAGGAAGATAAATTAACCACAAACAACACCCCAAACGACAAAAAGCTCTAAGAGGTTGCTTAAGTACATATAGTACACCTTCACTTCATCAGCTTACGAGCCCCGGGTTGACAATTAATGACATCCATTTAGGAACACTAAATTGACTAAACAATTAGATAGATTTTTCATTCAAAGCTCATATTTGTTACTAGGTTTAGAACCCAGAATGCACATTCTTGCTAGCAGCATCTCGGACCATAAGCCCTTAAAGTTAGAGCTCCTAGCCCATCTTGATCTGGGTCCTATTCCCTTTAGATTTAGTCCCCTCTGGGTCAAGGAGCCAGACTTCATGCAAACAGTCAAGGATAGTTGGAGTCAGCCTGTCAAAGGATCTCCTTTCTTTATCTGGGAGGAAAAGCCTAGAAGGGTAAAAGGAGTTCTAAAACGATGGGTCAAAACCTTGTCCAACCCTGATACAGAAAGAAAAGCCATTAAAGCCTCTCTTGCCTCTCATCAAACTCATATGGAGAACGCTATAGTCATAGAGGAGCCGTTAGATCAAGAGGCTCATCTGCAACAGTGCTTTCATAAGGCCTGCTTAGCTGAAGAAGAATACTGGAGATTAAAACCTCGAAACCTCTGGCTCAAAGCAGGGGACAGGAACACTGCTTTTTTCCACAAGCAAGCCCAGGCCAGGAAATGCTTCAACACTATTTATGAGATTAAGGAGGATAACAACACTCACAAGGATTTTGAAGACATTAAGAAAGTAGCCTTTTCTCACTTTCAAAACTTGTATAGTGAAGATAAGGATCTGCACCAATACTCAGATCTGTTAGACATTATTCCTTCTTCAATTTCTCATCGTATGAACGAGATCCTTGAGGCCAAAGTCACTAAAGATGAAGTTAAAAAGGCCCTTTTTTATATGGATCTGGATAAGGCCCCTGGGCCGGATGGCTTCTCTGCCAGGTTTCTCCAAGTTTGTTGGCCGATTGTTGAAAAGGATCTTCTCAAAATGGTTCAAAAGTCTCAAAATACTCAGAAAATAGGAGGCAGCACAAACTCCGCTTTCTTAGCCCTCATTCCCAAGGAAAAAGGCGCCAACAACTTCAGTAGATTCTGTCTGATTTCCTTATGCAATACTAGGTACAAGTTAATCACCAAAGTAATTGCAAATAGATTGAAGCTCATTCTTCCCAAAATAATTTCGGAGAATCAAGGAGGCTTCATCCAAGGAAGGCAGATCGTGGACAACTTCACCCTTGTTCAAGAGGCAATTCATTCAAGTCTTCTTCGAAAAGAACAAGGTATGGTGATTAAACTCGATTTAGCAAATGCCTTTGATCGAGTAAATCATAGCTTTCTTTTAAAAGTCATGAGCAAGTTTGGGTTTGGAGCAAACTTCATTAAATGGATCTGGGCATGCATCTCGAAGCCACAGATTGCTCCTCTTGTAAATGGAAGAGCCACTGATTTTTTCAAAGCTTCGAGAGGGCTTAGGCAGGGGTGTCCTCTTTCCCCTCTGCTATTTGTCATCCAAGCCTCTGTTCTCAGCTTCCCGTTAGACAAAAAGATGCAAGATCAAGATATTAATGGACTGTGTATTGCAAGAGGGGTCAAAAACATAAATCACGCCTTATTTGTGAATGACACTCTGCTTTTGGGTACCGCCTCTCTTTCCTCTGCCTCTAAATTTAAAGCAGTTTTGGATGAATTCAGTGAGGCCTCAGGCAACATTGTAAATAAGAACAAATGTCACATCTTCAGCTCGAACACTTCGCCCAGATTGCTCTCTGTTATTTCTAGATGTTTGGGTTTTGCAGCCTCCTCTTCTTGGACCTCTTTCAAATACTTGGGCGTTCCCGTTTTTCATAAGAGACCTGCAAGCAAAGACTGGCTCCCTCAGCTTGAAAAATTCAAGACTAGGATCCAAGCCTGGGGTTACTCCTGGCTCAACACTGCTGGCAAATCTGTCCTAATTAAATCTGTGCTCACCAGCCTCCCTCTATTTCAATTTGTTGGGCTTCTCACTCCGGCAATCATATTAAAAAAATGGAAGAGTTCATGTGGAGGTTCTTTTGGAAGGGAGGAAAACAGAATGAAAACAAGATTCCCCTTATCAGTTGGGAAACCATCTCCAAGACACTGTGGGAGGGTGGTTTGAATTTCAAAAGTCTCTGTCAGCAGAATGTGGCTATGGCAGCTAAGATTATCTGGAGGATCATTGCGCCCAAGCCTGGCTGGGCCCAATTGGCTATCTGGAAAAAGTATTTTAGAGGTCCTCGTTCTAGCTGTTTAGACAATGTGATTCATTTTCCTAACTCATCTTTCCTTAAACTGTATGTTAAAGCTGCTCCTTTAATCAATGCGCAGTCCTACTGGATCCCAGGAAAGGGAAAAAAGATCAACATCTGGACTGATAAAATCATGAATATGGACCCAATTGAAGATAAAGCCTCCATTAGAGCGTTGCGATGCTGGATGGATAGAGAGGGGTTGTGTTCGTTGTGGGATATTTCTCTTTGGAGCGATTCTGTTTGGGCAGGTTGGAAATGTATCGAGGTGCCGGCTCATTTGATCAACGAATGGTCCACGCTGCTTGACCTCCTTCATGGCCTGGCGCCCACGCACATCAGGAAAAGAGATTCAAATAGCTGGGAGCCGAATGCCAGAGGCTACGCTGTCTCCATGGGATATGCCAAGCTGAATGAGAGGCCATACGTCCCCCCCAACCCAACACCTTGGCAGGGTGTCTGGCATTTTCCTTCATGGCCCAAAGTCAACTTCTTTGCTTGGCTTCTTTGCCATGGAAAAATCCTAACGTATGACATATTGCAGAGGAAAGGGTTCTACGGTCCCTCCATCTGCTCCTTGTGCAATGAAAATGCAGAGACAACAATCCATTTAATCCTCGAATGCAACTTCTCTAAGCAAATCCGGTTCTCCTTTATTCACAATTTGGATCCCAACTTTTACTTCCTTGTTCCACTGCTGATCTTTTTTCTAATTGGGCAATCAGATATCCTGGCCCACATCCTAAAAATCAGATAATCAAATTTGCATGGGCTGTCCTCCCAAAGGTTATTTGTTGGCAGATATGGATAGAACGAAACAAAATAATTTTCAGAAATACTAATCAGAATCACAAGGCCTTAGAAATCAAGATCAAATGTCATTTAAAGGAGTGCTTGACTGATATAAAATATGATTCTAATGTCAGCCAACAGGACATTGCTTGGGGATCATTCCTTGACTTGCAATTTCAATCAGCAGTTAGAAACGTCCCTCCTCTTAAAGATTGGCAAATAAGGAAATCTGAAACTGACTTTCAAGACTGGCTCAAATCGCATTCAAGGCACTCTCTCTTTTTTGATGGGGCAGCAAAGGGCAATCCGGGCAAAGCTGGTGTAGGAGGTGTTGTTGTAAATCCAATTGGGGAAAAAATTCATTCCTTTGCTTGGGGGCTTGGACATTCATCCAGCATTCAAGTTGAGGCTTTGACCCTCTTTCAAGGCCTCAAGATCCTCAAAGATTTAAATATAAGTGAAGCTAATGTTATAGGTGACTCCCAGATCATTATAAACGTAATGGTTTCCAACTCCCCAGCTTTGGATCTTAAACTAGCAAGGCTGATATCCAGAATTAAGGGCTTGGAAAACGCTTTTCAGAAGTTGAATTACTACCATGTGCTGAGAACTCATAATAAAGAGGCGGACATTGAAGCCAACAAAGCTACCCTCCTCTTTGTCGGGGTCAAGATGAAAGACGAAGAAGAATCATGGGAACCCATCCCATAAGCTGATTATTGCCATGTTTTACTGCTTGCTCTTAAATAAATTTGTTTGTATCTTCAAGTGGGGAAAAATCTCTGAAATTGAATCTATAGATTCCTTATCAAGGAAGAAGTCTTCAAGCTTCAACTGCATTCTCATTCTTAGCAGTGAGATGCAACAGGATATAGACATCCTCAATGTAATCAGATATTCGGCATTCAGGCCAAGATGAATATAAATACTCCATAACCGTTTATGTCAAAACAAAAAAAAAAATAGTTAGAAGTATTAACTATTTTCCATTTTAATTAATTAATTAAATTTTTTATTTTATTTTTTTCTAATATCTATTTATTTTTATTTTTATTTATTTTATTTTTTTAATAATATATATTTATTTCCCCGGTGGTTCACGTACACCCGTGGTCAGGGGGTGCAGGCTATGTCCACGAAATAACTAGGGCTGATCTCTAGGATCACACCCCTCGGCCATCACAGACCTAACCCTAAGGGCTTCGGGTAGAATCGACCCTGTGACCTCCCGTTTTGGCGAGGCACGACTTGACCAGTTGGGCTAACCCTTGGGGCTATTTTTTTAATAATATTAATACTATACTATACTCTTTATTTATTTATTTATTTTAGTATTAATATTTTTATTTTTTTCAACTAACTTAACCTCTCATTTAAAATATATATATATATATATATATATATATATATATATATATATAGTTTTAATTAGTTAGTTATTCCTTTATATATATTTTTTTATATGATCTATTCTAATATTTATAATTTCCTTTTATTTATAAAATAGTTAATACTTTGAACTATTTATTAACTCATGCACCAATTTTATTAAAATTAATTTATACTTATAAATTATATTTAGGTAAAGGTTAGGTCCCTTATTTTTTATTGGTTTGTTTGACCCGGGTCCCTAGTCAAATTTAACCGTTACCCTAGTCGTTGGAGGCTCTCCTCATAATATTTAACAGGCAAAGATGGATCTGATTTTTCAACTTGTCCTGACGATGAACCACACTCGTTGGTTCGAAACTTGATATGGATCACAGAAGCCTCAATTCAACTGTTTTTAATATTTTTGAGGTGAGAAAATTTAAATGGATGTGGGTCTATTTTAATTATTTTTATTTATTATTATCCTTATTTTCAATTAATTTTAAAGTATTTCCAAAAAACTATTTATTAATGTAATAATAAATAAATAATTTGATTATTTTAATATTTTATCATCAATATTTACTACTAAATGTTTAAATTTATTGTTAAAGGTTTAATTTAGTTAACAAATTCAATAGTAGATACAAATAATAATTAATCAAAATTTTATATATTAGTATTCAATATATATTAATAATTATTAAATATTAGTATTAATATTTAGTATATATTAATAATAATATGTGAATATATAAATATATAAATTATTAGTATATTAATATTAAATAAATAAATATTAAAATTATATTAATAATAATAATAATATTAATGTATTAATGATAATTAATAATTAATAATTAATATTTAATATCAAATCCTAATAATTATTACCAAAAGATTAATTTTTATTAATAGTTTATTTAATTAATAGATTTATTAATAGGTCATAATAAATAATAAATAATAACATTTCATAATAATAATTAATGATAATAGTAGTAGCTATTATCAAAATTATTATTGTAAATGTTATAATTCATACTTAATAGTATTGAAAATTAATATTATGGAGAGTAATAGTGAAAGTAAAGCTACTAACTATTAATTGCTAGAATAGGAGAGAGATATCTACCCACTGAGCGCTATACTTAAGATGTATCGGTGATCCTAATTTCTTTGATTAAGGGAAGCCAGTTTCCACTAATCTCAATACCACTGTCCCTGTTGAGATTATGTGGATGTTTCTTTGATAATCTCAAGAGCTTCTCTGATAATAAAATAAATGTATTATTTATTTTATGAAATTTATATATTTTATGTGTGAGTGAGGATTTAACAAAATTTTACAATTTTATAATAAAAAGAATTCAAAAAAATCTATAATAATTGATTTATAATTTTAACTTTAGGGAAATAGGCAATATCAATAATTATTATAATAAAAATAATTCAAAAAAGTTTATAATAAATCGATTTATAGTTTTAACTTTAGGGAAAGGGGAAATATTAATAATTACATTAAATAGAATAGTAATTAGAAATTTATCCCCGGATCTGGCTGGCCCCGTGATCACCAACTCTCATTCCCAGGAGCTCAACCTGTAGCTCCCATCTGTCGCACCCTCCACACCAGGTGTCAGTCACTCCTCCATGCACGAGCCAGCTGCTTTGAGTATGGGATCCCCCATCCCAATGCCACGCCATTAAACTACTCGTCCCCATGCTCACCTCCATTGCTAGACTGCATTCCCCTCTTTACATTCTCCTTTGTGGTTTATTTGGCATCTTGTCTACAACCTTGTTCCACAGAGCCATGAATCAGGAAATGGGAAGAGGTAGATGCCCCGGTAGAGGAGGAGGTCGTGGGCGCCCCCCTCCCCCCCCCCCACTAACTTCAATGATGCTACTATTGCCACCATGTTTGACAATGGGATTCCTGACTCCATTCGCAAGGAAGTCCTAGCCATGGAGGAAGTTGAACTACGTCAGGGCCACCCAACACTTTGGGCACTCAGGAACCTCCACACTCACCAAATAAAAGAACATGCTCAAGAGAGAACGCAAGCAACTGCTTGGATTGTTAACCTCTCTACTCACCAGAGCCATGGTGTCTCCTCCCTCAGGTGTCTTGCTAGAGTTTTGCACTTGGATTTTTCGCCCAACATCCCCTCATCTTCTTCCCCTGCCCCTTTCCCGTCCCACTCTCCGCCTGTCGGTTCCTCCTCCCCGCCCTTCCTTGGCGCCCTTGTGGTTCATCCCCATCCTCCCCAAGCTTTTATTCCTTTAGTGGTCGACACTCCCATGTCTACTACTCACCCCACCCCTTGGGCCTACTACATCCTCGAGAACCCGGCGAATACTAGCAGTTTGAAGGTTCATGGCACGGCCCAAGTGCAATGTGGCTCCAACATGCCAATGTTGTAGGTTAAATGCGGCAGAATGTAACACCCGACGACATGACTTCTCTCAAGTTGGCCCTCTCTCCGCGTTTTGATTTCTCTACAAGTTAATTTTGCTCCGTCACCTCAAACAAGAACAACCTAGAGCCCCAACAACTTGTTTGCACACTATTTTGGCACACAGCGTATCAAGGGCCTGTGGGCCGACGACGCACCTCCTTGTTGAAAATAACAACAAGAAATGCTAAAAATATAAGTGCTAAAAATAGCACTGCTATACATAGCATTTTGGGATACATTCCAATTTTAGTTAGTCCCTGAACTAAAATTGAGAATTAAAATTCGAATTTGATCTTAGCAATTGTCTGTAAAATAATTAATTAATTCATATTGAGTTAATTAGTTGTAGAAAATCAAACATGAAGTCTATGTGAAGACATGCAACAGTTTCCCCATTGAGGAAGTTATCCCTTGATTAAGGAGATCAGGATGAGTTGTACCTTGAGTTGTAATTAGTTAGCTTAGTTAACTAAGTTAAGTCCAGTTAGATTAGTTCCAACAGTTTGTGGAACTGATTGTTAGTTCAGTTAGTTAATGCATGCATGCATGTAACTACTACACTTCAGATAACTGAATATTCTCTCATAAATAACTCATGCATGTCAGTTCAGTCAGAGACCCAGTTGAGATCAGATGATGGGACAATGTACTATCAGTTGCAGGAATATTCCATTGAGGATATCTCTTGCATGCAGAAGGAATTCATTCCTTGAGGATTGCACAGTTATTTCTAAGTTTTGATGAGTGTGTGATGTGGGAATTCACACAGGTGGCAGCATTGGACCCTAGGAGAAACTGCGCAAGGAAATAGGAGGCTTGGAGGATTGGAGGAAGGCATATGTTGTGTCTATTCAGTCTATGAGTTGTATTGAGGGATTGTACTGAGAGTTGGATAGCTTGTGAGCTAAAGCTTTGTGTAATCTAGACATATTTCCACTTGTATGATAATACAGAGATCAGGGTTTTTAGTTGAGGCTTTCCCCAGAGTATTCTTTTGTGTTCATGTGTGATTGCTTTCTCATTCTCTGTTATATGTGTTCTATTTGATCTTGCTCAAAATCGATTAAGCTTCCGCAAGTTTGTTTGTAGAAGTAGATCAAGTATTTTGCTTTAGTATATTGCATTATCTGGTGATCTACAGTGGGAAATTCTACACTCCTCTCTGGCACACTAGGCTTCATTTTAAATGCACATGCAGCAACCACATTGTCTTAATTAGGAAATGCGTGATTTTGATCAATAGTTGTTTTGTAATACAAACAATGTAGCTACAAGCCTTTGGTTTCTCCCAATCGGGGCAGAGTCCTTTCGCTCCTCATCTCTGGTTTCCTCCATCTAAGGTAGAGATCGCACACATGATTATATGCTATGTAATTTCTCCTTTGTTAATATAATGTGGAACTTGCTTACAAAAAAAAAGTAATTAGAAATTTAGCCCATGGGGGCAACTCAATTAACAATAGCCATGAAAATGAATTGTTGTGTATGAGGAGGTTCGAGGTTCAAATCCCCCGATTCACCTGTGCCTGCAGAAGGGGCATACATAGGTACCTAGAATTTATAGTGGTAACAGTTGGAATCGACTTTGTGTCATGCGAGTATGAGACCAGCCCAGTTGTCGATTCCTCTAAAAACAAAATACAAAAAGAAGAAAGAAGAAGAAGAAATTTTTCCCACGAAGGGTATTCATGTGAGGGTTGCCCTCCTCCGCTCATGATGAGAGTCGACTATATAAATGAAGAGGGCAAGCTAACCTCCTGCATGGCCAGTTGTACACCACACACTAACAACCATGAAATCCAACCTGCAAGAACTTTCAGAGTACCTATTACTAAACGTGTGAACCTCAAGGGAAGGACAATCAATTTAAAATTTTACTTGCAAGGGAATTTTGATAGTTATAATGGCAATATATGGTGGATGAATGCAACATTGTAGCTCAGGATGGCTTGCTAAGTATCAATGTTCCTTGTTCGATGAAAATTGCATGAGGTTAATCTGTCATCCATGCGCCATAAGGAGCTTTTGTGGAGTTGGGTGTCCGAGCAAGCTAACTCATGGAGGCTTTAAGGCATGTAGGGCTTGTAGCGCTTATTAGTTGGAAACTAATCAGACGGGGAAGCTCAACCTTCGGTGCAATTCACAATAGCCACCATCAGTTCAGGGTTGGCTTACTTATCATATCAATTTGAGATTGTTCTTCAAATACAGATTTGTTGCTAGAAGCATTGAGCTCATAAATTTGGATTATTTGTTTATAGTTTTATCTCCCATCTCCAGGATTGTTAATTCTCGGGGCGAGTGACCTCTCAGCCTCTCTTTGATTATTTTCTCAACCACCTTTCTAATCTCCTCTTTTTGTGTTTTACTAAGCAAACCTTTATTAATTTGGCGAAATTTTCTATTATCCTTCATTGGTTTTATGAGTCTAGTTCTAATGTTCTCTTGGTCTTCTTCCCAACTCCTGCATAGCCATTCTCCCTTTTGTTGAGATATTATCATTAATTTCAAAGCAATGGGAGATGGTTGAGAGGTCAAATGAAATAGATTGCTTATGTTGGTCAACTACAACTAAAACATTGCTTACCTTTGTTTTGGCAACTTATACCACCTACTAAAGAAAACTCTCTTGAAGTCAATTCTAGGTTGGGAGACCGAACTATTAAAAGGATCATTGTGAAGTATGTCATCAATAAGATTCATATGAACAATAATAACCTGTTGTAGCGGCTACAACCACCCTCCAAAATTTTTCCTTAGCCTCGTTTTGTAGCCTCACTTCCAACCTTCACAACAGCTTGCCTTGCTTCGTCAAGTTCACAAGCTTAAGTGTCTTTCTTGCACAAAGGCAGTTTGTCGGTCACAGCTTGAACCATTCCCCTCATAGGTTGTTCACCCGGACTTGGTCCAACTGCAGGCTAAGTAGCTTCCCCTTGAAAATTGTGCATTTTTGGAGCGCAACCAGCCTTCCCTCCCGGAATTGCGCAATCCTCTCTGACAACCTGTTGGACTCCAGAATTGCACAATCCTGCCAGCCAACCCTCCTAGCAGGATTTGTGCAAATTTTCCCAACAACAAGATTTTTAGCCTTGGAATTGCGCAAACCTCCTGGGCAGTCAGCCCAGCTCCCATCCATAAATGCACATTTTTCTCCAACAATCAAGCAATCTCTTGCATGCGCAGCTCAGTTGACTGGTTCCCTCCGGGACTGAGCAAAACAAACTTGCCTGCATGGGTTGTTTCTCCCAAGGTAGCATGCAAAGGCATCCCTTGTTTTAGGGATCTATGTTTAGCAGTTGGAGGTTACATGCAAGGATCAATTCAGAAACCTCCCACCAAGTGTCACTTCCCCTAGATCCGTGGCATGTGCGTCACAACCTCGATGTTATAAAAACTCATCAACCGAACGCTGCAAAGCTCATTCTTCACATCAACCTTGTAGCTCTGACATTCCACATCACATCTAGGAGCAGTCTGCACATTCAACTCAACTATTTTGGGGTAAGCTCGCTTCCAATGCCTTGTGCTGCATTGTTGTCGCTTTTTATGTTTTCTCTTATGGGAGTAATGTTTGCTTGATTTCTTTGAGCGCTTTTTGTCGTTTACATATATACTAGCTTGTCATAGCTTTGTTTCAGTTTTCGTTGCTATCTCTCTGCTACCGCATGCATGAAACCGTTTTGCACGGACTTTCCCCCAACTGGTGAATTGCCTCACCCACATGCATGTTGATCTGTTTGTTGAATCTTTCATTCATGTTTTGCATGCATTGTTAATCACTTCTGCTATCACTTAGTGTCGCCATGCATTCACTGACTTGCTTTGAGTTGCCCGTCAGTGAGTTGGGCCAACCTTAGCCCAAGCTTGGCCTTCACTAAGGCTGCTTTGCGCAATATGGGAAAGGAATGCTCACCTTCCTCTCCAGAAATGTACATTCCTGCCTAGCATTGGCCTCTAGGACTATTTTGCGCATTTCTGGATGCCAGTGGCTGCTTGGCCCAAGAAATTATGCAAATTTGTCCTTGGGTGAGTAGTCCTTCCCAGCTGGAATTGCACATTGCGCATTCCCAGCAGTCAATAGCCAGACTGGACTATGCATTGCGCAGTTCCAGTAGTCAGTAAGTCTCCCAACAGCCCAGACTATGCCTTGTGCAATCTTGGTAGCCAGTCTGCCAACCTCCCAGCCGAAATTATGCAACCTTCATGATCATTCACCTTGGTATGTTGCAAGTCAGTTCTCATGTTCATTTTGGTTTTCGATTGACAGATTACTTGCCATGAGTGTTGCCATATCTCTGGGTATCGCAGGTGTTCATCTGCCTCTCAGCAGTACAGGTACAATGGTTTCCAGGAGAGCAGAGACAAAGACACCGTTCAGAGCGCACTTGGGGATGCAGTCGATCAAGTGTCTATGAGCTTGCCTACTCACGAAGACATAATGTTGTTCGTAGACAAGGACATCAAGCGGCAACATCACAACGAGCAGCATCATGAACAACAGTTGAAGACAACGTACCAATTGCAACGAATGCAAGAGGAGGTTTGTTGACAACACGAAATCGACACAAGGTTGCAAGCTCAAGCAGGTCCATTGATGATGAAAGCAACTTTGGAGAATCCGGCTATGGAGTGACGGTGTGACATGAAGATTGCGCGAAGGTAGAAGATGTAACAAAGAAGGAGTTGCATGTGCTGAAGCAGCAACTCAGGAACAATATGTAGTTGCAAAGACAGATGAATGAGTTGCAGCAGGATCAGGAACAACAGTGGGTGCAACGTGCACTCACAGATGAAACTGCACCCAGACAAGTTAAAGATCCATCCCAACAGCTAACACAGAGCATACATGGTGAGCAGTGTCGTTGATCGCATGCAAGGGATTCAACAACATGCATGTCATTCTGCGCACGCATGCAATCCAACCCATTCAACACACTCACCAAGGCAAAGACAAGAAGCAAGTTCAACTAGAGCCAAACGGGTACTTCGGCAAGTTGATGTGCATGACCACGAGCACACACTTGAAGATCAACATGGACACTATGCATCAGTGTGTTGTCGGTTCAACCGCACCCTAGAAGACCATTCGCATGTTAGCAGATGAGTTGGATGAAGGGGCCGAACCAATGCACCAGTTGCAACAAAAGCCAGAGTTCGCTTCAGCAAGATGTCACCATGAGGTGTATGCACACCATCACGGACGACCAAGCTTGGCATCAACTCACCAGCTTCACCGTCATAAGCATGTCAAAGAGTTGGTCTCACCAAAGCGGACCAAGTGTCAGTGATGTCTTGCAAGGCTTGCTCAAGCCATGTGGTCTCACATGAGTACATGTGCATTGTAATGTTGAGTCATGACAAGTGTAAGTCAAGTGTTAACAGTTGGATGTAACAGTCATAGAGTAGGTGAAGAGTCATGAGGGTAGTTGAACTATCACAAAGGGGAATGTCAAGGGTCACCCCACCCTTTGCTATAAATAGTCCCTCATAACTCATTGTATATGATTTTGGTCAGTCAAGCTTGTACTAAGACTATTTTGAAGAAGGCTTGGACAATATTGTAACGCGCCTTGGCTTCTCCACTACATAGAGCTAGTACATCTCTTTGGAGGAGTAGGCGAATGTGGCTGTAACATTCCAATGTTGGGGCTAGCAGGTTTACATGGATGTATTGTATGATTGTGACTTACACATCTTTATAAAATAAGAGCCAACACATTTTCATGCATACGTTGTTATTGTAGTTGGACTGTTCCAGTTGCTTTAATGATATGTGTTGTTTAGCTTATGTACTTGTTAATGAACTTATTCACATGCAATTATATGAATCTTGTTGGTAATGTGTTGCATATGTTGTTAATGTTGTCACCATCCGTGTCAACTGCTCTGTCGGACATGAGACAAACCTTTCACTTGAACCTTGCTATAACAACCGTCACACTTGTCTCAGACTGATCCGTGAGTGTTGTACAAGTTATCTTGCCTTGTATGATGTGACTGTCACATCCGAGTGGACTGCTCCTTGGGAAGCTGTGCATGTCCTTTGTGTTGTGTGTTCCTAGCTTAATTGGGACTGATCCCTTTCAACCTGGAGCTCACCTTCACCTCCTTCCCCCTTCGAAGTGTTGGAACCTCTCATACACCTTCCTTGAGTCACTGCATCAGTCACACCCTTGCTGCTGATAGAGTTATTCTACTTGCCTCTGTGTGACATCGCGGTCAAGGCATTACCTTACGACCCACTACTGGGACTCCTACACCAAACAGTCTGAGGTCTAATTGGGACTTCTTACCGGGGAGATCCCCTTGACATGTTGGCGAGTCCAACACCATCAACATAGCCATAATTCAAGCAAAAAAAAGCAGTTATTCCAAAACGCATTAAGGTTCCTTTCTATGTGTTGTAAGAGCATCCCTGACCTAGTTGTTATCATGTGCAAACAATCGTTTTCATGGTTAATCAGGTCATTGCATCACCTCATTACAAGTATTTTGAACTGCCTAACTTATTGCCTCACCTAACCATCCTACCATAATCTAAAAATTTGTGACCAAAAAAAAAAAAACTATTTACTATTTATTTCAAGCTAATTTTTGGTGCTAGTGCAGATTTTTGTCATGTGAACTACTTTGTTTTGGATAGGGATGTCCATGAGCACATGTATCCATTTATGGCTTCCATTTTAAGAAATTGGACAGACACGGTTGAGACTAAAAAATATCATTAGAATGAAAATATAGCAAAGCCACAATCATCATAGATATGTTTGCAAAGTAACCTTTCAAGATTGGTAGTAAAACGATGAAACTCATTTCCAAGGAAGCACAAATTATTTGCTACTGTGATATGCTAACTTAGTGGATAGATCGATAGATCGTTAGACAATTTTGACAATGTCACTATCAAAGTTACCACATGTAAATTATCTGCTTCATATCTTACATTAACAAAAACCTCACAAGTCATGCACATACCCCAACTTCATGAAGAAAGACCCAAACAAATTTAAACAAATGTTAAAATCGATGCACAAGTTAGCTCCAAGACAATCAATTTGGCCTTGTTTATAGTAACTTGATTAGTATAAATAAGTGTGATGACTTCCTCATTCGACTTCACCACCACAGTCAAGAAAACAATGAGAGATTTTGACATGTGGAGAAGATTGAGAAGGTTCATATCTCATGAACCTTAGATCTGATAGAAAGAAGAAAGCATGGTTTCTAATTTGTTTTTGGATTAAGAGTTTTTAAAAAGTTATTTATATGTCTTTGGAGAATTCTTGGAGCTATTCTTTGGTAATAATTCATCCTTTTTCAGCAAAAGAACTTGGTCCTTTTAAGACTCATTTCGGCTTGTGGAAACCAATTTCTTAGCTCAGACCTCGACGCTGAGACAAATAAATTTTGGCCCTGAGGAAGTACAAAATTTGGCCTCTCATTGCATCAAAAAATCATACTCTTTGTGGAAGAATGCATGCCTCATCTATGTGAAAACTCGGACCTTTTAAACAAAACTTTAAGGAGCATAGTTGACTCTATATTGGCATTAATTTTTTATGTTTAATCTAAAGTAGACTTAGAGATTTTTGGAACATAGTTGAATACATTTTGAGGTACTCTTGGGCAACCCTTTTGAAGCAGTTTTGAAATCTCTTGAAGCAAACCTAGAACCGTACATTGAAGTGATTTTAAAGCATATTTTGGACACCTTTTTGGAGGATCTCTTAAGCCATATTTGAAGCAGACTTTAGTCCAACGCTTGAAGAAGTCTATGAAGTATTAAGACTATACTTGGAGCATAAGTGAAGTGATACTTACAAACCTCTTTGTACTATCCTTTAAGTATCTTAAAGCAGTCTTTTTCAAGCACACTTGCTTATCTTTGAAGTAGACTTGAAGTGGAGAAACCTTGGTAATATTTAAAGCAGACTTGGAGACATTTTTTTGTAGACTTGAAGGCAGTTGTAGACAGAGCTTGAGTAGATTCTTGGAGACTTCTTGTAGCATTTTTTGAAGCATCTTTGGAGCAGACTTTGGGGAGTCTTTTATGACATCTTGAAGCAGTGTTGTGGTAAAGTTTTGAAGTATATTGGAAGTGTTTGTTTAGATTGGAAATTAAGAGGATTGGTGTCCTCCTTTAGACCAAGTTGGTGCTTGGATTTGTATTTAAGGATTGGAGTCCTCATTCAAGGTTGGAGCCTTGAAGAAGTTGGAGATTTTGTTGTGCAGGTTGGAGCCTGAATATTTATAAAAGAGGATTGGAGTCCTCACTATTTTCATTAATAAAATTATTTTTTGTTCTACTTCTTGTGTTCTAGTTTAACTATGGAAAAATATTAATAGGCATAATATAACAATTGTAAGAAATATTGATTCACCCCCCCCACCCCCAGTATTTCCAACAGCTTTCCCATCACTCTCATTGCCATTTTTTTCATACCCTGGTCTAAAATCAAGCTCAATTCCCAAGTGTCGACTCTTTGTTACTCAATGTGGTGGAAGAAGAGGACGATTTGACTTCTCCCATAGCCCTGAGCATAGCCTTCCTTTTGAACATCACACTCTAGTCCAGGTCATTTCACATGCAACTATGGAATACTACAGGGGTATCATCCCTACAATAGCTCAAAGGGCCATCTCTAATGTATAGGAGGAAGTTAGATAGTCCATGTGCTACATACCAGATAGATAAGTTGAACGAGACACTAGGGATTGGATCCCTCAAGTGAGGAACTCCACCAAGGCAAGGGCAACCTCCTATATGCATACCATAAACCTATACTAGCATATCAAGACACTCATTGGAAGAGTCTTAACTAACAAAGTTGATACCCAGCGAGAATTGGTCATCTAAATGGACAAAATTAATGGATAAAGTTGACAAGCTCAATAGAGAGGTGTTAGCTCTCATCAAGAACCTTACAACTCTTGATTTTTCTTCCTCTGACAATGAAAGTGAGCCTCGTCCACCGATACAGATGGATAGTCGTATTGCATGAAGAATAAGCGAGTTGGTCCCTTGAAGCAAAATCTCTTTATTGTTAATGTTATTAGCATGTTTATCAGTCTAGAGTTTAATTTTCTCCTAGTAATAGTTTCATTTTCACAGTTTATTAGATATTAGTAATTTTAAACTTTGAACATATGCTACTAGTCTAGCTTCCCAAGTGGCATAGCAATAGCATAATATAATTGTTTTTATCAGTCTTTTTAAAGATAATATAAGTAGCATGGATTCACAAAAACAAAAACAAAAAAATACAAATTAGAAATTTAAAATAAATTAGGTTAAGGGATTAATTTTAAAATTGTTAAACTTACAATGTGAAAAAAAGAGAGTTTATATATAAATATTTTTGAAATTTTTAATTAGGTGTGGATTTGTATGAAAATACAAAAAATAAAATAAAAACACACACACACACACACATATATATTATTTTTATATTTTAATATTAAAAAAGAATGTATTTGTAATATTTAATAAATAAAACCTCAATGCAAGTGATTAAATGGCAATTAATGAAGATAAGATAAGAGAACGGCAGGCGGCCGAGCCACATGGCCACCCGTGTCCTCCTTCATGCCAATTTATGGCATAAAACTATCAACTTGCAGTCACCATTAACCTTGTGCTCAGGTCGAGACATTTGCGACAAGCTCAAAGACATGGCTAATGCAAGCCAGAATTCATTCTCCCCTTCCCCGCTCAGATGCTCTTGCCCCCCTCACGCAGAGGAGCCGAGCACCCGCACTATCACAGGGAGACGCTGCTGGCTTCTTAATTATGTGGATTTGGGGAATGGGTTCCATTTCACCCAAACCACTCACTGCACTTTGAATTCTGCACAGATTACCTCTGCTTCTCAACTAAACAGCTCCAGTAATCCTAGAGTGAACTCGGCTTCACTTGCTGCTCATACTGATTATACCACTGCCATCCTAGCCCATATCATATATCGCCAACATGCCAAACAAGCCATGTCGAGGCAAGGCCATCGGATGCGCAATAGAAGAGGTAGCAGTCGCGGCCGGAGCACTTGCCCCACCTCAACACCCACCCCTGAACCGGAGACCCACTCCTCCTCACCGAATTCTGACCATTCCAGAGATCATTGCTCTAGCAGATATCCGAAAACCCATAGTGGAAGAGGTCGGGCACAGGACTATGGTGCCAGAAGAACGAATGCAGCTACTTAAACGACTGGCCCTCTTGACCCTCCTCATCCTTCTTACCACACAACACAATTCCATTTCCATAGCATGTTGCATCGTTCCGCCATTATTGCCACTGTCACAGTGGCCTTCAGTGAAGAATTGCATCCACAGGATGAGCAGGCGGTTAAGACCCACGAACCTAGGACAGAGAATGGACAGACTAGTAAGTAGTCGAAGGCTGAGGAGACGCAAGACACAGGCAGACCAGAAGACATGAACAGGAAGATTGCTACGCTCAGGCACAAAGATGACCATGACAACACTCTGCATGGCAAGGATATTGCTGGAGGCAACCATGCAGTCGATGGCTGCTCGGGCGGCACGCAAGAGGTAGGAGGCAGCCAAGGTGGCACGACTGCAGCGATGGAAGAGTGGGAGGAATATGACTGTCGAATTGTGGAAGAGCTGGTGGACGAGGATGACTACGGTTGTCGTGTCGTGGAGGAGCCTCCACCAAATGCCTAGTGGGCTCAACAAGACACCTGTCCGAATCGCCAGGTCATCTAATGGTTCTTTTCATGTGGTTTTATCTTAATGTTTTTTCAATCCATGTGGTACATTCTAATTGGTTCTGACTTAAGACCCCTGTGTGGGTTTTCTTTTGTTTTTTCTTATGATTTGGGACCCCTATGTGGGCATTTTATGTTTGGGTACACTCGGACTAGTTTCCCCTCGGTGGGCAGTCACGTTTGGGTTTTTTCTTACCAATGACATAACTATGTTCAGCACGAAAAGGCCGAAGCCTCGTTGTATTTTTATCTTTTTTCATTAATAGAATAGCATTACTTAGAAAATATATATATCTGTGTGTGTGTATATATATATATATATATATATATATATATATATATATATATATATATATATATATATATATATCTATAAATTAAATAAGGGGTGGTAGGAGCGGCAAGGCTTATCCTTTGCTTCGACGATAAAATAGAGACTCAATATGTTTGGGGCCTAGGTGTAGCATCCAATAATCAAGTTGAATATCTTGCGCTCTGGTAGACGCTGGAAGCAACAATTGAAAATAAGATTTTCAAAATCCTAATGTTTGGAGACTCCCTGATTGTGATTCGTCATGTGTGAAAAGGTAAAGGATCACAAAATTCAACTCTCCCTCCCATTTTACAAAGAATTGCACTACAAATATTGAGATTTTAACAAATAGAATTCTATCTTGTTTATAGAAATTTGAATGAAAAACAAATACACTGAAAAATAGAGGAACTACCATGGAGCAAGGGATCCTAGAAGTGGATCATCGAATATTGAACGCATCTCTTCCATGAATTCTTTGTATAAAATGTAAATAAAAAATTATGGTTATAAAAGTCTACATGGTTGAAGTGATGGACAAGATAGCAATAAGGAGTTTAGCAAAATTATATGCCCCATGGGCAAGGAGTTCATGGCTAATAACATGGCTCTTGAAAGGTTGGAGGGGCAACCGACATTTACTTGCCAACCACACAAATCAATAAATGTGAACCCATGTATTATCCAGTTTAACATATGACATATGGAGGAATTTACATGCAGGCAGAGGTGGCCTCGAATTTTAAGTCTCCAAGGAAGGAAAGATAACGCACAAGTGATCAGAGCCTCAACTTTGTTACAACATTCAATCTCGCACAAACTGGAGTTATTATTGCTTCCCCTATGTATCCTTCAAACGTTAATCCAAGCAATCAATCAGGATTCTAAGGATTCTTAGATAGATTTGGAAGCATTGCAATTTAATGCTACATGGAAACGACACAAGGGCATCAAAGGTTATATATGGCTCACTATAGTTCTTCTTTGACAAACCATTTTTGTTGATAAGTAATTCCATTCATGCAAAGAGGTGGCTTCATTTTCCAGGGATCCAAAGAGTGGAGCAGTGTAGCCTCATCATGGTGGAGACCAAGACATCATCTCATGAGAAAGAACAGGCTCATCTGAACCAGCTCTTAACAAAATTGTTGGAGTCACTTAAGGGACTGTTGACAACACTGAACCATAGGGGGCCCATGGAAGAAAAGGAGAGGGAGATTTAACAATTGTTAATGAACACTAAGTTTGAATTGTTGCAAAGAAAAATGGAGATGTTCCAGGTTGAGGTTTGTTCACAATTGGTATCAATGGACAAAAGGTAACTAAATTCAAGGAAAACTCCAGCAATGGTGTCCAATACATCAAGGAAGAAGCAAGGACCAATGTGGAACCTCGGAAGAAAAATGCTAGAGTAGTTCATGGGGTATATTTAGCAGGCAAAGAATGATGCATCCCACACCAAGAAGCAACCACTGAAGAATGGACCTCCATTACTAAATAAATTTTCACAGTCGAAATTTTTATGATTTTAGGCAAATATAAGCTTTTGTTATGTAGTTTTTGTAAGGTTTATAACATGCATCTTTTAGGAACTATAGGCAAAATAGCCATAAGAATAGGCTAGCCATAGTATGGACTTTTGAAAGTACATTAATTCTTGAATAAGAAGACCTGTGTATGGGTTCTAGCTCAGAAACCAACTTTTTACATTAATGCAAATATCTATATGCTCTTTTGAAAAAAATAAATTAATAAATGCACACACACACACATATAGAGGCTATCGACTCATTTTAGATTGAGATATTTGTGTTTTTCTTTTTGTATGGATGAAGAACTAACAGACTATTCGGAGGACCCTCTCAAGGGGGTCCAGATATCGGCCCTCTCTCCACATCCATGTGCCTTTGACAACATTTTGACTAGCCCTACTACACCAACTCCACCTATTACCAAGCTCTTTTCGATGGTGTCATAATCATCTGGCAAGGAAAATCCTCTATTGATCTTGGTTATGGTTGATGAGACCTCTTTCAAGAATTCTCCCCCCGAGGATGGGCTCTCCTCCTAAACATTACAACCCATATCCTCTACATTGTGACTAAGGTACATTATTTTATCGGCTTTCACTTTTTTCATAATCCCCCATGGAGGTGTTCGTTAATACAAGTAACACAACAAAGGCTTCTATTTTTATCCCGTGTCGCTATTATGTTGTTCACCTAGTTTCCCTTCTTCATTATTTTCTCAGTGATTTTTGATTGTCGAGATGATGATTGGATGTGCAATCCCCGCTTCTCAACTTCTTCCTCACCAATCAATGACCAAGGATCCCTACTGAGTCAGCAACTAAAAAATGTATCAAATGGAAGGTGGACCCCAATTTAATAATAGGGAAGGACATACATCTTAATGATATTTCAAAAATGGAGGACCTAACACTCATGGGGAGATTTGAAAGTTGGCGGATGATTATGGCAACTATGAGATCATGGAAAAACATGCAATTTAACCCTCTTCTTGGATATTCATCGAGGTGCCTGATCCTGGCTAAAGGGTGTATGGGGTCGACAATGGTGGCCAATGGCGATATACAAAAAAAATCTATAGCAAAGATCGCAATGGGGATCTCAAGTTCCTATGTAAATAACTGGATGGTATATTTTTTTGCATGGACAAAAAAGTTGATGGTGGTGCTTGTTTAGTCAATTTAGTGTTTCTAAATTGATGTCATTAATTGTCAACCCGGGGCTCGTAAGCTGATGAAGTGAAGGTGTACTATATGTACTTAAGCAACCTCTTAGAGCTTTTGTCGTTTGGGGTGTTGTTTGTGGTTAATTTATGTTCCTAGGATGGAGTGATGTTTTTATGAACAGATGAGTGATGGTGTGTGTAAGGTGAATTCTAAATGAGTGAGAGTGTGTGTAAGTGGTTTCTAACTACTTGCTGAAAAGGAAAAGCTTGAATGAAATAAATAACTTGAAATGACTTGAAAGCAAAGAACCACTTTCTAATGGCATTAGACACCATTCATGCTGCTGAAAATAAAAGGTAAGAAAATCACTTAAAAGACCAATGATAATGTTTATCTCTTCCTAACTCTTTGCCTCTAACACATAGTACTGTGTAAGACACGATTAGGAAGTAGCTAAAGATAAGTCTAAGAAATGATAAAAATGAGAAAAATCTACTTTAAAGACTAGTTATGATGTTCAGCTCTCTCTAACTCTCTGCCTCTAACACATAGTACTGTGTAAGACACAATCAGAAAGTAGTTAAAGATTAGTCTAAAAAGCACCCAAAGCCAGCTGCAAGTTATTAATATTCTGATCTCTAAAAGATAGACAATTTATGATAAAGAGATCATTCATATGTTAGTAGACAACTGTGAGAAATAAAACTAAAAATCAGCTATGAAAATAAAGTAAAGGCAGCAACTTGAATCTGTCAACTGAAACTACCACTAGATATTTAAGCAAATACACAGACACAAAATCAATCCCGGGCTTAAAAACCTGCAAAAGAACAATGCTGATCAGCGTAAAATAAAGGCTGGAAATGAAATAACAAAAAAAGTAAAGCAAGCTGTACATGTTTCAACTAAAAGAAATGCTGAATAGAAATAAGGAAATGCTGCACATAAAATACATAAAATACTTTACAAGGCTAACATGAACAGGGGCCCTCCATTCATATCATCCAAAAGAGACTCAAGGAATTGTAAACTTCAAAACAACACTGTTTCTATTACTCCATGTGCAGAAAAATACAGTCCAGAGTGCTAGAACAGCACTATAAAAACAGAGTCTTCGAATGCTCTAAAATAACAACAAGTTTATAAAATGCAACAACTAAAAAGTAACATTAAGCGTATGCAAACGCTAGTTTTATAGGCATCTGAAAGACGACCTAATGCGTACAGCTAAAACTGAAAAACAACTAACTGTCATGCGTAATTAAGGTTCATAACACGTCATAAGTCTGCGTGGATGAGCTGGAGGTTCTGGTCGTTATGGGCATTGAATCCAGAGTTGGATTATGTCCCCCACGGCCTGCATAAGACGGACAAGTCACCTTTTAAACTGACGTGACCCAACAACTTACGTATCACCGTTAAGCTGCCTTTGTTGACCGTAACTTGACCCTCGTTGACCGGAGGTACAGATGACGTGGATGGCTGAACAGATAGCACAAGAACCTCGAGCACCTTGATTCCTAAGTGCCCATGTGGCTTATTTGGCAAAATGACACGTGGAACCTTGAGATTAACAAAAAGGCTGCGGGATCATCAGATGGCTGCGGAATGCCTGTAAATACGTCAAAATCTAAACAAAACAGTCACACATTAGCAAAATCCCTAAATCATGCTTAATGCCATCATATGTAATGATTTGGGTGAGTTTATGCAGCAAAATAGAGCAAAAGGGAGAGATGAGTGAGGGAAAACTGTAGGAAATGATGGATAACCAAGTGTAAAGTAGAGACTCTACATACCCCCACTGCGAGGGTATTGCATGTCCTCATGCAATCAAAAACATGGTTCAGTCCACCTGCTGGGATGCCTCTGCTAGGGCATCCAGCCTTCTCTTCTTTCTCTGTGTGGCCACATTAACTCTTGGTCTTTTCATTAAACACCTGAATTTCAGATTGATTAAAGCTCTGTTTAATTTTCTGCATCTCTTCTTGAGCTTTTTGTTTTCCTTTTGCCACAAGCCCATATGAAGCATGGTGTTATCTTGGACCATCTTGTCCACATTGCCCTGTATCTTCAGTTTTTCATTTTCTTGTTTGATGTGGCGATTTAGTACCTCTAGCTCAAATATTTCCTGCTTCAGTGATTGGACTTGCTGCTCCAAGGGTTGAGCAGTGCTTGGCCCAGCAACTGCTTGTTCCAGCGTCTCCAGGTAATTATAAACTTTTTGTTGATCAGGGTCAACCTCAGGTGACCGCCTTGGGCTATGCTCATACTGAAATTCGGATCCTTGTTCAAATTCAGGCTCATGCTCAAATTCAGGCTCATGCTCAAATGGACTTTCCTCACGTGGAGGACTGGTCTCTACATACTCAGCGTGTGAAGGACTTTTCTCCAAGTCAGGACTTGTAGCACCTTTTTGAGGTGTGCTCAAGTCAATAAAGAATGACTGTTTACCCTTTGTGGCCCCTACTTTTCTGTTTTGTAATCTGCTGCTCCTTCTCACGGAGGTGGTACTCTGTTTTTCTTTTTGTACTTTTTGCTTTTGTTTTTCCTCCTTCTTGGAAAGGGCAGTTTCATGGAGTTTGGCCATTCTTTGTGCTAAGGGCTGAGTGTCTTCCTCACTAGAATTCTCAGGAGTGAGGTAAGTTTCTTGAGCTATGGATTTCCCTTTATCTTTCTTTTGTTTCTTCTTACTCTCTTTTCTCTTTTGAGCAATTTCTTGGGCAAGTTCTGAAAGAGTTTCTGTGATAATTCCTTGAGCTGTTTGACCAATGTCCACAGCAGGCTCAGGGTCAATCTCATGTTCAGAATGATGTACATCAGTTTCTTCTACAATATGCTCTTGAACAGTTTCCTCTTGGTCAACAGTTTCAGGGGTAGCCTCCTTTCGTTTTCTTCTACTCTTTCTAGGCACAGAGGTTTCTCCTGCTTCTTCAAAATGGTTTTTCACAAGAAATTTCTCCCAAGTATCTCTTTTTGCTTTCAACTGTTCCTCAACTAGCATCTTAACAAGACCATGATGGTACAGATGTGGTTCAATGTTATTTGGGTTCCTTTGGGCAATTGAACACATTTTTCTAAGACTTGAGAGTAGAAAATATGGAAGGTTGATATCATCTCCTAAGAAATGCATCATGACTTTGGCATGGTAAACATATAAGACTCCAAACCTTCCCTCACAAGTAAAGAATTTTTGCACTAATAACAGTAAAGTTGTCCATTCTTCCTTGACATAAGTAACAGGAATCCCTTTTGTAAAAATGCTGGTATCCATACCTGGGTTCTTCAAGATTTGCTTCCACTGTTGGTCTTGTACTGATCGGTTTTTAAACCATCTTTCTCCAGTTTGTGGAAGTGAAGTGGCTTGTGCTATGCTGCTCTCAGTGACTGTAAACTTCAGGTCCCCTATCTCCACTTGATTGTCTTTATCTCTGAAGGAACGTGCAAAGGCCTTCGTAACCTCTCTGTGGTAACCTTTGAATTTCTGGATGCATTGGAGCCAGTTTGCTTTCTGCAAAGCGTCTTTAACTTGAGGATATCCCTCCAGAAATTTTGAACCCTCGGGTTCTGCCCTTAAAAGTTTACCCATTGGCTCTACGGCTCTGTTCTTAAAAACTTTTGGAAAATGAAGGTTACACGGCTTCAACAGTGACCTTAACACAGTGAAATTACGGCTCTGTTCTAAATCAAAAGGCTACACGGCTTCAACAGTGGCCTTAACACAATGAATTTACGGCTCTAATGTAACAGCCGTAACACTGATAACCTGAATTAGCAGAGAGGAAGACGTAAAAAAAAAACAGAGTATGACTGAGGTAGCAGCGTAGTGAGCACAGCGGAATAAGGGAAATGAGGAAATGAAACAGCGTGAATGGAATGGAATGATACGAGCGTATGAGGGTTATGAAATGATGGGTATAAACGGTTAGGTCCTTAGGCTTCGGTCATAGGTCTACACTTGGCTGCGGGATTATGACTTAGAGAGACGTAGTACAACAGTCTACGTCACTTAGGTACGAAAACCTTAATGGAAGAGCAGCCGCAATCCAGTTTCAAAATCGTGATGAATCATGACCGATGAGTGGGGAGATACGTGGAATTTTTGTCGCATGATGGATAAAAACTGGTAATCATTACATTAAATGGAAAGAAACATAACCCCGGAAATTTTGCAAAATGAGATAACCGTAAGTTTAGGATTTTAGGTCATACCTCAGGTCCGCGCTTGGATTGCCTTTGATTATTTCCCACTAACCCTTCATGGTTTTATTGCTGTTGCATGACTCTTTTCCACTTATTGTTGATGACTTTTGAACTGTAAATTTCTTTTCAAACAGGCTGTGTTTTTTTTTATGCAGGTGCAGAGAGCTGCGAAATCGTTAGATGGCTGCAGAATCTTCAGATGGCTGCAGAATCTGCAGTAGTACCCTCCGGCTGCACAAAATAACTTTAGTTGTCTAAAAAAAAATACTTTATTGATGGAATGAAATGTAATGAATGGATGGATGGATGGAAAGAAATGAGGTGAAGTGACAGTGATGAGATGGTGAATGAGGTGGATGAAATGGCGAAATGAGATGGAAGAGAGAGAGATTTTTATTTTTATTTTTATTTTTTTTTGTTGGAAAACATGAGGTGTCAGGTGACCCTGATTTTCACCTCAGGTTTTCTGCATGAGACTGCCAATCAGAGATTGGTTTTCAGGCTCATACATTTTTTTTTTTTTTTTTTCTTTTTTTTTTTTTTTTTTTTCAAAAACCAAAGATTAGGCTGATGGAGGAGAAGAATCCTTCTCCACCAACCTGATTGCAGAATCTTCTTTAAACAATTTGACAAACTCTTCTTTTGAGAATGGCTTTTGGTAGATTTTCAAGCGATGGCCATTCACAATAAGAGGAGTATGAAATTCATCAATAGTTTTCACTCGAACTGCTCCATTGCTAAAGACTTCATCAATCTCATATGGCCCAAGCCAATGAGTTTGAAACTTTCCTTTGCAGTCTTTGAACTTTGAATCAAACAATAGAGCCCAATCTCCTTTCTGAAACTTTCTTTCTTTGATATGACGATCATGCCATTTAGATCTTTGGCGCTGAACTAGATCGGTCCTTAGAATTGCATCTTGTCTTATTTCATCTAGCTCATTTCGCTGGTCCATTCTGTGCCTTTGAGCTTCTCAGAGGCTCATTCCCAATTGGACTGCCATCTTGAAGGTCTTGATTTGGAACTCAATGGGGAGCAGGACTTCCTTCCCATAAACAAGTTCATTGGGAGAATGCCCTGTTGTATTCCTCCATGTGGTTCGATAGGCCCATAAGGCTTCAGGAAGCCTTTCCGCCCAATCTCTTCTATGAAGATGAACAGTCTTGGTGATAATGCCTTCAAGAACTTTATTGGTAGATTCCACTTGGCCATTGGATTGCGGATGGTAGGGAGTAGATGTTCTGTGCTTGATCCTATATTCCTCCATCAGCTTCTCCATCAATCTAGATGTAAACTGGCTGCCCTGATCTGTCACAATTTCCCTTGGGACACCAAAACGAGTGAAAATATCCTCAAAAAGAAATTGAACAACTGAATTTTCAGTGGCAGAAGGCAATGCTTTTGCTTCTACCCACTTAGTAACATAATCAGTACAAACCAGTATATACTTCTTTTGCTTTGATGGAGGATTAATTGGTCCAACGAAATCTAGAGCCCATTTCTCAAAGGGTTCGATGCATACCTGAGGTTGTAGTGGCATTTCATTTGAAGGAGTTGGTCTCCCAACTCTTTGGCAGCTGTCACACCTTTTAACATACTGCTTTGCATCTTTAAAGAGAGAAGGCCAATAATACCCTAAAGAAAGGATTTTATAAGCTGTCCTCTTGTCCGCAAAGTGCCCGCCGCATGGTTCATCATGACATGCCTTAAGGATGTCAGGCATTTCATCTTCCCGAACACACCTTCTGATTATACAATCTGGCCCTGTTCTGAACAATTCATTAGAAATCCAAGAATAATGTGAACTCTCCTGAATGATTTTCCTTTTCTCATTAGGAAATAAGTGTAGAGGAAGCTTCCCTGTAACAAGATAATTAGCCATATCTGCATACCAAGGAGTCTTGGTAGTCACTGCAAACAAGTATTCATCTGGAAACTTATCTTCTACTGGAGAATCCTCATTAGTGTTTTGGATTCTAGACAAGAAATCAGCTACTGTGTTTTGTTTTCCAGGTCTATCTAACACAGTAATGTTGAATTCTTGTAAAAGTAAAAGCCATCTTGTGACTCTACCATTAGTGACAGGTTTGTTCATTAAATATCTTATGGCAGAGTGATCAGTATGGACAAAGGTTTCATAGCCGGTTATGTAGTGTCTAAACTTATTGATCGCATGTACCACAGCTAAGAACTCTTTTTCTGTAACAGTATAATTTAACTCAGTGGGAGTCAAATTCTTACTTGTGTAATAAATGGCATAAGGGATCAAATCCTTTTGTCCCAAAACAGCTCCTAGAGCTGTATCCGAAGCATCAGTAGAGATGTGGAAAGGGAGTTTCCAATTTGGCCCCCTTAAGATGGGTGCTTCAGATATTCTAGTCTTTAAAGCTTCAAAGGCAGATTGACACTCAGGATCCCATTTAAACTCACAGTCTTTGTAAGCAATTTAAAAAGAGGAGATGCTATCCTAGTGAAGTTTTCAATAAATCTTCTGTAATATCCCGTAAACCCAAGAAAACTTCTAACATCTTTCTGGCAATTTGGAATAGGTAACTTAGAGATGACTTCCACTTTGGATTTATCAACCTTAATTCCATCTCCCGAAATATGATGTCCTAAAACAATCCCTTCAGTAAACATCATAAAACACTTTTCATGACTTAAAGAAAGATTTGTTTCCTTACATCTTACCAGTACTTTTTCCAAATTTTCCAAAGCTTCTTGAAATGTATTACCATAAACTGTGAAATCGTCCATGTATACCTCTACACAATCATGAATCAGATATGAAAAGATTCCTAGTACAGCCCTTTGAAATGTAGCAGGTGCATTGCACAATCCAAAAGGGAGTACTCGGTAGGCAAAAGTTCCCCAAGGACAAGTGAATGTGGTTTTGTCTTGATCTTCAGGTGCTACCTGAATTTGATTATACCCACTAAAACCATCCAAGAATGAGAAATACTTTTTACCTGCTAAAGTGTCTAGGACCTGATCAATAAAAGGTAGAGGAAAATGATCCTTTAAGGTTGCCTTGTTCAATTCTCGATAATCAATGCAAACTCTCCATTTACCATTCTTTTTGGGCACTATAACCAAGGGAGAAACCCATTGGCTGTCTGAAATGGGGTAAATGAAGTTTACCTTGAGCAATTTCTGAAGTTCTTCTTTCACGATTTCCCTAAGGTTTGGATTCATCCTTCTTTGTGGTTGCCTAATAGGTCTGATGTTTTCTTCAATATAAATGTGATGAATACAAGTCTTAGGATCGATTCCTTTCATGTCAGTGTATTCCCATGCAAAGGCAGTGGAATGTTTTTGCAACAGTTTAGTTAATTCTTCTTGTTGTGACCTTTCCAAGTTTTTGTTAATGTTCAATGTTTTTCCTGGAAGGATTTCAACTGTAGAACTAACAAACTCTTCCATTGAGAAGAGAGACATCTGTCTAGAGGAGAGATATTCAATATCTGCATCTATCTGAAAATGTGTAGAGTCATATTCTAGAGATACTTCAAAATTTTCTAATGTATTTAGAATTTGACTGTCTTCACTAATCTCAGAGATGGTTAGAACAGGTTGAATAGTATCTTCATCCTCTACCCATTCATCTTCTCCTATTTCTGTTATAGCTTTTGCTGGGGGATACAAGTTGAATTTCTTGGTGGAATTACCATCTGATATATACATGTCTCCAGACCTACAACTTATGAAAGCATCAGCTGTGGCCAGCCAAGGTCTTCCTAAAATAAGAGGATGTCCTCCTAGATTATTCTTGGGAGTTAAAATCATAAAATCAACTGGATATTCCCAAGAATCTAGAGAGACTGGAATATCTTCCAATACACCATCAGGTTTAATGATTGATCTATCTGCAAGCTGCAGCAAAGTAGGTGTAAAGAGAAGGTTAGGAAGTTTTAACTGATCCATGGTCTGTCTACTCATGATGTTGATCGCGGCTCCTAAGTCAATCAGAGTATTTGGGATTTCAACCCCATTAATATGAGTTTTGACAATAGGGCTACCGAGATCCACATATTTTTGCATGGTAATCTTACCCATCATAATGTCTGCAATTTTTCCAACTAGATGTATCCTTTTGGTATCTCTGGTTCTTTTTCCTGTTTTCTTCAAACTCAACTCCTTTATTGTCTTCGCTAGAATGGGAATTTCCTTAATGGCTTGTAACAAGGGGATCTTGATACATACATTCTTCAATTCATCTAGGAAGCTATAGTCAGGCATCCATATCTGCTTTTCCACTCCTTTGTCGATTTGTACTCTTTCAGGGAAAGGAGGTGTAGCTACAGGTGTAGGTTGCTCAACTATGGGAGTTGTAAAGGTTGATTCTTTTTCTTTTTCTTTTTGGATATTTTGGTTTTGAAGTGATACTTCAGAACCTTTATTGACTTTGAGAGATTCCTCCTCAGAAATGCTTGGTTGTTGAACACTTGTAGAAGGTTGATCTAAGATTCTACCTGATCTGAGTTGTACTTCATTGAGAGGAACAACCATATAGGTAGGGAATGGTTGACCTTCCATCATGTAAGCATTTTGAGGGTTCCTATTATTTGGATTTGGTAATGGCTGAGAGGGAAGTTGATTTGATTTCTGCTGGGATTGAAGCGAGAGTTGAGAATTTTGATTTTGTGGAGGAGGTTGTTGTTGTTGAGGGTATGGCAATGATAGTTGTTGACCTTGGTTTGGAAGTTGTGGAGCTTGCTGATTCTGAAATGATGGAGGATATTGATAGAATTGAGCAAATCTCCCATAAGGATTTTGCATGCTTTGCATCCATGCTTGGAAAGCATTTTGAGGTTGAGGCCAAGGTTGTTGCCAAGGATTCCAATTTGGTTGGGATTGTGAATTCATAGAGTTGTTAAACCCTTGATTCTGTTGCCCTTGCCAAGGTCTCCTTGCAATGAAATAGAGAGATTCAAGTGTACTTGGATCCTCTTGAAAGACTGCTTTGAGGCCAGGTATTGAAGGACAATCCTTAGTCTCATGAGTTTCTGAGCAAATTACACATGTTTCTACAACGTGTGCCTCTAAGGGACATTCCCTTAAAGCATGCTTTTTTCTACATTTCGGGCAAAAGATAGCCAAAGCCTCAGCTTCTGCTTGTTGTTTATTGTGAATCTTAAGGGTATCAAGTTGTTCACTAAGACTCCCTAAGATGTCAGTTTTAAATTCATCAAGCATATTGCCGATTTCAGCCCTACTTACTGATCCTGTTGCAGATTTATTTGCCCTAAGGAGAGAAGGATCTCTAGGCCCTTTTTGAGTTTTTGATTTGCCTCTCGAGAGATGGATACAGAGTTCTGCTATATCATTGAGTGAAAGTTGAGAAATATCCCCTTTCCCCATCATGTTTAGGATATCTATCCATTCATCCCTAATGGCTTTTAATAAGAGGGCTTTTAAGGTCTCTTCATCCAAGGTATTCATTTTTGCTCTTTTTAAGTTATACTGAAATCTTTCAAGTAAATCTTCTAAGCTCTCATCTTCTCTTTGCATCATTTTAAAAACCTCGTCCTTGTGATTAGTAGGCATACAATAGTCCAGATACCTATCCAAAAATGTCTGTTTCATTTCATCCCAAGTCCTAATGGATTGAGTGAGTAACCCCATGAACCATTTCAAGGCTTGATTCTTCAGTGTTGAGGGGAACAATTTTAATTTCTGGGAGTCATCCAGGTAGTCATAAGTTCGACACACCACTTCGAACTCAAACAAAAATGTTTCAGGGTCCTCAGTCCTTAACCCATGGAAATTTGGGAGGACAGATGGTGATATGTTCTTCATAGTAGCTCGGGAATCCTCATTAACAATGGGAAACCCAAATGAATTATCCCCATCTCTATTTCCTCCTCCAAGGGGACCTCTACCTCCATTATTATTGTTATTGTTGTTTCCTCCTCCTCCTCTACCTCTACCTCTACCACCTCCTTCTTCCTCTGCCATGATGATTCTCCTAGGGATTTCAAAATCTTCTCGTTCCTCTACAAAAGGTGAATGAGAAGAGATTTCTCCTTCTTCTTCAGATGATTCCAGTTCCTCAATGACAATTGGTCTTCCTGTAGGAGAAAGAGAAGAGTCTCTTCCTAGTTCAAACTCAATAGAAGGTGTAGGAGAGTCAACTCTTGGCTCTTGAATTCCAGGAGTGCTGGTTGGAGATAAGGGAGGTGTCTCTTGTCTTTCCCTTGAAGCAGATGGACTTGTAAAAATTGAACTTCGAGCTCTAGCTAAAAACCTTCCTCTAGAATCTCTAGCTCTATGCATGTCATTTTTTATTTTTCCTTCAAGTCAAATTAATAGTTCTTTTTCTGATCTTCCAGTTCACTCTAGGTGCAAGAAGAGAGCATACTCAAGAAACTATCAAATCAATAACTTTCTCTTTTCTGATCCTCCAGATCACCTTGCAGTGCAAGAGGAGAGCATACTTTGATAGGTTATCAACTTCTTTCCTTGAAATCCTTGTTTTTTATGTTTTTTCTAAGAATATGGCTACTTAATTTCACTTTCCCGGCAACGGCGCCAAAATGTTTAGTCAATTTAGTGTTTCTAAATTGATGTCATTAATTGTCAACCCGGGGCTCGTAAGCTGATGAAGTGAAGGTGTACTATATGTACTTAAGAAACCTCTTAGAGCTTTTGTCGTTTGGGGTGTTGTTTGTGGTTAATTTATGTTCCTAGGATGGAGTGATGTTTTTATGAACATATGAGTGATGGTGTGTGTAAGGTGAATTCTAAATGAGTGAGAGTGTGTGTAAGTGGTTTCTAACTACTTGCTGAAAAGGAAAAGCTTGAATGAAATAAATAACTTGAAATGACTTGAAAGCAAAGAACCACTTTCTAATGGCATTAGACACCATTCATGCTGCTGCAAATAAAAGGTAAGAAAGTCACTTAAAAGACCAATGATAATGTTTATCTCTTCTTAACTCTTTGCCTCTAACACATAGTACTGTGTAAGACACGATTAGGAAGTAGCTAAAGATAAGTCTAAGAAATGATAAAAATGAGAAAAATCTACTTTAAAGACTAGTTATGATGTTCAGCTCTCTCTAACTCTCTGCCTCTAACACATAGTACTGTGTAAGACACGATTAGAAAGTAGTTAAAGATTAGTCTAAAAAGCACCCAAAGCCAGCTGCAAGTTATTAATATTCTGATCTCTAAAAGATAGACAATTTATGATAAAGAGATCATTCATATGTTAGCAAACAACTGTGAGAAATAAAACTAAAAATCAGCTATGAAAATAAAGTAAAGGCAGCAACTTGAATCTGTCAACTGAAACTACCACTAGATATTTAAGCAAATACACAAACACAAAATCAATCCCGGGCTTAAAAACCTGCAAAAGAACAATGCTGATCAGCGTAAAATAAAGGCTGGAAATGAAATAACAAAAAAAGTAAAGCAAGCTGTACATGTTTCAACTAAAAGAAATGCTGAATAGAAATAAGGAAATGCTGCACATAAAATACATAAAATACTTTACAAGGCTAACATGAACAGGGGCCCTCCATTCATATCATCCAAAAGAGACTCAAGGAATTGTAAACTTCAAAACAGCACTGTTTCTATTACTCCATGTGCAGAAAAATACAGTCCAGAGTGCTAGAACAACACTATAAAAACAGAGTCTTCGAATGCTCTAAAATAACAACAAGTTTATAAAATGCAGCCACTAAAAAGTAACATTAAGCGTATGCAAACGCTAGTTTTATAGGCATCTGAAAGACGGCCTAATGCGTACAGCTAAAACTGAAAAACAACTAACTGTCATGCGTAATTAAGGTTCATAACACGTCATAAGTCTGCGTGGATGAGCTGGAGGTTCTGGTCGTTATGGGCATTGAATCCAGAGTTGTATTATGTCCCCCATGGCCTGCATAAGATGGACAAGTCACCTTTTAAACTGACGTGACCCAACAGCTTACGTATCACCGTTAAGCTGCCTTTGTTGACCGTAACTTGACCCTCGTTGACCGGAGGTACAGATGACGTGGATGGCTGAACAGATAGCACAAGAACCTCGAGCACCTTGATTCCTAAGTGCCCATGTGGCTTATTTGGCAAAATGACACGTGGAACCTTGAGATTAACAAAAAGGCTGCGGGATCATCAGATGGCTGCGGAATCAGCAGATGGCTGCGGAATCAGCAGATGGCTGCGGAATGCCTGTAAATACGTCAAAATCTAAACAAAACAGTCACACATTAGCAAAATCCCTAAATCATGCTTAATGCCATCATATGTAATGATCTGGGTGAGTTTATGCAGCAAAATAGAGCAAAAGGGAGAGATGAGTGAGGGAAAACTGTAGGAAATGATGGATAACCAAGTGTAAAGTAGAGACTCTACAGTGCTTATTTGGGTTCACCACCCTTGACTTCCTCTTGGCTTTTGGTTAGAAGAAGTTTTTAGTGAAATAGGAAATATCTTAGGTTTTTTCTAAGAGGAGACATGTCATTTCTCCAAACTAGATATATGGGAATGGCTCACACACTAATAAACCTAAACCTAGCATTGGGGCTACCAAACATCATCTCCATCCAAGTGGGCACCATCTCCCATTGACAGACCATGGACTATGAAGGAATTTCGTTTAAATGTGGTTGTTGTTACAAATATGGGAAACTCAATAGAGACTACTTTGTGGGGAAGACAAGCAAAAAGTGGGTGAAGAAGGTTCTTCTTATTACTTTCATGCCGAAGTTTCTATTCGATATTTCAAGGGAAACAAAACATGAATCCCAACTCCCCATTGAGCCTTTAGTTTTAAGATCCCCAGATTTCACATTGGTAGGTCCCTATAATACCAGTGTATACCCCTTATTGCTATTGTTAGTGTAGCCCCCTATTATTATTGTTGTGCCCCATATAAGCCCTCTATTGTTATTGTTGTGCCCTTACATTATTATTGTTATGTAGGCTCTCATTATATTGTGTCCCCTTAGACTCTTATATATACCAAGGAGGTTTTATCATTTGTATCATCCAAAAATTGTTCATTTATGTAATATAAATGAGGTTTCCCTCTCGAAGAGGATAATTTCTAAGTCATTGATCTATCTTTTCTTCTGCTTTTGTGGGTTGGTTGCATAACATTTGGTATCATAGCTTTGGGTCCTAGGGTTTCGCTACTACAAATAGGTCATATTGGAATTTTCACTATAACTTTTTTGCTACGAAGGTTCAGACGCTGAAATTATGACCGCGTGGAGCTTAAATCTTGATGAACTTCCTATAAAAAGTTCAGATCTTGGTTCTCTATATGTTACGAGATATGGTATGGAGAAGTTAAGGTTTTTGCATGCTCTATAATTAAGTCTCAAACATGTGACCTTGGGCAAATTGTCGTAACTTCATCTATGAGCATCAAATTTGGATTTCATAAAAAGTGACTAAAAGTGCACAGACTGAAGTTTTTTTTTTGTATCATTTTCAAGGACGAAGGTTGAAATAACGACATGTGGCATTCTTGACAAGTTTGCCTTATTGAACTAGTTCATAATCAAGTCATCATGGGAGATTGGGCATAACATTACCTTTGTAGAATCCAATTATTTTCATTAATAATTTTTTTTTTTTTTTTCTAATTCTTGTGTTCTAGTTTAATTATGGAAAAATATTAATAGGCATAATATAACAATTGTAAGAAATATTGATTCACCCCCCCGCCCCCAGTATTTCCAACAGCTTTCCCATCACTCTCATTGCCATTTTTTTCATACCCTGGTCTTAAATCAAGCTCAATTCCCAAGTGTCGACTCTTTGTTACTCAATGTGGTGGAAGAAGAGGACGATTTGACTTCTCCCATAGCCCTGAGCATAGCCTTCCTTTTGAACATCACACTCTAGTCCAGGCCATTTCACATGCAACTATGGAATACTACAGGGGTATCATCCGTACAATAGCTCAAAGGGCCATCTCTAATGTATAGGAGGAAGTTAGATAGTCCATGTGCTACATAACATATAGATAAGTTGAACGAGACACTAGGGATTGGATCCCTCAAGTGAGGAACTCCACCAAGGCAAGGGCAACCTCCTATATGCATACCATAAACCTATACTAGCATATCAAGGCACTCATTGGAAGAGTCTTAACTAACAAAGTTGATACCCAGCGAGATTGGTCATCTAAATGGAAAAATTAATGGATAAAGTTGACAAGCTCAACAAAAAGGTGTTAGCTCTCATCAAGAACCTCACAACTCTTGATTTTTCTTCTTCTGACAATGAAAGTGAGCCTCGTCCATCGATACAGATGGATAGTCGTATAGCATGAAGAATAAGCGAGTCGGTCCCTTGAAGCAAAATCTCTTTATTGTTAATGTTATTAGCATGTTTATTAGTCTAGAGTTTAATTTTCTCCTAGTAATAGTTTCATTTTCACAGTTTATTAGATATTAGTAATTTTAAAACTTTGAACTTATGCTATTAGTCTAGCTTCCTAAGTGGCATAGCAATAGCATAATATAATTGTTTTTATCAATCTTTTTAAAGATAATATAAATAGCATGGATTCACAAAAACGAAAACAAAAAAATAGTAATTAGAAATTTAAAATAAATTAGGTTAAGGGATTAATTTTAAAATTGTTAAACTTACAATGTGAAAAAAAGAGAGTTTATATATAAATATTTTTAAAATTTTTAATTAGGTGTGGATTTGTATGAAAATACAAAAAATAAAATAAAAAAACACACACACACACATATATATTATTTTTATTTTTTAATATTAAAAAAGCATGTATTTGTAATATTTAATAAATAAAACCTCGATGCGAGTGATTCAATGGCAATTAATGAAGATAAGGTAAGAGAATGGCAGGCGGCCGAGCCACATGGCCACCCGTGTCCTCCTCCATGCCAATTTATGGCATAAAACTGTCAACTTGCAGTCACCATTAACCTGGTGCTCAGATCGAGACGTTTGCGGCAAGCTCAAAGACATGGCTAATGCAAGCCAGAATTCATTCTCCCCTTCCCCGCTCAGGTTCTCTTGCCCCCGTCACGCAGAGGAGCCGAGCACCCGCACTATCACAGGGAGACGCTGCTGGCTTCTTAACTATGTGGATTTGGGGAATGGGTTCCATTTCACCCAAACCACTCACTGCACTTTGAATTCTGCCCTGATTACCTCTGCTTCTCAACTAAACAACTCCAGTAATCCTAGAGTGAACTTTGCTTCACTTGTTGCTCATACTGATTATACCACTGCCATCCTAGCCCATACCATTAATCACCAACCTGCCAAACAAGCCATGTCGAGGCAACGCCATCGGATGCGCAACAGAAGAGGTAGCAGTCGCGGCCGGAGCACTCGCCCCACCTCAACGCCCACCCCTGAACCGGAGACCCACTCCTCCTCACCTTCTTCTGACCATTCCAGAGATCATCTCTCTGGCAGATATCCGAAAACCCACAATGGAAGAGGTCGGGTACAGGACTATGGTGCCAGAAGAACGAATGCAGCTACCCAAACGACTGGCCCTCTTGACCCCCCTCATCCTTCTTACCACACAACACAATTCCATTTCCATAGCATGTTGCATCGTTCCGCCATTATTGCCACTGTCACAGTGGCCTTCAGTGAAGAATTGCATCCACAGGATGAGCAGGCGGTTAAGACCCACAGACCTGGGACAGAGAATGGACAGACTAGTAAGCATCCGAAGGCCGAGGAGACGCAAGACACAGGCAGACCAGAAGACATGAACAGGAAGATTGCTATGCTCAGGCACAAAGATGACCATGACAACGCTCTGCATGGCAAGGATATTGCTGGAGGCAACCATGCAGTCGATGGCTGCTCGGGCGGCACACAAGAGGTAGGAGGCAGCCAAGGTGGCACGACTGCAGCGATGGAAGAGTGGGAGGAATACGACTGTCAAATCTTGGAAGAGCTGGTGGACGAGGATGACTACGATTGTCGTGTCATGGAGGAGCCTCCACTAAATGCCCAGTGGGCTCAACAAGACACCAGTCCGAATCGCCAGGTCATCTAATGGTTCTTTTCATGCGGTTTTATCCTAATGTTTTTTCAATCCATGTGGTAAATTCTAATTGGTTCTGACTTAAGACCCCTATGTGGGTTTTCTTTTGTTTTTTCTTATGATTTGGGACCCCTGTGTGGGCATTTGATGTTTGGGTACACTCGGACTGGTTTCCCCTCGGTGGGCAGTCACTTTTGGTTTTTTGCTTACCAATGACATAACTATGTTCAGCACCGCAGAGGCCGAAGCCTTGTTGTATTTTTATCTTTTTTCATTAATAGAATAGCATTACTTAGAAAATATATATATGTGTGTGTGTGTGTGTGTGTGTGTGTATATATATATATATATATATATATATATATATGTAATAAATAAATAAGGGGTGGTAGGAGCGGCAAGGCTTATCCTTTGCTTCGACGATAAAATAGAGACTCAATATGTTTGGGGCCTAGGTGTAGCATCCAATAATCAAGTTGAATATCTTGCGCTCTGGTAGACGCTGGAAACAACAATTGAAAATAAGATTTTCAAAATCCTAATGTTTGGAGACTCCCTGATTGTGATTCGTCATGTGTGAAAAGGTAAAGGATCACAAAATTCAACTCTCCCTCCCATTTTACAAAGAATTGCACTACAAATATTGAGATTTTAACAAATAGAATTCTATCATGTTTATAGAAATTTGAATGAAAAACAAATACACTGAAAAATAGAGGAACTACCATGGAGCAAGGGATCTGTTGAGTCTTGAAAATGTCATTCATTTGCATTATACTTTCACTATTATGTCCATTATATCACCTCCATTTCACCTCCATTTCACTACTATGTCACCACATTCATCCCACTTTCATTATCATTGGGCCACCTTTATGTTTTTCCAATATTTGTTATTTCTAAGCCTTTTAAGTGAATTTGTGGTTAAACATTAGAAAATAATGTGCATATGCTTATACCTAACAAATGGGTTGAGATTGTTGACATGTGTAGGTTGAAAGGAGGCTTCTAGAAGACCCTTATGTGGCACTCTAAGGCAAAATTCGAATTTGGATGGAAAGAATCATGGGATCATGAGGATATGTGTCACATCTCCTAATTGTATTGTAACTCTAAAAAGACATGTGTCTTATCAGTTCCTATTTTGATTAGGACTTTAGAGGTAGAGGGAGAGATTCATGCACTCTCATTAATGAGATGGCTCTCATCTTTTTGTATAAATAGGAGATCTCTCTCATCTTTTGTACTTTGCACTTTTGAAGAAATTGAATAAAGCTTTGATGTTCTCAACATGGAAGGAGATGTGAAGTAGATGTCATGGAGCATATTAGGATGTAAGTAGAGTAGATTTCATTTTGTAAATATTGCTTTGTAGAATGTAAGGTAGATTAGATTTTCATTCATGCAATTTTAATTTATGCAAGTGTGTTTAATTTTGCTTTGATTTCATAGGTGGTAGGGGGCCCCTGCCTTGTACATATGTCTTTGTTGTATTTGCTTTATCTCTAATGGTATTTTCAGTTGTCATATTCATAAGTTGCTGCCTTTATTTTATTTTTCTAGCTTGATTTCTAAGTTTAGTTTCTCAAGTTGTATGCTAACATATTGATGGTCTCCTTATCATAAGTTGTTCATCTTTAAGAGATCAGAATACTAATAAATCACAGCTTGCTTTGAGTAGTTTTTGACTTATATCACTAACTCTTTCTTCACTTGTTACACATTACAATGTATGTTGGAAGCAGAATGTTGGAGAAAGGCAAAGTGGTGTTATAATTTGTCATCTTAGAGCTTGATTACTTTTTAGACTTATATCTAACTACTTCTTAATCGTGTTTCACATAGTACTATATGTTGGAAGCAGAGTGTTAGGAAGAGATGAACATTATAATTGGTCTTTAAAGTGGTTTTTCTTACCTTTTTATTGCAGCAACATGAGTAGTGACTAGTGCCATTAGAAAGTGGTTTTATGCTTTGCTTTCAGTTTCATTTCAAGTTATTTCTTTCAAGCTCTTTCTTTGCAAGTTTAGAAGGTAGTTAGAAACCATCAGTTACACACACTCACTCATTTAGAAACCACCATACACACACAAATCACTCATTTGTTTATAAAACCATTACTATAAACAAAATAAACTATAAAACAACGAAGTAAGAAAAAGGTTAACTAAGCACATATAGTGCACCACACTTCATCAGTTTACGATACCCGGATTGATAATTTATGTAGAGCAATTTAAGACGTTAAATTGACTAGACATTTTGGCGCCGCTGCCGGGGAAGTGTAATTAGGAGACCTTATTTCTTACATCTGAAAAAAAATTAACAATTATTGAGTATGCTCTCCTCCTGCACTTTGTGTGATCTGGAGGATCAGAAAAATGATTGTTATGTAAAAAAAAAAAGGTTAATGATTCTTGAGTATGCTCTCCTCTTGCACTTTGTGTGATCTGGAGGATCAGAAAAAGAATTATTATGTAAAAAAAAAAAGAAAAAATAGGAGACAAAATAAACTTAAACATTTCAATTGATTAAAAAAAATAAAAAATAAAAATTGAAAAAAAAATGAAACTCAACTGCTTTGATAGGTTCAAATTGTCCAAAATTGTCTGGTTATGCTTTGTAGTGGTCTTCAAAACACTATATCCTGTTGAAATAAGGTTTTGCAACTTAGCTGCGGAAACTGCCTGATTCCGCAGCTAGCTGACAATTCCACAGCTGTTTCAAGGTTTAGCAGGTTACAGGCATCTAATGAAAAAACCGACCACATGGGCATCTCCAGAATCGTCCCGACATGGATCCTATCCTAGTCACCCAGCTCAGATCGATGAAAAACCAGCCTAAGACCTCAGTCAAAGTCATGTTTTTAGCATGTTTTTCTTGAAGTATTTGCTGCCTGAAATTGAAAATCATTAATCCTTTTTATAAAATTTTACAATTTCAGAGAAGAAGAAAAGAGAAAAACAATCTATAGCTATTTTCAATCCTAGCTTCCATTGTGGCTGAGAGAAAAAATAGATTGAATTGCATGGACTGCTGTGTTAAAATAAAAACTCTGTGTTTTTGGGATTTGGTTGGACTCTTGCTGATATGGCTTTCGAAGAAAGGATTTAGAAGGCATTTCAGAAACAACATGAAAAGAAGTAGATTATGGCAGTCAGGCGTATACCATACAAATGCTGCGATTGGAAGGCTTGGAAAGAATCTTTTTGTTAACTACTTCTGCTTTAGGTTTATACGTTTTACACGGAGACTATCAAACCAACCATCAAATTCTTTCACAACAGGCTAAGGAATTGTTTAATACCCTCGATGGTCGAATCTCAGAATTGTTGACTAGTGGCATCCATTAATGGTCACTAAGCCAACAATTTCCTACTATGTTCGACATCAGAACATCTTTTCACATAGTAGGAATTGTGCCAATGAGTTTTGAAGACATGAAGACTATTATTTTCAACATTTTGGAGCAGATTCAGCAAGTTTTAATAGAAGCAATAAAAAGTCATCTTATCTCTCTATCCATGACTCCTCTTGATCAGCCAATTGAAGAAGAAAATGATCAGAAGTTTTCAGCCACCACACATACAACTCATCCATTCCAAAGGGTAAGTGAAGGTACGGAATTTTCTAACTTTTAACCATAGAATTCCATAAACAGCTAGAATGATAATTGTTGGAAAAACATTTCTCTTCCTCATTTCATAAAATTGCCAATACCATCAGTTGGGGGGGGAATACATTCATATTCATATCTTGCCATGTCCATATCATATTCAAGAGCTCAGATACTTCCAACATATATTAATTATTACATTGCTATTATAAGCATACAATGGCTTTTGAAAAAGTGCTTAAAGGATAAATTGGATACAAACAAAATCATGGTTGTCACACAAGAACCAACCATCATGCAATCCAATAAAGATATACTTTGCAACAATAATCAAAATATCATTATGCAAAGTTCAAAGATCAAAATAGAAGGCAACAACTAAAAAAATGGTTGTAACACAAGAACCAACCATGTTGCAATTCAAGTGAAACACTTTGCATAAATATGAAGTTATCAAATGATATCATGCAAAGTTAAGCCAAAGCTCAAGGATCAAAAGAGTTAATGTAATATATATTGCATGAGGACATGCAATAGCTTCAGTTGGGGGGTATGTTGAGTCTTGAAAATGTCATTCATTTGCATTATACTTTCACTATTATGTCCATTATATCACCTCCATTTCACCTCCATTTCACTACTATGTCACCACATTCATCCCACTTTCATTATCATTGGGCCACCTTTATGTTTTTCCAATATTTGTTATTTCTAAGCCTTTTAAGTGAATTTGTGGTTAAACATTAGAAAATAATGTGCATATGCTTATACCTAACAAATGGGTTGAGATTGTTGACATGTGTAGGTTGAAAGGAGGCTTCTAGAAGACCCTTATGTGGCACTCTAAGGCCAAATTCGAATTTGGTTGGAAAGAATCAAGGGATCATGAGGATATGTGTCACATCTCCTAATTGTATTGTAACTCTAAAAAGACATGTGTCTTATCAGTTCCTATTTTGATTAGGACTCTAGAGGTAGAGGGAGAGATTTATGGACTCTCATTAATGAGATGGCTCTCATCTTTTTGTATAAATAGGAGATCTCTCTCCTTCATTTGCTAGTCTTTCCTTTAGTCTTTTCTTAGTCCTTTTAGCTTGTTAGTCCCATGGCTTTTGAAAGCTTTTGTACTTTGTACTTTTGAAGAAATTGAATAAAGCTTTGATGTTCTCAACATGGAAGGAGATGTGAAGTAGATGTCATGGAGCATATTAGGATGTAAGTAGAGTAGATTTCATTTTGTAAATATTGCTTTGTAGAATGTAAGGTAGATTAGATTTTCATTCATGCAATTTTAATTTATGCAAGTGTGTTTAATTTTGCTTTGATTTCATAGGTGGTAGGGGGCCCCTGCCTTGTACAAATGTCTTTGTTGTATTTGCTTTATCTCTAATGGTATTTTCAGTTGTCATATTCATAAGTTGCTGCCTTTATTTTATTTTTCTAGCTTGATTTCTAAGTTTGTTTCTCAAGTTGTATGCTAACATATTGATGGTCTCCTTATCATAAGTTGTTCATCTTTAAGAGATCAGAATACTAATAAATCACAGCTTGCTTTGAGTAGTTTTTGACTTATATCACTAACTCTTTCTTCACTTGTTACAAATTACAATGTATGTTGGAAGCAGAATGTTGGAGAAAGGCAAAGTGGTGTTATAATTTGTCATCTTAGAGCTTGATTACTTTTTAGACTTATATCTAACTACTTCTTAATCGTGTTTCACATAGTACTATATGTTGGAAGCAGAGTGTTAGGAAGAGATGAACATTATAATTGGTCTTTAAAGTGGTTTTTATTACCTTTTTATTGCAGCATCATGAGTAGTGACTAGTGCCATTAGAAAGTGGTTTTTATGCTTTGCTTTCAGTTTCATTTCAAGTTATTTCTTTCAAGCTCTTTCTTTGCAAGTTTAGAAGGTAGTTAGAAACCACCAGTTACACACACTCACTCATTTAGAAACCACCATACACACACAAATCACTCATTTGTTTATAAAACCATTACTATAAACAAAATAAACTATAAAACAACGAAGTAAGAAAAAGGTTAACTAAGCACATATAGTGCACCACACTTCATCAGTTTACGATACCCGGATTGATAGTTTATGTAGAGCAATTTAAGACGTTAAATTGACTAGACAGGATCCTAGAAGTGGATCATCGAATATTGAACGCATCTCTTCCATGAATTCTTTGTATAAAATGTAGATAAAAAATTATGGTTATAAAAGTCTACATGGTTGAAGTGATGGACAAGATAACAATAAGGAGTTTAGCAAAATTATATGCCCCATGGGCAAGGAGTTCATGGCTAATAACATGGCTCTTGAAAGGTTGGAGGGGCAACCGACATTTACTTGCCAACCACACAAATCAATAAATGTGAACCCATGTATTATCCAGTTTAACATATGACATATGGAGGAATTTACATGCAGGCAAAGGTGGCCTCGAATTTTAAGTCTCCAAGGAAGGAAAGATAACACACAAGTGATCAGAGCCTCAACTTTGTTACAACATTCAATCTCGCACAAACTCGAGTTATTATTGCTTCCCCTATGTATCCTTCAAACGTTAATCCAAGCAATCAATCAAGATTCTAAGGATTCTTAGATAGATTTGGAAGCATTGCAATTTAATGCTACATGGCAACGACACAAGGGCATCAAAGGTTATATATGGCTCACTATAGTTCTTCTTTGACAAACCATTTTCGTTGATAAGTAATTCCATTCATGCGCAGGGGTGGCTTCATTTTCCAGGGATCCAAAGAGTGGAGCAGTGTAGCCTCATCATGGTGGAGACCAAGACATCATCTCATGAGAAAGAACAAGCTCATCTGAACCAACTCTTAACAAAATTGTTGGAGTCACTTAAGGGATTGTTGACAATACTGAACCATAGGGGGCCCATGGAAGAAAAGGAGAGGGAGATTTAACAATTGTTAATGAACACTAAGTTTGAATTGTTGCAAAGAAAAATGGAGATGTTCCAGGTTGAGGTTTGTTCACAATTGGTATCAATGGACAAAAGGTAACTAAATTCAAGGAAAACTCCAGCAGTGGTGTCCAATACATCAAGGAAGAAGCAAGGACCAATGTGGAACCTAGGAAGAAAAATGCTAGAGTAGTTCATGGGGTATATTTAGCAGGAAAAGAATGATGCATCCCACACTAAGAAGCAACTACTGAAGAATGGATCTCCATTACTAAATAAATTTTCACAGTCGAAATTTTTATGATTTTAGGCAAATATAAGCTTTTGTTATGTAGTTTTTGCAAGGTTTATAACATGCATCTTTTAGGAACTATAGGCAAAATAGCCATAAGAATAGGCTAGCCATAGTATGGACTTTTGAAAGTACATTAATTCTTGAATAAGAAGACCTGTGTATGGGTTCTAGCTCATAAACCAACTTTTTACATTAATGCAAATATCTATATGCTCTTTTGAAAAAAATAAATTAATAAATACACACACACACATATAGAGGCTATTGACTCATTTTAGATTGAGATATTTGTGTTTTTCTTTTTGTATGGATGAAGAACTCACAGACTATTCGGAGGGCTCTCTCAAGGGGGTCTAGATATGGGCCCTCTCTGCACATCCATGTGCCTTTGACAACATTTTGACTAGCCCTACTACACCAACTCCACCTATTACCAAGCTCTTTTCGATGGTGTCATAATCATCTGGCAAGGAAAATCCTCTATTGATCTTGGTTATGGTTGATGCGACCTCTTTCAAGAATTCTCCCCCCGAGGATGGGCTCTCCTCCTAAACATTACAACCCATATCCTCTACATTGTGACTAAGGTACATTATTTTATCGGCTTTCACTTTTTTCATAATCCCCCATGGAGGTGTTCGTTAATACAAGTAACACAACAAAGGCTTCTATTTTTATCCCGTGTCGCTATTATGTTGTTCACCTAGTTTCCCTTCTTCATTATTTTCCAAGTGATTTTTGATTGTCGAGATGATGATTGGATGTGCAATCCCCACTTCTCAACTGCTTCCTCACCAATCAATGACCAAGGATCCCTACTGAGTCAGCAACTAAAAAAAGTATCAAATGGAAGGTGGACCCCAATTTAATAATAGGGAAGGACATACATCTTAATGATATTTCAAAAATGGAGGACCTAACACTCATGGGGAGATTTGAAAGTTGGCAGATGATTATGGCAACTATGAGATCATGGAAAAACATGCAATTTAACCCTCTTCTTGGATATTCATCGAGGTGCCTGATCCTGGCTAAAGGGTGTATGGGGTCGACAATGGTGGCCAAGGGCGATATACAAAAAAAATCTATAGCAAAGATGGCAATGGGGATCTCAAGTTCTTATGTAAATAACTGGATGGTATATTTTTTTGCATGGACAAAAAAGTTGATGGTGGTGCCAATTTGGGTTCACCACCCTTGACTTCCTCTTAGCTTTTGGTTAGAAGAAGTTTTTAGTGAAATAGGAAATATCTTAGGTTTTTTCTAAGAGGAGACATGTCATTTCTCCAAACTAGATATATGGGAATGGCTTACACACTAATAAGCCTAAACCTAGCATTGGGGCTACCAGACATCATCTCCATCCAAGTGGGCACCATCTCCCATTGACAGACCATGGACTATGAAGGAATTTCGTTTAAATGTGGTTGTTGTTACAAATATGGGAAACTCAATAGAGACTACTTTGTGGGGAAGACAAGCAAAAAGTGGGTGAAGAAGGTTCTTCTTATTACTTTCATGCCGAACTTTCTATTCGATATTTCAAGGGAAACAAAACATGAATCCCAACTCCCCATTGAGCCTTTAGTTTTAAGATCCCCAGATTTCACATTGGCAGGTCCCTATAATACCAGTGTATACCCCTTATTGTTATTGTTAGTGTAGCCCCCTATTATTATTGTTGTGCCCCATATAAGCCCTCTATTGTTATTGTTGTGCCCCATATAAGCCCTCTATTGTTATTGTTGTGCCCTTACATTATTATTGTTATGTAGGCTCTGATTATATTGTGTCCCCTTAGACTCTTATATATACCAAGGAGGTTTTATCATTTGTATCATCCAAAAATTGTTCATTTATGTAATATAAATGAGGTTTCCCTCTCGAAGAGGATAATTTCTAAGTCATTGATCTATCTTTTCTTCTGCTTTTGTGGGTTGGTTGCATAACATTTGGTATCATAGCTTTGGGTCCTAGGGTTTCGCTACTACAAATAGGTCATATTGGAATTTTCACTATAACTTTTTTTCTACGAAGGTTCAGATGCTGAAATTATGACCACGTGGAGCTAAAATCTTGATGAACTTCCTATAAAAAGTTCAGATCTTGGTTCTCTATATGTTATGAGATATGGTATGGAGAAGTTAAGGTTTTTGCATGCTCCATAATTAAGTCTCAAACAGGTGACCTTGGGCAAATTGTCGTAACTTCATCTATGAGCATCAAATTTGAATTTCATAAAAAGTGACTAAAAGTGCACATACTGAGGTTTATTTTTGTATCATTTTCAAGGACGAAGGTTGAAATAACGACATGTGGAATTCTTGACAAGTTTGCCTTATTGAACTAGTTCATAATCAAGTCATCATGGGAGATTGGGCATAACATTACCTTTGTAGAATCCAATTATTTTCATTAATAAAATTATTTTTTGTTCTACTTCTTGTGTTCTAGTTTAACTATGGAAAAATATTAATAGGCATAATATAACAATTATAAGAAATATTGATTCACCCCCCCGCCCCCAGTATTTCCAACAGCTTTCCCATCACTCTCATTGCCATTTTTTTCATACCCTGGTCTTAAATCAAGCTCAATGCCCAAGTGTCGACTCTTTGTTACTCAATGTGGTGGAAGAAGAGGACGTTTTGACTTCTCCCATAGCCCTGAGCATAGCCTTCCTTTTGAACATCACACTCTAGTCCAGGTCATTTCACATGCAACTATGGAATACTACAAGGGTATCATCCCTACAATAGCTCAAAGGGCCATCTCTAATGTATAGGAGGAAGTTAGATAGTCCCTGTGATACATACCAGATAGATAAGTTGAACGAGACACTAGGGATTGGATACCTCAAGTGAGGAACTCCACCAAGGCAAGGGCAACCTCCTATATGCATACCATAAACCTATACTAGCATATCAAGACACTCATTGGAAGAGTCTTAACTAACAAAGTTGATACCCAGCGAGAATTGGTCATCTAAATGGAAAAATTAATGGATAAAGTTGACAAGCTCAACAGAAAGGTGTTAGCTCTCATCAAGAACCTCACAACTCTTGATTTTTCTTCCTCTGACAATGAAAGTGAGCCTCGTCCATCGATACAGATGGATAGTCGTATAGCATGAAGAATAAGCGAGTTGGTCCCTTGAAGCAAAATCTCTTTATTGTTAATGTTATTAGCATGTTTATCAGTCTAGAGTTTAATTTTCTCCTAGTAATAGTTTCATTTTCACAGTTTATTAGATATTAGTAATTTTAAAACTTTGAACTTATGCTACTAGTCTAGCTTCCTAAGTGGCATAGCAATAGCATAATATAATTGTTTTTATCAATCTTTTTAAAGATAATATAAGTAGCATGGATTCACAAAACCGAAAACAAAAAAATAGTAATTAGAAATTTAAAATAAATTAGGTTAAGGGATTAATTTTTAAATTGTTAAACTTACAATGTGAAAAAAAGAGAGTTTATATATAAATATTTTTAAATTTTTTAATTAGGTGTGGATTTGTATGAAAATACAAAAAATAAAATAAAAACACACACACACACATATATATTATTTTTATTTTTTAATATTAAAAAAGAATGTATTTGTAATATTTAATAAATAAAACCTCGATGCGAGTGATTAAATGGCAATCAATGAAGATAAGATAATAGAACGGCAGGCGGCCGAGCCACATGGCCACCCGTGTCCTCCTCCATGCCAATTTATGGCATAAAACTGTCAACTTGCAGTCACCATTAACCTGGTGCTTAGGTCGAGACGTTTGTGGGAAGCTCAAAGACATGGCTAATGCAAGCCAGAATTCATTCTCCCCTTCCCCGCTCAGATGCTCTTGCCCCCCTCACGCAAAGGAGCCGAGCAACCGCACTATCACAGGGAGACGCTGCTAGCTTCTTAACTATGTGGATTTGGGGAATGGGTTCCATTTCACCCAAACCACTCACTGCACTTTGAATTCTGCCCAGATTACCTCTGCTTCTCATCTAAACAGCTCCAGTAATCCTAGAGTGAACTCTACTTCACTTGCTGCTCATACTGATTATACCACTACCATCCTAACCCATACCATTAATCGCCAACTTGCCAAACAAACCATGTCGAGGCAAGGCCATCGGATGCGCAACAGAAGAGGTAGCAGTCGCGGCCGGAGCACTCACCCCACCTCAACGCCCACCCCTGAATCGGAGACCCACTCCTCCTCACCTTCTTCTGACCATTTCAGAGATCATTGCTCTAGCAGATATCCGAAAACCCACAGTGGAAGAGGTCGAGCACAGGACTATGGTTCCAGGAGAACGAATGCAGCTACCTAAACGACTGGCCCTCTTGACCCTCCTCATCCTTCTTACCACACAACACAATTCCATTTCCATAGCATGTTGCATCGTTCCGCCATTATTTCCACTGTCACAGTGGCCTTCAGTGAAGAATTGCGTCCAGAGGATGAGCAGGCGGTTAAGACCCACAGACTTGGGACAAAGAATGGATAGACTAGTAAGCAGCCGAAGGCCGAGGAGACGCAAGACACAGGCAGACCAGAAGACATGAACAGGAAGATTGCTACGCTCAGGCACAAAGATGACCATGACAACACTCTGCATGGCAAGGATATTGCTGGAGGCAACCATGCAGTCGATGGCTGCTCGAGCGGCACGCAAGAGGTAGTAGGCAGCCAAGGTGGCACGACTACAGCGATGGAAGAGTGGGAGGAATGCGACTGTCGAATTGTGGAAGAACTGGTGGACGAGGATGACTACGGTTGTCGTGTCGTGGAGGAGGCTCCACTAAATGCCCAGTGGGATCAACAAGACACCTGTTCGAATCGCCAGGTCATCTAATGGTTCTATTCATGCGGTTTTATCCTAATGTTTTTTCAGTCCATGTGGTAAATTCTAATTGTTTCTGACTTAAGACCCTTGTGTGGGTTTTATTTTGTTTTTTCTTATGATTTGGGACCCCTGAGTGGGCATTTGATGTTTGGGTACACTCGGACTGGTTTCCCCTCGGTGGGCAGTCACGTTTGGTTTTTTGCTTAGTAATGACATAACTATGTTCAGCACCGCAAAGGTCGAAGCCTCGTTGTATTTTTAGCTTTTTTCATTAATAGAATAACATTACTTAGAAAATATATATATATATATATATATATATATATATATATATATATATATATATATATATATATATATATATATATATATATATATATATATATAGATATATATATAGATATATATATATATATATATATATATATATAGATATATATATATATATATATAGATATATATATATATATATATATAGATATATATATATATATATATATATATATATATATATATATATATATATATAGATATATATATATATATATATATATATATATATCTATATATATATATATATATATATATATATATATATCTATATCTATATATATATATATATATATATATATATATATATATAAGGGGTGGTAGGAGCGACAAGGCTTATCCTTTGCTTCGACGATAAAATAGAGACTCAATATGTTTGGTGCCTAGGTGTAGCATCCAATAATCAAGTTGAATATCTTGCGCTCTGGTAGAGGCTGGAAACAACAATTGAAAATAAGATTTTCAAAATCCTAATGTTTGGAGACTCCTTGATTGTGATTTGTCATGTGTGAAAAGGTAAAGGATCACAAAATTCAACTCTCCCTCCCATTTTACAAAGAATTGCACTACAAAAATTGAGATTTTAACAAATAGAATTCTATCATGTTTATAGAAATTTGAATGAAAAACAAATACACTGAAAAATAGAGGAACTACCATGGAGCAAGGGATCCTAGAAGTGGATCATCGAATATTGAACGCATCTCTTCCATGAATTCTTTGTATAAAATGTAGATAAAAAATTATGGTTATAAAAGTCTACATGGTTGAAGTGATGGACAAGATAGCAATAAGGAGTTTAGCAAAATTATATGCCCCATGGGCAAGGAGTTCATGGCTAATAACATGGCTCTTGAGAGGTTGGAGGGGCAACCGACATTTACTTGCCAACCACACAAATCAATAAATGTGAACCCATGTATTATCCAGTTTAACATATGACATATGGAGGAATTTACATGCAGGCAGAGGTGGCCTCGAATTTTAAGTCTCCAAGGAAGGAAAGATAACACACAAGTGATCAGAGCCTCAACTTTGTTACAACATTCAATCTCGCACAAACTGGAGTTATTATTGCTTCCCCTATGTATCCTTCAAACGTTAATCCAAGCAATCAATCAGGATTCTAAGGATTCTTAGATAGATTTGGAAGCATTGCAATTTAATGCTACATGGAAACGACATAAGGGCATCAAAGGTTATATATGGCTCACTATAGTTCTTCTTTGACAAACCATTTTCGTTGATAAGTAATTCCATTCATGCACAGAGGTGGCTTCATTTTCCAGGGATCCAAAGAGTGGAGCAGTGTAGCCTCATCATGGTGGAGACCAAGACATCATCTCATGAGAAAGAACAGGCTCATCTGAACCAGCTCTTAACAAAATTGTTGGAGTCACTTAAGGGACTGTTGACAACACTGAACCATAAGGGGCCCATGGAAGAAAAGGAGAGGGAGATTTAACAATTGTTAATGAACACTAAGTTTGAATTGTTGCAAAGCAAAATGGAGATGTTCCAGGTTGAGGTTTGTTCACAATTGGTATCAATGGAAAAAGGTAACTAAATTCAAGGAAAACTCCAGCAGTGGTGTCCAATACATCAAGGAAGAAGCAAGGACCAATGTGGAACCTCGGAAGAAAAATGCTAGAGTAGTTCATGGGGTATATTTAGCAGGCAAAGAATGATGCATCCCACACCAAGAAGCAACTACTGAAGAATGGACCTCCATTACTAAATAAATTTTCACAGTCGAAATTTTTATGATTTTAGGCAAATATAAGCTTTTGTTATGTAGTTTTTGTAAGGTTTATAACATGCATCTTTTAGGAACTATAGGCAAAATAGCCATAATAGTCCAATGTTTTCCATTCCAATGGGTGGTGTTTATGTTGTAATAGGAGTCCAATGGTTGCAATCTTTGGGGATGGTAACTTTTAATTTTCAAGAACTTTTTTGTGAAATTTTTTTGGGAAGGAAAGGAAATTGAACTAAGGGGTATCATAGGGAAACATGGAAAGATAATCATCTCTAATTGCATGAAAAGCTTCTGAAGAAAGAACAATGGGGCGTAATTGCACAATTATGCTCACTAGAGGTTCAAACATCAAAATCATTTATTTCTCCGGATCTCTAAAAAGTCTTGGACAATCATTCAAAGGTATTTGAGACTCCCAAAGGCCTCCCACCTATTCGCGATCATGATCATGTTATTCATATGATTCCAGGAAGTGTTCCTCCAAACATAAAACCTTATTGATATCCATATGCCCAAAAGAGTGAGATTGAGCATATGGTTGTAGAAATGCTAGAGGCTGGTATAATTCAACTCAGACAAATTTCTTTCTCTGCTCCAATTGTATTGGTGCACAAGAAGGATGGATCATGGCATATGTGTTTGAACTATAAGAAGCTCAACAAGCTCATTATTAAATATAAATTTCCCATTCCTATCGTTGATGAATTGTTGGATGAATTACATGGAGAAATTTACTTCACCAAGTTATATCTTTGTTCAAGATATCATTAAATTAGAATGAAGACTAAAGACATTCCGAAAACAACATTCAAAATGAGGGTCATTACAAATTTTTTGTTATGCCTTTTGGCCTTACTAATGCACCTTCCACATTTCAAGGTTTGATAAATTCCATTTTCAAACCCTTCCTTAGAAAATTTGTGTTAGTGTTTTTTGATGATATAGTAATCTACAACAAGTCTTGGAAGAATCATGTTCAACATGTTGACATGGTGCTCAAACTATTGGAGGAGAAATAATTATATGCAAAATCCTCCGGATGTTTATTTGGAGTAGATGAGGTGGAATATTTGGGTCATATTGTATCTCATGAAGGTGTTAAGGTAGACCCTAACAAAATTAAATCCATTAAGGAATGGAAAATCCCCACAACCATAAAGCATCTTTGAGGATTTATCGGGTTGACAGGGTATTATTGTTAAGAATTATGGGAGAATAGCAACACCTCTAACAACATTATTGAAGAAAGATGCACTTTATTGGACTCCAAAATCAACTAAGGTCTTTGAACATCTTAAATATGCAATGTGCTAAGCACCAACATTATTGAAGAAAGATGCATTTTCTTGGACTCCTAAAGCAACTAAGGCCTTTGAACATCTTAAATAGGCAATGTGCCAAGCACCAGTCTTAGCTATGCCAGACTTCACAAGAACCTTTATTATCGAATCTGATGCCTTAGGAAATGGAATTGGTACTATTTTAATGCAAGAAGGAAGATCCAATGCTTTTGAAAGCCGTCCAATCAAGGGAAAGTATCTACACAAACCTATTTATGAGAAGGAAATGTTGGAAATACTACATGCACTAAAGCAATGGTGACTTTACCTAATGGGAAGACACTTCAAGGTAAAAACAGATCATGATAGTCTTAAATACTTTTTGGAACAAAGATTATCTTTAGAAGAGCAACAAAAATGGGTCACAAAAATGTTGGGTTATGACTTTGAAATCATCTACAAAAAAGGGAAGCAAAATGTTGTTGCAGATGCACTCTCAAGAAAGGATGAGGATGTGGAAGCATTGCTTTGTGCCATTTCTATTATCCAACTTGATTGGATAACCAAAGCAAGGGATGAATGGAAGAATGATGAAGAGGTGTGGACACTCATTCAAAAGTTGCAGTAAGATCCCAATACATCTAATACATTTAGCTGGAAAAATGATTCATTATGGTACAAAGATCACTTATATCTCTTAAGAATTCCCAACTCAAGTTAAATATTCTTTTGAAATTGCACACCTCCCCCTTAGTAGGGCAATCAATATTTCTAAAAACTTACCACAGGGTCAAGAAGGAATTTTTTGGGGATGGCCTTAATTCTGATATTCAGAAGTTTGTGGTAGAATGTTTAGTTTGCCAACAAAATAAAGTTGAGACGATTAAGACCTCAAGTCTATTACAACCTTTAGTCATTCCAAAGCAACGTTGGGAGGAGGACTCAATGGATTTTATCACAAGTTTACCCAAGTCTGAAGGAAAGAGTGCCATCATGGTGGTAGTTGATAGACTTACCAAGTATGCACACTTTTGTGCATTATCTCGTCCTTTTAAAGCAAGTACAGTTGCTATTGAATTTATGGAAACAATTCAAAAGCTACATGGAAACCCAAAGATTACTATAAGTGACAGAGATCCTATTTTGACTATAAATTTTTGGACAATTTTTTTTTTTTTTTTTTTTGGTCTCGGTACTCAATTAGCTCATAGTTCATCTTATCATCCTCAATTTGATGGGCAAACTAAGATAATGAACAAATGTTTGGAAGGATATTTTTGTTTCTTTGTATCTGATAAGCAAACACAATGGGTCAAGTGGTTACCTCTAGTTGAATGGTGGTATAACACTTCCTTCCATATTGCAACAAAAATGACCTCATTTATGGCACTTTATGGATATCATCCACCATCCATCACATCATCTTTAAGAAAAAATTATAAGGTTCAAGTAGTGGAAGATCACATCGAGCATCAACAAAAAGTTTTCCAACTTTAAAAGGATAACTCACTTTGGCGCAGAATTGAATGAAACAACAGGCCTATCAGCATCACAATGAAAGAATTTTTGATGTATATGACTAGGTATTTTTATGGCTACAACCATACAAACAAATGTCCTTCAAGCAAGCTAAGAAGGATAATAAATTATCACCCAAGTATTATGGTTCTTACAAGGTGTTACAAAAGATTGGTACTATGGCATACAAATTGGAGTTGCCTACATCTTCCCGAGTACACCCATTTTTCCATGTTTCAAGCTTAAAGAAGTTTATTGGTGCAAGCTCCTAATTCAAATAGTGTTGCCAGAACTTGACGAAAAAGGAAAACTCATATTTGAGCCGGGAGTAGTCACGAAAACAAGAACCCGACAACTATGGAATCAATTAATTTCAGAGTATCTCGTTAAGTGGAAGAACTTACCCGTTGAATATTCCACGTGGGAGGATGAGAATTTTAAATAGAAGCATCCTGAACTACTCAAGCATTAAGGACAACAATTTTTTTGAAGGAGAGGGGCATGTTAGGTCCCTATAATAAAAGTGTATCCCCCTTATTATTATTGTTAGTGTAGCCCCCTATTGTTATTGGTGTGCCCATGTATCCCCCATGTTGTTATTGTTGTGCCCCATAGAAGCCCACTATTGTTATTGTTATGCCCTTACATTATTATTGTTGTGCATGCTTTGATTATATTGTGACCCCTTAGACTCCTATATATACAAAGGAGCCTTATCATTTGTATCATCCAAGAATTGCTCATTTATGTAATGTATAGGAGGTTTTCCACTCAAAGAAGATAATTTATAAGTCGTTGATCTATCTTTTCTTCTGCTTTATGAGTTGGTTGCATAACACACACAAAAGGAACTAGATACAGTGGCTCTCTTACCTTCCACAACATTGGATCCATCATGTTTAGTTCAAGACCAGTCAACCACTAGGATCAATGAAGGTCTAGAAAACAAATCTATGGTTAGTCCTCCCCCCACCCCGTTTTTCTATGATTTATATTTTGGGGTCAATTATCTCTGCATTTTCTTCTACAAAAAGAAATAGCTTCCCATTTGAACTTGTCTTTCTCAAGTTTCTCCCCTCTTCTATTTGTGGGCTTTCCCTCTCCCATGTCCTCGCCACCCCTTAACCCCACCCCCCCCAACCCACCCTGCATACTCCTACCTCTTATAATATCCTATATTCCATTCTTCCTTCTCCATTTTTTACTCTTGAAATTTTGACCCCCTAGATGAACCTAAAGGTATGGAATCGTATGAAAATGATTCCCCTTTAATCATAAGATGCAATAGAAAATACTTGTTAGATAAAGAAAAGAGGCAAGCCTCCTCAGAAAGTCAAACAAGGGAAGCAAGCGTTGATCTGAGGGGCCCTTAGAGCAACATACACCTCTAAGGTTCTAAGATGAGAATGCTCTCTCTTAGCAGTAAGGGATTAGCCAACCCCGGGAAAAAATTGGCTCTCAGGAGGTTCATTGATGTACATTCTCTGCATATGCTTCTGCTCCAGGAAATAATTCTCATTGGTGATAAATCCATAAGTATACTAAAACATTTCTTTCCTACATGGAATTTTCATCATATTGATGTGACTGGGAAATTGGATGGCTTAATCAAAGGTTGGATTAATGTGTCATACTCTACAATGACAAATGAGCTATACACTCTATTTTAGCCACATGTTCTTGCCTCAAGGATATGGATTTCTCCTTTCACTTCCTAAATATCTATGATCCATATTTTTAGTAGAAAATGTTTTGGCAAAGAATTTTTTACCACTCTTGCATCTCTTCGGGATTTGTTATCCTATGAGGAGAATTAAATTTCACATTAGGGATGTTCGAAATTTGGGAATCATCTACCCATATGGGTCCTCTATCATATTATCTCTTAGACAAGGTGGAATTTGCAAGGCTAATAAATGTATTTCATTGAAAGGTGGTTACATCAAGGACAAATATCACGATCTAGTGAGGCCCAAATCATAAAAGGTTGGATTGATTTCTCATTTTTTGTAATTTGTTGAATCTATATTGTAGAACTAAATAATGGGTCTTGTCTTGGGGTGAATTTGAGCATCACCCAATCCTCTTTGATATGGAAATGTTTTCCCCTAAGCCTCATGTTAGGTTTCTACACCAATAGGAGTCATAATTTTGAATGACTAAGGTTAAGCCTTGTAATATTGTACATACCTTTGCTTTCTACAAATGTTTTCCATATTAAAAAAATAAAAAAATGTAAAGAGGGTATGTTCTAAAAGAAAAATCAAAGGACAAAAAGAATGAGAAAAGGTAAAAAAATGGAAATATATGAACAAAAAAAAAAACAGAAGAGACCATGAAAGTGAGCAAGTCTAAACGCCACTACTATTTAATTTTATGCATAATAATGATTGTGTGCAACTTGTTATTCATGCCACAATTCATGGTAATCAAACTGTTTAATCTTAATTATAGCATGCTTTGAATTTTATGTTTATAGCTAGAGAATAAAATCTGATCAAACAGTTTAATCTTGGCAGATCATTAGATAGGTAGAGAAAATTAAAGGAGCTCACTGATTTAATATGAGCCCTTGGATGATATAAGATTAGAAATAGATATTTTGTTTTATTAAAGAAAAGATAGAATACGGGTTTGCTAGCCTAAGTGCACCCAAAGAAATGAAGAAAACATGTTAGGGTAAGAGATGGGTAAGTAGAAGAAAGGTTGCCGAACTACAAAGTTAATTGCATCAAAACACATGCATCATGCTTAGATACATATTTCAATATGTATGATCAATTATGAAGGCAAAAGAAAATGTTTACAAGTTCATGTGATTAACTCCCCCTCATTCATTTTTCCCCTTTACTTACTAATTTCCTATCCAAAAGTATGTTCTAGTACTTTAAATCCTACAAGTCAAAGAGGCTCAGAGAATTTCCCTGACTTTTGGTGGGACGTACCTTCGGCTTAATGGCTTATGGACACAAGTGCTAGAATCCCCTCCATTAAATTCGTTCCCCCCTCATCACCCTAAGAAAACCCCTTTTCCTAAGGTTAAACACCATTTACCTAGGAAAAGTGAAAACCCCCCATGTAAATCCCTTTTCACCAAAAAACCCATAAAATCCTTTTATCCTAAGTATTGAGAGTATGTACGCAAAAATTACAGTTTACCTTTTTACTTAAGGAAAAACCACTCCGCCACATTTCATATTAAGTATTAACTTTATTATATAACTCCCCGATGAAACCCTTTTCCCGTATGTTAACTAAATCCTTATGTAAATACCCCCAACCCTTAGTTTTAATAGAAACTAATACATTTACCCCATATCCCAACAAAACCCACTTAATTTACCAAATCTCGGTAAATCTAAGTTAACCCCGTCATTAAGACTAGATCGGGTGACCCCTCCGAAATACCGGCCAACTTCCATAAGCGGTGCGATGGCCTAGGAAACCGCCTCCCCACTCAACCCATCAAACCACCTACTGTTCATTCGAAATCACTCACCAAAAAAAGCCATCGCTCCATAAAAAGGCGGAGAATCCATTTTTTACCTTTTTCCGCCCATTTTCTTTGCAAACCTCTGTGAACCAGTGTGATCCCTGTAAACACCGAATTCACTATTTGAACTCTGAATTCACCCCTGAAGAAAGTTGCAGAGACCCCAGTCTACCTCTCAGTCCGTACCATATTCATTTGGACCTCTACAACTGCCTTGAACTCCAAAATTTGCAGATTATTCACCCAATTCCAGGTATTTCACCACAAATTACCACTCGCCCTTTCAAATTCGGAAAATGCTCAGTCTTGTACAATGTTTCAATTAAGTAAAATTGACTGAATAATAATTTAAATTAAAAAACCCACGGCCGAACCCTATGAAAAATCCCGGTTGCCGTGAAAAACCTTTTGAATAAACCTGTAAAGCCAAATTTAAATCCACAAGAACTAAATTATGGCTACCCCTGTTGCCTTGGACGTTAGACTTGTCACAACTCCCCTTTTGGACCTCAACCACCTTCCCTTGGCTGACAAGGATTTCCAAATTAAAGATACATCTACTCAGAACCTCCTGTTTAAAATCCATTGTTTAAGTAGGGATAGATACCTCAACCATGCTGATGATATTGGCTTTTAGGAGGCAAATTTGCCCAAATACCAATTCCCATAGGTACATGTTTTCCCTGAAATTGTCCACCAGTGCCATGCCTGTTACATTCCCAGCCTGAGAGCTATTATGTCCCTTGACCAAAAGATTCTATTCACCATTACAACTGATTCCATAAATGAAATGCTACAACTCCAACCAGGACCGAACCTAACCCTACTCTCAATTGGAGATTTTTTAGACCAATATTCCAAGTTAACTCCCTCTAGACTGGCCCAATTGTTCCAAGATTTCATTGTTGAAGAGCAGCACATTCCTAAAATCCCCCCCACATATGTTTATGCCATGTTCTCTGAAAGGGGCAAACAAATCATCACCATGATATCATGTGTCCTAGGCTACTCCACTGATGAATTTGTTGATGAACTTGTCCTGGCCTTCATGTCAATTTATACCCCAGGACAACCTCCTGCTGTTTTGTACAATTATGCTGAGTTCATAGCTGAGAGAATGCATGAACAGTTCACCAAGATGCATAATGAGAGAGTATTTAAATACTCATCTGTTCTATACCATATGTTTTTATATTATCAGCCAGACAAATTTCCTTTTCCCCTTCAGAAGCTGGATACCAAAGGCCAGCCCAGGTCTGTCATTTTTTGGACCCCACTATTCCATAAGTTTGAGTCACCATATACCTATTCAGATTTCATAGATTCTTTTGTTCATCCAGTCATGACTATGCTGACAGGAAGCCCTCCACCCAGGATAAGTCCAGAGATCAAAAGGGTCCTTTAGTTGTCTAAACAAAGCAAAGTGGGAGATTGGTACCTTCACCAAAACCACACAAAGATAAGAATTTATGGTTTCCAGCTTGCACTATATAAACTACCCAAATACCTCCCCATGGGGTTATTTTCTCTAGAGTACTATAGACAAATAATGAACTTTGATGAGATAAACTTTGTCTCGACCAAGAAAAGATCACAATTCAAAGTAAAAAACCAGCTAGGCCCCTTCATCTGCAATTCTAGAGAGGCAAGGGAGGAGGCAGACCAAATTTTGCAGCAAATGAAGTTCCAAAAGAGTTTCATGTGGAGGTATGACCCTCAAGAATTTATGACCAGATTGAGAGAGAAGGTCAAGTTGGGACCTTATATTCACCACTCCATACTAGAGATAGAAAGATATGCCAATCAGTTTGAGTGGTGGAAAACACTCTTATAGATAGAGACAATACACAGGTAGATGTAGAGAATGATTTATGTGACTTAGAAAGACAATTTGATGAGAGCTCATTTCTGCAGGTACCTGAACAGCAAGAGTCAGCCATGAGCACCCTTCCTATTATGTAAACTCCTCAGAATGAGGAAAAGAACCCCAAAAGGACCAGGGAGGAACCCTCAAGTTCAGGAATGGGCACATCAAATATACAATATGAGACCAGTGAGAGCAAAAGACCTAGGCTAAATCCTGTTTCAGAGTAGGAAGACACAGAAGGCTCAGTAGAAATAACTGATATTGAGTTGGACAGAAGTAAAGGCACAACTCCGTCTGAGTAAACACAGGGGCCATCCACATCACAAACCTAGATTTTGGAAAGGCAGCTAAGTGTAGAAGTATCCTCATTCTATATTCCTGTTGATAAGGATAAGGAAATAAAAGATAGATATAAAGAGATCAAGATGAGAAATGAGAAACTAAAGGCCCAAACTTATGCTCAGTATTTCAAACTCACACCTACTAATCAGACCAGGTTGATGTCTGCTTTTGACATCAAGGAGGGAAGATTACAGATGTCCTTCATAAAACCAAATGCACAACAGCCAAGGACATCAGCAGATTACAAGAGAATTGATTTTGAGGTAACAGGCTGGAGAGATGATATACTCCACCCTCACAGGTAAAGCTATAGTTGCTCATCAGTTACAGAATTCATTGAGCAATATCTTAGCTCAATATCAGTTAGAGAAGGCCTCCTCATAGGCCAAGGATACTAGAATCAAGTCTTTGGAAGACTTAGTAATTGAATTGGGACATGATCCAAAAGACATTAAAGCCACTGAGCAACTGATCAAGAGAAAGAACAATGACATTGCAACACTGAAAAAACAATTGAAGATACCTCAGCTGCAACATCCCCAAACACAGGAGGTCTTAGAGAGCCAAACCAGACATGAAGAGTTGATGGACTTGGTCCTAAAACTTAATGATCAGTTGAAGGAGACAGAGAAAGAATTGGCACTTTAATCCAATTAAAAAAAAGTGATATTGCCACCACATCTTCAAATGTCATCCCAACGGTCTCAACAACAATCCCTTCAACACTGGTAGCCTCATTGGCTCCCACAGCTCCCATGCCTACAACACAACCAGTTTCAATAGAGTCTACATCAGCAGCAGGTGCATCAGGAGAAAAAGTAGCAGAGTTGGTCAGAGCCATGGAGGAAATGTCTATTTAGGCTACAAAAATGAACAAACTGAAAGAAAAGGTGACAAGCTTAGAAATAGATTGCAAGCTTGCCAAAATTATGCACAAGGAATAAGTGCAGAAAGCTGCCAGAATGAATGAAAGATTAAAGGCCACGGAGAAAGATCTAAGACTAAAGGAACCCCTTGGGCAAGCTAAGGAACTATTATGGGCTAATATCATTGACAGAGTCAATGATATTTGGCCATCTATTCAAGTGATTTTTGAACAGATAGATCTGATAAAGATAGCTACATAAGCTATCCAAAAAACCAAGGAAGAACTAGGAGACATGCCTGAAGATGCTACCAGACTTATCCACTTCCTCAATAGTAAAAACAAGTATGAACTTCAAGAATTGGATATAGAGGATAGGACGGAAACAATTTTGGAGGTAAGAAAGGTCCTTTCCAAGAGAAACTTAATGTTAAACTTGGAGGACAAGTGTCAAAATATGCAGGTAGTAGTCGATAGATTTATGGCCAAGTTTCAAATTTTGAGAGAGAAAGGGTTATCCAGTCCCTTAGTCATAAATGACAAGCTCATGACACAACAGGATTATGATAACAAAATCAGAGAGGTGGCTAAAGAACAGGCTAGTACATCATCAATAAAGGCATTGCCAACAGGTAAAGTTCTTTACCAAACATTTGAAAACCTATTTTTCCTCCAGCGTGAGGTGAAACACCTATTCATCACCAAGCCTACTTTTGCTAAGTACACCGAGGCAGATGAGATATATAAGAGGATGTTGAAAATCAAGTTACCTAATGCTGAATTATGGGAAAAATTGACTGATTTACTATAGTAAAATGTAGTAAAAAGGTTAATGTATAGTCAGCAGGGTAAAAGGTAAAGGCAGGTCAACATGATTAAAGAGTATCAGTGTCGAAGTGTATCAGATGAAAGCCAAAAGTAACTAAAGCCTCCAACGTAAAAAACCAAACAACAAGGCAACATAAAAGGCTACAAACCAAACTATAAAGGCCAATGTTACACAGTAATTTGTCACCATCCTTGTTACTCCTCTTGTCGTACCTTGGAGGACCCATCCCGGGAGTTATAAGAAGTGACAAAGTCTAAAAACACTTACATTATGTTCCCCTGAGTATGTACTCCATGTTCCCTAAAGACACCTTCTGCAGATTATCCCTGAAAAGTGCTCTTTTTCCATTGGCGCAAGTCCACAGTATCCTACCCGCGCCAATGATGGAGATCCTCAAAAGAGGGCGCGACCATTGGCGCTCTGTCTTAGAGCAACAGTCGCGCCAACCAAATTTAGTCGTGCTTTTTGCCTTAACGCACGTCCGACTGTTGTTTCCTTCATTACATGGAGCTTTTCTGAAGATAAAAAATCAGTCTTTTGTCGAGCTTTATCCTATATCCATCTTTAATGGCTTTCGAGGATAATGCTAATCCACAAAAGGTGTCCCGGTTCATCGTATCCTCCTCCCTTCTTCATCTATATAAGCTTGTCATTATGCATTGGACAAGCTAGTGCTAAGTGCTAGTGATTTAGTGATAGTAGTGATAATCATTGGTCATGGAGTGTTAGATGTTGAGTTCTTGAGTTCTTGGAGGAATGCTAGTGAGTGCTAGAGAGGTTATGATGCCGGAGAGGAGATGCATTGCAAGACACATATAGTTACTCGCCCAGCCAGGAGAAGGGTCAACGTCAGAACAATGGTTGTAACTTTTCCTGTTTATTATTAATTGATGAGCGACTGCTATTATAGTTCCAATCTCATTGTCTATTATGGTGATGTGTTGATTTATTTCCTTTCTGACTGAAATATAGTTGTGCCTTGGTAGTTTTTATGTTGGTATCTGTCTCTTCCTTTGCATGTGCAGGTGTTCGTTTGTGATCTGTTGGAGCGAGGGAGCGGGGATATCAACTCTGCTTCAATCATAGCATTGGACTCTAGGTTGGTCTTCTTGATTCACCTTTGATGCATAACTAGGAACTTGCGTAGCAGCGTGGTTTGATTGTGGCTAGTTCTGTTATAGGCTAGTGGGATCGCCTCTGTCCGCAGAGGGGATTTACCTGACCAACAAATTGGCGACTCGGCTGGGGAGGAGCTATTTGATTTTTGTCTTGCATGTTAATTTTCTTTTGCTTGCTTGAGTGAATGAGCTTCCTGAGTCAGTTTTGAGTTTATTCTTTACTGTTTGACCCATCTGAGCACTGTCAACCCGACCTGAGGTCGTATCATTTATTTTTCTAGTTGGCAAGCTTAATTGGCGCGGTTATTTCACTGACAGTCGCGCCAGTTGGCGCATGTTGCTCAAAGGCAACTCGCACCAATCCTGTGGTAGCGCAAGTTGCAGGCTGACAGTCGCGCCAGCTCTGTAAATTTTGCCTGTGTGTGTGTGGAAAGCTCTTTCAGTCTCTTTTCATATCTCTTACAGCCTCTGGAACTGTGTTGAACCTCTGATTGACTGGTCTTAGCCTTTATCCCTCAGCTGTTTGCTCATTTCTATTGATTTTCGACTCAACCCTAGAACATCTAGTGACTTTGCATGTCTAGCCTTCTGTGGGAAGTTTCGGTCTCTTGATTATCCAGTCAGCTTGTTGGTTGTGTTCTGCACTTATCCAGTGATTTGTTAAAGCTTGATCTTCTATACTCTGAGTGCTTCACTTCTAGCCTCTTTGGATTTCACTCGATTTCATTCGAACTTAGATTACATGGTTCAGTGAAAGTCTTTTGTGTTGTGCTTTGCTTGCATGGTTCATTTTAGTGTTTCAAAAGTGGTTCTATTTCATTGAGTGAACTTGGATTGTGCATATCTCTTAAAATTTGTTTACATGCATCATGCCATCTTAAAGGAGAGAAAAACAAAAAAAATCTTTTGCATCATAAGTAGTTAGCATTTATTGTTATTTGTTGCTATTAAAAAGAAAAAGAAAAAATTTCATTTCTTGTTATTAGCTGCATTAGGGTCTTTGTTGTTTGTTGGGTGATCACTTCGTTTGTGTAAAAATCTCAACCCTCCTGTAGATAGAATTCATCGAATCAAATGATTTAATTTTGGCATATAGTTTGCATTTAAGAAGTTTTTGAGATATCACATACGGTAGGACCAGAAACTGAAACATAATCGAAGATAAACTTTAAAATGAACTCAATGAACATAACAACGCATTGGAACATAACGCAAATACTCTAGAGGTCTAGGTTAGAGACGTGTTCCGGCGTCTTTAAACCTGGTAGTTTATCGTCGAGTGGTTGGGTGATTCCTCCACGGTGAAACGATAGGTGCCAATACGGACTGTGCTCCCACGTACCGTCGAGTATATATTGGGAGACCCCTATAGGAATAAAGCCTTTATCCATAGGAAGCCGTGTCAGCCGCCCTACGATTCGCAATGCAGTGAACACAGCATTCACGAAGATTGACCACCCGTACCCTAAAAAGTATTCTGTGGTTTTGCGAAAAGTTTGGCACACCTTCTACCTAGAATTCCAGAGCAGTCACTTTTGATCCTTTTCGGACTCCCTAAACGAAAAGGTGCCTGTGAGCGTCTTGTCACTTCGTGCTCATTAAATATTCGAAGGAGACTAGAGTCATCTTTTATCCTTTTCTCGACTCTTAAAAAATGAAAAGGTTAAGTTCAGTGTCTTAAAATTTATTGGCCACGATAACATCTACCCAATTAGATTTTGTTTGCGTTAGCTTGAGTAGGATTATTTCTCGTTCAATGGCAGCCTTCCCGGCGCCCATCGGCCAAGGTGTTCCTCCTGATGGGAACCCTCGTCCATTTCCTTCTGTTGGAAATGTCGGTGTTCAGTATATCGCAACATTGTCTTTGCCTGGGTTGACCATTGGTTTACCCGTGTGGTTGTTTTCAAACTCGATGGTCTCAAGTGTGGTGACTCCTGTTCCGCCACCACCTCCTCCACCCGAACAACACCATGTTGATTCTAAGGTGGACCCCTTTCCTTCTTCACCCATTGCTGCGTCCTCATCTTCTATTTCGCCTGGTGAAACCGTGGATTTCACTAATCAGGTGGCTAAGACAAAGAAGAAGAAGACCAACAAGAAGAAGTCTCCTAAGGGAAAGGTCGCATCTACCACGAAAATATCTGAAGTGGAACCACCTTCTGCCACTCCGCGGAAGGTTAAGTCTCCTTGTCGATTATGCAAGGGGGACCACTTTCTTTCAGATTGTCCTGGTATTCCCAGGATCCTCGATATATGGTCCCGTGACCCGACTCACTCCGTGTCGTCGCCAATCGACGATACCTTGTCAGTTGGTAAGAGAAAAGGGAAGGTTCGTTTCCCTTGTCGACTTTGTGAAGGTAATCATCTCCTTCGCCTTTGTCCACTTATGGATGAAGCCTCCCGTCTTTTGGCAAGTCTGTCAGCTCCCTTACCCAAACTACCCGCTGGATATCAGCGTCTTTTTGCAGCAGCAGATCATCTCTCCACTAACCAAGTGATCAAACATGATTCCTCTTTAGTCCAGCCTTCTCTTCCTGAACCTACCTGTGCTCCGCCTGTTCCAGACCAGTCCCTGGTCGGAACAAGTATTGATTTACATTCATCATCTACACACCACTCTACCATCAAAGATGAACCATCTGAGTCCAAACCAAACGAAAGTCCACAGTTCCAGATTACAGTTGACCCGGTCTTTCAAAAGGTCCAGATTACAAGTGACCCGGTTTTGCCTACAGAGGTTCCATCTTTAGATGATCTTACACCTGAATCCAAACCAGACCAAAGTCAAGAGGTCCAGATTACAAGTGACCCGGTTTTGCTTTCAGAAATTCCAGCTTTAAATGATCTTACATCTGAATCCAAACCAGACAACAGTCAAACGGTCCATATTACAAGTGACCAGGTTTTGCCTTCAGAAGTTACCTCCTCAAATGATCTTATCACTGCAAAGAATGAAGATCCCACTGCCCAAATTCTATTTATTAACGTAGATGATCAAGTGAGCATCCCTCTTATTCCTTCGCACCAGGAAGAAAGTCCATCAGAATCATATCCGGCTGTCTATCCAATCCCACCTCTAAGCAACCTAGTTGTTTCCTTCAATTGGGATCAACTAGTTAATCCTCGGTTACCAGCCTCCATACCATTTCGAATTATAGTCCAAGTCTACCGCATGGTTATGGCCGGTACAATTATTGATGAGGGATCTCCTGTGAGTATCCTTTCTTCAACAGCTTGGGAAGCACTTGGTTCCCCACTGCTTCTGCCTGAGATGAGAAACCTTATAGGTTTCCATCGAGAAACTACTCGACCTTTAGGAATTCTTCCCAATGTACCTATTACATTAGAAGGGAAGACTATTCAAATGGGTGTCATGGTAGTCCAAGGTCCGTTAGATTACAATTTACTCCTTGGACGAGACTATATTTATCGCATACGTGCTATTGTGTCCTCACTCTTCAGAGTGATGTGTTTTCCGCATGAAGGAAGAACGATCAAAGTCGTAGACCAACTTTCTTTCCCCGGTTCGCACTTCACATATAGTCATCTACCATTCCTAAATGGTATTATTTCCACAGGAAATACCCCAGCACCCACCCCGTCATTCTGATGACGGCAGCTCACCCGGGCGCGTGACTGAAGCCCGGGGGGCATGCATCCTCCTTCAAAATCGAGTCTTTCCAAGTAAACCTTCATTCCATCCACTCCGTGAATGCCATGAAGCTTCGGGGGCATGTACCTCGATTTGTATGATCATGCTGGGGGCATGCAACAAAATAAAAATAAAAATTTAACAAGCAAAGTTCTCCATGGTTCAAGCTTGTGTAAAAATTAACCCATTTACATCCCGTGATTGCCTTTTATCTGCTAAAATTCTGCTAGATGAGCCTTGGTTGTTTCATTCCATCGCCACCATCTTTTTGGCCGATCATATGCTTTCACTTGGTTGTTTTTCCGTTCCTGAGGAACCGCAGCGATGAGTGGTTTGATTAGCCAGCCTCTTAACCTTTACATGTTTTCGAGTACGTTCCACCATTATCGGAACCAGTTGCTATCCCTTATACCACTTGTTCCTTCAGGACGAGTCACCTTTATGCTCTTTTCTGACTCGTAAAATATGAAAAGATTGCCGAGTATTTTGCCTTTTTGACTCGTTAAAGAAAATAAAAATGAAGGTCCGCTTTCAGCTCTTTTCTGACCATTTAAAGAGGAAAAGATTGCCGAGTCGCTCCTCTTGACTCGTTAAATGTTAATAAGGGGCGGTCGTTTTAAGTTCTTTTTATCGACCGTTAAAACATAAAAAGATTACCGGGTTTTTGTCGTTTCGAACTCGTTAATGGTTACGAAACGACGTGGTTTTGACCGCTTTTTTACTTTTTCGGGTCGAAATCACTAATTATGAAAAGTACTCCTCGATCGTAATGATCGGGCGGTTCTTTCGGGTATTATTTTATACTTTTTCGGGCCCGAGAGACACAACTTTACGAAAAAGGACATCCCTGGAGTTTCCTTTTCTGCTGTCTTTTCAAACTCTCTAAACATGAAAAGACACCGAGTTCTTCCTTTGTCAGACTCGTTAAAACTTAATGACATCGGATTTTGTCACAACACAAGCATATGCTATCCCCATCAAGCTTGTTAAAAATAACTGGGGTACTCGCCAGAAATGGCGGGGGGAAAAGCAAATTTTTGAACCACTACCGTAATGGCAGTATGTCGCTCTTGAACATGGCACTTTTGTTTTCGTGTCCGAGGTGGGGATATTTCATCTCATATCTTTCACTTGCTTCCATGGGCTTGGGTACCCTATTTGACCTGTCATCCACTCATTGCCTCGTCATCATGACCTTTGATACATTGATGTCAAATACTGCCAATTCCATTAATGTGCTGCCGATATGTTCAAGAGAAGTTGACCTCTGCAAAGCAACCTCCCTCTGATAGTTCGCACAATCTTGATTCACAACATTATCTCTCTGTCTCGTGTCGATGATGTGGGAAACATTATGGCCCACCTTCGTTCAAGGTCACTTCCTGTCGACTTCAACTCATTATCCAGGAAGTTGATCTAGAGACTCCTTTCCGGTGCCTTGGAGCTTGCATGCCTCAATGGCAGGTTCTTCGTGTTCGACGTGAGGTTTTCATCATTGGCCTCCGATCGAATGATTCTACGGGTGTTCGACTTCAGATCATTGATTCACGCGCCGTAGATTGTACCTATAGTACCTTGAGGGCCATTGTCATTATTGGTGGTACCTCTCGCGTCTGTTAACAGTTTCCACTATTGACTGGTAATCAGACGATGTTCGTGCATGTTCGACTTCAACTCATATATTCACATGCTTGAACTTGTACTCTTGTTTGGGTCGAGATGGAGCGCAAGACCCTGGATTGTGTCTATTGTAATCCAGGCGTGATTCTTGATACTTGACTCGTTCACTGGATGGCTGCGACCATACCTGAGTCAATCCATTGATCCTAACCAGATGGCTGCGTCCATACTATGGATCCAGATTATTTATGTACTCTCTTATGGATGGCTGTGACCATACCATGTACATCATGTCATTGAACTATCAGTCATGTCTCTTAATACAGATCCTCGGCGGCAGTAACTATATGTGCTCATGTGTGTTCTTGTAAAGCATTTCACCCCTCTCCACCTTTCAGACTTCATGCTTTAGGGGGCATCTGTTACACAGTAATTTGTCACCATCCCTGTTACTCCTCTTGTCGTACCTTGGAGGACCCATCCCGTGAGTTATAAGAAGTGACAAAGTCTAAAAACACTTACATTATGTTCCCCTGAGTATGTACTCCATGTTCCCTAAAGACACCTTCTGCATATTATCCCTGAAAAGTGCTCTTTTTCCATTGGCGCAAGTCCACAGTATCCTACCCGCGCCAATTATGGAGATCCTCAAAAGAGGGCGCGACCATTGGCGCTCTGTCTTAGAGCAACAGTCGCGCCAACCAAATTTAGTCGTGCTTTTTGCCTTAACGCACGTCCGACTGTTGTTTCCTTCATTACATGGAGCTTTTCTGAAGATAAAAAATCAGTCTTTTGTCGAGCTTTATCCTATATCCATCTTTAATGGCTTTCGAGGATAATGCTAATCCACAAAAGGTGTCCCGGTTCATCGTATCCTCCTCCCTTCTTCATCTATATAAGCTTGTCATTATGCATTGGACAAGCTAGTGCTAAGTGCTAGTGATTTAGTGATTGAGTGATAGTAGTGATAATCATTGGTCATGGAGTGTTAGATGTTGAGTTCTTGAGTTCTTGGAGGAATGCTAGTGAGTGCTAGAGAGGTTATGATGCCGGAGAGGAGATGCATTGCAAGACACATATAGTTACTCGCCCAGCCAGGAGAAGGGTCAACGTCAGAACAATGGTTGTAACTTTTCCTATTTATTATTAATTGATGAGCGACTGCTATTATAGTTCCAATCTCATTGTCTATTATGGTGATGTGTTGATTTATTTCCTTTCTGACTGAAATATAGTTGTGCCTTGGTAGTTTTTATGTTGGTATCTGTCTCTTCCTTTGCATGTGCAGGTGTTCGTTTGTGATCTGTTGGAGCGAGGGAGCGGGGATATCAACTCTGCTTCAATCATAGCATTGGACTCCAGGTTGGTCTTCTTGATTCACCTTTGATGCATAACTAGGAACTTGCGTAGCAGCGTGGTTTGATTGTGGCTAGTTCTGTTATAGGCTAGTGGGATCGCCTCTGTCCGCAGAGGGGATTTATCTGACCAACAGCCAACATCACCACAATAAAAGGGATAGCATGAAAGCAGTCCAATAGTTGTCTCTACCTTCTAGCAAGACGATATTTTTATTTCCTAGATTAAATCTCAAGTTAGTTTGGGATATTTTGTAATAAAACTTTTGTATAAATACTTCACAATTCGAGGTATGTAGGGTGGATTCTTAGACATTTCTATAGACTTCTTGATCAAAAGACTGTAAAGCTATTGTATCACTGACTAGACCAACAAGCTAGATTGATGAATAAAGACAAGATATTTCACAGGATTCATGTGTTGAGCAAAGTGCAAACAAGTATTTTCTCATGTTGTTGTTTTCTTTCTTAAAGTTTTTCCACAATGTATATCTGAATCTGAATGCTATAACTGGATTATTATCTCATAATTTGTTTAATTACACTATGTTTTAACAGTTAGGCATATAAATGTTTTCTACTGATATCTAAGTTAAGGAATTCTTAATTGCTCCTTAGTTTAGGTTGTCTCTTTATAATCTATAGCAAAGGATTCTTAATTTCCCTTTGTTTCTGATTACCCTATGTTCCTCGTTTAAGTCCCGGTCTGAGAATTCTTGATTGCTCTCTCACCCTGATTCAAACCATTTCACCCCTCTGGCCCAAAGACCTGCACTCTACTCTGCTATCTTTCCCTTTGAACATTCCCTTTAGTGAGTTAATCCATTTCTGTTGCCCTTCTATTGAATCCATAGCCCAATGGTCTAAAGACATCATTCTATCCATCTGTTTTAAGGATTCCACCATCCAATCTTCAATACAAATAAAAAACCCCCTGAACATTCAGAACTAGCCTAAAATCCCAACAAACAAAGCTAAATCATATAGAGAGAGCCCTCTCTGAGCCATAGGTTGGCTAGAGCCTATGCTTAAAGTTTATTTGTGGTTACCTCGGTCATTTTCTTTCTTTTAATAACTTCTAGTGAAAATTTTCAGTGATAACACCTCCAAGGAATTTTAAACTAAATCCACATTGGCTCAAAGATCAATCTCTCCTGGATGAAATTAAAACTCGATGGTGTCTCTTCGACTCAACATCCAAAGAATATCCTCCAATACAATTCCAAAATAAACTTTAAAGCTGCAAACAAGGTCATCTGAAATTGGGTTTAAAAGGAAAAAATGGATACCAAGACTTTATTGGAAACAAAGAAACAAATTCAAGATCCGATGGACAATGTGAATCTATGTTCTTTTTCCAGGAACTTTAAAAGAAACAATAATATATTTGGAAAAGAAAAGAAGCTCCATCCTTCTGGATAAAGAAAAAAATGGAGGTGAACAAGTCGGTCTCTCTGGTTCCAAGTTGAGGATGAAAAAACAAAGTATTTCAACCAGACAATGAATTTTAAAATGTCCTTAAGCTTAACCTAGAAATGTAAAAGGTGGATGGACAAAAAGTTTACACTTTAAATGAAATATCAAGGAGGGTTGTAATCATTTGAATAAGCTTTTCAGGGCAGAACATGGTGTAACAATTAACAAAATCCTGCACATTTCAAATCTCTTCTCGAGTTTCATTTATGAGGAAGGAAACCAAACTCTGATGGTTGAAGTCTCAAGCATTGAATTGGAAAAGGTTTTACATAGACTTCAGAAGGACAAAAGCCAGAGGCCATATGATTACCAATAAATTTCTATCTTCGTTGCAATGACTTCATTGGAAAATACCTCCTCAAAGTTATTGAATACTCTAAGATACAAGAAAAAATCTTGGCCCGTTTTACCTCCACCTTCCTTGGTCTAATCCCCAAAAAAAACAATCTGACCTCATTTGAGCATTTCCATCCAATCTCTCTAGGAAACGTTGTTTATAAACTTTTATTTCCAAGGTTATTGCAGTCAGACTCCAACATGCCTTATCTGATCATATCTCCTTGAAAAATTTTGGTTTTATTGAAGGGAGACATATCCATGAAGCCATAGGCTTTGCATAGTAAAGCCTTCACACCACACATACCGAAAAGAAAAAAATATGATCTATAAGGTGGATCTATCAAAAGATTTTGACAGAGTATGTTAGTTATACACCAGACTTCTCCTTCTACACCTGGGGTTTCACTACAAATTTGTAAACTAGATATATAGTTGCATCATATTGATATCCTTATTTATTCTCATCAATGGATCGACATCCCATTTTTTCACTCCCGAAAGAGATCTCAGGAAGGGATTTCTCCCTTACTCTTCCTGCAAATAGTTGGAGGACTTAGTAGGGCTATTTAGGATACAAAACAAAAAAATATATTATTGCAGGAATAAAAATCACTCAAACTTATTCCTCAACTCACTTATTATTTATAGCTAATATTCTCATCTTCTTGAATGGATATTTGAAGAATTGTTCTATCTTTAAATATATTATGGAACTATTCTCAACTTCCTTTGGAATGCAAATAAATCAAGAAAAATATTCTCTATTCGGAAATGACCTTGATGAAATCGATAAGGATCGAGTAAATATGGCGTTGGGAGAATCTCTAGAGATTTTGTGAAGCACTTTTAAAAACCTACATTGCCATCTGAAGCCAAATAACTACACAAAAGTTTATTGGTCTTGAATTTTGGCCAAAATAGAACTAAGTATACTAAACTGGTGCAACAGGTGGCCTTCTTGAGCAGGAAGGCTTGTGCTATGTAAAGTTGTTTTGGAGGAAATCCTAGTATAATTGGTTTGACTATCTTGTATTCTCATTGGAATTCTTCATTGCATCAAACAAATCACCCTCATGTTTTTATGGGTAGGGGAATTGGAAAAAAAGGCCTTTTTTCCTGACGCCTTGGTCCTTTGTTGCAATTCCAAAAGTAATGGGAGGTTGGGGGCTAAAATATTTGGTTTAGTTCTCTAAAGTTGTGGTAAAAAATAATGTGTGGAAGCTAATCCAAGGAAATGGTCTTTGGGCATAGGTTATGCTTCAAAAATATATATCTCTTTCTTCTCTTCTTGACTGGATAAGAGCTTTGGTTAAGAAATATCAATCTGGATTAGCCGTTTGGAAGGCGTGGTTCAATCCTTCCCTATTATAGAAATCGGGCTCTGATGGAAGGTAGGGAACAAAGCAAACATTCTCATTGGGAAAGACCCTTGGATAGTGAGTCAAAACAATCATATCCTTCCTAACCATTTAATTCAAAACTTAAATGAACACGATTATTTCACATTACTCTTAGTCAGAAATCTAGTCAATGGACTCCAAGGTTGGAGATTAGCAAAAGAGATACATCTTTAAGAAAATTAAGTTAAAGATTAGAGGAATTATATAAATGGGTTGGTGTAATGCTTGGTAAAAATCTCTAAGATTAAGGATCTCTTTATCTAGTCTCTAGTCTTGGTGGTTACTCTCCAAAAACATGATATTACTATCTGGCGCAATCCTTTAGTACCTTGGAAGCCCCTTGGTGGGAGGAAAAACGATGGAAATTTAAATGCCCTCCAAAGTCCAAGAAGTTCACGTGGTTCATACTAAATAAAAAAATTCCTACATGGGACATCCTTCAACAATTTTTTTTCAATGGACCAAGTTGATGCCCTCTTTGCTTGGAAAACTCGAAATCCATATTGTCCATTCACATTGGCAATATGAAAAGAAATAAAATATCGTGATGGGTCAGCTTACAGTTGGAAAGGAGATAGATTGGAATACTATTTAAAAACTTGGATTCAAGCTAAGCACTCAAACAAAGTAAAAGCTCTCCCTTTGATCATAACATGGGGAATTTGGTTGGAAGAAAACCATGCCCTCTTAAAAAACTATGGCTACTCTTACCTCTGTGTATTCATGTAAGGCCTTGCTATATATGTCTAACTCTCTATGCAATTTGTTTCCAACATTGCTGCAAATCCCCCCAATGTGGAAATTCAAAAGGACAAGTTGTGGGGTTTTTCTAATGGGACTCCTCGGTCTATCCCTTCAATAGGAGGAGTAGGGGGGATCCTTTTCTTCTCAAATTCACATTACTTGTTCTTTTCCTACAACATTGGGTAGACCTCCAATAATTATGCAGAACTATGTTCTCTTATGCTCCTGATATAACTTTCTCTTCACAAAAATATTCACTTGTTGCACATTTATCGTGATTTGATTAGATGAATGGAGCCTTCAGGCTTAGGAATTATACTTTGCTCCCAATATATTAGAAAATTATAACAAGTATCACATCTCTTACTTTTGTCTCCTCTAATCATATATACAAATGCAAGAATTTAAAAGGTGATGAGAAGTCAAAGAGTGGACTGGCACTGGACAAAGGCAATTGAAAGACTAAAAAATGCATGGAAGGCCACTTCTCAAAATTTTCTCTCAATCATTGGGTGTGATCACTAATATTTATACTCTCTTTTTTTTGATGATTTTTTATATATACTATATGATGTAAATATATTACTCAGCCTATTAGTTAGACACTCTACGACTATTTCTAAACAGATAGAAAAAAATTTAGTCATCATATGTACCTCTGAATGGACTGATATATAGGTGGTATATATGTACACTATTTTTTAGGATTAGAAGATCATTCATTGTTGTATAGATGCTAATCAACACAGATTTACAAACCTGTTGGGTTGAGTTTTTGTACTAGATCTAATAGGCTCATTGGAGCTTATTCTACTTCTTCATGGAAGCATTGTTTGAGCTATAGCCATTAGAATGCCTTGGCATATACAAATGTAATATTATTTACTATAAATAATATTACAACAATTTGCCCTTGGGGTTATATATATATATATATATATATATATATATATATATACCCCAAGGTTTAGCTCAAGTGGTCTAGAGCCAAACGTGAAGTTATTTGATATTGTTGCTAGTTGTTGTTGATCATGAGTTTGACTCTCTTCAATTCCCTTAATGTGAGGCCTTGTAATCAAGGCCGGTGGTTTACCATCCACGAAATGTGGGGAAGTACTCCAAAGTTTCCCGTGCCTTCATTCCAAGTAATATATATATATATATATATAACAAATTTTATGTATTATTTTAACATCAAGTTTAACATCCATTTATGAACTCTTCTTATTTTGACTAAAAAAATGTATGATCATAAATTTGCTTTTTACAATAAAATCATTATAAGCGTGGATTCTCATTTTTGGGAAAAAAATTAATAAATTATGGCAAAATTTATAGACTACTTATGAATAGTTAGCTATTTTGACTCATATACTTACATTCAATAAGCATTCAATAATGTAGAGCATATTTTTACCAATCAAACTACTCTAGATGGATATTTTTTTCAATTGTGCTTCACGGTCACTAAGTGGTCGCTACATCCACAAGGAATAATCCTGGCAGATCCACCTAAAGGGATTTACCCGTCGGCTTATCTGGTCAAGCCTAATCCCAAGGCGTTAAGGAGATTTGACCCTGTGACCTCCCACTCGGCTTAGCCTATTGCATATAACTTAATTTGTAATTCTCAACAATCCTATAAAATTGTGTTTTATGACAAAAGTCATGATCTATCTTGATGATGAGCCACAGTGGATGGCTCGAAACGTCGATTTAAATAATCATGGATGCGATAATCCCGAAAGAAGAAAACACTACACAGAAGACTAATCGCAGAAGCCTCAGAACAATAAAAGTCATGATGTCAGTTCAATTGAACATGCGATTATTGGAGCCAGGTTTCCAGATATATTGATTAAAATGTTTTTTTTCCTCTAGGATTAGCGTATTGCAGATAAGTTAATTTGAAAATTCTCAACAATCTTATAAAATTGTGTTTTATGACAAAAGTCATGATGTCAGTTCCACTAAGCATGAGGCCATTGGGCCAGGTTTGGAATTTCAACTTGTTTGAATGTTGATTTTTTTAAATCATTACTATAAATTTCAAGTTTTATGTAAATTCATAAAACATGGTTTATTAATTTTTTTTTCATCTTTAAAAATGTAAGGGTAAGATACACCCAAGTTAATTCAATTCAATGTAATAACTCCAAAAAGTAAATAAAGAAATAGGTCATGCCTTCATACAAAATAATATTAAATTTATAAGTTTTATATTAATAATTAATGATGATATATAATTATTTTAGTCTAAAAATATGACCAAATATTTTTAAATTGTAAATTCAATTGAATTATTTTTATTTATCTCATTCAAAGTTTTGCATCTATTAGATAGATTTGAAAACTATAAACGTTATGTGGAACATCAATTTTGAGGCTTGATGGGATAGGTTTGACATCACCATTTTCCCTTCTTCATCTTACCACCTCATACCGCATTCAAAGACTAAGCTTTATAAATAAGGAAACTTCATTACTTTAATAATATGATTAAAAAAAATTCAAATATTGGAATACAAATAGAGAGATGAAAAAACTAGTTACTTTATTTGTTGGTTTCTAAAGTCATTGCACTAAGGCTAAGAGATAAACTTTATGTACATTTCTCTATAGAACAATTTGGCTTCTTGGAGTATCGAAAAATACATGACACTATTGCTATAGCATAGGAATGTTTGCATACGATTAAAACAAAACATATTAAAGCCTTGATACTGAAACTAGATCTTGTGAAAGCCTATGACTGTATTGACTGGACATTCCTAAAGTTGGCTTTATATAGATTGGGACTAAAATTTAATGTGGTGGAGTGGATCATGGCTTGTATTTCGTCGGTACATTTTGTTATCCTCATCAATGGTATCCCATCTACTTTCTTCAAGGCTACTAGAGGATTAAGACATGGTTGTTCTCATTCACCATTATTATTCCTAGTTGTTGTTGAAAGTTTCAGTAGGATGATATTGGCGGAAAAAACAAGTTAAATATATTTGGGATCATGGTCGTAAGGCATATATCTATCACGCATCTCTTATTTGTTGAAAACGTTCTTTTGTTTGGAAAATGGGAATGGTAGGAGCGACTCAATTACTCCAAGGTAATTGAGAGTTTTAGCAGTGCTTCCGGTTTGGAGACCAACAAGTTGAAATCTCACTTTACTGATTCAAAGGTGGAAAATGATACAAAAAGGACTACCGAGTTCTTTAATATGAATAACTAGCCATTATCAAGTGGCTTTACTTACCTCGATTTTTTCTCAAAGCTACTGACTATCGAATTCAAGATTAGGTTTGGCTCGTTAAGAAAATTGAAAAGAAATTGATCAATTGGTTTTCAAAGTGGCTCTCTATTGGAGGTAGATTGATGCTTGCAAAGGCCTCTCTATAGAATCTCATGGTTTACTGGATGATGGTGGAAAAATTTCTTGTTAACATATTAAAGAAATTAAGAGCCATTATGGCAAACTTTATTTGGTTAGGATCAAAGGATCGACACAAATTCCATTTGGGTAAATTTGATGATCTTACTAGGCCGATTGGAGACGATAGATGAGGCCTAAGAAATTTCTTTTGGTGGTTTGGATGGGCTCTTATAATTAAGTCTCCGTGTAGAGTACTGTTTAAGGAGGGTTTATGGCATGATATAATTCTGGACAAATACTTCAAAGACTTGGGTGTTTATGATTGGATAAGGTCTCAGAACCAGTTGAAGGGGAACTATTCTTACATATGGAGAAGCTTAATTTCCATCAAGAAATGGATATTAGGGAATATCTAGTCGGTTGTGGGTTCAAGACAACTTATATTAGGGGGAGAGGATAACATAGTTGGGACATAAAGGTAGATTAACTTATCCCTTAAAGGACACTCATGTCAAAAGATATATTTTACTTATGTCGAATTTATAAACGAACTGATCCTGTAAGATGTTTTCAAGGATGGTCGACACAGGAAATAAGACTATCAAGTGAACAAGCTCAAGAGTGGTAGACATATACCCAGGATTTATTACATGCTAGGATTTTTCTAAACCAACATGCATATAACATTAGCTAGAACAAATTTGACATTGATGGTGTTGTTTTGGTCAAAGATGCATATTCACATATAACATAAACATATGCACAAGAGGAGAGACAATAGTAGTTTACTAAGATATGGAAATGGAAAGAACCATTAAAAATTAAGTTGTTCATTTGGCTAACTATCAAATAAAATACACTCATATGGGATAGTTTAAAAAGAAGGGGTTTTTTCTGGACCTGGTATGTGCACATTGTGTGAATCTGAAGATGAATCCACCATACATTTATTTATGCAATGTAATTTTTACAAGTGTCTTTGGGGTGAAGTGAATGAGATGTTGGGAATCCATTCAAATTGGAATCAACTCTCCATTAGTGACTATCTACTGGAATGGGCACAAAGGAATCACATGCATAAGGCACTTTCTCTTTTTATATTATGGTGTCTTTGGAAGAGGAGGAATACCAAATTATTTAAAGGGGAGAATCTATCATTCCCTTTTTGTTGCACACATTTGGTTGTATATTACTTAGAAACATATGATTCAGACAAGATACACAATCACAAAGTTAAACAGTTCCGGGGCCATGTAAGGATTTATGCCATAGCTTTTTGTGATGGGGTGTTACACAGTATTTTGTCACACCTCCTGCACTTCCCTGTGACATACCCCGAAGTTCCTGAAACATGACCATCATGCAGTGTACTCATTCATATATGCAACTTAGATCCTTCCTAAGAAATTGATTGGAAAATGCCTTGAGCTTCCCCTGAAGAAAATAGCTCTAAAACCTTAATTTGAGGATCGCCGCCCTTATGAGACCAAAAACAACGCTAATCGCCTGTTGCACTGTACTTGACCTGTGATGGCATTGCTCTGTTCATTTGTATACCCGCGATGATCCAAAAAAGGCAATTTTCCAAAAAAGGAGGAGAAGCTTCATGATCTAGAAGCTTCCATAGCGACGAGCTGGAGGTTGTTCGGCATAGATGAGGTTGAATTATCCAAACATGGCCTCTTGGTCTTATACCTATGACCTACCTCCTTGAGATGAGGACCTACTCCTATCTTTGGAGAGATCCTAACTCCCTTTCCCAACCTATATATTCATCCTCTCCCATTCCCAAATGGTTGGTCTATGCCTATTTGCACCCTTATGCTAAGATTGTGCCTATATGCTACTCATTTGGCTTGGAGAAGGAGTGCTTGGAGAGCTTAGCTTAGACTTGGATATTCATTCAAGGAGAGCCTATCAACATCAAGGCTTGGTTGTATGCTTCCCCTTATTTTCTATTAATATACAATTGTTGGTTCATTTTCCCTAAATGTATATGCTCATGTATCATTTAGCTTAACATTCCTTGATCAGTTAAGTAGGTTGCTTTTGAATATGCTATTTGTGTTTGCATGCCTTGCTGTGTCTTGATTTATTGTGTAGGTGCATGAAAGCTGAGAGCGGCAGGAATGAGCTCATGACGCAAGTGATTCAAGGTCTTCAACAAAGGAGATCGAGATAGCATCAGAACGAGGTAGGCCATCTTCTTCATCTCTCTTTTTAATTGCAACCTAGGAAAGTGTCAGTAGATTGTCACTTAGGTTGCTAGACCCACTCATTGGGCTAGAGGGACCGTCTCTGCCCGCAGAGAGGATTTACCTAGACAAAAAAATGGCGACTAGAATGGGGACCCTGTGATCATTTCCATTCAATCCTTCACCTTGTTTTTGTGATGAGTTTGGCCAACCATCCATTCCCAAACTTATTTGCTTGTCTGTGACTATTTTACTTTCTAGTAATTGCTTGAAGGTTCTTAATTTGTGTTGCTCTTGAAGATTTTTTGTTTTTTCTTTATCTTTCTCGACCATCGTGGTTTTTTCCTAGATAGTTGCAATGACATCGCGAATATGTTGATTACAGTAGCCATGATCACTTATTTCCTTTTAATAGGTGCGATGATATCAGAGGTTAAAGAAAATTAGGGTTTGTCTTCTTGTTTTCAGTATTTTGCCTTCTGTGAGTGGCTTACTAGTGTGATTTTAGTGTCCTTGTCTTACATGTTTGTCTGGTTACAACTACCTCTTGATTTGGTTTAAGTGTGTTTGGAGCTTGATTTGCCTTCTAGGGTTTTTAGGACTTCTAGGACATCCTTCATTCACTCATTGGTCTTCTCTTCAAAGATCAGTTACCCTTGTTCAAAGAGTCTTTTTGCGTCTAGACATATTTTGCGAGTTACTTTTGGTTCTTTGGTATAAAAGTTGTTTTCATTAGTGTTGAGTCGAGTATATGCTTTGAAATTCACTTTAGTTCTGTTTGGAAAGCAATAGATTACAAAATTGTTTGTTTCAATTGAACTTTAAGGAAGTATTTGCTTTGAATTTTGTGTTTCAAAAATCGAAAGTGAAAGTTTTTGTCTTTTAAGTAGTTTTCGAAGCATTTGTTGCATTCAAAATCATTAATATGAAAGATATTTTCATGACTATTGAGTTGTTTTCATTTTCTTTTGCTCTTTTGCACTAGTTTGCATTGATTGCATCTTTAGTGAAAAGAAAAATATTTTCATTTCTATGGCATTGCATTTGTTAGTAGAATGAAATATTAGATTTCATTTTATTGCATTGAAAAATTTGTATTGATTCTTTTGGATTGTTTGATGCATTGATTGGTTGTTTCTCCTCCTTTGTTAGAATAGCCTTCATTGAATGAAGAGTTTCATTTTCGTCATTTAGTCGCATTATAGGAAGCAGGTGACATCGTTGAGCCCTTGAAACTGAAACTTAATTCAAAGATAAACTTAAAATTTACCTCAATGAATCTAAGGTGCATTTGAAACATTAATGTTCATACTTAGTGGTCTAGGCTAGAGACATGTTCCGACGTCTATAAAACTTAACAGTTGTCATTCGCAACACTCTTGCATTAGACAGTGCTAGCACGGACTTGTGCTCCCTATACCGTTGAGTATATAAAGGGAGACCCTCATAGGTTGCAAACCTTTATCCATAGGAAGCCGAGTCTGCCGCCCTGTAAACGTGTCACACCGAGCACAACATTGGGGGAGATTGCCTACACGTACGTCAAGTCCTTAGTAAATTTATTTGCTAAGGTGTATATTGCAGTTCACGCTTACTTGGTACTCCTTTTTTCCTAGAGTTACCTGAGTGGTCATTTCGATATTTTTTGACTCCTTGAACTTGAAAAGATCATCAAGTAATTGTCCTTTCAAGCTTGCTAAACCAACGAAAGCGACTAGATTCACCTTTTCGTCCTTTTCTCCACTCTTAAAACATGAAAAGAAAAAGTTTTTGTTTCAAATTCTAAAATTAATTAACCACGGAACAACATCCTTCTTGTGGAAACACTCAGTATATCTTATGTTGATACCAATGGCAACATTTCCCGAGTCTACCAACCAAGGAAATCCCCCCTTGACGGGAATCCTATTCCTTTTCCTTCTTTTGGAAATGGTGGTGCTCCCTATATGGCTATGTTGTCCCTTCCTGGATTGACCATTAGCCTAACAGTTAGGTTGTTTTCGACCTTGGTGGTTCTGGGTGTCCAAACCACTTTTCAACCGAGTTCTCCTACACCTGAACAACATCAAACTCATGTTGGTCCTAAAGTTGACCCTTGGCTTCTTCGCATATTTCTTCACCTCGTTCTTCCTCTTTGCGTGGTGAAATTCTGGATTTTAGTAACCAGGAAGCTAAAAAGAATAAGAAGAGGATGATGAAGAAGAAGCAAAATAAGCAAGGGGCTAACCAAACAATTATTGTTACAGATGCAATTGATGTAGAAAAATCTTCCAACCAGCTCCATAAAGTAAAATTCCCTTGCATGTTATGTAAGGGTGACCACATTCTTCAGAATTGTCATGGTATTCCCAAGGTCTTAGAAGTGTGGTCTACAGGTTCACATCGACCTTTGTCATCAGCTTCTGGTGATCATGTCGGTGATAAACCTTCAACTAGTAACAGTAAAGCCTATGGGAAAAAGGGAAAATTAAAATTTCCTTGTAAGTTGTGTGAAGGTAATCATCCCATTCACCTTTGTCCTCTTATGGATGAAGCTTTCAAAGAGTTAGAAAACCTTCAAACTTCTCAACCTCGTCTTCCGACTAGGTATTGAACGCTTTGCCCTAATCCTTCACTAATTGATCCAACGATTGATCAAAATTCATCTCTGGTCAGCCCCACTCTCTCTGAAAGTGAGTATCGTGAGTCCATTCTTGACCAATCATTGGTTTAGAAAATGGTAGAACTGACTCCACCTTCAGTTAACCGTGCCTTTACGGTAGAGAGTGAACCTCGTGCTACTCAGGTTCTTCTGGTTTCTTTAGTTTTAAATGAACTAGAAGGAAATCCTCTCGTTCTTGAGGTGCATGAGATAAGTTCTCCTATTCCCATAGAGCAAGAGGGAAACTCTCACGTTCCTACGACACCCCCTCCGAGTAGTTTAGTCACTTATTTTGATTGGAGTCGCTTGGCAGGATATTGCTTTCCATCTTATGTGCCTTTCTAGATTACTGTACATGCTTATCATATGGTCGTACCTAGCACAATCATAGACGAGGGTGCATCTCTTAGCATTCTGTCCTCAATTACTTGGAAAGCGTTAGGTTCTCCTCAGCTTGTCCCCGTCACCCAAAATCTGTTAGCTTTTAACATAGGAACTAGTCGGCCATTAGGGATCCTTCTTAAGTTGCCTATTACTTTGGGAGGAAAGCCTGTGTATATAGATGCGATGGTTGTCCAAGGTCCATTGGGTTTTAATCTACTCCTTGGGCATGACTATGTTTATGTCATGGGAGCTCTTGTCTCTTCTCTCTTTCAAGTGATGTGTTTCCCGCACGAAGGAAGCATTGTGATCCTTGATCAACTTACATTCATTGGTCCTGAATCAACTCCCACTCAACCATCATCCCTAAATGATTCTTATGTGCAAGCGATATCACCCCTGCCACAGGTTAATTACGTGGCCACCTGTTCCATGCCCACATTTACTGATGATGTAGTAGGTGATGTAGTACACCATGTAGTGGGGGCATTGGAGCCTGATTTTTCATTTGGATCCATGGACATGTATCCCTTCCAAAGAGTTGTTCTCCTATCTCATGAGAAACTCTTGGAAGCCATGGCCTCTTTTAGTCTGTGATCAAAGATGTGGAGCAAAGTTCTTATCTTGTGTCAAACTCATTAAAAATGAAACAAGGACCATGAGGATAGTTATTTTACTATGTCAACTTCATTAAAAAATGAATTAGGTCATGAGCATGGTTCTTTTCTTGTATCAATCTCATTAAAAAATGAAACAAATCCCCTTCCAATTCAAGTCTTTGACTAAGATCTCGTAAAATCCCAGTCAAGTCTTTCACTCGATCTAGTAAGTGAACCTTCATTCCATCCACCTGTTAGTAACAAGTAGTACACTTAGGTGAATGAAATGAAGCTTGGGGGGCATGTACCTCGAATTGAGTTACTATGACGGGGGCATGAAAACTTATTTCAAGCATAGTTTATCTTTGTTTCAAGCTTGTGTAAAAATGAAACCAAATCCAAGCATAGTTTTTTCTCATGTTTCAAGCTTGTTAAAAAATAAAACCATCTTCAAGTATACTCAAGCATAGTTCCCCATGTTTCAATCTTGTGTAAAAATGAAACCATTCCCACTTCACATCTCGTGATTGCCATTTTTATTAGTAGATTTTTGGCAGATGAGCCTTGGTTTGTTCATTCCATCGTCACCGTCTCTTTGTCCGATCATATGTTTTCACTTGATTCCTTTACCCTTGCTTGAGGAACATTTGTGATGAGTGGTCTTATTAGCCAGCCTCTTGACCTTTACATGTTTTGAGCAGTTCCATCATTACTAGAAGCAATTGCTATCCTTTTATACCACTTATTCCTCGAGGAGGAGTCATCTTTAAGCTCTTTTCTGACTCTCGAAAAATGAAAAGATTGTCGATTATTTGTTGTTTTGAACTCGTAAAAGTAAATGAAATGACGTCTACTCAGTATACATTTAACCCTTTTCTGGACTGAGATAGAGTATTTATGAAAAAGGAACGGCTTGGTCAATAGGGTCAAGAGGTTCTCTCGAATATTGCTTTCTACCTTTTCGTGTTCGAGGGAAAAATTACGAAAAGGGAAATGATGGAGTTTTCTTTTTCATCTCTTTTTCAAACTCTCTGAATGTGAAAAAGATACCGAGTTATTCTAACATCAGTCTCGTTAAAATTTTACGATGAAATACTCGTCACCATGATGAGACCAAGTTTCTCCTTCCCAGGACTCGTAAAACTTACTAGGATGGATTCATTTGAAGGGTGAATTTATACGGCAAGCATATGGTATCCTATTCAAGTTTGTGTAAAAATAAAGAGGTACTCACTAGAAATAGTGGGGGAAAATGTGAAAGTGAAACAGCTCTTGTATAGGCAGCATGTCGCTCTTGGACATGACACTCATCTATTTCTCATGTCAGGTTTGGGACATCCTCACTTAGTCATTTGTCCTTCCGAGTTTGGGTGATCCATTTAGCCTCTCATCTGACTATTCCACTTTGTCATTATGACCCTTAGTCGTATGTTGAGTCTAATGTTGCCACACTTCAGAGTCGTGTCACCAGTGTTCAAGGGAAGTCTTATCTGCAGTTATTTACCTATATATTGTCTGACCCACTATTATAGTCTTGGATATTATTCACTTCGTTCCATTTTATTCCTTGTTTCATGTTGATGATGGGGGACTCATCATTGCCCTCCTTCAACGGGTCGCTTCCTGTCGACTTCAACTCATTATCCAGGAAGATGACTGTTGGGTCTTACTTACTGATGTAAATCAGGCTTCAATTTATCTGTCAACCCGAGTAGGTACACTTAGAGGTGCCATCTAATATATATAGATCTAGAAGGATTTAGTTTCTAAATTATAGCTTCATGTGGAAAAATCAACAATGCTCTTTTACAAGAGGTTTCTCTTTGTCTTGTTAACACTTAAGCATTTACTTAAATGAAACAAATCTAATTGTCTATATGGAAAACATAGTCCTAATTACTTATCACACAAAATAGTGAATGAAATATGTAGCTTAGGAGATCAACAATAGTGGAACCTCTTACAAGGTTCAGTCAACAAACTACCAATTTAGCTTTGCAACTACAAATCATAACTAATGAACAACAAACTATAGATCAAGTTATGAGATAAAAACCATGAAATAGCAAGCACAATTGTCAATTTTGAGATGAATATCAATTGAGGTTTTCTTACAAAACTCTTTTACTAACATAAGTGGATCTCTTCAATTAACAATTTCCAATTTTATAAACTTGCAGCATATGAATTGAATGACAATTCTAAGTATCAGATCTATCTATGTAATTGTAAAAGAGAATTCAAGGAAAAGTGTACCAGCTCTGTAGTGGGGGTCCTCCACACTTTGCAAGCACACCTTAGACTAATTAAAATGAGGACAACTACTGGATCTGAAACATAATTATGGACTCCAACATTGTATCTCTATATTCAAGTCTGGAAATAAAAAATACATAAAGTGCGTTCCTAAGTTTTTCATGTATCAACAACTACTAAACTACATAATTCTCCTTTTGAGTTATTCATCGTAAATATTTACAACAAGAGGAAGTTATTCGTACTCCTCATAATCCTAATGAAATCCTAACAATTACATCAAAGGACGTCGAATTAGTTCAAATCCTCAATTTGAGCAAAATCCCAAAATTAGCAAAATTTGTTCACAAAATTTGGAATTTCTGCTAGAATGGTTGGGTTTGACCAGCGTTGACCGACAACCTATAATCTTCAAATCCAAGAGTGGATAGGTATTCCACCATCCTTGTACATTTAGGATCAAACCCCAAGTCTTCGAATTTGCCAACCTGTCCTACAACATGTCAAACCACGGAGCCATTACAGGAAGTTACAGCAACTTGTAATTTTCTGGAAATTTTCAATTTTAACACAAAAATTCCTAAGATTAATTCCAAGATAAAAATAATGGAAATAAAATTATATCAATCAGTTTCTAAGGAATATGGAGGAAATTTAAAGGCTAAATAAAGGAAAATTATGAATAAAAGAGGGGTTTTACATAAAATAATTAGTCATAAATTGGTACCAACATCTCCCCCAAACACAAGACTTTGCATGTCCTCATGCAAATGAATTCTAACTTGTCAAACCATTCCCTCTGCTTCTGCTTCTGCCTCTGCCTCTGCTGCCTGGAGTAAAGCATCGATGTTCATCTGGGTCTTGTATTCAGTTTTCAAATTTTGGTATTTAGTTTTGATGGCCTTCTTTTGTTTGTATAATTTATAGGCCTTCTTACCAATCTGAAGCTTATAGGCTTGGAGTCTCCTGACCTTCTTATTCAACTTCTCATTTTCATCCCGAAACTTTTTACTTTGTGTTCTAAGGGTTTCATTTTCTTTCTTCACAACTCTTTCCAGAATTTCAGATTCCATAAGTTGTTGCTGCAATTTTTCAATTTTCCTTTCCAATTTCCTTTTCTTTTTGCCTGAAAATTTTTGTTCCTGTGGTTCTTCCTCCTTGCCCTTTGTTTCCAATTCCTGTATATAATCATACTGAGGCTATTGTAAGATGTCATCTTCTTCCAATTTTTTCCCTTTTTGTCCAAATTTAGTCTTCCTAGACCTCCTTTCATAGGTGGTAAAAATCTTATCCTTCTCAACTTTCTCAGTTTCTTCCCTTACCATTTTTATGGTTTTTACATTGCTACTAGATGGAGCAGAGGTATTAGGTATGTGCTCTGAAAATTCCTCTTCTACATCATCCACATCAACCAATAATTCTAGATCTTGTTGCTTTTCTTGTTCCTCTTCATCTGCTATAAATTCATTAGCAACCAAAAATCTTTTCCAGGATAATCCTATCTTCTGCAATTCAAACTCAATTAAAATTTTCACCAAGCCAAAATGATATAAGCTCCTATCCATGTTACTTCTCTGTTTTTGTATAGTTTTGGACATCTTAGTTAAACTCTGCAGAAGAAAATAAGGTAAACTTATAACACAATCTCCCCTCAGATGCATCAACAATTTAATATGATAAAGAAACACTATATTGTATCTGCCCTCACATGTTATGAATTTTTGAATCACATAGACTATTTCATCCCAAGGATGAACAAGCCAACTCCTAGGAATTCCTTTCTTCCAATTAACTGCTGATACTCTTGATTTAGATACAAAATGTGTCCAGGATTTCTCCTTAAACTGCTTAGTTTTGAAATATTTCTCTCCCTATGGACTTATGCCTATAGCTTGGGCAATTGTATCCTCTGAAACTCTAAAGGATAGGTTCCCTACCATGGCTCTCTCTCCAGTGAAAGAAGAAGCAAATTCCCTGGTTGTTAACTCATTGTGGCCGTTAAATTTTTCCAGAAAAACTAACCACTGTTTTTCTCTAAGGATGTCTACACAGTCTTTATGCAGTTTAGAAATATCAATTTTTTCCGATTCGGTTCTATTTGCCATGAGAATTATTTTACTTTTACCCAGCTTTGTAAGAAAATTTGACCAAGTTTTTTTTTTTAAAACTACCTAGTCCTACACTCACCTAAATGTCGTTCTTTTGCCTTAAATTTCTCATCTCTGCTGGAGTGAAAACGACTGTTGTCCTCAAATGGAATCTCCTTCTTAGTTCTCGGCTGGTCCTGTGTAATTTTTCCCTTAAGACTCGTATGTTGAAATTTCCATTGTCAACATACTCGTAGCTCTCGTTATTACGCTTCACACATACCCCAAGGAGGGTTTCTCCGACTTTTGGGGTTCCAGAAACAGATCAAATTCTTGTCTACACATTCGGCTTGCTCTCCGTATTACAATTCATGCATACCTCAAGGAGGATTTCTCAAGCGTTTAGGGTTTCTAAAAACAGAGCAATGTTTTTCGACGCATTCGGGCTTTATCAAACATTAATGAACACAACATTCAACACTAATGAACCTTTCCTACAATGTTCAATAGTAATGAACCTCTCCTACAACACAATACTCAGTGATGATAAGCTCGATGATTATGTGGAACAATCACATTCAAAATGATGTGCTTCGGCGTAATGGCATGGTATGAACCCTGGCTGAGATCATGAATAACTACGAAATCCCTGTTATAATGATACTTTGTCATAATATCCCTGTTATAATGATATTTTGTCATAATATCCCTGTTATGAAACTATCCGTTGATCCTTGTTATGATGACACTTTGTCATATCATCCCTTAATACCCTTTTCAATCAAAACGTTTCATCATAACATATGCATTTCATAAAAAAAAATTGATTAAAAACCATAAAATTTTTGCATTTAAATCTTTGAACCTGTACTGCTTACCTCATAAATGTCTGATTTGTGTCTGTGTTTCACTAGATCTGACTAGGTTTGTTTTAGTGAATCTATTGGCACATTTGACTGATGTATTGGAGTATAGGTTTATGGATCGACTTGTTATGTACAGGATAAAGAAATAGGATATATAGGTTAGGATGGATAGTTTTTAAGAGTAGGAATAAATCTTACAAGAATAGAATACAAAGTATAGGTTTAGGGATCAGGCTATTGGGCTGAGTGAAAGATAGGCTAAGTGAATATGATATAGGATAGGTTGAATGATTGAGAAACTAAAATCAATGAATATCATTAAGCACTATTTAAAAATTGAAATTAATAAAATAAATTCAAGTATTTAAAATGAAAATTTCTTACAGCCTTCAGATGTTTCCTTGTTGAAATTTAACCCTGCTTGACTTATTTGATGTGTACAGGACATGACATAATCTGATGATGCAGTCTTCTTCTTCTTAACAGGTCCCTTCTAAAAGATTATCAAGCAACAGGTCCCTTTGCTGATGTGTTCTAAATTTAGATTGAACAAATCCTTCTTGAGAAATAATGAACACCAATCCTCTGTTGAAAAGTCCATTGAAGAATGAAAATAAAACAAATTCCTTCCTCTGCTGTAATGAAATTCTGAAAATAAGGAGATGCCTGTAAGAATTCGAGTTTAGAGTGTGTCAGAGTCTCGTTTCCACATCTAAACTGTTGTCTTTGTTTTTGTTTTTGTTTTTTGTTTTTTGTTTTTTGTTTTTGTTTTTTGTTTTTGTTTTTTGTTTTTGTTTTGTTTTGTTTTTTTTTTTTGTTTTTTTGTTTTTTTGTTTTTTTTTTTTCATTTTCGTTTTTGTTTTTGATTTTGTTTTGTTTTTGTTTTTGTTTTTGTGTTTTTGTTTTTTAGTTTTTTTTTTTTTTAAGTAGAAAAATGGCTAAGGCATAGATATCACAGCGGAGTGTTGTACTATTTGAACCTCATTTTGCTGTGTCATTGTTTTCATGAAATCTTCTTTGTTGACAAGTTTATGGTAGATCTTCAGCCTGTGTCCATTTACTATAAATGTTCGGTCTTCTTGGTCAATGGTTCCGAGTTTCACTCATCCATTCTCGAAAACTTCAAGTATTTCATATGGGCCCATCCAGTGTGTTGTAAATTTGGCTTTATAATCTTTAAATTTGGAGTCAAATAATAGAGCACAGTCACCAACTTTAAACTCCTTCTTCTTGATTAGTTTATCGTGCCACTGTTGTCTTTGTTGCTAGATCAATGTTGTCCTTTCTACTGCCTGTTGTCTCATCTCATCCAGCTGATTCAATTGGATAATTCTTTCTTGCTATGCTTCAGAGAGTTCAATGCGTAAGTCTATCGTCAATTTTTAAGTATGTATTTGAAATTCTATTAGCAGCATGACTTCTTTGCCATACACCAGCTAATAAGGTGTAAACCCTGTTGTGTTTTTCCAGGTGATTCTATATGCCTAGAGTGCCTCATTGAGCTTATCTGCCCAATATTTTCTATTTGTTGCCACTATTTTAGTCATGATCCCTTCCAATGTCTTGTTTGTAGATTCCACTTGGCCATTAACCTGTGGATGGTAGGGTGTACTCCTTCTATGTTTGATTTTGTACTTGTCAGTGATGTCTTGAACCAATCTAGAAGTGAATTGAGTCCCTTGGTCTGTTACTATCTCTCTGGGCACTCCATATCTAACAAATATTTCTTCAAAAAGGAAATTAACTACTGTTTGCTCAGTTGCCCTTACAAGTGCCTTTGCTTCTGCCCATTTAGTCACATAATCTGTACATACCAAGATGTACTTTTTCCCCTTGGAAGGTGGATTAATGGGTCCAACAAAGTCCAAAGCCCATTTTTCAAATGGCTCTAGATGTACCTATGGCTGTAGTGGCATCTCATCTGAGGTAGTTGGTCTACCCATGCGTTGGCAACTGTCACAACTTCTCACATACTTCTTTGAATCTTTGAAAATTGATGGCCAATAGTAGCCAAGGCTAAGGATTTTGTGTGTTGTCCTCTTGGCTGCAAAATGGCCACCACAAGGTTCATCATGACAAGATTTTAGTATGTCAATAATTTCATCCTTTCTAATACATCTTCTAATAATTAAATCATAACCAATATAAAACAATTCTCCATTAACCCATGAATATCTTTCACTTTGCTTAATTAATCTTTTCTTCTCCTTTGAGCTGAATGATGGAGGTATATTCCCTGTGGAAAAGTAATTAGGTAAATCAACATACTATGGTGTTAATATTGAAATTGCAAATAAATTTTCATCGGGAAATGAATCTTCAATTGGAACAACTTCACTTGGATTTTGTAGTCTAGAAAAGTGATCTGCTACCTGGTTCTCTTTCCCTGGTCTGTCCAACACTATGAGATTAAATTCTTGTAGTAATAATAACCATATTGTCATCCTGCCATTAGTTATAGGTTTGTTCATTAAGTATCTAATGGTATAGTGGTGAGTGTGAACAAAGATTTCATAACCAATTATGTAGTGATGAAATTTGTTCACAACATGTATGATTGCAAGCATTTCCTTCTCAGTTACTGTGTAGTTGAGTTCAGTAGGAGTCAAATTTTTACTAATGAAGTAAATGGCATAAGTTAAACCATCTTCTTTCTGCCCTAATGAAGCCCCTACTGCTGTATCAGATGCATCAATGGAGATGTGAAAAGGTGAAGTCCAATTGGGTCCCCTCAAAACTGGAGCTGTGGACAATTTTTCTTTAAGTTTCTCAAAAGCATTTTGACAAGCATCATTCCAATTGAAAGATACATCTTTTGCAAGAAGCTTAAACAAAGGTAATGCTATCTTACTAAAGTTTTCCGTAAATCTCCTATAATAGCTTGCATAACCAAGAAAGATTCTTACATCTTTTTGATTTGTTGGAATTGGCAATTTGACAATAATTTGAATTTTGGTTTGATCTACCTTGATTCCCTCGGAAGAAACATGATGTCCTAAGACTATTCCCTCATTCAACATCATATAACATTTTTCATTACTTAAAGACAAGTTTGTTTCTATACATCGTTTTAAAACTTTCTCAAGATTTTGCAAAGAATGGTTAAAGGAATCACCATATACTGAAAAATCATCCATATATACTTCAACAGATTCATGAACCAGATCAGCAAATATTGCTAATACTGCTCTCTAAAATGTTGCTGGAGCATTGCACAAGCCAAATGGTAAAACTTTGTAGGCATATGTTCCCCATGGACAGGTAAATGTTGTTTTGTCTTGGTCTTCTAAGGCTCTGCTAATCTGATTGTAACCACTAAAACCATCCAGGAAGGAAAATGACATTTTTCCAGCTAATGTATCCAAAACTTGGTCAATAAATGGCAATGGAAAATAGTCTTTAAGGGTGGCTTTATTCAGTTCTCTGTAGTCAACACAAACTCGCTACTTACCATTTTTCTTGGGGACTATCACTAGTGGAGATACCCACTGCCTGTCAGAGATGGGGTAAATGAAATTTACTTTCAATAGCTTCTGCAATTCATCTCTTACAATCTCTTTAAGCATGGGGTTCATCCTTCTCTGTGGCTGCCTCACTGATCGAATACTAGTGTCTGTATAGATATGGTGAGTGCAAGTTTCTGGGTGAATTCCCTACATGTCAGTGTAGTCCCAAGCAAATGCCTTTTGGTATTTTGTCAGCAAATCAAGCAATTTTTGTTCTTGAGATGAATCTAAAAATGTTCTGATGTTCAGTGTTTTTCCTGGGCTGATTTCTACAGTCTTGCTTTGTGTGTTTGTAATGGAGTTGATTGGAAATATATCTTCAAATGATGTTTTCAGAGAATATATAGTACATGTTTCCTGAAAGATCTGTGCCAATATTTGATCTGCAACTATGTATTGTTCATTCCTTAATTCCTCTGAAACATCAGGTTGAGAGATAAACATTTCCACCAAATCTTCATTATTGTATTCCTTGAAATAATAAATTTGATTGATGCTTAAAACAGATTGTATTTCTTCCCTATCATTGTATTTATCATCAAGCCATAAGTTATATGTTACTGCTGGAACTTGGGCTAATGGGTATAAGGTAAGTTGTTTTCTCTCCGTTCCTCTGGAAATGATCATATTACCCAATCTACACCCAATAAATGCATCAACAGTTTCCAACCACGGTCTGCCAAGTATGAGAGGATGTCCTCCTAAATTTGACTTTGGCTGGAGAACTAGAAAATCAATTGGATACTCCCAAGGGTCCAGTGAAAAAATCATATCTTCCAATATCCCTTTAGGAATGACTTTAGAGCGATCTGCTAATTCCAAAACAATTGGTGTTGACTGTAAATTTGTCAGTTGTAAGGTTTTCATTGTATCCGATGTCATGACATTTATTGCAGCTACCAAATCAATGAGAGTATTTGGAATGGAGATTTTGTTGATGATTGCTGTAACTCTAGGTATACCAGGGTCAACATATTTCTCCATAGAAATGACATTTGACATAAGGCCAACTAAATTGCCAATAACGTGAATGGTCTATGGATTAAATATTTTCTTTGTAGGCATTTTAAGACAGAGTTCTTTGATGGCTTTGGTATAGATTGGAATATCCTTAATTGCCTGGAGAAATGGAATTTTTACATACACATTTCTCAGCTCATCCAGAACATTGAATTGTGGCAGAGGTGTGGTTAATTTTGGTTGAAGTAACCACTCAGGATAAGGAGGTGACTGCACTGTCCTAATTTCTTTACCTTGTTATAAATCATCTTGTTTACTGCGTGTTGGCAATTCATGTTCATCAGTTTTATTCGAATTCTCTTTCACTGAAATAGGTGGAGGTGAAGGTTCTATGTGAAGAGTTCGACCAGATCTAAGTTCTATGTTTTTCAGAGGTAGAATTGGATACGATGGTCCCTCATCCACACTGTACGCTGGTCTGTCGAGTCGATTATTTGGATTAGCTACTAGTTGAGCAAGTAGTTGTGTAGGTTTAGGAGGTTAATTAGATGGTAATTGTAGCTGTGGTTGATTCATTGGTGGAGGAGCAAGTAAGGTTTCCTGAGGATTTTGTTGTTGATAAGCAATTGGTTGCTGAGGGTATTGATGTGTGTACTGTGGTGGATATGGCTGAGAGTATTGTTGCTTATATTGTTGAGGATATGGGTTTGGAAATGACTGTTGATATTGCTAAGGTGGTTGTTGAGGATATGAATATCCTCTCCATCCCTGTTGTGGATAAGATTGCTGCTGCTGATTAAACCAATTTTTCCATGGCATAGGTACATTCCAAGAATTCTGAACATGCATTTGATAATTTGCTGGATTTGGATTTTGAAACATACCTAGAGGTCTTGGCTGCCATGGTCTCCGAGCTCCCACAAAATATAATTTCTCCATCTTTGCATTAGCTTCCAAATTATAACTCTGCAAAACTTTCATCTTAGAGCAGTCATTAGTGTCATGATTTTCTGTACAAAACCCACAGATCTGAACATTATCTAATGGAAATTCTCTCAAAGCATGTTTTTTTCGGCATTTGGGATAAAATATAGAAAACACTTGTTCTTGTTCATCTTGTCTTTTCTTTGCTTTCAAAGTGTCTATTTGATTTCCCAAAGTGCTTAAGAGGTCTGTTTTAAAATCTTCAAATAGATTGCCTAGTTCAATTCTGATAATATTTCCCGTGGCAGATTTAGTGATTCTAGGTGTCGTAGTTCTTCTTCCATTTCTTGCTCTACTTCTGGAGTACTTCTGACACAAGTTAGAAATCTCATCAAAAGGTAAATTAGAAATTTCCCCTTTACCCATGAGATTGAGGTCATCTAGATATTTGTCCCGGATGCCCTTAAGAAATATTGTTCGAATAAGATCATCAGACATGGCTCTATGTTTTGATTTTTGCAAATTGTATGAAAATCTTTCCAAGTATTCTTCTAAGGTCTCATCTTCTTGTTGATTCATTCTAAAAGGTTGATACGTTTTCAAAAATATTTTTCTTATGTTATCCCAATTAGTGGCTGTGTTCACCTAATCCCATGAACCACCTAAGTGCTGCTGCTTTTAATGTGGCAGGAAAAAGTCGAAGTCTGTGTGCATTATCGGTATATCCACAGGTTCAGCATACTATATCAAATTCAAACAAAAATGAATCAGGGTCTTCAGATGCCATGCCATAAAAGTTTTGCAATACAGAAGGTGGGATATTTTTCATTTTAATTTCCTCATCGATGTATTCTCCTCTATCTTGAATTGGAAATTGAAATGTTGATTCCTCTTCTTCTGGTGGATATTGATTCTCTCCAAACAGAGTATCATTTCCTTGTTTTTATTCAAGCTCTCTTTGTCTTCTCTTTTCTTCCACTTGTCTCTCATACTCTTAGAGTTGTTCTGTAGCTGGTCCTCTGGATCCTCCGTCTTCAGCCATTGTGATATGTGACTTGTTTAAGGTTTATATCTCTTCTTCCTGTTTTTATTCTTGAGGAACAATCTATTCTAGGATAGGTTGTTGGATTCTTGTACTACTCTCTTTTAGTTTCCCTACTGTAGAAGGCTCTGGTATATGTCTTTTCTTTGCCTCATAAGCTAGTAGGATTTGTCTTTCAACGAGAGTAAGTCTCTAGCCCGATCTTTGTTTTTCCTCAAGTTATCCCACAATAACTTTTCCAGTTGGTGTTGTGTACTCAATCCTCTCTAAAGTTTCTTCTCCCAATGGAGGGTTAGTTGTTAGGTGGGGGGTTTTTGTGAATCTTCCTTTTTCATCCCTAGGTCTAGACATAAATAATCATGGCTTAAAGAATTAAAACTAAATTTGTGTTTTTGTTGTTTTGTTTATTTAAGATTTTTTAGATTTTTTTTTAAAATCTTCCTAGTTGCACCTCCCCGGCAATGGCGCCAAAATGTTGGGTCTTACTTACTGATGTAAATCAGGCTTCAATTTCTCTGTCAACCCGAGTAGGTACACTTAGAGGCGTTATCTAATATATATAGATCTAGAAGGATTTAGTTTCTAAATGATAGCTTAATGTGGAAAATCAAAATGCTCTTTCACAAGAGGTTTTGCTTTGTCTTTTTAACACTTAAGCATTTACTTAAATGAAACAAATCTAATTGTCTATATGGATAATAGAGTCCTAATTACTTATCATATAAAACAATGAATGAAATATGTAGCTTTGGAGATCAACAATAGTGGAACCTCTTAGAAGGTTCAGTCAACAAACTACCAATTGAGCTCTGTAACTACAAATCATAACCAATGAACAACAAACTATAAATAAAGCTATGAGATAAAAACCATGAAATAGCAAGCACAATTGTCAATTTCGAGATGAATATCAATTGAGGTTTTCTTACAAAACTCTTTCACAACATATGTGGATCTCTTCAATTAACAATTTCCAATTTTATAAACTTGCAACATATGAATTGAATGACAATTCTAAGTATCAGATATATCTATGTAATTGTAAAAGAGAATTCAAGGAAAAGTGTATCAACTCTGTAGTGGGGGCCCTCCACACTTTGCAAGCACACCTTAGACTAATTCAAATGAGGACAACTACTAGATCTGAAACATAAATATGGACTCCAACACTGTATCTCTGTATTCAAGTCTCGAAATAAAAAATACATAAACTGCGTTCCCAAGTTTTTCATGTATCAACAACTACTAAACTACATAATTCTCCTTTTGAGTTATTTATCATAAATCTTCACAACAAGAGGAAGCTATTCGTACTCCTCATAATCCTAATGAAATCCTAACAATTACATCAAAGGAGGTCGAATTAGTTCAGATCCTCAATTTGAGAAAAATCCCAAAAATAGCAAAATTTGTTCACAAAATCTGGAATTTCTGCTAAAATGGCTGGGTTTGACCAGCGTTGACCGACCACCTATAATCTTCAAATCCAAGAGTGGATAGGTATTCCACCATCCTTGTACATTTAGGATCAAACCCTAGGTCTTCGAATTTGCCAACTTGTCCTACAACATGTCAAACCATGGAGCCATTACAGGAAGTTACAACAACTTGTAATTTTCTGGAAATTTTCAATTTTAACACAAAAATTCCTAAGATTAATTCCAAGATAAAAATAATGGAAATAACATTATATCAATCAGTTTCTAAGGAATATGGAGGAAATTTAAAGGCTAAATAAAGGAAAATGATGAATAAAAGAGGGCTTTTTACATAAAATAATCAGCCATAAATTAGTACCAACGATGACTTAGAAACTCCCTTTCAGTAGCTTGGAGCTTGCATGCTTTAATGGAAATTTCTTCGCATCTGACGATAGGTCTTCATCATTGAACTTCGATTGGATGATTCCACAAGTGTTCAACTTCAGTTTCAATATCACATTCACGGATTATACTGTCGTACCTTGAGATCCATTGTCATTATTGGTAGTTTCTCTCGTGCATGTTAATGATCCACATCATTGGCTAGTAATCAGGTGGTTTTCTAGCATGTTCAAATTCAACACATTTATTCGAATGTTAGAATTCATACTTTGATTGGGCCGGGATGGAGCGCAAGACCGTGAGTCTTGTTTGATATGACTTAGACTGCGTGGGATTATATGTTATTCATAATTGTACACATGTTTCTACTATACAGATGGCTGTGACCATACCATGGGAGTTTACATTTATGATGATCCTTCTATATCGGATGGATGCGACCATATCTTGGATCTTAGATTTATAGATGATCCTCCCCATTTGGATGGTTGCGCCCATACCATGGATCCTTTCATATAATCCTTATCATCCGGATGGCTATGTCCATACCGCATATTCATGTTTTGATCTCAGATATGTATATGTATATGTGTCCTTGATTTTCAGGTCTCCTAACAGTGTTTGTCCTCATCCTTGCAAAAGCTCGTAAAGCATCTCAACCATCACTCCTTGTTTTGCCTTCATGCTTTAGGGGGCATCTGTTACACACTATTTTGTCACACCTCCTACACTTCCCCATGACATACCCTGAAGTGCCCGAAACAAGACCATCATGCAGTGTACTCATTCATATATGCAACTCAGATCCTTCCTAAGACATTGATTGGAAAATGCCTTGAGCTTCCCTTGAAAAAAATAGCTCTAAAACCTTAATTTGAGGATCATCACCCTTATGAGACCAAAAACAATGATGGTCTCCTGTTGCACTGTACTTGACCCGTGATGGCATCGCTCTGTTCACTTGTATACCCGCGATGATCCACAAAAGGCAATTTTACCAAAGAGGATGAGAAGCTTCGTGATCTAGAAGCTTCTAGAGAGGTGAGCTGGAGGTTGTTCAACATAGATGAGGTCGAATTCTCCTAACTTGGCCTCTTGGTCTTATCCCTATGACCTAGCTCCTTGATATGAGGACCTACTCCAATCTTTGGAGAGACCCTAACTCCCTTTCCCAGCCTATATATTCATCCTCTCCCATTCCCAAATGGTTGGTCTATGCCTATTTGCACCCTTATGATGGGATTGTGCCTATATGCTTCTCATTTAGCTTGGAGTAGGAGTGCTTGGACTTGGATATTCATTCAAGGAGAGCCTATCAACATCAAGGCTTGGTTGTATGCTTCCCCTTATTTTATATTAACGTACAACTGTTGGTTAATTTTCCCTAAATGTGTATGCTCATGTATCATTTAGTTTAACATTCCTTGATCAGTTAAGTAGGTTGCTTTTGAATATGCTATTTGTATTTGCATGCTCCATTGTGTCTTGATCTCTTGTGCAGGTGCATAAATGCTGAGAGCAGCAGGAATGAGCCCGTGACACAAGTGATTCAAGGTCTTCAACAAAGGAGATCGACATAGCATCAGAACGAGGTAGGCCATCTTCGTCTATATTTTCAATTGCAACCTAGGAAAGTGTCTGGTAGATTGTCTACTTAGGTTGCTAGACCCACTCATTGGGCTAGAGGGATCGTGTCTATCTGCAAAGAGGATTTACCTAGACAACATGGGGCATCGATAAATATTGATTGTGGGAGTGGAGGGGTTCTCTATCTATCCAACCCTCATAGATACAATTTTTTTTGGAACAACGGAAGAGGAACAAATAAAAGAGTTGAGTTATTGACTTTATGGTGCATATTATACTTTGCTAAGATGAAATATATTTCATATCCAGAGGCTTTTAGAGATTCCAAGATTACCATTGACTGGATAAATGGTGATGCCGAGTTGGAAGCACCATCCCTTACAAACTGAAAAATGTGATTAAAGATATCACTCCTTACTTCAGGCAAATCACTTTCCGACATGTATTTATAGATGTGAATATAGAGGTAGATAACCTATCAAAGAGAGGAGTTGTTGCTACATCAGGTATCCTGTGCCATGAAGAATACATGGAGGAGACATTTTTGGATAGGGGAAACATTCTTTCCTTCCCAATTGTGTAGGCTTGGTAATATGACTACTTTTATGAGGACATCCAGTCCACAAGCACTTATTATTTGTGCTAGAATTTTCAATTTTATTTTGATTTGGGTGGTTATATTAATACAAAATATGTAGGTATATGTTTATTGAGGTTGTGTGTATGTTGTGGAAAGTCTATGTTATTGATCCAGGTGGATTTTGGTGGCCACCCACCTATTCCACTGGGACCCCCACCACTGTCTCTTTCAGTTTTTCAGTTTCTTTAATTGTAGCACAATGTACTATTTTTTGTAGTTTTTCGGGCCCATTGATCCGGATTTAGACAGGAACGCAATAGATTACAGAGATAACCATAAATACAGAGATGCGATAACCATAAAAACAGAGATGCAGCGGAAATAATACTTCATTTCATTACTGTAAAATACTGAAATATGTTTACAAACAGAAATGGAAAGAAACCAGCTAGGGCGATGGTAGCTTATCTCTGAGAAGAGATGTGGCGGCTACATGCCTCTGAACTGTTCCGAACTGTATTACAATGAGGCTCGAAGGCCTATTTATTGTTGAGAAACAATGGAAAACCCTTCACATCCCGAAACCTAACCCTAGAAGATGAAACGCCAAATTGTGGGCCCCGTTTGGGTAAATTGGTACATCAATTTCCCGGGGTCGTAACTTTGGCATACGATCTCCGTTTGACGCGCATGATAGCTCGTTAGAAAGATCTATCCGAGCACTACCACTTTGGGAAGGGCAACATTGGTCTATAGACCCATGTTGCCCCCAGATTCCAAAAAAAACGTCGTTTAGGGCCTCAAAACGGCTCCGGAAGTTCAGGACCCGAAAAACTGCTAAAAATAGTAAGTTGTGCTACAATTAAGGAAACTGAAAAGACTGAAAGAGACAGTTGTGGGGGTCCAAATGGGTTGGTGGGTGGCCACCAACATCCACCTGGATCATTCCTCCCCCCTTAGGAAGCAATGGTCCCCATTGCGTTGAGTTCCTCCATCTGCTGAACTTGTCCTGCAATCTCTGATGTGTCCAGTGATGGTGGGAAGCATGGTCGACGATCATCCACATTGAACACTTGGTGCAGGCGAATGAATGGAGGAATGATGTGCTCCAAAGAATTGTTCCCCATAGCCTTGGTACTGTTGTGAGGACCATGTCGGAGTGGTCGGAGCTTCTGATGGGCTCTTGTAAGGCGTTCTTTTTGTCGATGCAACCAGACTTTGTTGCCCACTTGAAACTTGTGTGGTATGCATGTGGGTGAGGAGAAGTTGTTCCTGTGTTTTGTCATGACCGTATCCCTTTGTTGCTGCTGCTGCGTGGAGGAACCCTTTGCAGGGGTCATGGATGTAGCAACGATCTTCCCTTACTTTGGGAGTGAACCAGACAAATGAATTTCCTGGTCTGTGATATGAGCTTGCTGCCTTTCTTAGCAGTGATCAAAGATGTGGCAGTAGGTGGAGCTACCTCTGGTATCCTGTATAATGAATCACCCAAAGAAATAATGACAGCGCGAGGCCTTGACTCATACACAGCATGTCGCCTCCACAAGTATGGCTGGCCTAATAGTACATCACAAACATCCAGAGGTGTAACATCACACAATACCTCGTCTGTGAATGGTTTGATGCTGTATGGAAGGCGACACTGCTGGCGAACTTTGAGATCTCGTCCTTCATGAAGCCACCCGATACTGTACGGCTGCGGGTGCGGTGTAGTCGGTAGGCCCAACCGCTTCACGACCTCTGCTGAAATGAGGTTCTTTTGGCTACCACTGTCGACAATGAATTGTAGCGGCGAACCCTTCACCCACATCTGTGAGTGGAAAAGACGCTCCCCCTCTTCTGGATCTGTGGGCTCATCTTTCTGGATCTTGGCAGTGGCAACAGTGGCGCTGGGATCCGCATCAATGATCTGCTTCCCTTTGCCATTCCCCTTGTCGGGTTCTGGCTCAGGATCAGAACATGCATCTGATTCGGAAGCCTTCAACTCGGCCACCAGCGACTGCTTGGTCCGACACTCACTTGTGTTATGAGTGGGACTTTTGTGGAACTCACACCACTTTCCTGTGTCCTTCTTCGGCTTTGTGGTGTTGTTCTTTTCTTGTGGCTTCGACGGGTTATCTTGGGTCACCCCGCCTTGGCTTTGTCCTTTGGGCTTCGGATTTGCAGATCCAAAGTCTCGCTTCTTCTGTTTAAACTTTTGCTCGATTTTGACAGCGTATCGGTATGCTGTGCCGAGTGAGGAGATGTTCAAGAACACCATCTCTTCCTGGATGTATCTGTGGAGGCAGCCACGGTATTTGAGTACCAGATGCAGCTCAGAATCTTTGATACCCAACTGTGTGCGAAGGGTATGAAAAATGTTTGTGAACTCTGGCACATCTTGGTCTCGTCCCTGCCGCAGTGTGGTCCATTTGATGTATTTGTCCTCATAGCTTCCGACAGGGTAGTACTGCTCCTTGATGGCATCCCGGAAGTCATTCCAAGTGGGTGTGGCTGAAAATAGTGAGCCTGTACTTTCATCCTTCTGCTCGCAGTAGGTTTCCCACCAGTCCTTGACGTGGGGGGCTGCTTTGAGAAGAGCGAAAACAATCTTTTCCCGACTTGAAAATTCGTGAACAGAAAAATACCCATCTAGCAAATTTAACCATTTGTCTACGGCATCTGCGTCTATTTGACCCTCGAAGATGGGGATTTCAAAATTAACTTGTACCTTGAAGGGTGTGGCGTTTCCAGAGTCGCTTTTGGAAGCCGATGCGTCGCCTCTGGGTAGCCGCTGAAGGATCTGCGCAAAGCTATCCATCATCGCGTTCCTTTGCCGCTCGAGCGCTTCTTCGAGCAAGATTTTGATAGGATCTCCTGCCCCCTCGTCTTTCTTCTCATCCGCCATGGGAGGGCGTCGGGATTTTCGAGGCTGGTCTTGCAAAGGTTCGACCAGTTCACGCCCTAACTCCTTATATCCCGACCTCGTTGGGGACATGCAAAGAAAAACAGAGAAAAAGCAGACCGCTCTGATACCACTGATCCGGATTTAGACAGGAACGCAATAGATTACAGAGATAACCATAAATACAGAGATGCGATAACCATAAAAACAGAGATGCAGCGGAAATAATACTTCATTTCATTACTGTAAAATACTGAAATATGTTTACAAACAGAAATGGAAAGAAACCAGCTAGGGCGATGGTAGCTTATCTCTGAGAAGAGATGTGGCGGCTACATGCCTCTGAACTGTTCCGAACTGTATTACAATGAGGCTCGAAGGCCTATTTATTGTTGAGAAACAATGGAAAACCCTTCACATCCCGAAACCTAACCCTAGAAGATGAAACGCCAAATTGTGGGCCCCGTTTGGGTAAATTGGTACATCAATTTCCCGGGGTCGTAACTTTGGCATACGATCTCCGTTTGACGCGCATGATAGCTCGTTAGAAAGATCTATCCGAGCACTACCACTTTGGGAAGGGCAACATCGGTCTATAGACCCATGTTGCCCCCAGATTCCCAAAAAAAACGTCGTTTAGGGCCTCAAAACGGCTCCGGAAGTTCAGGACCCGAAAAACTGCTAAAAATAGTAAGTTGTGCTACAATTAAGGAAACTGAAAAGACTGAAAGAGACAGTTGTGGGGGTCCAAATGGGTTGGTGGGTGGCCACCAACATCCACCTGGATCACCCATAGTTTTGGCGCTTCATCTCTAAGGGTTAGGTTTTCGGATTTTTAGGGTTTTCCATTGTTTTTCAATAATAAATAGGCATACAAGCCTCATTGTAACACAGTTGAGAAGCATGTAGTTGCCACATTTCTTCTCAGAGATAAGCTACCATTGCCCGAGCTAGTCTTATTTCCGTTCTGTTTGTAAGCATATTTCAGTATTTGATATTAATGAAATGAAGTGTTATTTCCGTTGCATCTCTATATTTATGGTTATATTTGTAATTTTTTGCATTATTGTTTAAGTTTGGATCAACTATATGGTCAATGGGGATTGGAAAATATGAATATGTTGATCATATGATGAGAAACATTTTATATGATGTAAACATTTTTATGTTATGAAACATCTCATGTTTTTTCTTACTCTGAAAAAAGAAGAAGAAGAAAGTCATTTACTATGTTCTTAGAGTGAGTCTTATGGGACATCAAAATCTTGGCATGAAAAAAGATGTGATATTTCATTCCTATTTTGAGATGACGTTAACTATCCTATATAGATATGATATTTCATAACCCCCTATATCCATCTTAATTCTCGATCTACCAAGCATCAAGAGGGATCAAATCTCTTTTCACTATAAAAAAGTTTGCATCTCAAGAGATTTGATCCCTCTCAAGGTTTGGTAGATTTGTCGACAAGATTGGTCTAGACTAGTTTAATTATTAATTTAATTTGTTTATTTTATTTAAAATTTTAAACAAGTCATTACAACATCTCTACCATACTCTGCTAGAGAGTTTTTTTTTTACTAAGTCAAAATGCTAAACATTACAATATCTCGATCGTATTGGGCTGGAGAGCGCCTCTTGGCATAATTACATTGAGATGATGTTGCCTTCTTACATCAACTTTTATGGAGATAGCATATAATATTGTCAAATCCAATTTGATAAGGAAATCATTAATGGAAAAAAATAGGTGAAAAGAAATAAATTTATTATTGGCAATGACGATTAGTGGGAAGAATTATTTGTTAGTTTTGTCTAAAAAATTAGTCTACAAAGAATAATTACTCTTTTTGTTCCTCATTACTCAAGTTTCTTAACATTTCAGAGTGTAAGTATACATTGAATGGGCATTATACTTGACACAAAAATGAGTGGGTTGTTTTGCAATGGTAGGAAGGGAGTTTACCAAGATCGATGGTATGATCATTCTTAGGAAAGTGTCTCTTCTTGATGTCAAGGAATTATTTTCCAATGTCAAAGATAAGTTCTATGAATTGATGAAACAAAAAGTGGATTTTTGGTTTGTCAATAGTGACCACAAATGTAAAGGTGAAATAAAGAATATGTAAGAATGTTTTGAATTCCATCGCTTTATTTTACGTTCTAGTATCAACTATGCAAGTAGTTATCATGGTTGTATAATGCATTTAATGCACCAACAAGATTCATTAAAGTTATTTTACAAATATATTTTAAACCTTTTTTTTTCCTACGAAAAGAAGCCCGTATTCTCATTTATATAAAGAAAATACATTTTGTATATACACATTTTCATGTGGATTATGCTGAATCTAAATCGATCCAAAAAGGTATTACTATCAAATAAATATCATATGAGTGTATATGGAGATATACTATTAGTTAAGTGCATAAAAAATATAAAAAACAAGAAAACAAATTCTTGGTTTTAACAGTCATAGTCATATAATGTTCGAAACAAAAGGATAGTTACTAGATAACATACAAAATGGCTGCCATGCAACAATATAACCTATATAAATATATGCATAAAATTAAAATAAGTGCCCATCCATATAGGGTCGATGGAAGAGATGGAGCTGCTCAACGCCCCAGAACTTAGTCACCAACCATAATCCTTGATCCATGAGTAAGCCTTCCTTAGAAAGTCAGTCAACAGTCTCGTTCCTCTCCCTATAAACATGTAGCATGTGAAAGATTTGAAAATTAGAATAATATGTTGAACGTCACCCACAATATCAACAAGTAATATATTCTTGTAGCATTAGATATCGTTAACCCAGTTAACAACAAGCAAAGAGTCCCCATAGCACTACAGATTAGATACTCCTTTTTCAAAAGCAAAGGAAATAAGAGCACAACAAGCAAGAACCTCAACCCAATTATTTCCCCCCTTATCCTATCCAGCCCCATATTAACATGAAAATAATGGTTTTCATTTAGATTGCAAAAACAAAACCCCCACCACATATGGGCACATCCCCCTGGGATGCACTATAAAAAAACCCCAAGGTCTTGTAAAATACAACACTTCAATGAAATTTTTTCTACCATGAGAGGATAACCACGTATGTGTATAATGGGAGAGAACCGCCAAACCCTTAGTCGCAGTTTTTAAGGAAAAGATGGAGAATCCAAAAAAATTGCCTTGTTGCGCGTGATCCATATACCCCAACACAGGATCATATGAAGTGCCTAGAAAGCATAAGTGGCCCTATTCTCCACCCAAATCTACTAGGAAGTCGAGAATGAAAACCCTGCCCATTGACAATTCAGACCCAAAATGGAAGTGCATGCATGCCACACCCACACTGCAAAAGGGACAATGTATGAAAATATGATCAATAGATTCCCTCGAGTCCATACATAAAGCACACCATCCCGACCCAATTTTATATCGACATTGTATAATATCCCACGTAGGTAACTTATCAGTCACAATAACCCAAACCAAGAGCTTTGATTTATTCAGACACTTATATTTCCACAAGACACCCCACCACCAATCTAGAAACTATCCAAACACAAACAAATTGAGTTGAATATACCCAAGCTTCAGAGTATAGATGGCATACGGCCAAAGGCCAACACCAACTCATCCACCCGATCATAAAGCCTAATGTGTGTAGATTGCAAAGCAACAAGAAAACAAGATCGTCTTGCTTTGAAAAAATGAGGCAATTGTAAATCCCTAGCATACTTCCAACCCTGACGCTAGAACATCGTGCGATCTGGAGCATTAACGTGATCTAGACCCGAAATTCCCTGATCACACAAAAATTCAATAAGAATCCAATAGAGGATGTGGCCATCCATGCAACTAGGCCACAAATCATAACCAGTGTGTAGACTATGACCATTACCGACCCACCAAGCTAAACCAGAAGCCACGAGATCAAAAGAATGAGGGACCACATGCAAAATCATAGAGATGTTATGCCTCGATTTGATTGGCATGCACACCCAATCCTCTAAAGACAAAGGAGCAATTTATTTATGTGTAATCACCTACGTCCACAAGCTTTGTGTGGAAAGAAGCCTCCATACACTTTAGCGGCCAAAGATTTTGAGAATAAGAAGATATTTTTGAGGCCCTAACCCCCAAGAAGTTTTGGGACTGTTAACCTGGTCCAACACACCCATGACAAAACATAATGATCGTTTGAACCTTCGCAAAGAAATTTGAAACAAAGCCTCCAAATTTTCTCCAGGATACCCTTAGGAATCCATGCTAAAGACATCCAATATACCGATATGGTTTCCAACATCGATTTAACCAACACCAATCTGCCAGCTCGAGATAACCAATGAAAGAACCAAACAATGAGCCTTTTTTCTAGTTTGGCCAATAACTAGTGGCAATCAATTATTAGATAACAATTCGACTTTAAGTGAAACACAAGTACTTGAAGCCAACATCCATCTCTAAGATTTCATATGGGAAGATAGTACGAATGTTTTCAATCTCCCACCTCATCAAATTATGAACAACAATGGATGACTTCTGGTCATTGACCACCATACCCATTGCATCACCAAATAGGGCCAGTATCTTAGCAAGTTTATGAAGATCACCAACAGATCCATTACAAAAAATAGTATATCATCAACAAATAATAAGTGTGTGATGGACAACATTTGAGAACCCACCAAACCCTAAAAAAATCTACTACAAACTGCATCTTTGATCATCATATTAAGACCTTAAGCCACAAGAATAAACAAAAGTTGGGACAAAGGACACCCTCGACGAAGACTGCACTATGCCTTGAAAAAGTGTGAGGTAGACCCATTGATCAGCATAACAAATGTTACATATGTTAAGAAACCCATAATCCAATTTATGAAAAGAACATTAAATCCCACATGAGTGAGGAGAAGGTAGATAAAGGACCAACTGACTCAATCATAGGCCTTTGATAGATCAATCTTGAAAACAACACCCTTTAATTTTACATCATGATACTGTATAAACCCACTTGGGCAACCCAAATGGCTTCATGAATTTGACGTCTAGCCAAAAACCCAAATTGTTTTAGTGATATGACCTTTGAGATTATAGATTTAATCCTCTGAGCATTGACCTTTGAGATAACTTTGTAAATGCAATTAAATAAGGATATAGGGTGAAAATCCTCAAAAGAGGCAAGGTTTTAAACCTTTGTAATGAGGGAAATGAAGGTAGAATTAAAGGCAGGGACGATCTGACCATCATGACGCAGCTCATTCACAACCAAAAGTAGATCTGGCCCAATAAAATCATAGAAGGAAGACAAAAATTCTATAGCCAACCCATTTGGGCTTGTGCTCTTATCTTTTTTGAAACTAGCTAGAGCCACTTTCAGCTCCACTTCCGTAACATCCCCAATTAGCTCTAAGTTCTCTTCTTCTCCCACAAAATGTGGGAATAATTTTTCCACCAATAATATCAGTAATATTAATCCCGTAGGGTGCTTGAAAAATACCCTTGAAATTATTTACACCCATCTCAGCAAGGTCATAAAAAATTGACACCGAACACCCTTCCTCATCCTGCATCCCCCAAATGGTAATTTAAAGTTTCTCACCCTTGTCATAGGCATGGGAAAATTTGGTGTTTTCGTCGTTGTTGTCTAGCCAAATGGCCCTACTTTTGATCCACCAAGAATCTTCCTACTTTGCCAAAATCTCCTTCCCCCTTGCGACCAGTCTGTGATAAACATCCAGCGACTCCTGAGTTTGAAAACCCCAAACCCTAACTCAGAAAAGGCCTCAATCTCCTATTAAACCACTAAAATTTCCTCTACCTACCTCTTACATATAGAAGCCATCCAATCTTTTATCACAAAATTTATGTGTCTTAAGTTTCAAGCAAGTTGCCCTGCAACAGAGACATCCAACTTACCATCATAAGGTCTCTAGTTCTGTTTTAGCAACACAAAAAATGCCTCATATTTTAATCAATGTGCATTCATTTTAAAATGACTAGCCAATTTATGAAACATTCCCTTGATCTCCATACATATAGGGTAATGATTGGAAAGGTTGCCTCATCTAGTCCATTGAAGAATAAGAGGAAAGGATTGAAAAGTAGATTGTGCTACCAAAAATTGATCAATCCTCTTTGCAACTTGATCCTCTCCCATCGTTTGATTATTCCAGGTGGGTTCAAATTCATAGGGGGAACATCGATTAGGTGACATATAAATATTTTAAGTGAAAATTAATCATATAAGATGTCCTTCCTTTCCCGAAGACCCCCATGACTTCGCTTCTCCCAAAGAGAAATTTAGACCACCACCCAGAATGAGGTTTGAAGAGCACAAAAGGGACTTTTCAAACATTTTATTCCATAAAGAAACACAATCTTCGTGATGCCGATACAAATTGATAAAAGTGAAAACTTGATCCAACTAGGAAGAGTATCCCATAATCCCAAACTATATTGGACACTCCAATAACTTTGATGCCTGATGTTACCAGAGTACCAACCCAAGATGAAACCTCTAAAACAACCCTAAACATCACATGCAATAAAACACCATGTAGGTAAAATGGACTCCATGAAATTGACTACACAATCCCCATCCCCAAGGGTTTCTTATAGAAATCACATAAAGACTTTCCAATGAGAAAAGTCACTAACAACTAATTTTTTGGGTGCACTGGCAAACCCTCGACAGTTAAAGGATAAGGTCTTCATAAACAAACCCATTGAAGGGATTTCATTGCTCTAAATGCCCCATCTATATAATTTTGACAACCCGATGCCAACTCCACGTAGGCCTTTGCCTTAGCCAAATATATATTTGATTTCCTTCCCCTCCCTTTGCCAGAGTATTCCGACAATGTAATGAGACCCAACCCACCAGGAGGACCACCAAGTCCCAAAATCACAAGACAGGACCACAGGTTGTGTAAAATGTCTCCCACACCTAACTCCTTAGAACAATCCAAGATCATAGAGGATTGCAGAGAAGTGTAGTCCAAAGACCCAAAGGTCATAGAAGAAGTTACAATTTGTAAAGGGGGAATGCGAATTGTTTAGCTTAGACCCAAAAACCCCCTTTGAGAAAACAAGAACACCCATACACAATGATTCAAAACAAGAATCAATATGTAAATTTTGCAAAGAGAGGGGGACCAAATTACCAACTTCCGTAGAGACCACTTGAAATAATGCCATCCGAGCAGCAAACATTGAGGATGAAGAAAGCATCGGAAAAGGGCCTGATTTTAACACCATCATTGAGCTTGGAATGGAAGAAACATTTGTCATGGTGTCTTGTGCCCACCCATAATCCATAGAGGGATCCCACAAGTAAACCCTGAAACATCCTAACTTGTCTTTTGCTTCTTTGATATGTTTCCCTCATTAGGCGTACCCTTGAAGGAGATATTACAATTGTTAACCAAGTGCCCAAGCTTATGACATCTCCTACACTGAAGGGTAGGCCTTTGTAATCAAGGTCCTGAAGGAAAACAACATATCTGCTAACATTCATAGTAGCATACATTTTTTTCCGGAGATCCAAGAAAACCAAAACCCTAGCAACAAACATGTCCCACGTCTCAGGGAATGAATAATCAACATCCAGAAAATGCTCTAGACTATTCCCCAGGTTTGTCAAGCTCTCAAAGTTCCACATGTTGGATGGAAGACCAAGAAAACGTACCCACACTAGTATTCCATCCATTCGCTCCTTTCAGGCATCAAAGGGAGGTGTCCAAAATTTAAATATAACTGGAGTGGAGTCGATGGACCATAATTTTTTTGCAATTTGATTTGCATCCTCCTTTTTCCTAAAGGAAAGTTGTATCCAACCCATGGTTAAAGGGAAAAAATCAAGAGTTGCTGACACCACAGGAGTGATCAAGCCTATCACGCTAGTCCAGAATGGTGTTTAAACCAAATTCCCTCCCACATGCTTGCCCCACAAGATAATTCTCAGCCAAGGTAATCATATCCATTGTTTCCACCTTGTCCCCCACACATAGACTGTAAGGCACATGAGGGAGATCCCCTTTTAGTTCCTTTAATTTATTTTTTCCTTTGGTAGGCAGACCCAAAATCCCTTCCTCCAAAATATCATCCTCAGAAACCACATGTAACAACCCCTGGTTGATTTTCCATGTAAATAAAATAAGACAACTTCATGGGACACATATTCCAAGTTGAATGTTGGGTAAGAATTATAGTGGGCATCACTTGCGGTTTATTAATGGCTATGGAAATTGACAAATGAAAAGAGGCAATAATTGGCATTTAATTAAGGAAAAAGAGGAAAATAGGAGAAAATGAAGGCAAAAAGACACAAATATGCATGCAAGGGAAATTGGAGAGAAAATATAGGATTTGAAAGAAAAAAGAGACATCAATAATAAAAAGGCATCAGAGAAACAATTCACAGCTTTTAGCCATTACAAATTTTGTCAGTTCACAACTTTTTTCAGCTCACAACTTTTTTTAGTTTAGCTTTTGGCTCTCTTCTTCCATACTCTCACTCTTGCACACTTAGAACCTTCTTGGAGCATTATAGCATTAACTTGGACTTAAAAAAAGAAAGGAAAGAACAAGCAAGGAATTGGAGGACAATAGAAAAGAAGGTTGGATCAACAACTACAACTGGAGTTCCTTGCATGTAATAGGTTCATCATGTGGTATTTCTTTGTTGGTTTCTCAATGCATGGTACTTCCATGTGGTTCTTTGGTTATTTTGTTGTCATGGGCATGAGATTTTCCAAGATTGACAATGGTTTCAGCCTTACCTTTCCATTTGTTGGATATCCATGGTGTTGTGGGTGCCTTGTCTTAGTTTAAGCTTTGGATGGTTGGTAGACTTTAGATCCTTATGAGTTGGTCTCGGGGAAATTCCCAAGGGTCAAGGTGGAGATGGGATTTATCCTAGAACTCCTGATGAATGGGTGGAGACAAGAAGATTTCTCTAGATGTGGTGAAGAAAGTTGGAGATATCCAAGCTTGTTTTGGTGTTAGTGATTTATGGACCGGTTTAGGTGAAGTCACTGTGGTAGAGGGTTTAGGTGGTTTAGCCTCTGAAAGCCTTGTTTGGTTCTATTTTGGTTTAACCCATATGATCCCACATTCATGCTTGGAATATGGTACGAGGGTGATTGACTGAAAGAGAGATTTGGTTCAGCTCAATCTATGGTTAGGTGGTACGTGGAAGTCCCTGACCTGGTTGGCTTTTGCATATGTTAATATAAGTTATTTTTCATATTGTTATTTACGAGCACATGTACTGGTTCATATGTCAATCTTATGGTTGATTTGTCATGGATTCTATTATGGTTATATGATTGGTTAGATGATGTTCTCTTACATTGGATCTTGATTATGATTTGACAAGTGATCAAATAATTGATGAATTCATGGGCTAACAAGTGTTGTTGAAACTACCTTGAGAGGGAATTGGACCTTATTGATGATTCTCTGATGTAGTTCAAAATTTTATGATCAGATATGCATTCATGACCTATGGCTTCTATGTTTATCATATGTTTGACGAAATTAGTATCATGTATAGGTCAATATCTTGCTCAAGTTTTGAAGGGTTGGCATTGTTATAATTGTAGTTATGTTTATGGAAAGTTACAGGTAGTTATGGGCAATGGCCCGAAGGCTAGCCTGAAAAAGTGGCATAGATCTTGCCATCACATGCACAAAACTGGGTATTTTGGGTCATAATTGCATGGAGATAGGCTTGTGGGTGTGGTTATAGCCTCCAAACTGCATGGATGTTGTTTTATGGGTGCGTTGTGGAGTTAAGCTAGAGAAAATGAGTTCCATCTCAGGGATTGACCACCTGGGGTGGCTGTCAGGTTCTTGAGTGGTATGTAGTCTCTGAGGGATTTCAGTGTGTGTTCTAGTTTGTAGGCACCAATTGCATAATTGGAACTTGGAGGTCAGGTCATATCATAATGACACTCAACTCATGTTTACCATGGAGAGCTTGTAAAAGTGGGTAAATGTGGGAGGAGGTGTTACACCCCATGCACTATATCTTTCATCCCCAAGACAATAGGATGATACACAACGGGCCCCATCTGGTTTACAAAAGACTGAGGCACCTCACCCCCAACGTTACGGTCCACATGTTGAAAAGATGTACCCGAAATAAAACTCTCAACAAAACCAACGTTATATAGTGGCAATGGAAAGTAGAAAGTGGAGGATCCACCACTAGAGCTAGGAAAATTTAAACCCCCACCATGAAAATCCCCAAGAAATAGTTTGGTCAGGTAAAAAATCGCTTCATTTGAGAAACTAAGAAGAGAATAACCTCCTATCGATGCCGGTAGTGAGTAATCTACCATTGTATGAAATAAACTAGCACAGGTGGCCATCAATGTGAGAATCAAACATGTAACATTAGAATGGAAACCACTCAAAACCACATAACTAGGGTTCCATGATAACCCTTCAACCGGGTTCGAAATTGCATCAACAAACCCAACATACTATGAGAGGAAATCCCTGTTTGTAGGAACTTCCCCATTTGAAACAAAAATGGAACCCCTGTTGGGGCTCGCGGAGTCATAGTCCACTTGATCCATGTAATCAATGAGGGTCGCTTTGCACCCACCAAATCAACTAAAACCAAAACAGATCCAGACCCAGAAGACCCGAGTATACCCACAGCCACAGTAAAACCCCAAGTAGAAGTTTCAAATAGAAGCAAACAAACGGTCATGATGTGTATCCAAGCATAAAAACCCTAGGTAAAAGCTTTGACTAGGAAAAACGACAGACACATGATTTAACCACACAATAACAACAAATACAATAAAATAACCAAGGAAAAGGTTCCCTATCATATGTCGACCATCAGGAAAGGCTATGTCACCCACTAGAGCAATACAAAAGGCAAGATAACCCGAAAAGCCTAGCGGAAAAGCCAATCAAATATATTTTAAACTCATTTTAAACTATATAAAATTAGTTAGATCAATGTCCTTATCCAATAAGAAGATTGGAATATAAAATTTTAAAAATTTGATTTTTTTGTAGACTATCAAATATTTAGTTTAAGATTCATATATTTCAAAACTTTTATAAAACCATAACAAAAATGTTTTAATTAAAACAACTTATTAAAAGTCAAAACAATTTGAATAGGGAGTAATTACAATATACTTGCCATGGGAAAATATAACAAAGTTATAACATGTTAAATGGGTGGAAACTTGGAAACATCATTAAATCCAAAGTTCGTTTCATTTTTCCAATCTTGAGAATCATTAAAATTGTTTGAGTCATATGGAAAAATCTATATTGGGTTATGAAAAGATGTGGTTTATGTTATTGCATTTTATTTTGTTTTGTTTTTCGGTGACCTAAGGGGATTTGTAGCTTGTCTAGTGAGGTTCAAAGCCAACAATTAGCATTATAACCCTTAGGCTAGTGCCAATAGTCTACAAGCTAGTGCTTAAAAAGTAACTTATGATATCAATTACTATGTTCTTAGAGCGAGTCTTATGGGACATCAAAATCTAGGCATGACACAAGGTGTGATATTTCGTTCCTATTTTGAGACAATGTCAATTATCCTATTAGATATGATATTTCATAACTAGCTTACATCCATCTTAACTCCCGATCTACCAAGCGCTGAGAGGGATCAAATCTCTTTTCACTCTAAAAAATGTTTGCATCTCAAGAGATTTGATCCATCTCAACATTTGGTAGATCCAGAGATAAGATTGATCTAGACTAGTTTAATTACTAATTATAATTATTATTATTAATCTTATGTTTTTAATTTAATTTATTTTGACCGAGTCAAAATGTTGAAAAAGAATATTACATCTTTACCATACTCGGTTGGAGGGTTTTACATTTCTTCTTTAATTTAATTTTGACTAAGTCAAAATGTTAAATGTTACACTATCTCTATCGTATTAGACTGGAGAGCATCTCTTGGCACAATTACATTGAAATAATGTTGTTGTCCTACATTGACTTTTATGAAAATAACCTATAGTATTGTCAAATCCAATTTGATATAGGTGAAAGTAAATAAATTTATTATTGACCATGATGATCACTGGGAAAAATTATTTGTTATTTTTGTCGAATATATCAGTCTATAAAGTATAATTACTCTTTTTGTTACTCATGAGTCAAGTTGCATAACGTTTATGAACGTTGAATGATTGTTTTGCAGCGGTAGAAAGGGAGTTTACCGGGATCGATGGTATGCTCATTCTTGGGAAGGTGTCTCTTCTTGATGTCAAGGATTTATTTGCCAACATTGGAGATCGGTTCTGTGAATTGATGCAACAAAAAGTGGATTTTCGGCTTGTGAATAGTGACCACATAGGCGAAGGTGAAATAAAGAATTTATAAAAATGTTTTTAATTCCATCCCTTTATTTTAAGTTCTAGAATAGGTTATGCAACTAGTTATCATGGTTGTATAATGCATTTAACGCAGTAACAATATTCGTTAAAGTTATTTTACAAATATATTTTAAATTATGTAAAATTAGTTAGATAAATGTCCTTATCCCATAAGAAAATTGAAATATAAATTTTAAAAACATTTTTGAAAGTATGGATATTTATATTTATATATTTCAAAACTTTTATAAAATTATAACAAAAATATTTTTATTAAATCAATTTATTAAAATTGAAAACAATTTGAATAGGGAGTAAGTACAATATACTTTTTTATGGCAAGTATAATAAAGTTATAACATGTTAAATGGTAAATGGGTGGAAACTTGGAAACAACATTAAAGCTAAAGTTTGTTTCAATTTTCCAATCTCGAGAATCATTGAAATTATTGGGTCATGAAAGGATGTGGTTTATGTTATTGTGTTTTGTTTTGTTTTTTGGTGACCCGAGGGAATTTGTCGGTTGTTTAGGGAGGTTTAAAGTCAACAGTTAGCACTATAATCCCTAGGCTAGTGCCAATAGTCTACAAGTCAACGCCTAAAAAGTAACTTATGACTTAGCAAGGTTTGAGACGTCCTTTGTAGTGGAGGCACCCATACTTTTATCCTTTTCACAATAAGGCAATACATCCTTTTGTAGGAATTAGACTTGGGTGTGTTGAAATTCTGTTAGATGATAGAATTTCTTATCATGGTTATTACTTGTGATTGGTATTTATTATTTATTTTTTTTGAATTTTACTTGTTTACTTATGTCATCAAGCAATTACACAATAACAAAACATAGAGAACATAATGCACATAAGACAAGAGACAACAAAAATTAGGCTTCAAGCCAGGGAAAAACCCCACAAGGGGGAAACCCAGAAATCCTTCTCTTATAGAATAAGATCAAAATGAGATATCTAAGACCCAAAACTGCTACCAAAAGTCCAATTCCAACCCTCCTCCAATTCAATTCCACATTCAAAGTCAAGTTTGGTGAAACTATTCAAGTTCCTGAAATTTTCCGCCCGTGAAATTTCGGGCCTGCAATAATCACAGAAAAATTTGGTTCCTTTCTTTCTTCTTTGTCCTTTTCTCCACTAATTAGGTGCAAAAGATATGTATGATCATCATGAGTGAATTTGCTCCAAAGTGAATGAATTGTCCTCTATATATATCTGTCCAGGAAGTCGAATAGGTGGTTCTTGGAGCCCAGGATGACTTCTTCCCAAGGAGGTTTACTTGACAATTTTGGTGGACTTTGACTCAATAAAAATTATTTTTCTTTTCTTTACAAAAGTCCAAATGGGACTCGACTCAAGTGCAATTAATTTAACTCAAAATAATTTTTCCTTTTGGCTCAATTGACTCTATAAAAGAACATACTTTGACTAAATAATAATAATAATAATGAATATAATCAATGATAAAAATTTCATTTTATTACATTATGAAGACCAACACTAGTTATGTTTTTAACATTACCTCTTAACTAGGGAGGTATTCACAATGACACAAAAAAATACTCTCAAGTTGAAATATTCTCATAAGAAAGGATTTCAAATTGATAAGCATCATTATAGCCAACATTGTCAAACATAGCAAGGCCTTGACTAACAAGCTCTATCTCTCCACTAGATCAGAGCACAGTGCTGGAAGGCATAATATTGGACAACCACCACCTCTCTAGGCACATACCTCATCTGGATATTCACCAGTTATGTCCTCACATGACTATTCTTATCTTGGATGCCCTATCCTCAAAGAATATCGATCCTTGAGACTATTCTTATCTTGGATACAAATCCTCAAAGAATATCGGTCCGAGATGCTTATCCAATCCACCATTCTCCTTACTAGTGCCTTCACAAGGCTTACAGTTGTTAGTCCTGGCCATAGTGCATGACACATGGAGAATACGATGTCCACCCTCACTCCCTCTCAAATAAGAAGTTATAACCACAAGCCTAAACTTGTCTAAAAAATATTCATCAATGCATTAGCTATTTGTTCTTTCATGGAGATTTGTTTGTTGCTTCTTGCCTTCTATCTGCATCACAACATAACGAACTTCAACCTTCCTAGTTTTCGGACAATATTCATATCAAATCCAACAAGCCATCAAATAGTTCATCAAATGCCTTATGGAACCAAACTTTCTCATAGATGATTTGCACAAGCCTCTACATCTTCTTTATTCGTATTGCAACATAATTTTGCTTCGTGCTCTTCCAAGAAATCATATCAGATCCCAATTATTAGTAGTATCTATATCGACATCAGTATTGTCAATCGATGTGTTCTTGGATCAAACCAATCAGTTGTCGGTACAACAATATTATAATTCTTCAACTTCTTGCTACATGATATTGTCGTAGATCTGTTATTTTATCTTTGTTATAGTAAGCTTCTCTAGATTTTTTGCCAGACTTCAAGTAGTATTGTATCCATCAAGATCTAACATCTCCCTCTTTCCAACTACGGTAAATAAACTTCTTTCCTTTTATTAAGTCTTGCTTTCATGTTGCATACTTTAAACAACTCTTTCTCTTTTCAAAAATCTGAGTGGTTTGTTATGTTCTTCCAATTCTTCCATTTGTTAATCAAGCTTAGATAGTTCTTGTCTTAACCTACAACCTTCATTAGAAGACTATGAAATAATAAAAGGAAAAATACACAGATAATAACATTAGTAGTAATCAAGAATATGTAGAGTACTTATCTTTTGAGGAAGATCAACTCCACCTTAATAAAGTTGGACCGGATCACCAACCTTGTTCCCACATTAGCATGATGTCATTTATATTATCATCTAGGGTTAGATCTACGTCTTACAACAAAAACGATTAGATAGGGTCTCATTCCTAGGGTTCTTCTTAGTCCAAACTTTTCTAGGGTTTACAAACCCTATATGCCAAAAGTCGTCAAGACTTGTCAACTTACAAATTTCAAGTTCTACATATATACAAACCCTAAAAATGTCATTAGCAAGCTCCCTCTATAAATTTCATTTATTTCCTTGATTTTAGTGTCCTAGACCTTATATGCAAGGAAAGACTTCAGATGTTAACCCATCAATGATCTCTCAAATATATTTATACATACCTTTATATAATGCACTACTATATTTCAAGAGAGCATTAGATTATGCATTATAATTGACATAGATCATTAATTGCAAACAATGATTATACATACCTCTTTTGACCTTACCTTACCTCTTCTTGCAAAATGTTCGATCCTTTGACTTATCTTGAGTTGTCATGTACCAACTTTCTCCAACATAAGGGTTATTAATCCTTCAACCATTGCACTAATCACTAAAAAATCATTAAGATGCTAGCAATATTGTTAGTCTTGGTTAACATCGTTTATAAAGGAGTACTTTCAGACTTCAATATTAGATAGGTTGGCTTCAGGGTGCAGTTCATCCTTCCTTTATGTATGAATAGGGACTATAGCTGGTATGACTTCTACACTCTATCATTCTTACCTTACATATCTAAACCTTCAACTTCCTCCAACATAAATACTTAAGATTTATGATCCTTGCAATGCTTCAAGAAACTATCCTTACAAGGACAACTCTACCAAGTGTACATGTCAACCTTCTTTATAATAATTGTGTACTAGGTTTGGATGTTTGCCATACCAATTACCACAATTTTGAGTTTGTCACTATAGGTTTGGATCACAACAAATCTCGATATGTAACACCCTCCTCCCACATCTACTTAAGTAACCAACCAACTGGGGTAAACAAGTGATGAGAAGTTACTATGATATGATTCGACCTCCTACATGACCTCAAGGAAGTGGAATCAATGGAAAGCCACAACACATACCTTCTATACCTACTACAAGACTCCCATAAGCCTTCCCAATCATCCCCATGATTAGTGCCTAGGTCACACTGAGCTTTTAGAACATTAAACCCCTGGACGCTCCCTTGATATGGACAAGGGTGCGTCTAGGAGGCTCTAGTCGCTCCCATAGCACGACATGGGTGCGTATGGTGAATTTCCTCCTCATACCTGTGCCTGCAACTCTAGGATTTGTGCCACTTTTATGTTGGAAAATGTAACTAGGTTCAGTCTTCATTAATGTATTTGAGTCATCATGTAATGAACTTGTCAAAAGAATAATTTTTTTAATTATTATTATGACTTATTAAAGCATGGGTTTCATGCTTGGGTCATCATGTTTTAGGTCAAAGTCCCCATTGAGGACTTCTAGGATTTATTATGAGTTAATAGAGTCATTGTAATTTTAAAGAGATACTTCTTGGGATTTTATATCATGTAAAAAGGTTTAGTATTTGAATCAAAATTAAATATGTTGCCTCCACACCAAGTCGGCCTTAAGATGTTCAAGTTGGCCTCAAGGAAGGCTATTCGACCTCACTTAAAGGCTATAAATGAAGCAGTTTGAATTCCATTTGGAGCATCATCAAATCAAGAAAGTTTGATATCTCTGTCGAGCTGGAAAAAGCTTGAAGTGGAGGAAGAAGGCGATAGGAGTGCGAGTTTGGTCTAGGAGAAAGAAGGAAGGAAAAATGGAGTTTTGGTGCATCTCTCTCTCTATCTCGTGCTCTAGTTTGGAAGATCAAAGTTCTCTCGTTGATGCCACTTCCAGTTGCTGCATGTTGTTGCTACTAGATCAAGTCTAGGTCGAAGTTGTTATTATTGGGTGTTGCTACCTCGAGAAGTTGTATTGGTCAAGATCGACGTTTCTAAGTGAAGATCAAAGTCTTTCAGTAAAGATTGAAGTCTCCAAAGCAAGATCGAAGTTGTTGGGTACAAAAAAGTGTTTCTAATGCTGCAAGGTCAAGTAGGATCATCTGTAAAGGAAGAAGAAGGTTGACTTGGTGTGGAGGAAAGTTTGTGTCAGGCTATAGAGTCTTGGAATATCTCAGGAAAACTATTGAAGGAAGAATTACTGACTGGGTTTTCCCCTAGAGAGGGGTTTTGCCCTGGCTGTGTGCCTATATCGGGTGTCCATTGATTTATGTGTTATTGCTTTGGTAATTGCTCGATGAACTAAAAGAAAGAAGATATAAATAAACCTAATAAGAAATCAAGAACATAATAAGTTATTATCAAGTATAATAAAATATTTTTGCCTTTCTAATTTTCTAACATGGTTTCAGAGCTTTGGTGAAGAAAGAAGAAAAAGGTAGTCTCAAGCACCTGATCAAGGAACCATTCAAAAGGATTATTAAAGGGAATACGTCTTATATCTTCAAGAACAATGTCTAACACAATCAAGGAATATAACAAACTCAAAGGAGCCTCAAATTACAGGTCTTGGAAAAAGAGAATTGACCTCATCCTTGAAAAGAACAAGGTACTAGATTTGGTCAAAGGAAAAGTAAAGAATCCTACATATGACTCTAGTGATGCTGATAAAGCGAAGTTAAGAGAATTAGAATTAGTGGCCATGACTCTAATGTAGAAGGAATAAAGGACAACCTTGTCCCGTTTATAGCCAACATTAATCGTACTCAAGAAATGTATGGGGCCTTGTCAAAGTTACTCATTATTAAAAACATTGGTCAAGTATCAAGCTTGAAGAATGAACTAAGGACCACAAATATGACTAAAGAAGACACAATGGCCTCCTTCTTTGTGAATATAGCAAGAATCAGAGATGATCTTTTGGCCATTGATGAAATTGTTCCAGACAAAGAACTTGTGATCATTGCTCTATTAAGATTACCACCTACTTGGGGTGCATTTGCTACAGGACTTAACAGTTGGAAGGAAGCTCCCACTTTTGAATAACCATGGACTGCTTGCAGTCAAGAATAATTAAGGATCTCATTATTTTCCAATCTATTGAAAATGAGATTAACTCAGACAAATATATAAAGCACACATAAAAACCAGACACAAAATATGGGCGGAAAAAGGCTTCAACCTCATGGCTTCCTTGGGTATTCTCTCTCATTTTCATTCCCAAAATAATTGAATATAGTGTTACAAATAAATAGATGAGAGACAGTGTCTCAAGATAGTGCGTGCTATTTTAGACACCTTTGGTTGAGATAATTTCTCCTTTGGTTGAGATAATTTCTCACCAGACACACACCAATATAGGAGTTACCTAAACTAACTCCTATCTTAGAGGAACAACCCAAGAGTTAGGCACAAATTCCTAACTTGGAATATTTAATTAATTAATTTATTTTTGGATTTATTATTGTTTTATGAGAGAGGCTAACATTCCCCCCTTCAATGATAAATCCAAAATAAGAATGAGGAACCATCTTCCAAGTTCTCATGTTGATCTTCAAAAACATTTCTTGAAAAAACTGCCAAATTTGGATGCTGAAGAAACTGCAATATGAAGAGACTGAGTCAGCTGCATGACTGATTCATCTCAGAAGGACGCTTGACAACTCCATCATGTGCGAAGCCACAAAAGGATCCAACTTTCCTTTGCTTGAAAACAGCATCCAGTGTCCACTGACACAATTTGATGGACGCCCACTGGCGTATTTGCTGATGATGATCGCCCATTGGCTGAAGATGTCGAAAAACAACTCAATGTTGCTTTTGCTATGATGAAAGCTGCTCACTGTTGCTTTGTCTATCGATCGCCCACTGGTGAATTTGCTGATGCTCACTGCTGATGACAAATGCCCACTGGCTGCTTCGCTAATGTTGTCGAGACTTTCAGTTTGACAACCACTTGTCAATTTCATTGAAATTTCCCCCCTTTGTCAGCTGAAAGGAGAGACAATCTTCTTGAAATTATATCTGAATTCTGAACTCCCCCCTTCAAGTGTAGGAGAGTTTCACTATTGTACTCCCTCGTTCAACGACATGAGAGTACCATCATCGTTTCACTGTTGGTTGCACTATGTGTGATTGTAGTCGGCTGTAGAACTGAGACAATCTTTTGACTGTGGATGACCATTCCCAAGGATCGATCCATTCGTAATGTATCTTCAATCTGGATGATTTTTGTTGGTTGCGACATTTTTCTGAGGAATGATTGGGCTTGCCACAATGGCGACAAGGATGGAGATCAAAACAATGATCTTCCATATGACCGGTTCTTTGACAATGAGAACATTTCGGTTGGACTTCAACTTCAGGTTGCGTGCAATTCTGTTTGACTGCTACTTTCTCAGAACCTGCTGAGGGGAGTTGTGCAAGAAATCCTGCACTGACGAACTTAATTGGCTTGGAATAATCTGGGATATGTAAGTTGGTGTCATCAGTGACATATCCTAAGCCTCGTCGATCCTTGTTATGTTGAATCTCTTCCCAGGGCTTGGTGATGGGTTTGGAAGAAATTTGAATTTGATCATGAACAACTTCGACACTTGAAGTTGTTTGGATGAGTGATTTGGATTCAACATCTTTATCTTCATTTGTATGGTTGAATGACTTGGAAGAAGCACTCTTTTGCTGCAACTCATCTCTTTGTAGTTGTGACTCTAGTTGAAGGAACTCAACTGTTTCATGTGTTTGTCGTAGATGCCATGAAAGATCAGCAAGAGTTTCTTTGCTGATGTGCACCATGTCTTCGTCACTGGAGATGATCAAACTGTGAAGAATGTGTAACCACTGAATATGTTGCACCATCTGAACTTGCTCACTTGAAACCAGGCTCTCTTGTAGTAGATGTCGTGCTTTGAACTGTTTCACTTGACAGGCTCACTTGCTATGGGACTTGAATGGCACGCTCACTTGATTTGTTGCTTATTGCACTTGTTGGGAACACTTGCTAGAGTTGTAGAACTTTCTTGCTTAAACTCTGGAATTCACGCTCACTTGATGATGATCGTATTTGCATGAATGACTTCACGCTCACTTGAATGAATAGCCATGCTCGCTTGATGTCGATCTCAACTTGCTTGATTGGTGTTAGAGTTGAACTGGTTTGGTTGCTGTAATGAACTTCACTCTGGCTCACTTGAAGGTTTGAACTTTGTACTATTTTGACACAAATTGCTTGAATGAATACTCACGCTCGCTTGCAGGAGATGTGAACTTGTTGCTTGTTTGCGTTAGAGTTAAAATTCGTGCATTCACTTGATTCTGTTTAAAGGAAGGGTGTCGAACATTGTCGAAAATGCACCCAAAAAACACTTAATGATTTTAATGACTCACTACAATGAATTCAATTTGACTCAATTCAAGACTTGGGTGTCGGTTTCAACCGAGAATGCACCCTTACAATTCAATGTAATTTGAGTTTGATTACAAGCTCAATAATGTTGATGTAGACTGTGCTCTAAAACGTTGAAGTTTACAGATTCATTAACGTGAATGTAATGATGTAGACTTTGCTTTGAAACGCTGGAGTTTGCAGATTCATGAACTTGATTGTATTGAGTGAATTTGTTTGTTGAGGTAGAATGCTGATGTTGAAAACTTTGAATATTTGTTGTAGTGACGCAAATGCATGTGTTGAGTTTAATTATCCTTCCTTGAAGCTATTTTGTTACAAGTGTTGTGCTTGCTTGCATTGAACTTTATGTGTCTTAAATGAGATCATTTATGTGTCAAAACTAGACACAAATAAAAAAGCAACAACATGCACCATCATCAACACACTCTTCGTGTACCTAAGATCCCCTTATTCAATTTCGGGCAGATCTAGGACACAATCACCACAAAAATGATATCTTTATTAAACTTTGGAGTATATAATCGCTTAGCTTCACAACATCTTCATGGAATCAGAGTTCTAGAAATTTTTGAAAGAAAAATTGTCTTCAAAAAAATGACTCAACCTTCTAGAAATAAAATATTCACTTATTTCTCCAAATACAAAATACTTATAACTCCAAAAATTACAAAATATATTCCTTATTTCTCCATTACAAATAAATAATTTTATCTACTCCTTATCTCTCCTAAAAATCACTCATTCAAAAAATATACCTTTATTATTCCTCTCACTTATCACTCAAAATAAAAACACACCTTATCACTCCAATAATTTCTTTTAAACTCCCATTGAATATAATTTTATGAAATTCTTCTAAAAAGTGAGTTAAAAAGTGAATGGAGTCACTTTAAAAGAGAACGTGTTTCCTTTAAAAATGTAAGGCACACTTTTAAAACATATTTTTAGAAATTCCATACAACAACATAGGGTGAAGGTGAAACAAACGACAACTTGCTCGAAGACAAGATTTTAAACCTTCATTTCTGTTGCGCTAAATCTGATATGTAGAAGACTCCAAAAACATTCAAAAGTATCCACGTGGATTCGAACCTTGCTTCGTGTGAAGCGAAATCTGATGTGTAGACTAAAACGCAAGATATTGTAATCCCTGTAGTAAGATTTTCTATGGAGCAAATTATATGGTGTGATTTTTATGAAATGAATTTGTTAGAGTGGCTTCAAGTGCAAAAGATGCAACAACATTTAGATCTGCCACCGGCATAGCTGAAATGATGGACTAGACCACAATTTTAAAATTTCCGTACTTTTAGTCGTTTTGGGTTTCGGTAGACTGCGTTGCCGTTATTGTAAATGGTGGAAGATTGAATGTGAAGAATAGCAACAACAGAACTGAAACAAAAATGCGATGGATAATGAAATTGATTTGTAAAATAATTTAACTGTAAATGGCAGAGATTGAACCTTTTTTTTTTTGCAGGCATGCAGGTCACTATGGCCTTTGTTCCATGATGAAGTCGGTTAGAGGGATCCATGGAATTCGTTTGAAATGTTGCCCCTCTCTCTGTTGGATGGGGTTGCGCACACCAAACTCGAGAGATCCAACTTCGAAGGCTGATGATTTAAAGCATAAAATGCAAACTGAGTGTTCTCATGTACCTGGCCCTCCTCAAATGCATTCTATGCCATTTTCAGCTCCTATGGTTAACTCGTCGATGCCATTACAGCAAACAGATGGCTTATCGACACAATTGAGCCATCCTCGACACACAATTGAGTCGTCTAGGAGTAGATTTCTCCAGGGTCTTGCCTCCAAGACAGCAAGCAGTAGCAATGGCTGTAGCAGATCTCGCAATGGAATATCTCCAACGAATTCGGTCAATGATGTAATCATTCCATGAGTGTCTGTCCCAGTTGTAATAATTCACAGCAAAATAATAAAACAATGCGCGGCTAGTGTGCTCATCGACTGTGATGTATCCAGCATTTTGTTTGAAATTTACTTTTGGCTGACCAGGCAGTCTACCAATTAAATCCTTCCAATTAAATCCTTCGTCGGACCTCCACTAATTTGCACAGTTATGCCAACGAATACATACATAATCAAGAACAATCATTGCTGCAATTTAGTTGCAACTCCGTTTAATATGCACACATAACAGAACTTCAAGCACAACTAGATGCTAGAAATGAAGAATTTTAATCTCACCAGCTCTGATACCACATATTGAAAATGAGATTAACTCAAACAAATATATAAAGCACACATAAAAACCAGATACAAAATATGGGCGGAAAAAGGCTTCAGCCTCATGGCTTCTTTGGGTATTCTCTCTCACCAGACACACACCAATATAGGAGTTACCTAAACTAACTCCTATCTTAGAGGAACAACCCAAGAGATAGGCACAAATTCCTAACTTGGAATATTTAATTTATTTATTTATTTTTGGATTTATTATTGTTTTATGAGAGAGGCTAACACAATCCTGGTGGAGTTTCAAATGCCTACACTGCTCAACACAAAGGAAACTTCAAGAAATTAAAAGGACCAAGAAAGAAGGTAGACATGTCCAAAGTAGAATGCTATCAATTTCATAAGAAGTGTCACTACAAAAGTGATTGTCCCAACAATCCAAGGAATAAGAAAAGAGAAATACATCAAGCCAATATTGTTGAAGAAGAAGACCTAAATAAAGCCAAACCCAAAGAATCTGACATAAGGGACTTACACTACTAAGTCCTTTGCTTTTAGTTTTATATATTCTATTTTATATTTTTTGATGTTTAGTATTTATAAGTTTTAACATGTTTTTGGAAAAAGACATTTTTTATTATTTTTATAAGTTTATAGGTATCCCTCAAGCTTTGGAGGGAGCCCTCAACATCTCCCAAAGATAAGTATCTCATTTCCTTTTCAGTTTTTGGTTTCATATACTTATTTAAGTTTTGATTATATTAAATACTAATCACCATTCTCCCTCTATTGTCTTGATTAGGAAAAACATCTGCTATATCCTCAATGAGTATAAAAGAGGGCCTCCTAGGACAAGGTTTTTCAAGGAATAAATATATGCGTCAAACTACAAAGCATTGATTTCTTTATAATAAATGTTTATTCATTTGATAATCTATTTCTAACATTGTTATGTCTAGCTATATTGAATCATAATGATTCCTATTTTGGGTGATTCATTCCTTGATAAATCTACCCTCCTCATATTCTTAATTGATTTTATAGAACCCTAGACATGTTCATTTTGAAAAACCCTAACCTAAGGGTATGTCGATGATTATGTGTGAAACCATAATCTGCATAGGGTTATTGTTGAAAGAAAATGTCTAATGTTTTGATGAAGTCTAAAGTAATTGATGCTTGGATGATGTCTTGTTTGAGATTTCGGTATGGTTATGAAAAACCTAACTTGTTAGGGTTGAATGGTAATGACTGAAATCTCTATCCTTTGAAGTATTGATAAATTAGGGTTTGATATATTTTGTGTTGAAACCCTAAATCATTAGGATTGGTAGAATGCATAAGCAAGACCCTTATAAAGTCTTAGAAATGATTTCCTTGGGATGTGTGTGTTTGTATGATCAAGTCTGTTATATGTCTAACTCTTATTAATATTTGTAGTTGGGTTTGAATAACACATGTTGTATGCTTGTGCATGATGAGGGAATCATAGATATGTGAGTTGACCTAATTGTTTATGGTCATAATTCCTAGGGTTTGGAACTAAGCTCTAGTTAAAGTTTGTTTCTATAGGATGATGGTATTTGTGAATTCTAAGGTTTTGGAGTTAGGCCTTAGTATAAGTGAAAATCTCTGATGTATGATGACAATATGATGTTTTGAATGAGACTGTTATGATTGATGTTTGACTGACAAAATCTAGGGCTTGCAACAAACCCTAGTAGAAGTTATTCATGTTGTTAAGATGTGATTGACTTTGATTAGAGATCATGAAATATAGGGTTTACATGAAATCCTAGTGAATAGTCTAACATATGAATTCTTAAAGTTGCTTTGTAGATTTATATTTGTTTGAATTGTTTCTAGGGTTTGCTATATGTTTTAGTAGGGTATGTCATACCATTGGATGAAACATTGAAACCCTAGATATAATGAGTTTGATATCTTGATAAGTAGTAGATGTGATTTAGGATTTGTAACAAAACCTGGAGTATTGAAGTATAGTCTCTTGCTGTTTATGTTTGTAAAATGCTTCCGTTATTATAAGATTTTGATATGGCTAGCTTCATGCTTCTACAGTTTTTGTTGTACTTGCTATCTAAGTTGTGCAGGTACATACATATTCAAAATGGTGAAGATGTTTGTAAAATAAAGTTGATGCCATAAACATGATGTGAATAGTGATGACTCCGATGAGATGAATGGAAGCCACAAAAGATTCTCCGATGTTGAAAGGAAGAAGATATCTTAATGAGATTAAGAGGGAATTTGGATAGAGGAAAGCTCCCTCGTTGAGAGGGAGGGCATACCATAGTTTTGATTGGAGAATGCATTTTAAAGGATATGTTTTTGCATGTGATGTAGGAAAGTAAAGTATATGATTGAGGAATTTTATGTCAAAGATTCAGTTGATAGTCCTACTATGTTGAGAAGCAACATCTATTATATGAAATACCCTAAAGGTTTTTGTTTGTTTATGAAAGTATATTATTGATTCGGGTTGTGTTTGTACATGTAAATTGCTCGAAGGTTTTTATAACATGCTCGTTAGTTTGATCAGGAGAGATTTGTTGTTCTTGATCTACTGGATCAAGGAGTGTTGAAGCTTTGTGAGTGAAGCATTACTTGGGAGGACATCTGGCCGACAACTCGTGTTCATTTCTAGGCCCCGAAGTTGGAATGGCAGTGTTCGTCATAGAGCTCTAACCTCGGATACACACCTGGACCCATGGGTCGGTGGTTAGCAAGCCTGATGGTACCTAGAGAGGTTGAAAGCTTGAGTCCATCTCAGTCCCACTTGGATAGATTTCCATTCTCAGGAATCTAGTCTGTTAGCACCTAAATCTGCCTTAGGCTGAAGGAAGGCAACAATTAGGGTAACCACAAACCACGCTCAGTCTGGTAGCTAGCCCTACCAGAGCAGGGGAGGGCTCTCTCCGAGTCACGCTCAGTGAATAGATGATCGAAAATGGTCTGAGATGACTTACAATGCAATGTTTACCTTAGGCTAGTAAGTGAATAGGGATTCTGGAAACAATTTTATGAAATGACCGAGCTTCTGGGATGTGATGGGACCGGCGCTCAGCAAAGAATAGAGAATTTAATACAAAGGCACAGATTATTCCGTGAGGCAAGGTAGGCGGAAAATGTAACAATTTAGTTTGAGGTACCACGACATGAATAGATTCTGAAGAAAGTGAAAAGGGCATAGTGACATGAATCCTTTTCAACAGAAGAATAACACTGAACATGAAATTTTCCCACAGGCAGGGCAATAAAATTGAATTCTACCTAATCTCACTCAGAAAATTTCACTGGAAATGAACATGAATTGAATTATGAAACATAATGAAATACATATGAAAACATAAGAGACACATTTGCTACACTCACAACCACAAGAATCCCATGAAACAGAGCCGCTGCCTTTCATTAATTCTCTGTCAAAAATACACAGTGAAGAAACAAAGTTTTTTTCCCACAGTCTCCCAGAAGTTACAAGCCAACCAACCCTTTGCAAATAACTTGCATACAATATATATAATGTGTGAGGAAGAGATAGAACGCCCAGGGGTTGGTAAGTTACTTGAATCATTACAAAATGGAGATGGAGAGCCAACCATCAGCTACAGGTGCAGCACTGCAAACGTGACATTTGGCATTGGGGTGACTGTTTGCCTTCCTTCGCCACTTGGATAGAAGCCAATCTGGAGAAAAAACACTTTAAATGCCACCTTTGGTGCCAAAAAACTGAAGTGTAGATGACCGGGCCCACTTGGAGAAGTCGCGAATCGAAATTTCGCGAAACGGAAGCAAATTGGCAATTTTTTCCTCTGTGCGCGGCGCCATTTTTTCTGTGCGTCGCGCTACTTTGGGACCTATTTTGGGGCACTTGAAGGTGTCCAAAATGTGCCCAAGTGGGCTTGTTGGAAAGCCTGTCCTGTCTACTTTCTAACCCAACTAGAATTTCTGAATTTGGTGCTCATTTGCCCCTCCAATCTTCATTCTCCCAAGACTGCTTTCTGTGTGTCAAAAAAGTGGCAGAGAGGCCATTTTTGGGTGTTTTTTGACCTTAAGGAGACCCAAACCTTGCCCAAATCTCTTTCCTGGACACCAATAGTCATAATTTCCGATGTTGAATCCAAATCTGTAAGCCATGTCTCAATTGGAGCCCTAGAATTTTAGCGAAGGGAGAAAATCCATGTTTTTTTACCCAAAAAATTATCAAGTGACCAAAATTTCCCTAAATTTTTTGAAATTTGGGCTGGAAGTTCTCTATGGGGTGCTATGCTAAGCCAAGGAAGCCTCAGCCAAGATTCTAAGCCTATCTTGCTCTTTTTCCCGTTTTGCCCTTCTTGTTGCTTTCCTCAATTTTGCTTTCAAGTTCCTTATCCGGGCCTGTGCGCTCATGTTTCGCACCCTGTAACGGAAAGTCATATGTCTCAATAGGGAAAGGTCCTGGTCGGCTTTGTCCAGTAGCCTCTCCAACTGCATGTTCCTGATCTCGAGATAGGCCTCCCGATCTTCATTGATCGCCTGCTCCAGTGATGTGGGCTGAACTCTTCTCCTTTGAGCAGCTTGGCGATGCTCACGAATGTTTTGAAGCTCCATAATCGTCTGCTGGTCCTCAAGCTGCTTGTTTCTCTACTCCAGGTACTTCATGTTCCACTTGGCTCTTTCTAAATCAATGGACAATTCTTCAATCTCTGATTGCTGCTCCCGGATGATCTCTATAAGCTTTGCATTTGTTGGTTCTGCATCTGTCTCATCATCCTGAAGGAGAACAAACTCGGTCTCTCGCTCACCTGATGGCCCTTCCTCCTGCACTGGCTCCTTACCCCTACCCTGCTCCTGTGATTCTGATGTCGGAAGCGAGGCCCCTTCCACCCCGGGTGGAGATAACACTCGCTTTGTTGCTGCAAATAAGGGTCTACTACCTTTCTGATAGGTGATGTATACTGACATAGTGGCAGTCTCATGTCACTCATACTGATGAGATGGGCCCCCTACCTCATTCTCTTCCTCTGAAACCACCTGTGGAGCGCTGAAGAAGTCACGGGAGATGAAGTCCTCCCAAGCAATACCTTGCAATCCCAACTGATGGTCTACCAAAATCCGGATAAGGGCAAAGATATACACACTGTTAAGCTGTTGTCGAGGGGTCTTGTGCTGCATGAAATTCCTCATCCTCTCTATGTTCCCGCAGATGAAAAATGGGAGGTTCATCATCCGAACCTTGGTAAAGTGCATGAGCAACCTGATGTGGTATGCATAAAGGCGAGAAAACCTCCCCTCGCAACTGAAGTATTTCATGATCAATTTCATGAGCGGGGCATACTCATCTTTCAGAAATCTGAATGGAAAAACTCTCGTGAGGTGGCTCAAACAGCTGCCTTTGATGTAAGGCTCATAATGATGCCTCTCTACCTTCTTTTTCTTATGCCACTGCTCTCCAATGTTTGGTATGCCTGTTGCCACTGATATGGTTTCAGGTGTCAATGTGAAAGTGACCCCAGCCAAGATAGACTGTCCTCCATGCAGGTGAAGCGCAAAAAGACGGGCCAACTCATGATGAACTCTGAAATTTTCCACCCTCTGACAAAATTCGAAAGATGCTAAGTGCTGGAAACAAGACATAGCAAGAGGGCATGCCTGCAACTCGGTGAGGGTGTTTGGCTCATCTCTAAGATGTCTGCCACTCTGTTGATGTCTTCTTTGGGCCCATTCTCCTGAAGTTGTGTCACTGCGGGTCTCCTCCTCATACTCTGATGAAACTTTGGATGCCATTACTGCTGTTTGTACCCTGAGTTTATGATGCCCTTGAATTCTAATGAAGCTGGTAGTTGCCCTGAAAATCTGCCACCAAGGGGACAATAAAACGGGGAGTATTAGGAGGGGAATGATGAAATGGGAATAGGGGTTTAAAGGGAGATATTTATCATGGATTTGGGAGTATTTTGGGTATAAGGTTGATGGGGTAGGGTTTGAAACATATTGGCAGCCTTGTCACTGTAGCATAAACCCTAGGATCAATGATTTCTTTGTTTCCCTTTTGTTTGCTTTACAAATTTTTTTTGCATTTGATTTCTACCCCTACAACCATGCTATCCCTTTCAATTTTGGTGCAAGAATGGAGGTAGGTGGCCTACCTTTCAAAATTGGCGAGCATCCAAAAGTTTTTAGGCAGATTGGATAGTTTCTGGACCTTGTATTTATGTGTGCCGCGCGCTCTGCCCAGTGCGCCGAGTATGCGCTGCGCCAGTGTTATATTTACACAGTGGACGGGCCCTGTGTGCGCCGCGCACAATGAGTGCGCTGCGCTCTTTGGTGTGTGCGCCGCGCGCTATGAAAACACTCAAATTTTCTCTTAATCTTTAACTCTTCGACCCTTTGACCATGCATCCCTTTCCCAAAGCTTTGCTTGCCCAATAAGCTGGTCCTATGGTGATTTTGCATTAACCAAACAGTGGAGGAAAAGGGAGAGGGTTTGGTAGTGACTTAGGGCAGGGGTTTAGGAAAAATGACAAGGGAGGATGGGGAAAAAATGATAGGTGAGGGGAATAAGTGAGTGGAGTGGGGCCTTGGCAATATCAACACAAATTTACAACCTCAGCCTTCGTTTTCTTGTTGATTTTCTCATGGGTGACATTATGCGTTTTGGGTGACATTCAACCTCTTCACAAACACCATATCCTTGACAAAACTTGATGAGCAGGCGATGTCATAAGGCTTACCTCTCAATTTGATAGCCTTCCCCGAAGTTTGAAGTGGTTTGGCACTGTTTCTTGGCCGCTGGACTGTGTGCGCTGCGCGCAATTCCCAGTGCGCCGCGTGCCTTGTATGCGTCGCGCCTGTGCAATATTTCAACAGCGGGCTGGCTGCGTGTGCGCCGCGCCCCTAGTTATATGCACCGCGCGCTCCCAAAACCTGCTTCCGCTCACTCAAACCTCTCCAACCTCACACTCACACCTTTGAAATGATTTGTCCAAGTCTTGCAAGAGCACAATGCCTTTGATTTGGGTCAAAACATGTATTTATAGCCTTGGAGGAGATGGGTTTGATTTTTGCCTCTTTGAAAACCCCCTTTTCTAATGTTGTGTTTTGCACTTTTTCATTGACCTTTAAACACACTGATTTTCACTTTCCCTTTGACATTTTGGCTCAAAGGATGAAATTTTCGGCACCTCTTTGCAGGGACTGTATGACAAAGCATTTGGCCATGTAAATCATAACTGCATCTGAAAAGTCAACTGGTGATTTTTTGGAAAATTTTGTCATAAATGACCTTGTTTGACTTTTCTTCAAAACAGAGTTTTGAAGAAGATTCGATGTCTATCCAAGTGACGATGAAGCTCTCTGAACCATAGTTGTATAAGGGCCTCCCTCTGGCCTGCATGGCTTGTTTTGGACATGTTTTCGAAGACCAAATTGATGAATTCCTAGACCCAATCATAAAAATGACTGTCCTGTAATAGGACCAGACCTTGACTGTCATGAACTTCAGTGATTATGGACAAAGACCTGAGCTAGCAGGAGCCAGACATGAGGGAAAATGATTAGCATGAATTTCTCCGTCAGATCATGGCATGCCCCTAGCAAAATGCAGCTGAGTGAATGGAGCGGGACACCTAAAATTGAAATGCACAAAGAGTTTTGATCCCTGACGGAGGGCTGACCAGACCAACTCTAACATAGTCCATGGTATTGCGGTGCCAAAACTGATGAGAGACCAATGGATAGATTGTCTTGGTCATGAATCTAGTCCATGGCATTGCAGTGCCTAAAAGTTCTTCATGGTTCATATAGTTGAGAACTTCCTCGTACTTGTATATGATGAATACCTCCCTAGTTAAGAGGGAGTGTTGGAAAATGTAACTAGGTTCAGTCTTCATTAATGTATTTGAGTCATCATGTAATGAAATTGTTAAAAGAATAAAGAAAATAATAATAATAATTATTATTATGACTTATTAAAGCATGGATTTCATGCTTGGGTCTTCATGTTTTAGTTCAAAGTCCCCATTGGGGACTTCTAGGATTTATTCCAAGCTAATAGACTCATTGTACTTTTAAAGAGACCATTCTTGGGCTTTTGAATCATGTAAAAAGGTTTAGTATTTGAGTCAAAATGAAATATGTTGCCTCCACACCAAATCGACCTTAAGATGATCAAGTCAGCCTCAAGGAAGGTTATTTGACCTCACTTAAAGGCTACAAATGAAGCTGTTCGAAATTTCTTTGGAACATCGTCAAATCAAACAAGTTCAATATCTCTTTGAAGCTAGGAAAAGTGCAAACTGGAGGAAGAAGGCAAAAGGAGTGCGAGTTTGGTCTAGGATAAAGAAGGAAGGAAAAACAAAGTTTTTGTGCATCTCTCTCTCTATCTCGTGCCCTAGTTTGGAAGATCGAAGTTCTCTTGTTGATGTTGCTGCCAGTTGTTGTTGCTAGATCAAGTATAGGTTGAAGTTACTATTATTGGGTTTTGCTGCCTCAGGAAGTTGTATTGGGACAAGATCAAAGTTTCTAAGTGAAGATCGAAGTCTTTTAGTAAAGATCGAAGTCTCCAAAGCAAGATCGAAGTTGTTGGGTCCAAGAAAGTGTTGTTATTGCTACCAGGTCAAGTAGGACCATCTCCAAAGGAAGAAGAAGGCTGAATTGGTGTGGAAAAAGGTTTGTGTCAATGTATATAGTCTTGGAATATCTCAGGAAAACTATTGAAGGAAGAACTACTAATTGGGTTTTCCCCTAGAGAGTGGTTTTTCCCTGGATGTGTGCCTATTTCTGGTGTCCATTGATTTGGTAATTGCTTGATGATCTAAAAGAAAAAATATATAAAGAAACCTAATAAGAAATCAAGAACATCAAAAGTAATTATCAAGTATAAGAAAATATTTATGCCTTTCTGACTTCATATTTCTGATAAGCCAAAATGTCACATGTCTATCCTCCATGAGATTAACTTCAGATCATGAATGCACATGACACAAAGATGAATGAGTCTTATATATTCATGGAAAACTTCTGCCCTTCATTTCTCAGGTTCTTGTGTAGAACAAAGTGTCTTAGAGAGGCATGAGATAGGAACATATATTGTTGCATAACCTCAAAAAATTTGCATAGGTTGTCACAAAATGAACATAAATTCATCATGTGTATTTCAAATTTATTGTATAGTTTAAATCTTTGAACAAGTGATGTTTTTGTGTGGAGTTGATATAATGCTTAGGATTTCAGAGGTATGAAGCTCAGATTGTCAAGTAGTTTAATGCCCTATTCTTATCTGTAATTCTATTATTTAAGTTCCAAGTTTACCATAAGTCCATATAGACCCGCATATCAGAGTGTAGTGTTAACATTACATATCACAATATCTTTAAATACTTCGTATAATCTTTAAATAATATCTAATTCATATTTTAGCCTTCTTATCCACTTCAAAGATAAATTATAACTACTGTATTCATCCTTCAAATGTATCTCAAAATTCTAGATCATATTGATCGTATATTTAGATTTCTTGCATAGGATAGAATTTGAATTATTATCATAGAATAGTATTCATAGGTTTCAGAACTTTGTTTAAATCCTTTGTCATCTAGAGATATAGGTGTCATTGGAATTCACATTAGCACTGAGAGATGTGTATCACAAAACTTGCATCACAATGAAGGTATCATAAAAATTCACTTTTATAGATTCCGAGTTTTTCTTATAAAATGCCACAAAATTTCATCACAGGATTCATACTATACTTTGATATTTTTCTAGCTTGAGCGAGGGTATAAATATCCTCGTCATATTTTACTTTAATCTTAAAACAAGCTTCAAATGGTAAGAATACAAGTTTGTTTGAAGTAGCCTTGATCTCTTCATATTTCTTGGACATATGCCACATAACTAAAACCATTTGTCTTGAGTTAGAGTATAGACCATAGACTTGAATTCGTTCCTCAAAACATAGTTTGGATATATGCTACATAATTTAGATTAATCTTCTTAGATTATTGCTAGAGGTGTCTCAAGATGGAGTATTCTTCAACGATAGAGAGAACTATTTTTCTTCTTTGATCTTCCTTAGCTCTGATACCATGTTGAAATTCTGTTAGATGATATAATTTCTTATCATGATAATTACTTGTGACTTATATCTATATATATATATATATATAGGCTTTTAACTCTCACTCATCATATGGGTGAGGGTGCGTAAGCACACTCGACTGTCCAAGGACCGGAGGCGCTCGACCATAGGGAGAGGACCCTTTAGGGTGCGTTAGCACACTCGACTAATAAGGAGAGGGGGCTCGACTGATAAGGAGAGGAGAGGGACGGAGTCACTCACTATTCATATGGTGAGGGTCCTCTCCCTCTCCTCTCCCTATGGTCGAGTACCTAAAGGTCCTTAATAGTCGAGTACCTAAAGGTCCTATGGTCGAGCGCCTCCGGTCCTTAACAGTCGAGCCTGCTTACGCATCCTGAAAATGCTATAATAGTAGGGTGAGGCAACGAACGCTCGACCACCGGGAGAGGGGAATCTTGAAAAACCTCCGCCAAACTAAAATGGCCAAATTAGTAGGGTTTTAACGCTCGACCAGGCCCCCCACCCAATAAGTAAATTAAGGGAAATCTTGAAAAACCTCCGCCATTGAAGTTCCTGTCAGTCAGTTAGTCAGCCAGAAAGAAAGCTAGAAAGAAAGCCATCCCTTCCAAATCAGTCATAGTGCTTGGTTGGCGTAATTACGTATATAACGAATGAATGCATCGATATGTGTCATACCAGATTCGATGTGAGATATTGCCCCAGTAGTTTAGGTTCAGTATGGCGTAATGACATATATAATGATAGTGATTTCCTAGCTAGAGAGAGAATAAAGACCAGTTATTGTTATATATGAGCATGTGGTAGTTGCGGCTTCATAAAATAGAGATTCAGATCGTAATGACATATATAATTCATGCATTATGAATTCTTCTTAGGGAAGATGAAAGGAGAGGTTCACTTGGCATCATTCACGGGTCATAATTTTCATGCACGATTAGAAGCAAGCAGTCCAAATCTTCAGCTCATTCATTCTCCAACATATCATTTTGTGCGGCTCATACAAACTCCGTTTACCTACCCGGTCTAGCTTCCATCCCTATCGGTCTCGAGGTCGGAACCTCAACAATCGATTTCTCTCTCCTTCGATTTATGCCAGCGAAGGTTCCAAAAAAGGGATAAGATTCTTAGAGCTGAGGGACCATGATCATAAAGTGAAAAGCACGTGGTAACCAAATCGAATGAAAAGTACAGCCTATCTCGATTAGCTGATCGAAAGCTAGCGCATCATGTTCTCGAGTCGCCAGGTGTTTATTCTCCCAACTCTGCCCACCAAATTCGATATATCTATCTTGTTACTAGTTGGATCGGAGCCGACACAAGGAATTGGTCGACGAAGCCAACAAGCAAGGGACTAAGCGCTAGTTGAGCTAGGAGTTTCCAGCGCTAAGTCCTTTCCTTCGGGAAGTCATTCCAGGCAATAAAGCCAATCAGGGAGGAAAGCAAGTCAGTCAATCCGGTGAATCGCTTTCAGTCTCTCTTTTGCTTGACTAGGAGCTCTCCTGATAGTTGCTCTTCCGCTTTTCTGGAATCTTTCTTCCGGAAACTCTCCCAGTCGATAGTAGGGTCTGAGGTCGATAGGCATCACTTTCTCGATTTCAGTATTACGAATATCTTAACTTGTTGTCTTCTGGTCTACGACCAGCCTCTACCCCACCTTGGACGCATCACTGGACCAGAAAGAAAGGTGCGGAAAGTACACACAAGCAACTCAATTCCATTCCTTTTCTACTCCGCCCCCACCGAACTACAGCCCTAGACCCTATACAGCAGCCCGGGCTAGAGCCTCAAAGGACTGATCTTCCTTCTTGGCCTTGACTCCACTTGGGCAGATGGGAACTCCATCTTCACCCCAATGCAGCCATCGAACCAGCCCAGCCGCCCGAATGATGAAAAAAGTAGAATTGACGGACGGGCTCTTTCGAAGCTATCGGTACCATGATGTGTACTGGACTGAGCCAAGTTCAAGCCCCCAGAACTGAGAGCAAGAGGAAGACGGAATGCCCTTGCCAATGTCACGGAGAATAGAGCTCTTACGTACCAAATGGTTCAATCTTCTAATACACAGCTCCCGTCAGATGGAACGTCTACCAATTGTGAATGAGCGGATCGGGCTTGCTTGGAATGGTGAACAGGCCCTGACTGGAAGTGCCGAAAGAACCACTACAAGAGGGGAGCCGGCTTTCACACCCATGCTATGACCCTTGCTATGAACTTCTCATGCCAATTCCCCAAGACCTCTTGTACCCTTTTAGAGCTAAAAAGGAGTTGACCAGCCCTTTCGCCCAATCGATTTCCTGCATCATTCTTTTGGGCATTCCTTCTTCTGGCCAAAGAGACTTCTGGAGAAAGGTCCGGCTTAAGACACCTTGATTTGGAAAGCGATCGATGATCAATCCATCTGTCCGCACTTCCTCCTGGTCCTGCTGTATCTCTGCCTAGGACTTTTTTTTCTTTCTTGACCCTGGAGACCTCCCGTAAGTGGCCTCTTACCTCTCTTGCTTCTAAGTGAGCACCCAGGTGAACCGTAGTGCCCAGGGCGTTCCCCTTTCATTTCTAAGTCAATTATGCTTCGGTCTTGCTTTCCTTTCTTCACTTCATTAATCTCTCTTCACGCCCCCGCCTTTGTACAATTAGAATCCTAGCACACGTCTTTTTGAACTATGAGAGCTGTTTGTATACTTGCGTAAGAGGCTTTTTCCGTGATTCCAGTTAGGGACTCGCCTTATTTCATATCTTTTTTTGTACTGCCCCATAAGAAGAATCAGTAGGCTCAAGTAGCCTTTTTGATGCATAAGATATGGAGGGCTTATGCGCCCCAATCATTCTATTTTCGTTTGTGGGGGGAACCCCCTTTGAAAGCTTCTTTCATTGAATTCAAAGATCGATGGCTTCAGCTGCGGCTAAGCGAACTACCTATTCTATATATTCTATAGAAGTGAATATGAAAGAAAAAGCTCTTCTTTCACATAGTGGGAGGCTGGCCTTCTCTCTTCCCAATTCTCCCAATGAGACCTCTTTCACTCACTTAGTGGACGACCCAGAGGACTTTAATAAAGCCCCCTTTTGCCTCATCCTGATCTCCCTGAAAAGAGGGTGAAGTAGCGGCTCCCTCCTAAACCTATTACTGGGGTGGAGTCGAAGCTATGGCACCAGAAAGTAAAAGAGATTCCTTCCCGAACCACTCGTGTAGTCTTCTTCCTGCCTCCCAGTTAGGCCCTATCTCGCTTTCCAAGTCTCATTTGGATGAGGCGCCGGCGCTACTAAATGCAACTCTCATTTCAACATTCTTTCTTCTCTCACAAAGGAGTGTCCTATGATTGTGATTGGACAAGGTAGAAATTTGACTGATTTTGATCTCTTCTATGAGGGGAAGTAAAGGACCAGTATGATGCCATGCTAGTAGGAGTAGTGATGTCAGAAAGAAGGGCGATGAGCTTCTTGCGTCTATAGGAAGGTTGATTAAGGAAGGCATTTGAAGAAGGGAAGGGGTATCGAAGAAAAGGTCTCGGAGAACCAAAGCAGGCTGTTAAGGGTAAAGGCGAGATGTCTGGTTTGCAATGGGAAGGCGCAGCTAGCCGAGCAGAAAAAGTTCTGGTTAAGGATTCCATTTAAAGAGTTGCAAGGAAAAAGAGCTTTCTCGGGCAAGCAAGTCTGCTCTGTCAGCGATTAGTTCAGCACGGTTAGGTCAGCTAGTCAGTCTGCTGTCTTATAGGTGTTAGCGAACATAGTGGTAGGTTCTTGTTGTTGAAAGCCCGTCCTTCAGCCCAAGCCCCCCTTTCGTCAAATAGGGAAGCTTCGGGAATTAGGAACGGAACTCCTTATAGGATTAAGTAAGGTCCTAGCTCAACTATTCCTCTTGAATAGGAATTTGCCATTATGGAGGCTGCAGTGGATTGGCCTTAGTTAGTCTTCAATGGCTTATTAGGTCCTTGCATAGCCACCTCTTTCTTTCCCTCTTTTTCTCTAGAGATCTAACTAAAAGGTTCAGCAACAGTCGGAGAAGCATAACTTGTCCTTCCGGGTCATAGGGTATTTGGTCGATCGCCTCACTGCATTTCCACAGAATGGATTTGAAGGATAGATATGATGAAGATCTGTTTAGTGGCCTTTTTTCCCCAGCATCATAAGTTGGTAGATAAGAGAGGTCCCTAGAAGGATAGCTTTCACCAGAACTCCAGGGGGGTGCTTCAAAAACAGTAGCTGCACTTGGATAGAGAGAATTCTCAGCCTTTGACCCCCCAGCATCCCCTACAATCAAGCTCCTATCCATCCGATTCGCGGTCTCTATACGTATCCCTCTTTTCGTGCTATGTTCTAGTTACGTCATGCGCTCTAGTAAGGATCTAATGGTTGCTAGTTTCAAGTCTCGGACTAGAGTATCTTTAGTATCTAAAACCTGCTTTTATTTTCTTAGGTTGACTGCCTTTCTTGCTTCCTTTATCACAATGACAGCTTGCTTTACGTGTTCGGATACATTCAGTGCTTACATCCTGAAGGTTTATTACATTCATACCCAGACGGGAGGACTCAGTTTTATGCATATCACCTCATTCAGGGGACAACTTTGAGAAATGAATCGAGTTGCCTCTCCCCCTGGTCGAGAGTTCGTTTACTCACCCTACTCAAAAATATGAGTTCTTGACCCCAGAGGCATATATACCAGCTTACCTTAACTTATATATTGGACAGGCTTGCTTAGTGGGTGCGTGCGTGGGCTGAACATTGATTGCTCTTTACTTTATTAATACTACTTGACTTTACTTACGTGCATGCTCTATCCACCTGTTTACCAAACTTTACTTACTGCTTCAACCAACCTTTGTTAATGCATGGAGTGCTACCACTTGCTTCAGCCAGGAAAAGGAGGATAGGCATGGCATGCTATGAACCCCCTACCTTACCTTGGTTTCCAAACTCTTTACCCACCTGAAGACCTATACCTGCCCTTACTAACCACTCGCTTAATGAATCGCTTAATGGGTACTGCTACAGACTTCTACGGGATGGGATGGGATTAAACAACCTTACCTTACCCTTTCTTACTCCCCACCACACACCACATAACACCTTCACTCCGTACCCCCTATACGCCTTAGATTAGCGATACAGCATTCACAGGCTTTTGAAAACACTTGCTTAATTAAGACTTTTGGGGTACAACAAGCACTTAGAACAACCTTGACTATGAACCCTTTACCCTACATTGATATCATTCCCTTTACTTAAGTGTTTCCAATAACCCCCCCATATTTCTCTTTACTTACCCATAGATGAATTCAACCTAGGTCACAATAATCAAAGCAAAATCGAAGGTCCGGAGGGCTTGCGCTTCTGAGGGCAAGGAGTATCCAAGTATGCAGGTTTAGCTCAGTCTCAGTCTGATGAGGATATAAAGTGGCACAAAGTGATAGGGTAAGGAATCAAGGCAACTCAAAGGGATCAAATGTCAAAGGAGGAAAAATTCTCAAGGAGAAAAAGGAGTGTATATTACAGAATCTCCACTTAGACCTCTCCTACCGTAGCCTTTGCTTATTCTCCCCCTTTTTTCTCTTTACCACTTGATCGATCTGCCGCTATATATATATATATATATTGAGTTTTACTTGTTTACTCATGTCATCATATAGAGTTTTACTTGTTTACTCATGGCATCAAGCAAATACACAATAGAAAAAAATAGAGAACATAATGCACAAAAGAAAAGAGACGTCGAAAATTAGGCTCCAAGCAAGGGAAAATCCCCACAAAGGGGAAAACCCAAAATCCTTCTCTTATAGAATTAGATCAAAATGAGATGTCCAAGAAAAAGAACAAGACCAAGAACAAGACCCAAAACTTCTACGAAAACTCCAAGTCCATCCCTCCTCCAAGTCACTTCCACATTCAAAGTCAACTCTAATTAAACTGCAAGTCTGGTCAAAATGTTCCACTTCCTGAAATTTTGGCTCTTGAAATTTCAGCCCCCTGAAATTTAGGGAATGCAAAAATCATAGAAAAATTGGTTCCTTTCTTTATTCTTTGTCCTGCAAACAGTCTCCTTCTTCTTCATCCTTTTCTCCACTAATTAGGTGCAGAGGATAAGTTTGATGATCATGAGTGAATGTGCTCCAAAGTGATCAAACTGTCCTTTATATATATTTGTCTAGGAAGTCAAATAGGTGGCTCTTGGAGCCCAAGCCGACTTGTTCACAAGGAGGGTCGACTTGACAATTTTGGCGGACTTTGACTCAATACAAATTATTTTTCTTTTCTTTACAAAATTCCTAATGGGACTTGACTGAAGTACAATTTCTTTGACTCAAAATATTTTTTCCTTTGACTCAATTGACCTTGTAAACATGAAGAACATGCTTTGACTAGAAAATAATAATAATAGTGAATAAAATCCATGATAAAAAAAATAATTTTGTTACATTATGAAGACCGACACTAGTTACATTTTTTAACATGATGGAGGGGAGAACAAACTATGCTCCCAACCACTCAAGCCAGAACCTGAGACATGTTATCACATATATAAACAAATAGGTTTTAGAGTAGTTATATAGATTTATTTATTTTTTTCCTTTTTAAAATGGCGGGTTAAGAAATGGCATATTGATCGATGAATATGTTAATGGGATTAGATTTCTTTTAGAAGTTATTATTTTCAATTGGTCATGTCTTGAGACAACTATTTTTACCAATTCATTAGGAGAAAACCATTCCAAACTAATAAACATTACAACTTTCAAATAAAAACCTTCCAAATCTATTTGAATAAATCAAGTTCCACTCTACTTCAACCAATCTAATAACATTGGAGATATTTGGAGTTTTATCTTAGTTATTTGACCAATTGATTGTAAAATAAAGACATATATAAGATAATTTTTTAAATCATCGTCTGGTTATGAAAAAAACAAGATTATTTCATGTCTTTATGGGGGTGTTATGACAAGAATTTAATGGGTTTTTTGTACTTGATGGGCCCTCAGGTCGCCTTCCCCCTACACGGGACACCACGCCATAGTGAATTAATGGGACTTCGCCTCCCAAGGAGGCTGAAAAAGTCCCCTTGACATGTTCTGTGTTTCATTGCTTGTGTGAATTGCGTTTACTCCACCATGATATTCTTCCTAGGTCACGGGTTAGCGCTCTGGATGCTCCTTCGAGGCCTCTTCCCGATGTTGTCTTTGTCTACCATGCACTTGGATTCCTACCTAGTCGTCCAAGCATGTTCCCCTTTACCTACCTCGTTGGCTTTCCCTCCTCCCCTTCTAGAGTTTTGTGAAGGCAAAGGCATTACCCTAAACTCGTTTTTGGTGTAGTCTGCCTGGCACATTATAATGGCTACTTTCTTCCATAGTCACCTCTTGTAGCTTCCCTCCCAGCTCTATCCAAGTCTCTATGACATCTCGTTACCTCCAACGACCATGACTCGACAATGAGATCATTGCTAACATGGAGGTCATGGTCAAGGTGCTTTAGGTGGCTCATGATCACGATTGTGTGTTGAATCTTCAGCCCACAACTACCATGAACATACAACTCTAGACATTCAAGGGGAAATTTGTCTCATGAAAGTGGAAATTCGGCAAGAACGATAGGTTAATCTAGACACAAAGTCATGGTTGTCATAACCTCTTGGGTTCCTGATACAAATGACTCCAAAGGCTACCAAAATAATTATCTTCATACAATGGACTTGTATTGGCATTTTAAGTGTTGCTCACCATCAACCTTAACACCTCACTATCCTTATGATGCTCAGGTTTCCTATATTTCATAGCTTCAGTTCTCACTCCTCATTCTTTCCCATCTGGGTTGTTGCTAGTTTCTTTTTACAGTTTATGTTTTTTTCTACTTGTTGCTTCAGACTCTTAAGTCTCCAAAGGCTGCATATTTTGGTTCTTGTTGTTGGTTTCCCCCATGGTGGGGTAACACTATCTCTTTTGAATTTCCTAGTTTTGAATAGTCAATTGAAGGTAATTGTGGTAGCCATAAACTCTATATTCTACTATCTCTAGTTTGGTTTCCATTGTGGCAAACCAAAAACAACAAGACTAGTATATATGATGTAAATATTTTATATTTTCAATGCAAAATCAACTTGCTATAAAACACAAGTTTATTTCATATTTTTATTAAATATGAAATTAATAAAGGTTCTTCATCAAGATAGAGACTCCAAGTACTTAATTATCTCCAATCTTTATATCAAAGTGTTGGAAAAGAAAGTAATTCAAAAAAAGGTGATCTTTTAAAATGTGATGTACCTTATACAATACAATGAATACCTATGTACAATGTAGGTTTTTTTCAAAGTCTTAAACCTATGAAATTATTTAATTCTCTTAGATTAGTAAATGCAATAACCACTCTATGTTATGATGAATTTAAAATTTAAGGTGATTTTTTTTAAACCTTAGACATTTCTCATTGATTGGTGGTTATTTAGATATTGTAAATATATATATATATATATATATATATATATATATATATATATATATATATATGTATGTATATATTATTGCAAAGTTTTTGTACCAAATAAATAATCGGGCAAAATTTCTATAACATTTATTGACATAGGAGATAAATTTAAATTTAAATTTAAATTTAAATTTAAATTTATACTATTACTCTTTGTATTATGAAATTAAACTTTTGACAAGTTCCTTTCCTTGTATGTATGGAAAGTTCTTTCAATATAAAAAAATGGAGAAAAGCTTTATAACATTCATCCACATAGATATTCTTTGCATTTAGGAAATCAATCCACCAACTAAAAGTTGCAAGTAGAAGCAATTTCTCCACCCTCCCATTTATTGAGTTATATTTTAATGTATTTTTATATGTAATAGATGTTATATGTTAAGAATGGGCTTTTAAGGGGGACACTCATATGCTCTAAGGGTTAGCTCAATTGGTTGAGTTCTTATCGTTAAAGCACCTTGCTAATTGGAGGTCACACGGTCAAGGATTTGCTAATAAGCTGACGAGATGTGATCCCTTCAGGTGGATCTGCATGGATATTTCCTTAGAAAAAATGGGGACACTCAATTGATTATAATTTTTTTACAGAAAAAAGAAAAGGAATGCAATCGATTGTCGCATCTTAAATTGTTGAAAAATGCAGTAATAAATTCTCAATTTTATTTTACCTTGATTAAATTGAATTTCCACATCAGCAAACAACTTGGATGCAGTTAACTTGTGTGACATGGCTTGTGTCACCCAATTTACTCAGTAAATTCGAGTTGTAGGAGTTAGAGTTTAGTTAAGTATGTGTGATTGTTAATTTGTAGCAATCAAAGTCAGTTATCTCAAGTTGTTTTTAGTTAAACTAGATCCAACTATTGGAGGAACTAGTGGAAGGTCAGTTGTGCAGTGGGACTTCAGTCAAACTCAGTGATCATATAGTTAACTAATCAATCAACCCAAAATAGCTAGTGCATGCACATAATTCGAGTTCCTTAGTTGTGGTGGAAATTCCAAGACAATGTAACATCAATTATAGACTAGTCTTGAGTGTACAGGTTTTGCATGCAATTAGATGATCAACCTTGGGAATTGCGCAATCCATTTTGGAGAAATTTCTAAATAATACAGGCCTAATTTCTTAGGAATTGCGCAAGGAAATAGGGTCTGAAGCAGAGGCAGAAATTGATTAAGTCTGGTTCAGAGCTTCTCAGTGAGCAGAGAAATAGGTTATTCACTTATAGGTTATGCTCAATTAAGAAAATCAATTGTAATACATCTCTATTCATCAGATTAATGAAAGTATGCATTGGGGTTTTTAGCAGATTTCTTTCCCCAGGAAAAAATATTGTGTGCATGTGTGTTATTTCTTATTGCATGTCTTAATATTTTGTTCTAAATTGTGAATTAACTTTTGTAGAGCAGTAGAGTAGGTTTGTGTCTTGTGATTTTGATTAAAACTTCATTAGAATTTACAAATCTACACCATAATTTCTACATGGTATTAGAGCAAGATTCACATTAGAGCAGGAATTTCAAAGTTGTTTCTCATGAGGTTTGAATTTGCAGTTTAGTGTAGCATGATCTCTTCAAAGCTGAGAAGATGACCTTCAACAGGTTGAGGCTAGAGTATTCCTTTGAAGGAAATTCTAATTTCATTGCATGGAGGCGGTATCCGATGATAATGGATTGCTAAAATACATTAAGGGAGATGTTGAAAAACTAGCAGAATTTGATGCCCAAAACCTTGCTTAGTGGAAGAAAGATGTAGCTAAGGTGAGGAGAATATTATTGGAGGGAGTACGGGACCACATTATCACCAATATCCATGGGAAAGAAACTGCTTATGCAATGTGGTAGGCACTGAAAAATCTATTCCAAAATAGTAGTGACTACAGGAAGCTTGTGCTCAAGGATAAACTTCAAAATATAAAGATGCAGAAGAATGACACTATCCCGCAGTATCTAAGAAGGTTCACACAATTTCATGATGAGATTGCAGGAGTTGGTGTTACTATTTCATAGGATGAATTAGTAATCCTTTCCCTTATGGGCCTTCCCAAGAGCTGGCATACCTATCAATATTTAGTGAACGAGAGGGAGAAACTATTGAATTGGGAATGCTTATGGTCTGATTTGGTAAAGGAGGAAATAAGGCAGAATACCAAAAATGAGAATTCATCCAATGGTAGGGATGAAGAAAACTTTGCATTGGTTGGAAAGGGAAAGAAAGGAAAAGGGAAGAAATCTCAATCCAAAGTAGAATCCAGGCAAGGGGGCAAGAAGAAAGATTTGTCTAAAATTAAATGCTTCCATTGTCATGAATTCAGGCACTATGCCAAGAAGTGTACACTCAAAAAGGAAAGCTAGAAGATCTCAGGAGGAGAAATAGGTGAAGCCTTGGCTTCACAATTCGAGCTTGACTTTACCCTTATAACATGCATGTAAAACACAATGATGGGTAGCGTGTGGTACTTGGACTCAGGTGCCTCGCTCCACATGACAGGGTGTATATATTTTTTAGTGACTTGGAGGAGAAAGATCTCCAGATGCACATCAACCTAGGGGACGACGAAAGCTACAACACGACCAGGATTGGTACAGTCACCTTTTAGAGGGAGTTAGGCTCCCCTCTCAGGCTTAAGGATGTCATGTTAGTTTCAGGCCTAAAGAAAATATCATCTATGTTGCAATTTTGGAAGACCATGGTTATGATGTGATCTTCAATGAAGGAAAATCATTCCCGAGACACATAGCCACAGGAGAGGTGAAGCAAATCAAGGTTCGTGTGAAGAACCTGTATAAGTTAAATGTGGAAGTCTATGAGGCATTAAGCACTAAGGCGGAGAAAGTACAGGGCCGCAATGTTGGTGAACTTTGGCAAAAAATACTTGGCCATTTGTGTCATGACGCCTTGAATTTTATGTAACAAATAACCACTGGGCTCCCTAAAGGAGCACTTAAGAAGCATGATTTATGCCAAGTATGTACGTTGGGGAAATACATGAAATCCACCTTCGATGATTGGGACAATAAAGCACATGTAGTCCTAGAAAGGATACATTCTGATATTTGTGGACCTCTCTCGACAGCCTCCACTACTAGACAAATATTTTGTCATTTTTATTGATGACTTCTCACAGAAGTTCTAGATCTTCTTCATGCAGAAGAAAGATGAGACATTCTCCAAGTTCGTAGAATTCAAGGCACTAGTTGAAAAAGAAACCAACAAGAAGATGAGATGAAGGCTCTCAAGAGCGATAATGGAGGTGAGTACGAGTTGAATGAATCTAAATTTTTTGGAGCAAAAAAGGCATTCAATGAGAGTTTACAACACCCCACGACCTACAACATAATGGGGTGTTTGAGAGAAAGAACCATAACATTGTGGGAGCAACGAGGGTGATGTTGCATGACCAAGGCCTACCTATGCATTTGTGGGCTGAGGTGTGCAACACAACAGTCTATTTGTAGAAATGGAGTTCTCATCGTATTCTTGGTATGATTACATTGAAGGAGGATTTCTCAGGGAGGAAGCCAAATGTGTCGCACTTTAGGATTTTTGGAGCCTCTATTTACTACCATGTCTCCAAAGAATCAAGGAAAAATATTGAGATGACCACCGAATTGGGGGTATTTTTGGGTTACATAAAAATCCCCACAACTATTATGTGTGCTTGCAATCTCTCAGAATGAAAGTTATACGAAGGGATGCAAAATTTGATGAGGAGAAAGTGATGTGGTGCTCTCTTGAGAGGGAGCTTCAGACCCCACTAGAAGAGGAGCTTTTAGCTCCAAAGGAGGAGCCTTAGGAAGTTGTGGAGCAACCACAAATTGATGAGAAAAAAGTGGAGACAAAAATTCAAGCATAACCATCCAGAGAAGGTAGAAAAAGGTCCAGGGAAGCTGATAGACTTGTGCAGGACACAAGGGAGAATGTGGGAGCTCCTTCAAATTTGCGCACGCAGAGGAGGTCACATGATCGGTACAATGGCTACATGGATATATTGATTGATCTTGTAGAGACTAAGCAATCCTTTTATGAGGAATTGTAGAGAAACCTATATGGGTTGATGCAATGGTGGAGGAATACGAATCCATTATAAAGAACAATGTTTGGGAAGTGGTCCCAAGACTAGCAAATAAATCAGTTATGGGTTTGAGATGGATCTTCAAGGTGAAATAAACAACAAATGGAAGCATAGAGAAGTATAATGCTAGATTTGTGGCGAAGGGGTACTCTTAAGTTGATGGAATTGACTATGAGGATACCTTTTCTCCTGTAGCAAGGTAAGCATCCATTAGATCAATTCTTGCTCTCGCTGCGTAGATGGTGTGGAAGATCCACCAGATGGATGTAAAAAAAACATTTCTCAATGGGATTATTGAGGAGGAGGTGTACATTGAGCAACCAGAAGGCTCTAAGACATTTGATCAGGAGTCTCATAAGTGTAGACTCAAGCGAGCATTGTACAGTCTCAAACAAGCACCCCGTGCTTGTTACACCAGGATCGATAGTTATCTCATCGATTTGGGCTTCACCAAAAGTGAAGCGGATGAAAACCTCTATCACATCTTGGTAGAGTAGTTGATCAGATCTTGCAAAGAGGAACTTGCAAGGGAATTTGAAATGAAGGACATGGGTCTCATGTAATACCTCCTTAGGTTGGAAGTATGGAAAGGCGATGGGGAACTGCTTGTTTCTCAAAGTATGCAAATGAGATACTACAAAAGTTCCACATGAAGAGTTGTAAACCCATGGAGACACCTCTAGTGACCAACTGGAGGAAGGAGGATGCCACTTCAGGTGAGGAAGTGGATGCTACCATTTATTGGCAGCTAGTGGGTTCACTGATGTATCTTGTGAACACATGACCAAATATGTGCTATGCAGCTAATCCACTAAGCCAAGCTATGGTTCGACCAACCAAATTATTTTGGAATACAACTAAGCATGTTTTGCGGTACCTCAGAGGCACTACCCAGTTTGGACTATGGTACAAATAGACAAAGGGAAAGAAGTTGTGTGGCTTCATAGATGCAGATTGGATGGGCAATCAATTAGACTGAAAGAGTACATCAGGTGGAATTTTCAATGTTGGGTCTGCAGCGATTTCTTGGTACAACAGGAAGAAAATATCTGTGGCGCTCAACTCAGCCGAAGAAGAATACAGGGCTGAAAGTCAAGCAACATTTGAGGCGATCTGGATGAGAAAGATACTTGTTGGACTATTTTGTCAGATGATGTATCCAACTGTGATCTATGTGATAATCAGAGTTGCATCAAGCTTTATGAGAATATTGTATTTCACGATCGACCAAGCATATAGATATTCGATATCACCATTTACGAGACTGGGTGCAGAGGTGGATAATACTGATACACTACATTCTGATAGAGGGACAAGATACTAACATTTTGACAAAAGCTTTGTCAAGAGGGAAGTTCGATTTCCGTAGGTGAAGGATAGGGGTGGTTGATAATCCATTTCTTGCTGAGAGGGAGTGTTGAAAAATGCAACAAGAAATTCTTAATTTGATTTCGCCTTGATTAAATTGATAAAATTAGAATTTACACATCATCAGACAACTCTGATGCAGTTAACTTGTGTGACATGGCTTGTGTCACCCAGTTTACTTAGTAAATTTGAGTTGGAGGAGTTAGAGTTTAGTTAAGCATGTGTGATTGCTAATTTGTAGCAATCAAAGTCAGTTATCTCAAGTTTTTTCATTTAAACTAGTTCCAACTATTAGAGGAACTAGTGGAAGGTCAGTTATGCAGTGGGAATTAAGCCAACCTTAGTGATCATCCAGTTAACTAATCAATCAACCGAAAATAGCTAGTGCATGTAGAGAATTCGAGTTCCCCAGCTGTGGTGGAGATTCCAAGGTAGTGTAACATTAGTTTCAGACTAGTATTGAGTGTACATGTGTTGCATACATTGATATGATCAACCTTGAGATTTTCACAATCCATTTTGGAGAAATTCCTAAATAATAGGGGCCTAATTTCTCTGAATTATGCAAGGAAATAGGGGCTCAAGCAGAGGCAAAAATTGACTAACTCTGGGTTAGAGCTTCTTAGTGAGCAGAGAGATAGGTTATTCACTTGCAAGTTGTGCTCAGTTGAGAAAATAAATTGTAATACATCTCTATTCATCATATTAATTCAAGCAGACATTGGGGTTTTTAGGGAAAAAATATTGTGTGCATGCGTGTTATTTTTTAGTGCATATATGAATTTTTTTATTCTAAATTGTGAATTAACTTCTGCAGAGCAGTAGAGTAGGTTTGTGTCTTGTGAATTTGATTAAAACTTCATGAGAAGTTGCAAATCTACACCATAATTTCTAGACAAATGATATTCAAAGTAAATTAATGATGCAATCATAGTTTTAAAGGAGGTTAATTTGTGGTATAGAAGAAGAGAGGCAAACAAGTTGCGGGACCCAATAGCCAACTTATGTCCCTAAGCCAAGATAACTGATTACCCTCGAGTCTTAAGGAACTCAAGAAACGAAGTGGGATTATATTCTTCCAAGAAAGAAAATAGGAGGTCATGAAATTGATTTTGCAAGAAGAAGAGGGGAAATGATTTAGGATTCTAATAATTCTCCACTTTATTCTAGTTTTTAATTTTTTTTTCTACTTCATGAATCGAGCGGTTTATCATTCTCTTGTTAGTATAGGTGTTTCTATAGAAAACAAAATGGATTAAGGATATTCCTAGAGGAGCACAATGAGGAAATCCTGGAGGAGCTAGCATAGCAGATGGAGAATATGGTGATGAAAAATAGGGATTTGGACATAATTGTTTTATATTGTTGTAAGAGTATCTAGTGTTGGCTTTTTGGACCACACGAGAAAGGTATAAAATATGATAGAAACATAAATATTATAACAGAAAAATATAGACTTCAATAGAAATGGACTCATAACATATATGTATTTATTACAATGGAGCTATTTGATACATTGGAAGTGTTTTCATTTTTTATTTTTTTTAGTAGTTGTGTTACCCACATATATGACCAGCTCTTATTAATTTATATATAATTTTTAATTGGTCACTCTCGTTATTGTGACTTTTAATGTGTATTATTAGAGCATTAAAATGACAATAACCCCTCTTAATATTACATACTAAGGGGCAACAAAAATCTTAAAATGAATCCTTATTTTAAGTAAATTATTTCTTCTATAGATCTAGAATCCTATAAGTACCATCAAGTTTTCATGTCACCTTTGTAGGGGCAAAGTTCCCAAATTCTTGAATTCCCAAGTTCTCAAACTCTCCAAATTCTTAAACTCTATAAATCCTCAAATGCCTTAGCAACTTGGACAATAATCCATTCTGAGCTAAACCTTCTCTAATTCCCTCCCTTATTTGGAGATTCAACCATTCAAAACAATATATGTTGTTGAGAGTCATCATATTTTCATCCCTACTTCATATATTAAGGAGAAATGTAAACATTCCACTATGAACACTAATTTCATATGTCCCATCTACAAATTAGGGTATGATGGTGTTCTGATTTTGTTCAAAACCCCTCCTTTTTGTTTCTTTTTTTAATTGAAATGAACGTTTTATTTTGGTGTCTTTGTTTTTTGGAAAAAAACCTCTCTTAATTTGCCAAAATTTTAGAGAAGTGACAATCTAGAATTTTATAAATGAGTCAAACAAAGACCAAAATAGATAAATAAAACCTTTTTTTTTTTCAACTGAAGAAATCGCACCTGGATCAGCTCTCATGCGTACATAGTCCTGCCCAGGATTAAACCACGGGACTTGTGGGGACCAAACCTCCACACATATCTGTTAAACCACAACCTTAGGACTAGATAAATAAAAACTTAAGTATACTCTTGTATATGTTTATTGCCTTCGAAAAACAACTTCAAGAAGTAAAAATTATGTTATACTCAAAACATCTCATTTGTGATTTAGGGATTTATCTTTTGGTTCATGTAGAAATCTTCGGACTAAAAAATATCTCTATAGTTTCTTATGTTTGTGTATTACTAAGTAAAGTTGGAGAGAATATTCCTTATGGATGACTTTTGTTAGGATCATTGCAACAAGTTAAGGAAAATTCTAAAATTATGCCTCTCTATTTCTCCATTCTCATTATTATAATATCCTCTATGTTGTTAAACTTGAACTAGTTGAATTGGCAAGAGTCTATTTTTTCATCAATTTTGAGGCTTGACTAAGTTGAAAATTTTTATAGGATGGTTTTCTCTTGGAATCTAATTTTGGTATTTGATTGATTCAATTTTTTATTGTCATTGTAATCATCATATTTCATATTTCTTTAGTGCTTATGTTACCACATACCTAACTACCTCTTATTAACTTGTATCTAATATTTGATTAGTCACTCTTTTTATCACAACTCTTACATTCCATTGTATGCATTATTTAGAGTATTAAAACTTCAATACCACTGCTTAACACTACATATTATGTGACAAAACAAAAAACTTAAAATGAAAATTCTTCTTAGGTAAATTATCTCTTATGTAGATCTAGAATCATATAGGTATCATCATGTTGTCACATCACCCTTGTTTGGGCAAAGTTCTTGAACTTCCCGCATTCCCAAGTTATTGAACTCTGGAAATCCTTTATTCCTTAATTATTGAAGCAAGTTGGACAATAATCCATGCCAAATTAAACCTTCTCTAATCTCCTCACTTATTTTGGAGATTCAACTATTCATAACAATATATTTTATTCATTGTCATCATCCTTTTCCTCATTGTTTCATATATTAAGGAGAAATTTCAACATTACTCCATTAACATTGATTTGATATGCCTACCTACAAGATAGAGCATGCTAATTTTCTCATTTTGGTCACAATCCCTTCTTTCAATTACATTTTTTCTTCATTGAAACAATTACTTTTTATTTTTGGTGTGTCATATTTAAAAATAAAAATAAAAAACTTTTCTTAAATCACCAAAAACCTAGATAAGTGGACAATCTAGAAGTTTCTAAATGTGACCAACAAAGACGAAGATAAATGAGTAAAACCTCATGTATACTCCTATGTATGTTTGTTCCCTTTTAAAAGTAAATTTAGGAAGTAAAAGCTATGTTATTCTTAAAGAGAATCCTTGGGGTGTATATCACCTAGAAAAACATGTTATGTTAAGATTACAAGATCCTTAGTTCAAACCCAAACTTACATGTGTCCACGTTAGGGGTGGGTGTGGTGCATCAAATTGTTATAGTGGTAACAAATATAATTGACATCGTGTCACAAGAGTACAAGACCACCCAAGTTGCCACTTCCACTATTATAAAAAAATTGTTATACTCAAACATTGAATCTATGATTTCATGGCTTTATCTTTTGATTGGTGTAAGAAATATTTGGAATAAAAAGTACCTTTGTAGTTGCTTTAATATACATGATTAATGAGTGAAGTTGGAGAAAATATTACTTGTGGATGACTTCTTTGTCATGATCAAGGAAATTGCTAAAATGTGCATATTTGTTCCTATATTCGTGTTGTTACAATATCCTTTGCATTATCAAACTTAGACTGTGTTTGAATTAGTAGGACTTTATTCTCTTTCATCACTTTTGAGGGTTGATTGGGTTGAGGGTTTATGCAATATGGTTAGCTCTTCAAACTTAAATTTTGTATTTCATTGATTCAACATGTGAGTGAGAATATAATCACCATATTTCATATTAATTTTATTGGTTGTGTTACTCACATACCTGACTATTCGTGTTGTTGTGACTTTTATGTTGGATTTTATGTGTTATTGGATCATTAAAATTCCAATAATCATTCTTAATGCTACATACGAAGTAACAACAAAAAGCTTAAAATGATTTTTTTTCTTAAGTGAATTCTCTCTTCTATAGGTCTAGAATCAAACATGCACCATCATGTTGTCTCAACACCCTTGCAGGGATAAAAAAAATTAATTTCCATGTTCCCAAACTTTCCAAATTCTTGAACTCTTGAATTCCCAAATTCCTTAATTGTTTTAGCAACTTGGATAATAATCCATGCCAAGTTAAACCTTCTCTAATTTCCTCCCTTGTTTGGAGATTCAACCATTCATAAAACTATGTGTTTTTCAATGTCTACATCATTTTCATCCTTGTTTTATATATTAAGGAGAAATTCTTACATAAATATAGACAATCCTAATACCATAGTGAATCATTCTTTCACACAAATTTATCTACGCACTCAAATCCTATTGTCGTTGTTTAATTATCTTGCATACCTTCTAATCTTGCATACATGCTATCCTCGCCTCTTCCACCCAATTAGATTGTGAAATGGAAATAACACAAAGTAAGCCCTTTGTGTCTTCTTCTTTCATTGAAAGTGTATCTACCACTATATTTTGTTTTCCCTTTTTGTAGATAATTTCAAAGTCATAACCTAGCATCTTTGTAACCCATTTTTATTGCTCTTCTGAAGATAATCATTGCTCCAAGAAGCACTTCATACTATAATGATTTATTCTTACTTTGAAGTGTCTTCATATTACATGAGGGTACCATTTCTTAATTGCATGGAGTATGGCCAACATTGGCCAACATTTCCCTTCCAAAAATGAGTTTGTGTGTGTGAGTTCTTTATTTTAAGCTATTTTATTTCAAATGCAAGGGGACTTCCTTTTAACATTGAACTTTTACACCAATGCCATTCCCTAAGGCATCACACTCCATAATAAAGGTTTTTGTGAAGTTAGGAATGACCATGATATGAGTTGTAAACATAGCCTCCCTAAGTTTTTCAAAATATTTAGTTGCTTCTTGAGTCGAAGAAAATGGATCCTTTTTGAAGACATGGTTAGAGGTGCTTTTGTTTTACCATTATTCTTGAAAAACTTGTGATAGTATCCCATCAATCACAAGGATCCTTATAGATTCTTCAATATTTGGGAATTGGTTGTTCCATCACAACCTAAATTTTGTTAATGCCTTCATTGCATATAGTATGACATTATTATTCCACTTCTTGAACTGCAAAGGCACACTTGGAAGGCTTTGCATATAGTTGTTTCTCCTTCAATAATTTAAGGACCGCGTCAATATGTTGTACACACTCTTACCAAAATTGGTTGTAGATCAATATATCATCAAAAAATACTAACACAATTTTTCGAAGGAAGATTTTGAAAATAGAAGTCTTCAAGCTTTGAAACATGGAAGGTGCATTAATAAGGCTAAATGACATCACCAAAAACTCATAGTGATCTTCCTATATTCTAAAGATTGTTTTGGGGAAGTCTTCTTGCCTCATTCTGATTCCATGATATCCAAAACATATATCCAACTTGGTAAATAAAATTTATTCTTGCGATTCATCTAATAATTCATCAATAATGAGAATATGAAACTTATATTTAATGGCCATCACGTTGAGCTCTTTATAATCTAGACACATGTGCCATGAACCTTCCCTTTTGTGAATCATCACCACTAGTAAAGAGAAATCACTTTTTCTAGGTAGAATGATGTCAATCTCTAACATTTCTTGAACCATATTCTCAATGTCACTCTTTTATGCATGTGGGTACCCATAAGGTTTGATTTTAGGCAGTAGACTTCCTGGTTGCATATGAATAACATGGTAATGGTCTTGAGAAGGTGGAATACCTTAGGATATCTCTCCAAATACCTTAGAATGATTATTGATTAAATTTTAGGATATCCTTTTTTAGAAAATTTGTCATGTTGTTAGAGCTTATCACTTTATAGGGTTTCCCCTAGATACCTTTATGTTTAATTTTCTTCCCTTTTGAGGAAAATCTCATGAAAAGTTCTTAAAATGAAGACTCATTGTTACCAATCATTGTAAGCATAAGACCCCCAATGCAATGTCAAAATCACTCATTGGGATTGCAATCATTAGATTATCCAAAAAATACTCCCGCATAGTGAGCTTGATACTACGACACTTCCCTAAACAATTTACCTCCATTTCCAATCATTACTTGAAATCTAAGTGATGGATATATAAAGTAACTAAGAAGTTTGGATAATTTACAATTAATGAAGTTATGGGTACTACTAGAATCAATCAACATTGTTACCTTTTCTTGTAGATTTTAACCCTGTACATAAATTACCTGCAAACAAATTCTTAAAAAAACAGAAAATATACAATGGTGAGAAACACAAACAAATACACAGAGATTTCCCCTAGATCCCAAAACTGGGACTACCTGATTAATTTTTCATTATATTCCTTTCAATGTTACAATACATATATATACATACCGAAGCATTCACAACCCCAATCCATTAACCCGGGATTAGAACATAATCGTAGTTCCCTTGACCGTATCTACAAAATACCATGGGTAGAAAACCATCATGCCAAAATACATGTGCAAAACCCATGCAAAAAATCATAGGTAGGTCTTCCCACCTAATATAGGGTCCAAAAAAAAATTGTCGGGGCTGCCCCCTAAAATCCCCTAACATGGGGGATTGCGCCCCCCCTGTTGCACCCGACGCAATGAACAGGGGGTTTATTGCCCCCCCAATGGAAAGAATATAACACACACCCAAAATTCTCCCTCTTTTTATTTTCTTTTCCACACAGGGGGTCACATGAGAGATTAGTCATTGGTCCAGCCTTGTAATTCCCATTGTTTCTCTGCACCAAGAAAACTTCTCAGTGCTCACAGAATTCGCCAATCCATCTGCAGCATTCTTCAAAGTGTCCACCTTTACCAACAACACCTTTTTGTCCTCAATCATATCCCTCACAAAGTGATACTGGACATCAATGTGCTTTGTATTTGAATGATAAACAAGGTTCTTTGCCGAGAAAAATGCACTTTGGATGTCATAGTATATCCTTATAGCTCGTTGTACTAGCCCCATACTTGAACAAAATCTCTGCAACCAAACTACTTCCTTGATTGCATGAGTGGCTGCCATGTATTCTTCCTCTGTAGTTGAAAGTGCCACTATAGACTGTCTCTTGCTCATCCAACTGTCTACATCTCCAAATAGGTTAAACACATACCCACTTGTAGATGTTCTCTGATCCAGATCCCTAACCCAGTCTCCATCAACAAAGCCATGGATGTCCAAAACTCTGTCCAATCCTGGTCTTCCTTGGTAGCACAAACCATATCACCAGTGCCACACAAATAACTGAAAAGCCACTTCACTGTTGTCCAACGCTCCTTCCCTGGTTTTGACATAAACCTGCTCAATACTCCCACTGCATGTGCAATGTCTGGTCTAGTACATACATTTGCATACATCAAGCAACTGTATGCACCTGCATATGGAACACCGGATATGCCCTCTTCCTCTTCTTGTGCCTTGGGACACTGTTCAACAAATAACTTTACACCTACAGGAATAGGAACCTTCATCAGTTTACTATCCTGCATATTAAACCTTTGTAATATTGTCTCGACATACTTCCTCTAGTTTAACCAAAGCTTCCTCTTTTCCCGATCTCGTTTAATTTCCATGCACAAAATATAGTTTGCAACATCAAGATCCTTCATGTCGAATTTAGAGGACAATTGGGTTTCCAAATCTTGGATAATTTCTTTGTTATTTTCAATCAACAACATATCATCCACATACAAGACCAGATAAATAACATGGTCACCAGTTAATTTAAAATACACACAGTGATCCTCTTTGCTTTTGGTAAAGCCAAGTCCTTGTATATATGTATCAAATTTCAGATACCACATCCTTGGTGACTGTTTTAACCCATACAGAGACTTTTTTAACTCGCATACTAGTTCTTTATTACCCTTGACCGCAAAGCCTTCATGTTTCTTCATGTAGATTTCTTCTTCTAGATCCCCGTGAAGAAATGTTGTCTTCACATCCATCTGTTCTACCTAAAAATCAAAAGCAACAACAACAGATAAAATTAATATAATAAAAGCTACCTTCACAACATGAGAAAAAATATCACCAAAATCAATTCCCGACACCTGGGAATAACCTTTTGCTACCAACCGAGCTTTGTATTTCTCCACCTTGCCTTCTGCATTCATTTTCTTCTCAAACACCCATTTGCTTCCAATGGGTTTCCTTCCAGCCGACAACTCCACCAGATCACAAGCTTCATTTTTGTCCAAAGATGCCATTTCATCAACCATGGCCTCTTTCCAGAGTTTGCCATCCTCTGAATCCACTGCCTCTGTGACAATTCTGGGATCATCATCACTAATAGATAAAGAAAAATTTGAAAAAAAAGCAGATGGACTATACCTTTCTAGTTGCCTTCTTTCTCGAACCGATCTTCTCACAGCTAGAGTTTGTAGCTCTTCATCTTCTGATTCTTGTTATGTTGTAGAGTCTGATTCTTCCTCCTTTAGCTTAAACTTTATCTTCTCAGGTTCCTTTGGTAGGAATTCATGTTTAATAACATATTTCACCTCTGTAAACACCACATCTCGGTTAAACACAACCTTCTTTGTTTCCAGGTTCCAAATCTTATAACCTTTTAAACCATCCTTACACCCAATAAATATGCACCTTATATATTTACTATCCAACTTGGTTCTTTTCTCCTTTGGAACATGTACATATGCATCACAACCAAATACCCTCATATGTGAAAGAGAGGGTTTCTTACCATTCCATACCTCATGTGGAGTGTTATCCTCCAACGCTGATGAAGGCGATCTATTGACCAGGTAATATGCAGTCTCCATCGCCTCTACCCATAATTCGTGTCCTAACCCGACACCACTAAGCATGCATCTTTCTTTTTCCATCAATGTCCTGTTCATTCTTTCTGCAACTCCATTTTGCTGAGGTGTGTATGGAGTAGTCTTATGCCATGCTATACCACACTTCTTACATAACTCTTCAAATTCCTTCTTGCAGAACTCTCCACCATTATCTATCCTCAACGTCTTTATCTTCTTCTCTGTCTAGTTTTCCACCAGAGCCTTAAATTCTTTAAACCTGTCAAAGAATTCAAATTTCTTCTTGAGGAAATATATCCATGTATTCGTTGAAAATTCATCTATAAATGGTACATAGTACATAGACTTACCCAGTGATGGAACCGACATAGGTCCAAGCACATCACTGTGCACAAGCTCTAATATCCCTTTCGCCCTGTTAGCACCAGAGGGGAAACTCACCCGATTCTACTTCCCATATACATAATATTCATAGAAATCAAAACCCAAAGAGCAATTAGACATACCTTCTACCATACCATTACCATGAAGTATTCGAAGGCCCTTCTCAAAAATAGGTCCAAGGCTTTGATGCCTTAGCATGGTCTTTTCTCCAGAGACCACTAGATTTCCTACTCCACTTTCTTAGGGAACCACATAACTATTCCACCCATCAATAAAACTGCTACCCATAAGATTGTACAGAGTTCCAATCCAAACTCTACGCATCAATACCAATGCTCCTCGAACCATATTGCAGGTATATTTCTTGAACATATTTTTTACACTTGCATCATCCATCTTGCTTACAGAAATGAGATTTTTGGCGAATGCAGGAATATGCAGAACACCTGAAAGTGTTCTAATCCTTCCACCTTACAACTTCAACTTGAATTTTTCATGTCTGACGATTCTAGCCTTCCTATCATCCCCTAAGAAGACATCATCACCATCATATTTATCATACTCACAGAACCACTCCCTATGGGAGTGAGGTGAAAGGATGCACCTGAGTTAATCAACCATGCCTCATGATCTACATGTGCATTTGAAGAAGAAGCCAAGTACACATCCCCACCTTCATCTGAGGTCGTCTTCACCTTTGCCGAGGGAGCATCATCAGATCCATTTCCTTTCTCAAGAGATTTAGATCTACAGTCCTTTTTGAAGCGCCCTTCCTTTCCGCATTTCCAACGCACCTTTACAGGTTTTCCTAGAGATTTAGATCTCCCACTCAAGGACTTATTTTTATTTATGTTATGGGACCGTCATCGTACAGACAAGGAATCTCCATTCTGACTCTCCATATTTTTTTGTCTCATCTCTTCCGACAATAAGGATGAGGTTATTTCATCAAACTTCAAGGTAGTTGTATTGCTACCTATAACAACAACCAGACTATCCCATGAATCTAGTAGAGAACACAACAAACTAATGCACTTATCATCATCTGAAATTTTAATATCAATAGATACAATTGGCTTACCATAGTATTAAAGGCGTTCAGATGCTCTATCACTGAGTCTCCATCCTTCATCCTCAGGTTATACAACTTTTTTTGCAGGAACAATTTGTTCACCAGAGACTTAGATTGGTACGAAGTCCCTAACTTGACCCACAAATACTTCATTGTAGCTTCCCCTGACACATTCAACAATACTAATTTTGAGATACATAATCGTATTGTGCTCTTTGCCTTTTGATCCAACTTCACCCAATCTTCTGTTGACATTGTCATTGGTTTAGTACCTGGATCTACTGCGATCCACTGATCTTTATCCATTAGTAGATCCTCCATCTTGAGTTTCCACAACTCAAAACTATAACCATTAAATTTATCAATCTCTTTCTTTCCACTTCTCATCATCTTCTTCCATCACAAGAATCGATCTCATAGATCTCCCACTAAACAGGGTCTACCACAAGCTCGAGCAAAACCCCTCGGCAGCAAAGGTGTCCACTTGAAGCCGAAACAACTCTGATACCAAATGTAGGTTTTAACACTGTACATAAATTACATGCAAACAAATAGTGAGAGCAGGGCTTTCTACCGAAGAACTATCAAAATTAGATTCAAAATTCATGATGATACATAGACAAAGGCTACAAAAGCTACCAATTTATTGAGAATACTAACCAAACCTCCCCAAGGTGATTGTAGAGAAGAGGTAATCCACCAAAATTGGAAGAGAATAAGGGATTGCATATTTGAACATATTAGGTCTCCAATTGGTGATACCCCAATCATATATTTCATAGTGTTGCTAAAATAAGCTTCATTTCAATCCCAGAGAGCATAAACAAATAGTCTGACAGTTAAAAGACCTAGAATTCACACATTGCCTCGGAACCAGAGGCTTCCTCAAAACCCCTAAGAAGGAAAACCTTAATTCAGTTGGAGTGATGTCTAGAAGAGCCTAAAAAAACTTTAAAAAACCTAAATTGGAACCCATAATGTCGAGATATGAGCCTACTTCGATTGAGTTTCCATCTAGGTCCTGTCGGTTATAATATGCCAAATTAGAAACTGGAAACAAAGGGTTACCTTTGTGCAGAAGAGACCAGGTTAGTTTGAGAACAACCGTGGAGGGAAGCCCAGGAACTGCCAAAGTGGTTTGAGAACTAGAGAGCCCCTTTCACCAAATTTCCCGCGAGCTAGAGTATTTAGCCCACAATTGCGTTATCTTAAGGATAAGTAACTAAAACTTGAAGTATAACTCTTCGCAAAGTTGATGAAAGATGAACGCTTTGATGCCACAGTGGATTTCAGTGACAGAGAAACTACCAAATTAATGGGCCACAAAGGCGGTGGATCAATCCCATAAACAAACTCAGTCATGAATGAGGCAGAAGCAAGACAAGAGTCAAATTTATCACCAATTTTCCTGTCCCTCCACACAATCCTCATCAATATATCATTAAATTTTCTAGTATAGCTTATGAAGAGAGTTGTCATGATTATGAGTGGAGGTTTATTCCAAGGTCGGGGAAAATGAATACAATAATAACAAGCATGTGAGGTGAAGGGAGAAACATATGCATGGCGACGATTCTCGTTTGATGCCACGTCAAGGGAGATCCATGTCCAATCATGTAACTAATACATTAAGCCTTCAAGGAGTCTGTTGAGGATATAAGGGATGTCACATAGAAGGGGACGTGGAATAGATAGGGAATAAAGAGGGTGAGAGAGAACTAGGATAAATTAAAGGGAAGAAATATTCAAATAAGAGAGGGGTTAAGGGGAGAACCATAAACTAAGGTTCATGTAGCCTTAGGGAATTGGGTAGAAAAGACTGAAGTCAATTATTTCTAACTTGGTCTCTTCCAGAGGGGAAGCATTATTTTCTTATAGATTGACATCCATGTTGTTGGTTATGAAAATATGTTAGAATTATTTAGAATGGAAGGGTGTAACCGATCCTATGATTCTTTGAAGCACTAGGACAAGGGAATTCTCCTTTGGACTACCTTCTTTAATGAGATAATGGATTGTAATCACTGATCTTCTGAGTATAATAATATCTTTGATGCCTTTGTCTTTAGCAATGTGTAAACCTTACAGGAGACCATACATTTTAGCTTGATTGTTGGTTTTACTTCCTAGGCCCCATGCAAATTTAATCTCTATTATTTCACTGGGATTGAGTAATATCCCTCCCCCTCCTGCCACCCCTGAAAATCTTCCCCATATGTTACTAGAGTTCAACTATTGTGTTTTCCTTAATTTCATGATTTCCTTAGGTCACAATATTGTTTTTAGATAACCTATCATCTATGGAATGTAATAAAATGGCTCCCATGGAGTTTGTAAGAGCTCCATATTTTGATCCATAACTTTTCCATTTTATGTTCAACTTCCATCTTTTGATCCATCCATTTTATATTCAACTTCCATCTTTTGATCCATCAAATTTTCCATTTCATTTCCAATTTCTCTTTTAAGGATTCTTTGTGAACATGCCAAATCGACCTTTTTCAATACATTACCATCCATGTCATTAAATTGGTTCCTTAATTGGGATACTTGATTTTCTAAGGGTTCACATTCTTCAACAATCATGGACGAGTTCTCTAAAGGTTTAGTAGTTGCAGAATTTTTATCACCACCTCTTTCCATGTGAGTCAAAAATAACATCTACTTAAAGTTATCTTTTATTTTCTCTTTACCACACCTTCTGAATCACCTTAAATAACTTTTCCAATAAAAAATCATGCAATTTCCAATTAACATGCTTTTTTAAAACCTCAATTTGGAGACTATATTGCAGCTAATATAAATTTGAAATTTCTTCAACTTTGACTCCGATATATTGGTCTATGGTTGATATTTATTCTCTACAATGCCACAAATTTGACTAAATTATAATGTACTATGGAAAAGTTATAGTAACTTTCCCAAAACTTGTTGAATTTGTCCATTTCAAGAGAGAAAGCTTGTGTGGACTACCACATGTCCAATTTGATCATATCACTTATGAAATTTTGACCTATAATCTTATGGTCAAATAGGGGTGGCACTAAATTTATATCTTCATATAAGGGTGGTAAGTGTGGGGAAGGGGGGTTATATTTTGTGTCGAAGAAAATGTCTAATTTTCTTATGCCTGGGGTGTGGCATCAATGTCAAACAATGAAACAAAAACATATGTGTTGCTTCAAGGATTAATGCTAGCCAAAGAACACAATATCTCTTGTATGCTAGTTATTGGATATTCTAAGCTTTGTATTCATCATATAGTAGTTGATTCCCTTCCCCGAGATCATAGGTTGAGGAACATATGGAACAAGATCAAAGCTATTTTATCCTTATTTATATTTCTAAAAGTATATCATGTTCTTGGAGTGAATAATAAAGCAATTGATGATATGGCAAACAAAGGTGTGCAATTGAATATTGATGAATTGAAGGTATATATTATGAGTTCTCATGAGAAGTGCCTTATGTTGCTCCTAGTTCGTACCTTCCCTGTAGAATGGAGATGATGTATTTTGTCAATTTTATTAACGACATGTGACAACATATATTTACTCCACTTCTCTACGTGATAAATTTGGGCGTGTTAAAGAAATTTTGAATACTATTCAATTTCATCCTTTTTGTGATAAGAACTAACTAAGAAACATGCCATTTGTAAGAAAGGCATGGAAATTTTTGTAAAAGGTAACTCAGATTGAGCAAGGAATTCATTCCAATTCTAAATCTACATTCATTTCGGGGTTCAAGAGCTCTAAGTTTCATTAGTTTAAAATCTCCAAGGGGCAATCAAGCTATGGTAATATTTGGTGATAAGTCCCAACCCATTTGGCTTTGCATTTTTCTTTTTGTTTGTTTGCTTGTCTCTTCAAGATACACTCAAATTATTCGTTATGAGTTTAGTCAAGCCATCAAAACTTTAGGTTGGGATTCAGTTAGCTTATTTGATGATGTCCTAAAATCAAGTTTCCATTCTACCTTCTATGGAAATTATGATATCGCTTGTTTGGTTGGTTCTTTGCAGAGTACTTTGTATTGTATAACTCTAAATAGGTCCCTTCATATGTCAAAAGTGAGGTGTGTCTAAAGTTTGGAGGTAAAGGCACTTGTGTATTTCATAATTGCAAGGAGGTCGCGCAAGAATATTTTGGTCCCTTGATCATGAAGATGGAAGGTAGTTCAAGAGCCCAACATGCTACCTTGCATGACCAATTGCATAAAATATAGGAGGAAATATATGCTCTCCACTTGAATCACAACCAATTAGTTATCACTTCTTCCATGGAAATCATTATAGAATATTAAAACATGATTAAGAAATAAACATATGAGTTCTTCATGCTACACCATAAATTGGAATATTTACAACTCTTTGTGGGAAAACTTCACTCAAAACCTTCCTCGGTAAGAAATTTAGTTAGCTCCGCTTGGGTTGATGTCTCGAATTTAAATGAACTAGTTCTAGATATAGAAATGGGTCTTGCCTATGGTGCTTTTACCTTCCATTAGTCACCTAAGTAGAATGTAAGTAAAGTTCTATAGGTTTTTGGGAGTTTTTTTTGGAAAGAGTATACTTTTCAAATTTTTTGGTTCAATTGTAGTCTTAAGTTTGCATTTTGAGGTTAAAGTTTGGCCAAGAGAATATTTTTGTTTAAGCTATCCAACAAGGATGCTATATATTTTGATGTAACAATTTTACTCCAAACACTGATTTTTACTTAATACACATTTTCGTTCTGGTTTTAAAAGAAATGTATCTTTATAGAATTGGATATGATTATGTAACTAAAACACCTTTTTGAGATTGCATTTAGGACTAGCAAAAAACCCTACCCTCCACAAAATGTAACTTGCAAAATATATTGAACCATAATCTAAACTTGGGTATTTCACTATGTTGTCTCAAGCTCCTAAAATTTTTACTAACCAAATCTTTCCAAAATAAATAAATAACATAATTATAGCAAAAATTCCAAGATGACTCATTTGTATGAGTCAAAGACAAGGATAATATGCTTTGGTCCCAAATGTTAGGCATCTAACACTCAAATAGCATAAAAATGGAAAGAGAAGTAACTCATTTCCTTGAGAATAAGAGAGATTAATGAATGAGAAGCCTCTTTAGTTGCGAAACCTCCTTTAACAATATAACAAATGTACAGGATGAGATGATCTCCAAAGCTAGGTCTCCTTGGCATATATAGGAGATAAAGGGTACAAGTACAATTAAAGGTTCTAACTAACCAGTAAGGACACACTAATATGATAATAGAAATGTAATAACTCAATGAATAGAGCTCAACAACCCACTTCATTTTCACCTGATCTTCTGTATGACAATGTTGTTGTTAAGAAAGTCACTACCATCAAGAGATTGACGCTTTGTGTAATTTGCCTAGCTAAGAAGGAAAAAATCTGTCATCCCACATTACCTAGTATGCAACCCTTATTAGGCTCCTATACCAATGTATTTGAAAAACCTCATAGCCAGCCTCCTACACATGTCGTCCAACACTCCATTGATCTTATCCCATGGTCCTCCATACTTAACACACTAGTTTCTCACCTCTATCTCATGGAGGCAATATGATTTAATGGCCAACTTTAGAAACTGCTTAAGGAGGGTTGCATTAATCCCAACACCTCCCCATGGAGCTTATTCACATTCATCATTCCTAAGAAAGAATAAAAAGAATGGTTTATAAAAAAAATACATTGATTTATACATTAACACATTAATAATATATTTATCTACACATAATAAGAGATTAATAATATTTTGTCTAGACTTAGATATTACGTTATACATTAATATATTAATATATACATTAACTCATGTCAATCACCTTCTTAACCATAGTCAACCTCATCATAGAAATTAATATAGTCATTACACTTAATAACTTTAACTTCAATAGCTTAAGATAATAAATTTAATATATGTTTACTATTATTTAATACTTAAGCTTTTTCAATATTTATTTTTTGATATAACTTTAATAACTTTTCCCAACCATGCAACATTCAATAATTGTCAACCATGGTCACGATAGTTAACATGGTCAACTATTTTAATTTATAGTTAAACATTGACAACCATGCTCAACAATGCTCACCAAGAGTTTGAGCAGCCATGTGGCTGAATGTAAGTTTCTAGTATTTGTAATTGATTTTTCCTTCTTTAATTTATCTTTTGATGTTTAATTGAAATTTTTGTTGCTACATGATTGGTTTCATTTAATTTTTATTAATTTAAGGGTTTGGGTTAAAGTTAAAGACCTTTTTTGAGTAAAGAAGCCATTTGTTTATCTTTTTGCCATGATTATTGGAGAAAGATATGGCATTAGGCTTATTATATGGCTTCAATTATTTTGTGGACATTTAATGTGTTTATCTGAATCCAAGGAATTGGAGAAGTATCTAGCTATTAGATAAGTATTGTATAAGAAACCAAAATAATTTGATGTAAGGATTTGTGATTGTAAGATAGTTATTCATAGACATTATTTTTATGCGAAGCCTCTAGAATGTGAATTACATAGAATATGATTGAGCTTTTTCAATGTGTAAAGACCGAGTTTTAGAAAAACAACCTCCACACTTCAACATTGTACACTTTTGGGGGTACCTCTCCAACTAGTTGCCCCTTGGAAGGTAATAAGACCTTTGGATTAAAAAAAATGATAAAATCATACAAAGAGATTTGCGAGAGTTTATAATAATGAACTTCACAAAAATAACCCATGACGTTTCTTTTCTCAAACATAAAAAATGAGTATATTATAGTTTAAATTATTATTTTTTCTTGTTATTATAAATGATTGCACACATTGTGAAGTATTATCCAAATTTTTCCAATGTTTTCTAATTTTGTTAAAGATTTATCATGACTTTACAATGTTTTATAATTTAGTGAAAAAAATTCGCCATAATTTAAAAATATTTTATAATTCACTAAAAGATTCGCCAAAAAACTATACATGCATATTATATTATTGATAGAGTAGCCTATACATTTTCCTATATACCACAGGGATTCACCCATTTATTATACATATAAATTTTGGGGGGTTTCATAAAATTTTCCCTGGTCACTGGTAGCTGAGTTGAAAGCTTTAGAATCGGACACATGTTCCAACTCTTAGCCATAACTCGACAAGGGTAAACAAATCATTGATGCAGAACTCAGCTCCACCGTTGCCACCACCAAGGTAAAGAAAAGTTACCTTGAAGATCTGGAGGAGGGTGAGTGTCTCTTCCACTCACAAATGTGGATAAAGGGTGCTCTGTTGTAGTTCATTGTCAATAGTGGGAGTCAAAAGAACCTCATCTCAACAGAGGTCATCAAGCAGTTGAGCCTGCTAAAAACACCACACCTATAGCTATACACCATCGGGTGGTTCCACCAAAGGCGAGATCTTTGTGTCAGCCAACAGTGTCACTTTCCCTATAACATCGTGCCTTTCACGGATGAGGTATTGTGTGATTTTTCTCCCTTTGAAGTTTGTGACATTTTATTAGGCAAATCATACCTGTGGAAGACACGCTATGTATGAGTCCATACCTTGTACTATTATTACTACTTTGGGTAGAAAACTATATAAGATACTGAAGGTAGAACCACCTACTCCCATTTCTTTGATGTCTGTTAAGCAATGCAGTAAGATCATCTCCTAGATTGGGAAATTTGTTTTCTTCCTAATTCGCTCTCAAAGTAAGGGGAAGATCGTGGCCACATCCATAGCCTCTAGAAAGGCTCCTCCGTGCAAAAAAATGCAAGTGAATAAGGTCACAAAATTGGACAGGGACATCTTCTCCTCACACAGGGGGTGCCATTGCACTGTTAGGTCAAGCATTTGATCTATCTAACCCCAATGCACCTCTACCTCATGGGTCAATCTATTGTTGCTCACTTCTGAAAAACAAAGAAATCAAGCAATAGATCCAAGAGTTGCTACAGAAAGGGCACATTCAACCAAGTTCCTCACCTTTTGGCAGCCCTATTGTACTCGTGCAGAAGGAATATGGGAACCAAAGACTCTGCATTGATTATTGGGCACTAAAAAAAATCATAGTCAAGAGAAAATACTTGATCCCACAAATCGATGGCCTTATTGACCAGTTCAAGAGGGCTAAGTACTTCACCAATATTGATTTGAACTTCAGCTATCACCAAGTTCCAATAGAACCCACATATGTATGGAAGACCTCCTTCAAGTCCAAGGAGGGTCTCTTTGAGTGGTTGGTCATGCCCATTGGGCTAAAAAATTCTCCCACAACTTCTATGAGGTTGATGGATGACATCTTATGACCTTTCACCACCTTGTTCATGGTTGTATATATGGACGATATCTTCATCTTCAACAAGAGTTGGGCAAAGCACTTGTAACATATTCAATAAGTCCTTCAAACCCTGCGACAACACAATCCATGTGAAAACATGGAGAAATGCTCCTTTTACATGGACTAGGTCCAATATATGGGCTACATAATTGATGAGCAAGGCATGCATGTGTATCCAGCTAAGATCCAAGTCATCCGGGATTGGCTAGCCCCAACGACTTTAACAAAGATTCGTAGCTTCTTATGCCTTACTAATTTATATCAGAGATTCATGTTGGAATTCTCTCATATCACTTGGCCCTTGAGGCAAGTTACCAAGGGTGGAGAAAAAGCAAAGTTTTTTTTGGTAAGTTACAACAAAAGGCATTCATTGAATTGAAACAATTCCTTTACTCTGCACCATTCCTCACCTTGCTAAACCTGCAACAACCATTTGAGATTGAGACATATGCCTTTGATTATGTTATTGGTGCAGTCCTCACTCAACAAGGGCATCCAATGGCATATCATAGTGAAACACTCTCTGATATTATTCAAGGTACCCCACCTATGATAAGGAAGTGTATTCTATCATGTAGACCTGCTGACAATGGAAACAACATATTATGGGGAAGGAGATGATCATCCACACTGATCATCGACCTCTTCAATTTATATAGACACGGGGGAAGTTGCAGAATAATTGCCATAAGAAATGGTCCACACACTTGCTACAATTCCATTTGAACATTAAATACAAGAAGGGTAACACCAATCACATTGCAGACTGCCTCAGTTGACCCCTGATTGTGGCACTTAGCACAGTTCTCAAATCTTGTGGGCACAAGATCTCTGGATGGTTGCAACTATATGAAAATGATTCAAAATTCGCTACCACCTACTAGATGTTGATGGATGGAAGGCAAATTCTAAACTTCCACCTTAAGGATGTTGAAGAATGTAACTAGTGTCAGTCTTCATAATTGTATTTGAGTCATGATGTAATGTATTTGTCAAAATAAATAAAAATAAATTCTATTATTAAAGAAATTGACTTATTAAAGCATTGGTTTTATGCTTGGGTCAATTATTTTTAGGTCAAAGTCTTCATTGAATACTTCAAGGGTTCATGTCACGTGTCCTTGTCCATGTCATAATGTAAAAGACCCTTCTTGGGCTTTATTTGTCAAGAAATAAATTTATGTTATTGTAAAATAGGTCAATTAGGCCTCCTCCGCCAATTTGGCCTCAAGAAAGGACAAGTCAACCTAAACAAGGGAATTCAACCTCACAAACTCACTATATATTGGAGAAACTCAAGTAATTTGGTAGCACATCTCTCACAAGTTTGAATTGTAGTAGCTAGAATTAGAAAAAAGTGTGAAGTTCAAGAAGGAAGTTGGAATCAATTTTTTTGGGTCTCTCTCTCTCTCTCATGTGCAACGAAATTTTGAAGATGCATCAAAGTCGTGAAGCTACATCGAAGCTGTGAAGTTGCATCAAGATCGACGATGTGAAGCTGCATCAAGGTCGACAATGTGAAGCTGCATCAAGGTCGACAATGTGAAGCTACATCAAGGTCAAAGTTGTGAAACTGCATCAAGGCTAAAGTTGTGAAGCTGCTAAGATAAAGCTAGTGAAGTTGCTAGATAGAAACTGCAGTCCTAAAAGATGGGTCAAGATTTTGAAACTAGGGGTCGAATTCTGGGTTGGAGCTGCATTTGAGAATTTGGCACTTGGTAAATTTGGAATAGATCATCTATCAAAAGGAAGAGCTGACTTGGTGGAGGAGGAAGGTATTTTGGTTTAGGGTCTTGCTTTATCTCAATTTGAATCTAGTGAAGGAAGAGTTATGACTGAGTTTTCCCCTATAAAGGGGTTTTAGCCTTGACTGAGTGCCTACATCTGGTGTCCTTGATATTCATGTTTTTACATTGATGATTGCTTGATGAGAAGAAGATAAAAGAAGAACATAAAGAAGTTAATAAGAACATAATAATATCACAAGTAATTATCAATATAAGAAAATATTCCCACCGTTATGATTTTCTAACATGGTATCAAAGCTAAGGTGAAGAAGGAAGAAAAAGGAAAGTTGAATATCTATTGAGGAAAAGAGATCAAATAAAGGTCATTTAAGAAATATATAAGCCTACTATCTACAGGAACTATGTCAAACTCAATGAAGGGAGAAAACAAACTAGAAGGAGCCTTCAACTACAGGGTCTGGAAAAAGAGGATAGATCTCATCCTTGAAAACAATAAAGTTTTGGATCTTGTTCAAGGAAAAATCAAGAAACCTATAGATGAAGCAGAGAAACCAAAATCCTGGCTATAAACCTAATAGTGGATGGAGTTAAGGACAACCTAATTCCATACATATCCAACATAGATTCTGCTCAAGAAATGTATGATGCTCTCTCCAAATTATTCACCATCAAGAACATTGGTCAAATAGCAAGCCTCAAGAATGAATTAAGGACTATTAAGATGATGAAAGACAATATTGTGTTATCCTACTTTATAAGGATATCTAGAATCAAAGATGAACTCCAAGAAATAGATGAAGTTGTCCTAGAAAAGGGGATCGTAATTACTACTTTTTTATGACTACCAAAATATTGGAGTGCTTTTGCATAAGGACTTAACAATTGGAAGGATACTCCAACATTTGAACAAATATGGAATGCAAGCAGTCAATAAGAAGCTCGGGTGTCGTTAATAAAGAACTAGAAGGAGGATGACGACGAAAATATCTATAATTCCTATTATTCTCATCAAAATAACAAGGGAACCTTCAAAAGTTCAAAGGACCAAAGAAGAAAGTTGACCTATCCAAAATTCAATGTTACAACTGTCATAAGATGGTTGATTATAAGAATAAATGTCTTGAGAATCCAAGGAATAGGAAGAGAGATAGGGATCATGCAAATATTGTAGATGAAGCTCCACCGAAGAAAAACACGATGGAAGAATTTGAAGTCAAAGACTTATTTGCTAGAGAGCCTTAAGGACACTATCCCTTGAATATCCTTCTACTTTAAATTTTTGCAATATTTTCCTTTATGTTTTGGTTTTCTAGAGTTTGTAAGTCTAACATGTCTTGTTAGATTTTTTTTTTTTAATTATTTTGATGAGTTATAGGTATCCCTTGAGATTGGATTAAGAGGGAGTCTCCACCATTTTACCAAAAGATAAGTATTTTGTTTGTTGTTTCATCTTTTCATGTTTGGTTTCCTCCTCACATTAAGATGTTTTTGTATTTTTTTTCGATAAACTTTTATTTATATTTTCCTTGGTTAGAAAATCTTACTGAATGCTTAAATGTTATGGAGGAGACTTTAAAAGACAAACTTGAAGCATGGAATAAGTTTTGCTACAAAGAAAGCTCTTCAAGGATTGATGTCTTTCAGGGTTTGTTAAGAAACAACTCAAGGTATGTCTTGGACTATAAGCTTTGTTATAAAGTTCTCTTCATTTAAAAGGTACGCCCATTCTTCTTTTGAAATTTAATTTACATTAATGACATTGTTATGTCTAGGGTTTTGAATCACAAATATTCTTGTTATGATGATTAATCATTAGATTCAATCTACCCTCATGATATTATTTGATCACTCTTGTGTAACCCTAACCTTTAGGGTTCACTATAAAACACTAGCCTCTTGTTTCTAAGGATATGTTAACATTGATTAAACCCTAGTCTACTTAGGGTTGTTGATGAAATCTAGAAATCCTATTCTTTTGATGTTTAGGTTTTGGTATTATAGAAACCATAGTCCTTTAAGGTTTGATGTTAATGTCTAAGTTATGTATTGAAACCCTAGATATTTGGGGTTTGGTGAATTAGGGTTTTTGAGCAAAACCCTTGTAATTTCTATAGTAAGATCATAGGAATAAAACCCTAGGTGTATATTCATCTAATCGAAACCCTAGTCTAGAGAAAAATTGTTGTCTAATTTTTTATGTGTTAATGTTTGTGTCTTAGGTTTACCAAGTAGATATGGATTTTGATATGAGATGCTAGTAAATGATAAGGAAACCCTAGATATGTATATGCAAGTATGCTAACTTAATTGTTGATGCTCATGTTTTAGTTTGTGAAATCTAGGGTTTGTAACAAAACCTTAGTAAAGATTGATATTCTAGGATATGATGTGTCTCAAAGATGGAGTCTAGGGTCTATGAAAAAACCCTAGCAAGAAGTTGAAGTCTAGAATATAAAAGATATGTCCCTTGTTGATTATGAACTTACCTAGGTTTAGGTATTTAATGTCTAAAACCATGAATGAGTTGATGTTTCCATTGTAATGACATAGTTAACTTCATGCTTATGTATATTTGTTTTTGGTTGTACTTGATATTAAAGTTTTACAGGTACATAATCTTCAAGTTGTTGAAGATAACTTGATAATATTGGTAAGCATGATAAAGGAAGTTATGATGATTAAGATGACCTTGACGTTGTAAGAATGATTGGAGCCATGAAAGTCTCTTTGGTGTTATTGAAGAAGGAAGTGGTTGATCTCCCTAAGTTAAGATGGAGCATGGATAGAAGAAAGGGTATATCTCCCTAGTTGAGAGGGAGGGAATATTATGACAGTCAGTACTATGAAGTAAGAACGAAACCAAATGAATGAAAGTATTACAGATAAAGGTTTGTGATTCAAGAGGCTATATTTGGTGTTGTTGAAGAAGTGAAAGAAGAAAGCTTTCGACAAGATGTATTTGAACAACTTAATGATGATATTAGCAACATATGAATGATATAGGATCCTGAAGGTTTGTGTTTACTTGTATCTATATATATATATATATATATATATATATATATATATATATATATATATATATATATATATTGAAAGTTTATTACTGATTGGGATTTGTGTTTTTATAGGTAGATCTCTCCATAAGAAGAATAAAAACTTTGGAAGCATGCTTGGACAAATGGTTATAAGGAGAGGTGAAGTATCTAATGAAAAAATGCTTGGGAGGACATATGGTCAGACTGTATGTTGATGTCTCGATCCCGAAGAGGGAGGGTGGCTTTGGTCATGGAGATCTGACCTTGGATACACACCTAGATCCCTGGGTTGATGGTTAGCAAGTAAGCTTGAGGGTACTTAGAATGGCTAAAAGCTTAAGTCCATCTTAGTCCCACTTGGATAGATTACCCTAGTCAGGTATATAGTCCGCAACACTGAGTGTGCTATAACTCTTCGTAGTTCATTTTTGAGATCTTCCATGTACCTCTATATATATATGTAATTATGAATACCTCCCTAGTTAAGAAGGAGTGTTGAAGAATGTTACTAGTGTCAACCTTCATAATTGTATTTGAGTCATGATGTAATGCATTTGTCAAAATAAAGAAAAGGAAATTTTATTATTAAAGAAATTGACTTATTAAAGCATGGGTTTTATGCTTGGGTCAATTGTTTGTAGGTCAAAGTCTCCATTGAAGACTTCTAGGGTTTATGTCAAGTGCCCTTATCCATGTCATAATGTAAAATACCCTTCTTGGGCTTTATTTCTTAAGAAAGAGATTTATTTTATTGTAAAATAGGTCAATTAGGCCTCATCCACCAAGTCAGCCTCAAGAAAGGACAGGTCAGCTTCAACAAGGGAATTCGACCTCACAAACTCACTATATATTGGAGCAACTTGACTCATTTGGTAGGACATCTATCACAAGTTTGAATTGCAGTAGCTACAAGTAGAAAAAGTGTGAAGTTCAAGAAGAAAGCTAGAGTCAAAGATTTTGGGTCTCTCTCTCTCTCTCTTATGCAATGAAATTCTAAAGTTGCATCAAAGTTGTGAAGTTGAATCAACATCGAAGCTGTGAAGTTTCATCAAGGTTGAAGCTGTGAAGTTACATCAAGGTCAAATTTGTGAAATTGCATCAAGGTCGAAGTTGTGAAGCTGTTAGGTTGAAACTACTGAAGTTGCTAGAGAGAAATTGCAATCCTAAAAGTTGGGTCAAGGTTCTGAAGCTGGGGGTCAAAATTATGGGTTGAAGCTGAATTTGAGAAGCTAACACTTGGTAACTTTGGAACATATATTCTATCAAAAGGAAGAGTTGACTTGCTGAAGGAGGAAGGTATTTTGGTCTAGGGACTTGGTTTATCTCAATTTGAATCTACTAAAGGAAGATTTTTGACTGGGTTTTCCCCTATAAAGGGGTTTTAGCCCTGAATGAGTGCCTACATATGGTGTCCTTGATCTTCATGTTTTTACTTTGATGATTGCTTGATGAGAAGAAGATAAATGAAGAACATAAAGAAGCTAATAAGAATGTAAGAATATCACAAGTAATTATCAATATAAGAAAATACTTTTGCCTTTATGATTTTCTAACAAAGGATGTATTGTTGTGCTATCTAGGAAATCTTTGTGTTTCTTCAAGCGAGCGTGCCAAGCTGATTTGGGAGGTGCATTACATCTGGGTTGCATGACACTTTGGTGTGGAGAAGATAGTTGCAGTACTGCAAAAGTATATTTATTTACCAAAACTTCAACAGGATGTTAGAAAATTTATCAGATCCTGCATTACTTGTGCCATTGCCAAGCCAACCATTAAGAAGCAAGTCATGTACACTCCTCTGCCTATTCCTAAACAACCTTGGGAATCCATCTCCATGGACTATATGTCTAGTCTTATTTCTACCAAGAATGGTAATGACTGTGTGTTTGTGGTTGTTGATAGATTTTCTACGATGGTCATATTGACTGCCTGCAAGAAGAGTATCACAATAGAAGCCACTGCCAAGCTCTTCTTCAAACGAGTGTGGGTACATTTTTGTATATCGCATAACATTATAATAGATAGGGATAATAGGTTCCTAAGTGCATTTTGGTCAAGCCTTTAGTCATTGTTGGACACCAAGATCACCGAGTTGACTGCATTCCACCCCTAGATAGATGGCCAGATTGAGGTTGTCAACAAAATGATAGTGCACATACTACACATGTAAAACACTAAGAATCCATGAACATGGGATGAGAGTCTCCTCTATGTGCAACACAACTACAACAGAGTTGTACATAGCTCAACTAGCCACAACCCCTTTCAGGTGGGTTTTGGATTTCAACCATTGTGTCCCATTAATGTTGCAATGCATCTTGCAACTACATAGATAGAATTTGCACATGTTCAATACAAAGTTGATAAGGCCATCAAGTTTATTGAACACATTCAACACATCCGCCAACAGGTTCATGATATCATGGATAAATCCAATACTAAGTACAAAAAATGTCATGATCAACATCGGGCACCGCATAAGTTTCAAGTGAGAGAGAAGGTCTAGTTGCATATACAAAAGGAATGTCTTGCTGGAGCCAATCATAACCTTTAACCACTCCAATATGGTCCTTACACCATCACCAAGGCTATGGGTGACAATAATTTTGAGCTAAGTATCCCCCCATTCCTTTTCCTAAACCCAATATTCAATGTGGACTGCCTTTGGCCATACTTTCCACCATTATTGGACACACCAGGCATTGCTAGGCAGCTAACACCAACAAAGCTCAACCCATATTGCATTGAACATCGCACAACTAATCAGACCATGGGCACACAAATTAAGAACACTCACCAACAAAATATCTAAATGTATCGGGTTGTCAAAGTCGACCAACTCCTACACTAAGGAAAGTGGCTTACGAGGACCAAGTTCAACAGAGGTTTCCTCACCTCATGACGACACTCAATCCAATGGGGACCATTGCTTCCTAAGGGGGGAAGACTAATCCAGGTGGATATTGGTGGCCAACTACCTATTCCATTTGGACCCTCAACATCGTTTTCTATCAGTTTCCTATTTTTTCAACACATTTTTCTATTTCAAAAGTTTTATATTTTTGAGAGTTTTTAGGTCCTAAACTTTTGGAGCCATTGTGAGGACCTAAATGATGTTTTTTGGGAAACATAAACACATGGTTCAAATATTGATGTTTGTAGTCGAAAGTGGTTGTCCTCAGCTAGACGTTTCTAATGGGATATCATGCGCACCAAAGGAGATCGTCTGCCAAAGTTATGACCCTGGGAGGTTGACGTTCCAGCTAACCCCATTCGTGCCCATACCTTTTGGGACTTCATCTCCTAGGGTTAGGTTTTTGGATGTTTAGGGTTTCTCATTATTTCTTCATGATAAAAAGGCCTTTGAGCTTCATTGTAACATAATTCAGGAGACATGTAGTTGTCACATATCTTCTTAGAGATAAGCTAACATCACCCAAGCTAGTTTTCTTTCATTCTACATGTAAATAGTTTTCAACATTTGTTATTTATTAATTGAAGTTCAATTTTACTGTATCTCTATGTTTTTTTTTTAAATACGTATTTCATTTCATTCCTTCATAAATTTGGATCGTGGGAGGCCACTGCAAATGCATATATTGGTTGCAGATCTAGGAGTATGACAATTTCCCATGGCACCTTCACTAAAAAATTGACCTTATATCCTCCCACCAAGCCTAGTGCATATCTTAAAACAACTTTCTGGGCTAACAGGGAGGATAATGACAAGGAAGAGGTAGCTCATCAAGTCCTCAGTATTGACCAATTTCTCACCATTAGGGAGAAGACTAAGGAAAATGAAATTAATGATTTCAATGCCTCCTCCTCCTCAACCTATAAAACACATCTTGTCCACCACATAATGCAACTTGATGTTCAGGCCTCTCTAGCCTTGACGAGTGTGTCACCTCTCAAATGTTAGTTCCTCACCGAATAGTACCAAGGGTCATCTTCAGAGATGATTGAAATTAGCCCTCGTAAAGCGTTGAAGATTACTTGAGGGATAATAGAAGAGAAAAAAGAGTGATTGGTTAAAATATTGCAGAAGCACAATCAAATGCTTTTTCTTGGACTTATTCAGACATGAAGGGGATCCATCTCCACTGTTGTACACATCACATTTACATTAATGAAGGATATAAACCTATTCAACAACCTGAGCATAGGATGAACCCCACATTGAAATAAATAGTAAAACAAGAGTTATAGAAGTTTCTCAAAGTTGGATTTATTTACCCAATTTTTGATAGCTAGTGGACCCCCCTCTTGTCATAGTCCAAGAAAAGAATGGCAAGTGGAGTATTTATGTGGACTATAAAGAAATCATTAAAGCAATACACAAGGATCATTTCCCTCTCCCATTCCTCGAATAAGTCCTGGATACACTCATAGGAAAGAAATATTTTTCTTTCCTTTATGGATTCAATGGTTACAAACAAATCCATGTTGCTCCTGAGGACCAAGACAAAACAATTTTCACTTGTCCATGGGGGAAATTTTCATATCATGTCTTTCCATTTGGATTATGCAATGCTCCAACCACCTTTCAGAAAGCAGTAATAGGTATATTTTCTAAATTTGTCCATGATTGTGTGGAAATATACATGGATGATTTTACCACTTATGGAAATGAAAAAAATGTGCAAGGATGATTTTACCATTGGAGAAAATTTTAACGAGGTGCAAGGAAAATAATGTTTCCATCAGTAATGATAAGTGCGAGATGATCTTGACTAACAACATTGTATTAAGGCATCATATATTAGCTAAAGGCATCCAAGTGGACTCAACAAAGATTAAAGTAATACTAAACCTACCCATTCCACAATCACAAAGAGAAATGTGAATTTTTTTAGGTCATGATGGTTACTATTGTCACTTCATTGAATATTTTCATAGATATGTCATCCATAATTTTCTTTAATTAACAAAAATGTTGAGTTTTTGTGGACAGGAAGTTGCCAACATGCCTTTGGGGATCTAAACTCCAAAGTGTCACAAGCTCCTATTTTGCAAGGGCCCAATTGGTCCCTTCCTTTTCACATCTCTACAAATGTATTACATATTTCCATTGAAGTTGTCTTAGGGCAACAAGAAGAGAAAAATGCATATGTGATATACTTCATCATCAAAAACATCTAATCTGTAGAATTGAACTACACAACAACTGAAAAACAATTTCTTGTCGTTATTCATGCAATAAATAAATTTAGACAATACATTACAATAGATCTGGTAATATTACATACTAATAATGCTACTATTAAATACTTAATGAAAAAATCTTGATATAATCGTCTTAAATAAGCTTCGACAAGATAATATAGTTGTTGATTTTCTTCTAGATTAACATATAATGAAAATGATCTTCTAGTAGAAGATTCCTTTCCTCACAAACATCTATTCGCATTATCTACTAACTCTTTGTGGTTCGTAGATATTACTAACTACTTGGTTGCATGAAAGCTTCCACATCACCTTACTCCAAAAGAGTGATAGAAGATCATTAGATAAAGTAGAAGATTCCCATGGATTGATGGTTGTATTTTATACATTGGACCTGATTCGATTATTAGAATATGTGTACAAGAAGATGAGGTCTACAAAATATTGAAAGCTTTCCATGATGGCCCATGTGGGGCCCAATTTGTTGACAGATGAATAAGGTATAAGGTACTATGTTAGGGGTATTATTGGCCGTCTATGTTCAAATATGCCAAAGACTATGTGACGAGATGTGACAATTGCCAATGCATGGGTAGACCAATATAGAAAAATGATACGTTGTTGCAACCTCAACTATTGTTGGAACCCTTTGACAGATTGCCCATTGATTTTGTGAGGAAAATAAATACCCCTTCCTGTCAGAACTCCTACATCCCTGTTTGCACAAATTATGCTACAAAATTAATGGAAGGTAAAGCACTCCTGGAAACAACCAAATGGATGGTAGTATAATTTATCCATGAATATATTTTCATAAGGTTTAGGATACCTTGAGAGATAGTGACTAACAGAGGAACTCAATTTACTTTAAGTAATATTGAGGAATTAATGGACACTTACAAGATCAATGCAGTGTAACAATACCATATCATTCGTAGGCCAATGAACAAGTGGAGGGGAATAACAATATTCTTTAGGTCATCATCATGAAGACTATAAAGCTACACCTCAAGGACTGGGATAATCAACTCCTAGAAGCACTATGAGTCTATAGAATAACTTGGAGAGCTACTATATTATATGTACTCCAAATGAACTAGTGTATGGAAATAAAGTTATTTTTCCTTTTGAAATAGAGATCCATACACCAAAGATAGCAATACAACTTGGAATAGACTTATCATAATTGTGAAAGAAAAAGATCCTCCGAATAAATGAGTTAGAAAAATTATGTCAGGGTGCCCTGCATCAGACCACAATGATACAACATCATTATTTTCCATCTATATCCAACGATGGAAAAGAATATGTGATGGTATGTGACAATCACCAGTGCATGGGTAGACCAATACAGATAGACAAGATGTCATTGTGGCCTCAATTGGTGTTGGAACCCTTTCACATATAGGCCATTGATTTCGTGGAGCGGATAAATCCCCCTTCCTGTCAGAACTCATATATCTTGGTTTGCATAGATTGTGTTACAAATTGGATGGAAGCTAAAGCACTCCCAATAACAACTCAACAAGTAGTAGTGGAATTTCTCCATGAAGAGATTTTCACAAGGTTCAGGATACCTCGAGAGATAGTGACTAACAAAGTAAACCAATTTACTTCATGACTTGTAAAGGAATTAATGGACACTTATAAGATCAAATGCAGGGTAACAAAACTGTATCATTCACAAACAAATGAACAAGTGGAGGGTACTAACAAGATTCTTGAGGTGATCATCACCAAGATTGTCAAGCTACACCTCAAGGACTAGGATAATCAACTCTTGGAAGCACTATGGGTCTATCGAACAAAGAGAACTATTACCGAATGTACTCCAAATGAACTAATATATGAAAAGAGAGTTATTTTACCTTTTGAAATAGAGATTCATACACCAGGGACAACAATACAACTTGGAATAGACTTGTCAGAAGCTTAAAAGCAAAGGCTCCTCTAGATCAACGAATCAGAAAAATTACGTTAGGGTGCCCTGCATCAAACCATAATGATACAACATCATAGGGCTATATGGCACAATAATTCCATCAAAAATAATAAATTAAAGCTAGATACTAGGCACTACTATTTGAATCCAAGTTCAAAGACTTCAAAGGGAAGTTCCACATCAGATGGCTTAGACTGTATGAGATTGATACAATATATGATAATGGAACCATAAATATTTATACTATTGATGAAGAAAGAACTCCTCTAATGACCAATGGACGCATGCTTTAAATGTATCAATGACCCCTATCAAAAGAGGCCTTTTTAAAGAAGATTACTAATAAATGGATTGATAGTGATCTATAAATTGTCTAGAAAGGAGGAATCCTTGTAGGACGACTCATTCTTCAATCTTGGAATACATAAAAAAGAGAGAGATATTGTATGGACACCCTTAGGAGCATACCTAAGTGCATGACATGTTAAAAGAAGTAAATGAAAGAGAGAGAAAAAAAACAATAAAAATCATAAGGGCACCCCACAATTATCCTTTTGCTTATATACCTACGCTTTTCTTTTTTTTTCTATTAACATGAATTCCAGGATATGTAGGAGAGGACATTATTGTTGTTGCACTTATTTTACTACAACGTTGTTGCTACAACTCCATTACATGGCCGAGTTGGTGCAACTTTGAACTCCATTGTTGCAACTTTGTTGCTAAACCATTATTCCTACAATTCCATTTTGAATTGCTGCAACTTTACTCACCACCATTCCTGCAACTCAGAGATAAGAAATTGTTGCTACAACTCAATGCCGGGAAACTTTTGCTGCAAATTAGAGATAATGAATTGTTGTTGCAACTCTGAAAATTCATTTCTACAACTCTAGGACAACAACTCCACTACTGCAATTTGAATGGCTTGAACAAGTAATGATGCTTTCTACTATGACATCATGGTTGACTGATGCCAATGCTACAATTCTAGTTGAATATTGTTGTTGCAACTTTTCCTAACGCCATTTCTGCAACTTTGGCACACTACTGAAACTCCAGGCTCATGCTACAACTCTAACGAAAAATTGAATTTGAGTTGTTTATGGGACCGAGATGCTAATGCAACTAAGGAACAAGGCATGGCCACTTATGGAAAGTAAGGAAAGGTACATTTCCCCAACAATTTGTATAATGGATAAAATTTATTAGCATAATTCAACTCGACCACTCAATTTAAACTAACTACATCATTAATGTCACCACCACTAATGACATAATCCTTCATCATGAAATATCTCCTTCCATAATTGGAAATCCCCATTGTCAAATCATTCATTCTGTTTGTAGGAATAATAGTTTGAATTTTGAGAAGTAAGGAAACCATGGGAGGCTCCCTCATTTGTAAAGAATGCATAAAAGCCCTGTTGTTGCAGGTTTATGATCACATATGGGCAATATTTCAACAAGTGGGTTGGATTGAATATGTCCATAGGTTATAGGGATACAATAAAGAAGTGTCTTTGGATTTTTCTCTAAATTTCATAGAAGATAGGTCAATAGTAGAAAGTACAGTTGTGGAGGTCACATAAGAGATTTTTGATGAGGTAACAAGGCTATCATAGACAGGAGAAAGATGGTAGTGCAAGAGAAGATCCAAACCTGAAATCATGGAACAATTTTGGAACCCGAGGAAGCCTTAGTAAAGAAGGGGACAAGGTTTGATAGGAGGTCACTACCACACCCATGGGGGGATGTTTATCTAGGTGGATATTATTAGCCACCCACCTATTCCACTTGGACCACCAGCACCATCTTCTATCAGTTGGGAAGTACATTTATACAAATCCCTTGGTCGTTGAATACTTGCATGTGCATATCGAAGAGGAAACCCTAGAGGGCAGTGTTATGACTCCAAGGGAAAATGAAGATATTGATGTGGAGATTATAAGAAGTAAACCTCTTACTAAGTGACCAAGGGGAATGACAAAGAGGCTAGCCTATGTGCCAATACCCAAGAAAAATATAATGAGGTACACCTTGGTGGCTGCAACTTAGCAAGTACAACAAGAAACACCTGCTACAACATAAGTAACGGCAGGGGTGGAATATGAAGGTGTTGCAACACAAGGAGAGGCCTCTTGTGCTCCATAAGAACCAATAGATATGTTTACAAAAAAATACGTTGCTGACACACAAGAACCAATAGGTGAGATTGGGGATGACCAAATTGTTGTTGACCCTACAAATGATTAAGAGTTGAGAACAAAAATTCTTGCTGCAACACTAGAATCAACAAGAGAAGATTTGGAGGAAGACCTTGTTGTTATCTTTGACGTCTATTGGGAGTAGGAAGAAGAGAAAGAAATTATTATTCCTTAAGAGACCATTGCAACAACACCAAACTAAGAAGCCTAAGAATGCAAATACCTTGTGTTCCTTACAATTATATTAATCTCTTTTAAGAAGGAATAAGGTATTAGATATGGAAAAGAAACTTCAAGTTATTATTAAGGCATTAAAGGATGAACCTAAGGAGATGAGGTCCTTTGAGAAACTTGACTACCTGGCCTAAGTGGCAAGTTCCTTAGAAGGGGAACTTCACATTGAAACCCAAAAGACAACTTAGACCCCTAAGAAAGAAATGTAAGAGGCAATTGTCCAAACAACAGACCTCATACTTGTTTTTATTGATGTGACCACTCAAAATGTGAAGAAATAATGGAGGATAAAGACATACACTTGAACACCTTAGATAAGTGGGTAAAGGAAAAAGAAGATAGATGGAACCAGTTGTTGGCATCATTTAAGGAGGAATTGATGCCATTAAGGATCATCACAAAATTGTCAAAGGAATGAGAGAAAAGTGGGAAAAATTATAGCAAACTCGCGTGATTATATGGGAGGATGAAAAAGAAGAAAATAAAAAGTTGTTTTAGTTGGAGAATCAAGTCAATAGGGTGGAGATAGAGAAAATACAACTTGGCTTCTTAGTATAGTATTCTCTTTGTTGTAGAGCCCCTTCTCCACATTACAACATGTTTTTGCAAGAGAAATTCATAACATTTCAAATAAAATCCATAACGACTAGTAAGACATTTGACATTACAAACCCAACCACATTTATGGAGGCTTACTATGCTTGTTTCAATAAGGAGAAGAACCTCCTATCTGAGATTTATTACCATAATCTCCTGTTTTTTGATGATCCCATTTGGAAACCTAATAATTTTGTGGGGGATGTAAAATTGAGTGTGTTTATGTTCTACCTTAATAACCATATTGATTGGGCAATAACCCCTAAAATTGCACAACATAATTTTGCTAATAATTTTTGGGTTAGGGGAGAGTACTACATGCACTTGTAGGTCATTAACATTCATAAGTAATGGACTTGCTTTTACTAAGTAGTGGACTTGCTTTGCCCAACATGTAGAGTTTATAGTTGAGAACATACATATGACCACCATACATTATAGGGCATATATTGAGTTAATGGAGAAGCCAACCATGGTAGGATGTGTGGAAAGGTGGAAGTAAGCTACAAAAGACACCTAGAGAAAAAGACCCCTTCAATCCAAACAATCTGAAGATTACATTGGAAAGAGTACACAAATACATGAAATACATTGAGTTCTTTTAAAACAATTGGATTGGGTTGAACTTTCACTATATGATTTGGCTTCCAACCAGGGAGTACATGAAGGATTATAAGTTAAGAAGGAAGAATTGGGTTATTGGAGGGAAATCCAGGAAAGGGGGGTATTTTCATGCAGGTCAGGCAAGAAAGACTAATTAAAACCTCAATAACCTTCTCATATTTAAACTAATAATTGGTTGAATGAAGACATGCAACGAGTTTGGTTGGGGGGAGATGACGAGTAACTAAATTGGCATATTTTTAGCACTTGTCTAATACCTTTTTGTCCACCATTTTTCCATTTTTCCATCCTTTCTTATTACCTTTTCCATCCATATTGATACATTTTTTGTCAAGGTATGAATATCATTCTATGTTCCATTTTAATGCTTGTTCATATGTTTTTTTTTGGAAATTGCTACCTTTTTGTACTAATAGTGGCATACATGATACAAATACTACACAAGTACCACTCAATGTAGGTGTCTCGATAATGGTTGTAACTCCTTGTAGGTGCTGCAACTCTCTCTGTTAAAGCAAATTTCGGTTGCTGCAACTCCAATAGTGATGGTTTTAACCCTATATAGAAATTACCTACAAATGAATTCTTAAAAAACAAAAAATATACAGTGGTGAGAACATAATATATACATAGATATTTTTCTCCTCCAACCCAAAACTATAAAAACCATATTGATTTTTCATTATATTCCTTTCAATGTCACAATACATTATATACATGTCAAAGCATTCATAAATCCTCATTGCATTAACCTTGGATTAGAACTTAACCATAGTTCCCTTTACCAGATCTACAAAATACCATGGGCAAAACCATCATGTGTAAAACAATATGCAAAACCATGGGTGGGTCCTCCCACCATTCTTGGGTCTACCCAACCATCTTTGGGAGTGCCTGGACCTAGTCATGCAAAGAATATAACACATACCAAACAATGTGGTCACAATTGTTATAACTCTTCAGTGTTGTTGCAACTCTTCACTGCTTTTGCAACTTCAAGATGCGACTGCAAAAGAGTTACAACTCTAATCATTGTCATCATTACTACAAATCTAGTGTCAAGATTCCTATTACTGTGACTCGTGCTACTTATGACATTGTTGTTTCAACTCGTGCTGGCCCTGCTAGTGTCACATTTGACATTGTTTTTAGGACAATTCACAAAACCTAAATTCCACATCGTATATATATAAAGTTATAGTGAGCTAGAAGATAATTCTTTTACCGAACGTACCTTGAGATGTTTTCTCAATATGCTTAAAATTTTCATGATTTGAATCTTCCTCAAAAAAAGAATTATAAAAATTCCAAGGTCATTCATTTGAAATTAATTTCAAGACCATTCACAAACTCTATCTTCCGCATGGTATATCTCCAAAACTATAATGAACCATAATATAAAATTTTAATCAGATGTACTTTGAGGATCTGCTCAAAATTTCATGGTCTAAAATGTTCTCGAAAAAATTATAGGGAAAATGCTAAGGTGATGTGTTTGAAGCAACAAAACCCTAGGATCATAGTTTTGATACATAATGTTATGAACTTTGTGCCTTAAAAATGATAAGAAACTAATAATTATAGTCCACTTTGAGGGGAAAACTTCCTTTTACAATGAATACAATATATAAGACAATATTTGATGATCCTAAGACTAGGTCTCCTTAGCATATATATAGGAGACAAAGGGTGCAATTATAATGAAATTTCACAATGAAAGGTGCTAGCCAATATAACAATAGAGACATAATTCTCAATCTCTAAGGCTTAATAGGGGATTTTAGGGTTAACATGGGCTTATATAGGGCTTAACACCTTCTATGACAACCATTTGCACCCATATAGGAAACAAATCTACTATGATCTATAAGCAAATGCCTTGCACCAATCCTTTGCTTATTTTAAGGCATACCAAAATTTGGTATATTATATCAGGGTTAATTAATAAAGTCTTTGCTCTTACATGGGAGAGGTATAAGATTTAAATCTCTCTTTCCTATTAAAGTGGGTATTTGTACCATATTCATGTGAAGTTGAGGTTCATAACTTAACAAATAATGTCATCCTTATACTAATCCATTATAACTTTTAAGAAAAGTTGAACTAGGAAAATGCATGCTCTCTCATGGACGCGCAAATGTGAGAACAATGATAACCTTGTTTACAAAGCTCTTTCATCTAGCAAACCATAATCTTTTTATAAGAAAAACAATTGTTAATAAAACATTTAACATATTTAGTTTTTTAAATATATATATTATATTTTTTTTTGTTGTTATAAACCATACATCACAATCACATTTAATTTAGTATAACATTTTATCATCGTGATCACCTAGGTTTGGATATGGATCTCTCATCTACAAGATCTCAAGATCCTTACAATTGCTTTCAACGAACGTTCAATACTAGCTAGAACTCTTTATGTATGAAATTTTACATTCCAATCCCTAACCTAAAGCTATGTAAGAATCTCCTTACCATAATTATATTCCAATCTCTAGACTAAAGCTATGTAAAAGTCTCTTGGTTTTTTATTTTTATCACCTTTAGCAATTCCATGACGATGAATACTAAAAACCTAAAACATAAAGATAGTTGGGTGAGAGTGAGAGTAGCACTCGAATTAAAGTGCATATTTACAATTTTTTTTGTCTTTAGTAAAGAAGATACAATTTTGTTATTCTTTGGAGTAAATAAGGTTGAGTGTTCCAAATCCAAAATAATTGTTGCAAAAGAGGGTAAAGGTTGAGTGTTCCAAATCCAAAATAATTGTTGCAAAAGAGGGTAACACTGCTCCATAAATCATATTGGCTATATAGTAAAAATTGTTTACAACAAAAACATTATATTCTAGTAAGAGACAAAAAAATGTTTTGTGCATGAACATGATTGATAAATAAAGTTAAATAGAACATGTAGAGAATTCAAAAAAACCAGGAAGTTGGAAAATCTGACAGTTGAGAATTGAAACTTCCTTTGTAGAGAAAGAAAGAAAACTCCTTTAAACCAATGAGCAGGAAGCTGAAGCAATATTTTGCAAACTGTCACTTTTGGGATACTAGAAGAATTTGGAGGAACAACTAACCAATTTGGAGCAAGCGTACATTCTGAATTGTGCCACCCTCAAGCTCTTCAAAACAAACATGACAAGGATCCAATGATAAAGGGATTTTAGAAAGCCTGTTTGTAGTAGAGTTGAATTCCCTATAGATATGGTGGAAGTTGATCCTATAGAAGTGGTTCTTCATCTTTTCTATTATGCTTTTCCAAGCTACAAGGTTCAACACTTCTAGGTGGACATTTCCTACTAGCCAACCGATAACACATTTGGGGTTACCGAGGATTGTATACAATTTATATTTTTCGACTTAACAAGAAACAAAAAAGCCCAAACAACAATAATTTCAACTTTCGTGTTTGTTCCTTTTCCAAGGCCAATTTTCAAGTGCGCAAATTTGTTTCCAGATAGATATATCAATCCCCCCCAACCATTTTTGTCTCCTTGCACTGCTCCATCAAAGAACGCCGTTGGGTAAGCTTGTGAGATTTTACGGAATTGAATCCTTCTCAAGTTTTTTTTTGTTTTGTGATGACTTGTATTCCTTGAATAAGGATGTGTTCTTGGAAGATTGTTGTAGAATACAAATATTAGCAGAATTGAAAATGATTCTATTCCCGAGAAGGCAAATGCCCAGGCAATGAAGAGAGGTAAAGGGCGAAGGTTTTTAATTTTTTTCACCCAGTAATTTATAAAGGATTCAAAAGTGGTATGTTCAAAAAGTTCACTAATGTCAAAGACCTCGAGCACATTTATCCAAATTTTCAGGGAAATAGGACAACTAATAAAAATATGATCTTCAAATTCTTCCAGCTGCCTGCGGAACACATAGATTAGGACCAATGAAGCCTCTTTTCTGCGAATTTTCCTAGGTAGGATTTTATTTTATTTTGTGTGGAGAAATAGCCAAGAGAAACACTTGAATTTATCAGGGATATTCCATTTCCAAATAAATTTATTCCACCAGCAAGATTCTTGAGAAGATTCCATAGCAGAAAGGGAAATAACTTTGTAAGCAATATTTGCTTTCACCTTATCCGAGGAGGTGTTCGACCTCCATACCAGCTAGTCCTTTATAATAGAAGCATGTCACCACCATTGTCTCATAGCATTACTTCGATATTCATTGGGCGTTGTCTACTGAGGCCACAATTTCACTTGGACGATGAAATTCTCGCAAGAATCCGGTGACAATTTTTTTAATAAATCTAATCTTGGGAATGTTTGAATCTTCTTTTTGATGGTGGAAATGGATTCAACACCATTAAAAACCCCTGGGGCGCCCAAAATCCTAAAGCTTGAGAATTGTAACCCAAATTTTTTAAAATTTCTACCGAATTTTCTCAAAATTGTGCTGGAATTTCCATTGTTTTCAGGCCAAAATTTTGGTCTCATTAGACTACGACTATTCATTATTTAAACTTCTTTGCTTTATTTAAAATTACAATATTAATATTGAATTAAGACTTTATAAAAATTGCGATAATTTTTTGTTCTAATAGAGATTTGAACAATATAGCCTGAATTAGTTCTGTTTAGAAATGTTATATAATTTAGTATAAGGGAGATATTGTTGTGCTCTATAATTTAGTATGAGGGAGACATTGTTTGCATTTAAAAATAATAAAATAATATTTACATCAACAAATTAAAATATACTAATAACATACAAATCTTCACTATAAATAAAATACTTCAGTTTTAACCTTAATTTTACTTAAATCCTATGAGATATAAAATAATTAAATGTAAAAAAGTCATAATTAGTCTTTAATTGCTTTTTCTTTTTATTTTTAATAAAGCAGCCGGTATCGGGTTCACCTATGATTTACGAGATTCGGGTTCATTCAACCTTTTTTCTATTTCCAAAGCCCGCTCCCGTCTTCGTGCCCTTACAGTCTCCTCGTAACTAGGTATTGTTTAGTTGATGTCTTAGTGGCATCCACACCCACGTCCGGACCAGTCTGACTATTAGTCCCTCTACGTACATGTATTCCGTTATATATGTCTCTGTTAAGTCTCCGTATTCTCTGCGGTGCTTTCTTATGAAGGAGATGTGTAATTCCTTCACTAATTAATATAGAATTGACAAGTGACATTTAAAAATAATTTTGCAATTCATTAAATTCTTAATTTGGAGGTGACATATAACATTTAAAAAAAATATTAATGACAAAAACAATTCAATACAAACACATAAATTAATATTGATATGCTAATAATAAAAAATCATTTTAATATGGAGAATAAAGATTATAAATAAAATATTTCAATGTCAACTATGTATATGTTATATAAAACAAATGCCTAGTCTAACTAATGGATGAAATGACCCTTTTCCAAGTATTTTTCCTCATCAATTTTGTTAAAAACCAATTACAAAAATTTAAAAATCATATGTTTAAGTTGTTTAATTTGCAAAGATCGAGTGTCTCGGGGGTTATTGAGGGCGTTGAATCCATTTATACATTTAAAAGTTATTTTAACTAACAAGAAATCACAATTTTGCTAGAAATTGTATTGTTGGATTACAGCCAAAAATCCATTTCCTCAATTACTTAAACTATTCCTAAAACAATCCTAAAAAAATGTTATATAAAACAAATGAAAAAGAAAAAAAATTGTATGCTTAAAATATTTGATTAGTGTGTTGTTCAAAATGAACGAGATGCGTAATTCCTTTCATGCTAAGCATGGAGTCAACACATGATGTGCATGTGTGTGTGTCCATGTTAACCCCACATCTATTAAATGCAAAGAGGGATCAGATCTCTATAGATGCAATTTTTTCTTCAAATTTTACACTTTAAGAAAAGTTTGCACCTCAAAGGATTTGATCCACTATGTCCTTAATAAATTCGAAATTAACATGAATCTGTGCTAAATTAATTTATTTAAAATATTAAATTCTTGATAACAATTCAAAATATACATTAAATTTATTTTATTTTTTTCCCATTTTCGAGGAAGGCTCTTTCCAATTTGTTAAAAAACACTATCATAAATAATTAATAAAATGTTTAATTAAACCAAATGTAAAATAGATACATTATTTTTTTTCCCCAATTCAAATGATCACGCCATGCCATGTTTGATTTCTTGGCCTAGTTTAAGTAATGGATGACATGAGTTTCCCACCTCAATCCGGTAATACAACTAGCCTAGATCCATCTTAACTCCGAATCTATCAGGCGCTGAGAGGGATCAAATCTCTCGAGGTGCAAACCTCTTTTTTGAGTGCAAAACTCGAGGAAAGGTTTGCACCTCGAGAGATTTGATCCCTCTCGGTGCTTGATAGATTTGGAGTTAAGATGGATCTAGGCTTGTTTCAGTCGTGTGTAGCTAAGGAATCTCTATTGAAGATATGATTAATTTTATCAGTAATATGTAAATACATCTAATATTAATATAATCATTTTAAATATGATAAATATGTCTTAGATTAATTTGGTCATTTTAATTTTAAATTTGCTTAGTTACCTCAGTTTTTTGAGAAGATAAATATTGTTAACAACTTTAATGATGAAAAATGATCAAATAAAATTTTTAAATGCAAAGTGACAATGCAATAGTGTTGAATGATAGAAAATGTGAATAATAAGAATGTAGTCAATTACAAATAGTCTTCATTGCGATTAATCTCAAACTATTTTCTTCTACTATTCTTATTGTCACCCTTGTTACTTTTGTCATCTTTTCATATCGATTATATGAAAAGGAAAGTTTAAATCATAAACCATTTAACTCTTTAGCTTGAGTTGTTGTAGTAAACATCATACCTTGTTTCTCTTGCTCTCCAATATTAATAGGCTGAATTATTATAACACAAAAATCAATGTACATTGTCAATAATTTTTTGTGCTTACACTGAAATCAATGCACAATGTTAATCCAACCACTTTAAAATTAATGTACCGTCATACATCCAATTACATCAAATCAGAAATCAACATCTACATGGAAATCAACGCATGTAATGCAAGCAATCAAATAGGATTAGAAATCAACATCTACACTCAAATCAATGCATCTAGTGCAAGTAAGCAAATAGGACTAGAAACCAACATCTACACTGAAATAAATGCATTTGGTGCAAGCAATAAAATAGGATTATAAATCACCATCTATATTGAAATCAATGCATTTAGTGCAAACAATCAAATAGGATTAGAAAACATCTACATTGAAATCAATGCATCTAGTGCAAGCAATCAAATATCATTAGAAATCAAGATCTACACTAAAATCAATGCATCTAGTGCAAGCAATCAAATAGGATTAGAAATCACCATCTACAATGAAATCAATGCATCTAGTGAAATAAATCTTCTTCCCTCTGTCCCCCCTCCATCTATATATATCTCCCTCCATCTCTCCTTCTTTGTCTCTCTATCTAACCCCCTCATACACACACGCTCTCTCACTCCATATCTATCAATCTCTCTGTCCCTCCTTCCCTCTCTCAATCTCTCTCTTCTTCCCCCTCTTCACCTTCCATCTGTATCTCTATCTCCCTTTGTCTCTCTATATCATCCCCAAAACATACACTCTATTTCTCTAATCTATCTATCTATCCCTCTCTCCTCCTCTCCCTCTCTCTCTTCCCATTCTCTTCCTCTCCCCCGCTTCTATCACTCTTGCCTCCTGTTTTCCTCTCTCCCTCTCTCTCCCTCTCTCTCCCTCTTGTTGGAAAATTGAAGATATTATATTAGGGTTTGATTAGCCTTTCTTGATAATTACTTGTTAGTGTGTTGGATTATTTTACTTCTTTATTATCTCATCTTTCATCAAGAAATTATACATGTATGAAAATCACAAAACAAGAGACATAAGATATAAGCACATGCTAGGGAAAAACCCCCCTCGAGGGGAAAACCCAGTCAAGATAATTCTTCCTTTCAACAGTATTATTTGAGACTCTTTACCCTAGACCAAGACCAGACTTTCCCTCCACACCATGTTAGCCTCCAAGATCTTTGACCCCTTCCAGCAACTTCGACTAGGCAACATGTAGCTTCCGACAACAACGAAATCTTAGGAGACTTAGATCTCCCAAGCCAGAACACGAAATAGAGAGAGAGGCACCAAAAGTTCAATTTTATTCTTCTCTAGAGACTTCCCCAAACTCACACTTCTTTTGTCCTCCCGGCAACAGACTTTGCACTTCTCCAACTCCTCTTGAGATATCTAACTTGCTTCAGAGAGAGTGGTTCAAATTACTTCAACCTCTTTCAATATATAGGTTTCTTGTGGGTTGAATGGGGTTCCTTAGGCCGACTTGATCTCCCTTAGGCCAACATGATGTGGAGGGTACATAATTCACATTTGACTTGATACAAGACCTTTTTACATGGTTCGAAAGCCCAAGAAGGGTCTCTTCGAAGATACAATGACTTTATAAACTCAGTATTAATCCTAGGAGTCCACAATGGGGACTTTGACTAATATAATAATGACCCAAGCAAGAAACCCATGCTTTAATAAGTCATTGCTACAATAATAAAAAATATTTTCTTTATTATTTTTACAAGTACATTATTGAAGACAAAACATAGTTACATTTTCTAACACTCCCTCTTAACTAGGGAGGTATTCATAATATACATATACAATGGAAGATCTCAAACTATATGAAAACATGAAAAAATTCTAGGCACCGCAAAGCCATGGACTAGATTCCTGACCAGGGAAATCTATCCAACCAGTGTCTCAACAATTTAGGCACCACAATGCCATGGACTAGATTCTTGACTATGGAAACCTATCCAGGTGGGACTAAGGTGGACTCAAGATTTCAGCTCCACTAGGTACCATCAGGCTTACTTTCTAACCACCAACCCAAACATATAGGTGTGTATCCAAAACAAAGCTCAATAAACAACACCACCTTTTCAATTCTGGGATTCCAGACATCAACACAGAGTGTCGCCTTGATGTCTCCCTAGAAAATGCTTCACTCACAAAACCTCAACAAATCTCTTCCATTTCCGTATCATCAATACAATCAACAATATCTACCAAACTCAATAGGTTCCTTAGATATTCGAACTTCTTATTAGGAAGGGCCTTTGTTAGTATGTCTGCTACCTATTCATCTGTCGAAACATACTCTAACTTCACGGTCCCATCCTGCACCAAGTTCATAATAAAGTGGAACTTATTATTGATATGTTTCGTCCTCGAATGAAACACAGGATCTCTAGACATCTTGATGCAACTTTGATTATCATAATTAATCACAATAGGACCCAAAGACTTCTCAAACAAATATGTCAGAAGCTTCCTTAACCAAACATCCTCTTTTACTACTTCACATGCAACCACATATCCTGGCTTGGCACTACTTAATGCAACAAGATCTTGCTTCCTACTCATGCATGAGATCATAGCAACTCCCATACTAAAGCATCCTCTGATAATGCTCCTTTCATCGGTCTCATTGCCACCCCAATCAGAGTCTGTGAAGCCAATTAGCTTGACTTCCTTGCTATCATACTTTAGGTAGTGATATTAGTGCCACTAAGGTACCTCAATATATGTTTGACAACTATCCAGTGATCATGAGGAGGCTCCAACTGAAACTAAGAATGTTCACTGCAAAACATATATATGGCCTAGTATTTACTAGATACATCAATGAACCCACCAACTGTCAATATGAAGTGGGATCCACGAGACTAGAGTTGGAGCTCCTCAATTTCTTAAGGTTGGTCATCATATGAGTAATCATCGTCTTTGATTCCATCATCCCAAATTTCTGCAATAACTTGATGATGTGTTTTCCTTGCCCCAAATATATGTCCCTGGGTCTCTACCATACTTCTAGACCTAGGTAGTAATGTGTCAGTCCTAGATCCTTAATCTCAAATTCAGCTGCCAACATCTTCTTGCATTCTTGAATTCTTCGTTCTACAGCAGTGATGAATAGATCATCCACATATAGCAGAATAATGACAGGCTCATTATTCACAACCTTGATATATATATCCGGATTAGTGGTACTCTTCACGAACCCAATTCTAAGTAGACATGCATCCATTCTTGCATACCATGCCCTCAGTGCTTGCTTCAATCCATATAGGGCCTTCTTGAGTTTGCAAACATGAGAGTCCCTACTATTCACTTCAAATCCTTCAGGTTGTTTGATGTACACTTCCTTATGAATGGTCCCATTTAGAAATGCAGCCTTAACATCCATTTGATGGATATTCCACCCCATTAAGGTAGCCAATGAAACAAACGATGTAATGGTAGTGTACCTTGGTGTAGGTGCAAAGGTTTCTTCATAGTCAATGCCTTCCTTTTGAGAAAAACCCCTTGCGATGAAGCTTGCTTTGTACTTGTCTATACTTCCATCAATAACATGTTTGATCTTATAGATCCACTTCGATGTGATAACCGATTTGTTGCTAGATCTAGGAATGATTTCCAAAACCCCATCCTTCATGATGGGTTGATATTCTTTCTGCATAACTTTATTCCAAACCTCTTCATGCTCAACTTCCTTGAATGCAGATGGTTCGACTTCAATCAATTTTATCATATATGCAACATAACCAGAGTACTTTTTTGGTTTCCTACTTTCCCTAGAGGACCCTTTTGCAGCGTCATGTCCTTCAACATCTTCTAATGTGGCTTTCAACCAATTTGGCCTTTTCCTTGTGGTTGGGATAACCACCGATTGAATAGGCTCACTTGGTCCTTCTTATTCAACATTTGTAGTAGAGTTCTCATGATGAACCTCTTCTTCTTCAAATACATGAAATTCTTCGTCATCAGAATTAATATGAATATCCTTTGATTTCTTGTAAGCTTGATTCTCATTGAATATGACATCCCTGCTTACTTCAATGTGTCTCCTTCCTTTATGTAAATTCTATATGCTTTTGAGGAAACACTATAACCAACGAATATTCCCTTGATGATTGTCGAGTCTAACTTTTTTCGCTTGCTTTTCAGAACATGGATATATGCTAGACTTCCAAATATATGGAGATGATCCACACTCGACTTCTTCCCTGTGAATACTTCTTTGGGTGTAGTATTGTCAAGACTCTTATGAGGACTTCTATTTTGAATGTGCACAACAGTCATCACTGCTTCACCCCATAAGAACTTTGGTAGATCTTGATCAAAGAGCATCGTTCAAATGCCTTCTTCAATTGACCTATTATTCCTTTCAGCCAATCCATTTTGTTAGGGAGTGTAAGGAACAATGAGCCCCCTCTTAATACCTGCATCCTAACAATATGAAATTAACTCCTTAGAAGCGTATTCCCCACCATTGTCAGACCTTAGAGCCTTTATGTTTCTTTCGGTTAGGGTTTCCACTTCAACCCTAAACTCCTTGAACTTATCAAATACTTCATCTTTAGTTTTGAGTAGATAGAGGCATGTATTCTCGAGTGGTCATCGATGAATGTTACATAGTAGAGATGAACTCCAAGTGATTTGTCAAAAATGGGCCCACATACATCCAAATTGTCTAATATTTCTTTAGACTTAGTTTCACTATTATGAAATGGCTTTCTAGTATGATTCCCCAAAGAGCATCCCTTGCACACACCTTCATGATCTAACTTCATATCAGGAATACCATGAACCAATTGACTAAGAGTAGGGATGACCCTATAATGAAGATGACCATACCTTCGATGCCATAGTTCAATGGGACTTATTTCCATATGAACCAAAGCTTGAGGAGATGGAGTGTTAACCTGGTAAAGACTTCCTTCACGCACTCCAATAACCCTAGCTTCGTCAATGCTAGAGTTCTTTCCCCAAACCAATACTTTTCCATCAACGAAAACAATCTTTTCCCCTTTATCTTCTAAACAAGAAATAGAAAGTAAATTCTTTTTCAAACCTGGAACATAAAGAAAGTTGTTGAGATGAAACTTCGATCCATTATCCAGCTTCAATGATGTAGATCCCAGGCCTCTAACAACATAACTTTTGTTGTCACCAAATTCCACTACATGAGAGGATGACTCCTTTGATAGTGTGTGAAGTTGCTTGCTTTTACCTGTCACGTGTCTTGATGCTCCACTACCAATGATCCATGCATTGTCATTGATAAGAGAGCCTATAAGGGCAACCAAGAATCTTTGACTCCTGAATTTGTTGAATAAGTAATTGATGATGTTCTTGATCCATCTTACAGCAGTGTTGTAACCCAATCTCATCAGTTCACCATATAGAGAGAATCCATGCAAACGAAGTGATCTTCGACTTATATTGACCTTAGCTCTGAAACCATGTTGGAAAATCAAAGATATCATATTAGGGTTTGATTCTCCTTTCTTGATAATTACTTGTGAGAGTGTTGGATTCTTTTACTTATTTATTATCTTATCTTTCATCAAGCAATTATACTTGTATGAAGATAAAAAAAGAGACACAAGATATAGGCACATGCCAGGGAAAAACCCCCCTCGTGGGGAAAACCCAGTCAAGATAATTCTTCCTTTCAATAATATTCTTTGAGACACTTTACCCTAGACCAAGACTAGACTTTCCCTTCACACCATGTCAGCCTCCAAGATCTTCGACCCCTTCCAACAACTTTGACTAGGTAGCATCTTTCGGCAACATGCAACTTCCGACAACATCGAAATCTTAGGAGACTTCGATCTCCCAACCTGGACCACAAGATAGAGAGAGAGGCACCAACAATTCGATTTTCTTCTTCTCTAGAGACTTCCCCAAACTTGCACTTCTTTCGTCCTCCTGGCAAAAAAATTCGCACTTCTCTAGCTCCTCTTGAGATATCAAACTTGCTTGAGAGAGTGGCTCAAATGACTTCGAACTCCTTCAATATATAGGATTCTTGTGGGTCGAATGGGGGTCCTTAGGCTGACTTGATCTCCCTTAGGCCGACATGATGTGGAGGGTACATAATTCATATTTGACTTGATACAAAACCTTTTTACATGGTTCGAAAGCCCAAGAAGGGTCTCTTCGAATATACAATGACTCTATAAACTCAATATTAATCCTAGGAGTCCACAATAGGGAATTTGACTAATATAATGATGACCCAATCATGAAACCCATGCTTTAATAAGTCATTGTTATAATGATAAAAATTCTTTTCTTTACTCTTTTGATAAGTACATTACATAATGACTCAAGTACATTATTGAAGACTGAACATAGTTACATTTTCCAACATCTCTTCCTTATCACCCCCCCTCTCTCTCCACCTTTCTCTATTTATTTATTTCTTCTTACCTCTCTCTCTCTCCCCCTCCAACTCCATATATCTTTCCCTCCTTCTCTTCACTCTCTCACATCCTTTCTCTCCCTTTCTCTCTCTTTCTCTCTCTCTCTCTCTTCACCCTCCAACTCTGTTACTATATCCCTCCCTCTCTCCTTCTCTCTCCTCTCACCCATTCTCTCCATCTCTCCTTCTTTGTCTCTTTATCTCAACCCAAACATACACACTCTCTCTCCATCTCTCCCTTGTCACTCCCTCTCTCTCTCCACTTCTAAGTCTCTATGTCTTTCTTCTTCCCCCCCCTCTCCCCCTCCAACTCCATCCCTTCTCCTCTCTGCCTCCCTCTCTCCTCTTCTTTCTCTAGTCCTCTCTCTCGTCCTTCCTCTCTCTCCCTTTCTCTCCTACCTCCCTCTATCTTCCCCCATCTCTCTCTCTCTCTCTTTTCCCTCCAAACCTCTCTCTTCCCCATCACTCTCCTCCTCTCTCTCAAGTCATGTATCTCATCCTCCCCCTCCCTTTCTCTCATACCTCCCTCTCTCTTCCCCTATCAATCTCTCTCTCTCTCTCTCTCTCTTTTCCCTCTAATCCTCTCTCTTCCCCCATCAATATCTCTCTCTCTCTCTTCCAATACTCTCTCTTCTCCCATCTCTCTCTCTCTCTCTCTCTCTCTCTCTCTCTCTCTCTCTTCCTTCCCATCCTCCCTCTTCCCCCATCACTCTCTCTCTCTCTCTTTTCCTTCCAATCCTCTCTCTCCCCCCATCACTCTCTCTCTCTCTCCCTCTCTCCTTCTTTCCCCCCTTCTCTTCATATCTCTTTCTTTGTCTCTTTATCTCACCCCTAAACATACACTCTCTCTCTCTTCATCTCTCCCTTATCACTCCATATCTCTCTCCACTTCTCACTCTCAATGTCTTTGTTCTTCCCTCCGTCTCTCCCCCTCCAACTCCATCTCTATATTCCCCTCTTTCTCCTCCTCTCTCTTAAGTCCTATCTCTCCCTTTCTCTCCTACCTCCCTCTCTCTTCCCCCATCTTTCTCCCTCTCTACTCTCCAATCCTCTCATTATCTCCCTCCCTCTCTCCTTCTCTCCCCCCCCTCCATCTTTGTGTCTCCCTCTCCCTCTCGTACCCTTCTCTCTCTCTCTCTTAATTCCTCCTATCCCCTCTCTTTCAATTGATCTTCATCTCTCCCTTGTCACTCCTCCTATCTCTCCACCTCTATCATTATATGCCTATGTTCTTGCCTCCCATATATATCTAGAGTTAATATATATCATGATTTATTAACGTATATTATAATATAACAAATTTAATATTGTATTAATTAAAAGTTATTAGACTTAATAATATTAATGTTATAACATATTAATATAAATATTATATTTAATAATAATAATATTAATCTTTTAATATTATTATTAGGGTTAATAATATTTTTTTGCATTGTATTAATAATAATTTGGCCCCTAGGCTTCACCTAAATAAAACCTCTTTTTTGAGTGTTCGTAAGTATAAAGAGGTTTATGGAGTAAATATAAAAATAGGTTTTATTTATTTACCATACATCTGGTTTATTTATATTTATATTTATTTATCATATCTCTTTTATTTACCATGGTATTTGGCCCATAGACTTGGTATATAATTAGATGTTGATTTTTGATTCTATTTGATATATTTTTATTTATTTACCATACCACTTTATACCTTTTTTATATTTATTTATTTACCATACCTTTATACATTTTTTATATTTATTTATTTACCATACCTCTTTTATAAATATGGTATTTGGCCCATGGTATTAATAATAATTTGTCCGATGGTATTTGGCCCTTAGGCTTTAGCCGAATAAAACCTCTCTTTTTGAGTTTTCATAAATATAAAGAGGTTTATGGAGTAAATATAAAAAAAAGGTTTAATTTATTTAACATACTTCTAGTTTATTTATATTTTTATTTATTTACCATATCTCTTTTTTTTGAGTGTTCATAAACCTTTTTATATTTTAAATTCATATTGTGGTTATACATAATAATAATTAGATTGATTTTTAAATAGGACCGACATTAGATTAAAAATGTTAAATGTTTACATGTTTACGTGTTCACATGAGATCTACCCCCTCACAATTACAATTTTTAGTAATATTGTGATTTTTTATTATTTAAAACACACTTTTGAATGCATAAATAGATTCAACACACAATTTTTGGTAAGATTGTGATTTTTTATTATTTAAAACACACTTGTGACTGCATAAATAGATTCAACACCCGAAAAAATATTGAGGCACTCTATGTTTGTAGATTAAACAACTTGAATTTTTTATTTTTAAAAATCTTTATCGAAGTTTGGACAAAATTAATTACAAAGAAAAAATATTGAGAAAATGACCATTTTTTTATTAGTTAGACTAAGTTATATCTTATACTTATTGATAAATATATTTATATTTGATATATTTTTTTAAATATTATTATATATAGAGTAACAAGGGTTCTAGAGATGTTATAGTATAATATTGCACTAAAATATTATATATATATATATATGAATGAGAGAAAAAAAAATATAGTTTAAATTTATTTTAATTTTAGATTTATCAAATATTTGTGATCTAATTTCTTAATACTTAAATTTATTAATACATGACATATAATTAAATGATAAATGAAATTTGATTTCTCTTTATACTTGATAAATGTGGATTTAAAATGAGTTTAGATTATTGTTTTATAACACAATATGAGAGATGTTGTTATATAAAGTTATTACAAAAAGAAAGAAAATACATTTTGCATATACACATTAGACATGTGCATTCATCAAGAATCTCTCTGTAGTTCCTTGTGTAGCGTACATTATATTGCTGACAACAACAATCATTGACACTAGTCACAAAAAAGACCTAATCATAAATGAAATGATATTTTAACGTCCACGAGACTAAAATTAGTCTATGGACCATTAGTTCCATGCCTTTTGCCTTTTGCAATTCAATCCTTTTCTTATTCAAATTGATGATCAGTTGGCCCAACCTTCCAACAATCCTTTGGCTGAAAAGACATTGCCAAACCGATGCTAACACATTCCCATGCCAAGAAACCGATGCTAACATATTCCCATAACTTTCTTTGATGTATTTGAATGCATCACATTCCAAAATGAAATGTTTTTCTGATTCCACTGCCCAAGACACGCAAAATGTAGATACATGCTCTTCCCTAGCTTCTTTAGGCCTTTTCCACCATCTTGTTTCACACCAAAGTTGGTGCGAGTTGGTTCTTAATTAAACAAAACTACACATGGATGCAAAAATGGAATATCTACCTCAATGCCTGTCCCACAAATTGCAAGGCGCTAAAGAATTTTGTTATGGAGAAATTTCGTAAACATGTATGGAAAAAAGAGTTGGGTAGAAAGAAGAAGTACTACATTGAGGAATTCAACCCTACTTGTGATCTACAACAAAAAGAATTCATTGGAGGTAGCATTTTGTGGAGGGAAAATATTCTTATTGCTCAATTAAGAACCAACTCGCATCAACTTCAATGTGAAACATGACGGTGGAAAAGACCTAAAGAAGCTTGGGAAGAACATGTGTGAACCTTTTGCACGTTTGGGGTAGGAATTGGAAAAACATTTCATTTTGGAATGTGATGCATTCAAAGACATTAGATAAAGTTATGAGAATATGTTAGCATCGGTTTCTTGACATTGTATTTTCAGCGAGGGGATTGTTGGAAAGTTGAGCCAGCTCATCATCAATTTGAATAAGAAAATGATTGAATTGCAAAAGGCCAAAAACAGAGAACTAATGGTCCCAAATATTTATTTGGTAATTGAGCAATAAGAACCTTTTCCCTCCTCCAATGAACTCTTTTTGTTGTAGATCATGGGTAGGGTTGAATTCCTCAATGTAGTACTTCTTCTTTCTACCCAACTCTTCTCCATAACAAAATTCTTTAGCTCCTTGCTATTTGTGGGACAAGCATTGAGGTAGATATTCTATTTTTGCATCTATTGTTACAAAATCTAAATCTTGATTATTAAAGATAAAGAGAAATTAAGGTATGGATTTACTAATATATGATATAAAATTATATATTGTTAAAATTTGAAATTGAGAATAATCTACCTTTTTACATTTTTTTCAATCCATTTTAAATCTTGATTATTAAAGATAAAGAGAAATTAATGTTTATAAGAAGTTTTTCTGAAGTTTATTCTTTGGTTCGAAACGCTTAGATTTGGAGATCTGTGATTTTTCCTAAAAAATTCTTATAAACATTAGGAATTATAGAAGTTTGTATTAGGGGAAATTAATCTGTAAATTTTAAGAGATACAATATAAAATTATATATTGAATAAAAATTATTGAATTGAGAATAGTCTAATTTATAGACAAAATGACTTTTTTTTCAAAACATTTTTTTGGTTAATTTTAATCAAAACCAATCATTTATTCATTTTTTTTCCCTTTGGAAAATTCGTAATTTTATTCATAAGACAAAATTACATATTGTAGATGTTAAAGAGCATATGCATATGGCCTTTCCTATTTTCACAGGACAAAAATAAAAAATAAAAAATAAAAAATATAACTACTGTTTTTTTCTCCCTTTCTTTTTTTCCACCTTTCGCCAACCTCGAGTGTTGGGAGTGGTCAATATAATGGAAAACTGATTTTCGCTTGTATGAGTGGGAGTGTCTTTGTCAAAATTAGATCCTTCTGATCCATGGGTTCGCTTGATGCCAGTTATTTCCATTTGTGTTACTTGAAATGCTTGGTGCTGCGTAGGATTGCTGGGGACTTCCTCCTCCTTTTGTATGTTGTTCTGGTCCTTTTGGTCCTCCGCTTATGCTTTGTATGTTGCTGTTTCTGCTTTTTCTACTTCTTCCTCCAAGGGGGCTGTATATTGCCATCCTTTTGGCTGTTTCTGTTGTTTCTTGTTCCATTTGGGAGTTTGTTTTGCTTTAGGATAGGCATTGTGGAGGTGTCCTGTTTATAGACATCCACAGCATCAGAAGGCTGCATTTTCGTAGTCTAGTGGTTGTGTCCACTGTGTATTATTGAAATTCAAGTTTATACTTTCTGGTAGTCCCTCACTAAGGTCTACCTCAACAGATATCCTGGCAAAAGTGAATATCCCCCTTGTAATTATGTCATCATCGATCTTTAGGAATTTTCCAAATACATTCCCTATGCTGATTAATACATTGTGATGCCAGAAGTGTAACGGGAGGTTATGCAACTTGACCCAAACTGGCATCTTTGATACCACCATTGTGTTGGCGTCGAATTCTGGGAACGGGGTCATAACTAGTCCTGCATTGCCCCAGAACCATGGTCCCTTATTGAGGATATGTTCCCTTTCCTGTACTGTTCTGAATCTGACTATAAAAAAGCCTTTAGGGCATAAGTATATTTCACAGTCTGGTGACTAGGTATCATAAATCCATTGATGCAAAACATCAGATTTTGGCCAAAACCCATTAAATCTGCATATAACTGATTTGGAATAGAGATCTGTGTACATGTCTTTTACTTTAGGCATTGTGATGGTAAGAGTAGGATTCTCAGATTTTTGTTCTACAATGTAGGGCCCTGGAAGCTCGACCACTGTTGCGGTTTTGGTTTGTGCTTTTTCCTTACCTTTGACTGCTTCCTTGAAGGATCCTGTGCTTTTTGAGCTGGTTCCAACACTTCCACCCCTCAGACGCAGGTTAATTATGATGGTCGAGCCTGCGGTGATGCCATAATCCTGGAGTGTGAGGTTGTCCTGTAAACTATGGCCTGAGCAGATCAGATTTTGTCGACATGCTGGTATACCAAGGTGGTTCTGGATTTTGTTTCTTAGCTCCTGAATCTTCCTCCCTTTCCAGATCCTCTAGCAAATAGTCTTGCCTTCCAGTGTTTTGATGAAGATTTGTATCAGGTCCTCCATATTTGAGTGTGGGTCTATCTGAGGAGGGGTTCGATCTGTTGCCCATGTGCCTGGATATGTCAGATCTAAGCATATTGATGCTTTGTCTGGTTTTCTCTTTGACAGATCTTGTTCTTGATGTGGTGGTAGGTTTGTATAAGGCGCGCCCAGACAGGTGCTCCATACCTTCTCTTGCGCTGTCATGATCGTCGTAGAGGGTTCCTTTTTCCTTCTTATCGCGAGGTCTGCTAGCCGGTGGTAAACAAGGGAGGTTGGACTGTAGACAGCTAGATCTGGCCAGTGTATGAACTGATCTGCCTTCTTTTGGATATCTTTCGGTTGTTTCTAGAGGGAGGCTCGGATGAGCGATCCATAGCAATCCACCAAGTTCAACGTGACCGGGCTTGTGCCAAAGCCTGGGATGCGTAGTGTTGTGACGGCAGGGTCTTCCAGTTTGTCGGTGTCCTGATGGGTTTCTGAGGACTGGTAAACCCTAGCTTTGAAAGGGATGTACCCTTCGTCGACCAGCAAAGGCATGTGGAAATAAGCAGGTAAACCGCAAACGCTAGGTATCCAGAAGGCAACCCTCGGAATGCCATATTTGTCGGCGATCGACGATTTGTAAAAATGAAAGAGATGGGAGGAACATTGACGACGAAATGCTTAAGATTTTCAACAATTCTTTCAACATTGGGAGTGCCATGTTTCACTAGGGGCTCGCAAAGTTCGACAGGCTTCTGGGTGCGGCCGAGATCAAGGAGGGCCATAAGAAAAGTTCCTCCTGTGTTCACTCAGAGAGAAATTTCAAAGTTTCTATCTGGGTCCTAGACTTCTCATCATTTATTCATTTATCTTTATCATTTTTTTTAATTAAATCAAACTTCTATACTTATTTTAAAAAAAATCTAATAATATTAATTTTTCATAAATTTATCGCTCAGTGAAATGATAACCAATTCAACTCTCTCACCCTTTTTATTTTTTTATTTTACCTATTGCTAAGTCAAATTATAACCAATTTAATTCACCCCAAACACCCATTGTCATCATTTATTTTTATTTTTCCTATCACTAAGGACCAATTATAACGAATGCAACTCGAGCACGATAATTTTTTTTCCCTAACTAGATATTTAAATGATTTCATATTTGCCAGAACCCAGCAAAGTAAGAATAGGTAAAATTACTGTTTTCTATGATTAAACCATCACTTTAAATATTTATATAAATCTGGAACATAAAGATTAATCTAAAATCACAAATTTACATCGGAAAAAAACTGCCGAAATAACGGGGCGAAATGATTCCCCTCAGCCCACGTTCTCTCCTCATCAATCGGCGATTCCCCTTTTTACCGATAAATTTTGATGTTATCAGTGCCATGGAGGCTAGTCGTACTGATAAGGAACCGCGACGCGGATTGTTTTAAAAAAAAATGAAATAATTCGATAAACGGGAGGGCCGGCCAACGGTCATTTGTACCCAAGTTTTTGAATTTGAATGTATATATTTAAGGACATGGAGCCGCGAGGCAAACCAAGTAACAGTCATTGGCTTGAGCGCCAGTGGGAGAGGGATATCGCAGCAAAGCAGGTTCAAGGGTTCGAACATCCAGAAGGCTCATTTGGCTTTACAACTTCTTCAGCCATGGAAACCCTTGATCCCCATGCAGATGTTCATTCCGATTCCGAAGATGTTCATTCCGATTCCGAAGATCCCCATCTGGATGCTCATTCCGATTCCGAGGAAGAGGACGACCAGTGCGAGGATCCATCATTTGAATTGCCCCAAGGTCAAATATCCGACGAGTAAGTGATTTCTAGTTTATTCGTATTTTGCTTGACAGGACTTGAACCAGAGCATATTTTTAGAAATCTATAACGTCTGGTTACTTTTAATTTTCGTTGAAAAGAAGCTTTGTATCAAGCATTCTCGTGTCCCAGGGTTGCAGAATTCTTCATTTTCATAATTTTCATGCTGTATTTTTATTGTCCTTAGGTTAGGTTCTGTTTTATACTCGGTCAGCTTACTATTAGGCAGGGTTGGAGCGAGGGTTTCTTTTCGAAGAAAAGCAGAAGATGCGGGCAATCTATCCAGTTGCCATGATAAAATTAATCGCGTTGCGCTTTCTGCACTTCACTGCATTTTCTTTATCATTCACGTTCCATTGGTTCTGTGGCAAGCTGGGAAGGGCTCCTAGTATCGAATCTTGTAGGCACTTTTTGCCCGTCAATCTGAACAAGAATAATTAGTGTAGTGGTAGAAGTCACTGGTCGCTTTGTTCGCCTGGAATCGTATGTTACCCTGCTATCTTTGAATCTTATATAGTTGGTTAATGTATTCCACATTCTTTGACAAAACCCTAGAAAATTGTCCTCTCTTTGAATCTTTCTCATTTATATTTTATTTGGCATTCTATGCATCTTTATGGTCCTGTCCAGCACATTTGGCAAATACACGAATGGATACATCTCCATGTATCCTCCTCTCCTTTTGGTTATTTTTTATGGTCCTGTCTAGCACATTTAGCAAATACACGAATGGACCTATCTGCATGTCTCTTGTTTTTTCTTTCGGGTCTGATAGGCATTTTTTTTTATGCTGCATTGTTGAAACTTAATATGGCAGTGATGAAAGCGGAGAAACGAGCGATGGTGTATTGGAAGATCCAGATGTGCAAACATCAGCTCTAGATAACAAGGACGAGAAGACATATTTAGAGGTTGAAAAGCTCATCGAAGGTTGGTATCACACTTTTCGTTGCTTTTTATTTGGGAAAGTGGATTTATTAGTAAAATATAATCTGCCAACTGTGTTCATGGGATGCGGTTCTGTTCATTGTAACGTGCAAGAATCCATCCTATCAGTTGATCTGCTCGTTCAGTGAGTTGATCCGTATATTAAGTTTTCTTCTAGATAATATAAATCCCCATATTATCTGGGCAAATCAAATTTCATAATCCCTGGGGTTTGTTAATCTGATTCCTGATAAGGAGCTTGGGCTACTCCTGTAATGAAGGCCTAGGTCCCTTCAATGGAATGGTGTTAGTGCATATCTATATTACTAGAAACAAGAAGTAGGAAAACGGCATCGAACAAGAAGTTGGGGCCAGATGGTTTTGGTATAAGAATCGATCTCCCCTGCAGATTCTGCACATAAGAGCTGTTGCCTGTCTTTTTTGTTTTTCAAATTTTATGCATGTTTTGAGAAGCGCCCAAGAAATGATGTTTCTTAACTGTTTCTTGGAGAAATGCCACCCTGAAGAACTTTTATCGTAACATATGTCAATATGCATATGTTGTCTGCATGGTTAGAGGTTGTCAGCAGGCGTATTCTGTCGTTGAAGATCGATTTGAGATTTATGTAGGTATAATTTTTAAAAAATTAAATATTTCAGAGAGGTTTGATGTTGTGTTATTATACAATTTTGACAGGTGGTAAGCTTGAAAAACTGAAAGTGGATCAATGCAAGCTTTACCTCCGAAAGCATGGGCTAAGAGTAACAGGTCGAAAGTCAGTTCTTCTTGAACGAATTCAGGAGCACCTTGAGTATGTGTCACAAACTGAATGCCCTTGTTTGACATGGCTATATGCTTATAACTGTGCTTATTCTGCAAATTCACAGTTTGCTTTTTGAACAAAGAAGGAATATCTTAAACATGGTAGCTTGATTCATATATTACAAAAATACAAAACATCTATGAAGCTCATATGTGCTTGTTTATGACTTATCAGAATAAAGGATGGCAGCGGTGAAGAAAAGTACCCAAAATCGAGTTTTGTGCTGGATTGCAAAGGTGGGAGCAAGACTTTAGAATGCAACTTTCATCCCTTTCTTAGATTCACAGTTCTTAGGGGTTTATTAGTTATAGTTGTAGATTTCATGCTGTTGCGTGGTCATCTAAAGAAAGGAAGAAGATGAAGAGGACTGAGATCCTTGAATAGATTCTTTATGTTTGAAAAATAAAGAAAGTTTTGAATAGTGCAAAATTAAGCAAGCTTTGACTGTCTTTGCTCATTGGATGCACCGGTTTATTTCTCTGAATTGTATGCCTGTATTTTGATCTGTTGATTTATATTATTTTTTGTTGAAGTTCTGCCCAGAGGAGCTGCACTGCAAAGAATGACCTTCATTTGCTTAGAAGCTAGGTCTAAGGCTTATCTATTATGCTAAAGAAGCCCAGGATTTGTGCCCATACTCATCCCTTCTTAATGCATGTCATTTGGGTAGGGACAGACTACAGCAGGGGTGGAACTGTTGACTTCACCAGTGAATCAATGCCCTGTTGGTGATTTGCGTTATATTTTTCCTGTCATTTGTTTGTAAATTTCACATTTTTGTTTATTGTTTCCAGGTGATGCATGCACTGGGGATATTGTTATGTTTGAGCAAAATGTCTATGATATGTAAGAAAAGTCTTCTGAGCTGAAAAAGTTGTGCTGCTGTTCTCTCTGTTAAGGTGCAGAATTGAATTACCATTTGTCAAGTAGCTCATTATGATTTTGGCTAATTATGGTTTTTAGGTATAATGTTGCCGCAAGAAGTTCTGGAGGTCCTTCTATTGGCACTCGTACTGTTGCAGGACGAATCATAAAAGAGAGCTATGGTGCAGCCAAACAGCAGCACACTTTCACGGTGAGAGGAAAGGCTATAGCTAAAACAAATTTCATGACATCAATTGTGGTTGCCATCTTGCACAGCGTGTTCATTGTGCCTAGATAGTTGACAGAACCATGTCTTTGCATCTTTTTTGTTTTTGTTTTTTTGAAGTAATGAAGAAAGGACAAATTTTGAGCCCTATAGCACCTCGAAGGATTGGTTTTTCTTATTTAACTCCAGCTTTGCATCATGTATGTTTTACCTTATACAGAGCAGCTTTTGTCATCCAGTTGCTTCTTTGTGGGTGACCAATTTCCACAAAATAACATTTTCTTAAGTTTGAACGCAATGACTGTTAATTTATAATGATTTATGCTTTTGATTAACTGAAGTATATTTCTTCTATTTTGAAGATTGAAGTTCTATGGAGCAAAGGTGAGAAGCCATTGCTTCCACTACGATCACTTCTTATAAAAGGTCGCAACCTTTACAGACTAAAAACAATGCGGCAGGTGAGTCTAGTCTCTTTTTCTAAAGTTTGAACTGTGGCAGTTCAGTTTTATCTGTTGCTGATTGAAAATTGCCCAAGTGCAGCGGTGGCCTAGTGAAGAAGAGAGGATGAGATCACTTCAAGAGAAGCATAATCGAGGATCTCTTGCTCGTCAAATGCGAGAATTGAGGATCCAAAACAAGGAGCTTGGCAGGCAAGTGGATATTGCACAATTATCATTCTATTCGTTGATTACTACTCCAGTGTGTATTTCTAATTGTACAGAAAATGATAACTGTACCCTTGTCTTCTTGGAATCCAAAGAAATTATTTGTGGGTATGGTTTCTAATAATATCTTCCTCTTACGTTGGTATCTTCTCTTTGCCTAGAATTCCATATTTCTGACAGATCTTTCTACACATGGCTTATTAAGTTATTTGTCTTCTCTTCTGGGATTCCTTGTAAAGGGGTTATAGGCATGGTTTTTGTATAATGTATTATATGGTCTGCAGGCAACCAAAAATTTCACAATTATCATTTTGTTGATTAGTACTTCAGCGTCTATTTCTAATTATACCAATAATGATATCTTTACAATTTCCCTTAAGTTATCATTGTACAGTTGGTTGGCTGGGTTTTTGTTTGAACTTGGGTTTTTCCTCGTGTTGGTATTTTATCTTTACTTAGATATCCCTATAAATGGTGGAGCCTTCTCTCCAGGGAACACTAATGAAAGAATTTTGGTATGGTTATCTTGTTTGATATATATTATATACAGCCTCATCTTCTAGGGACATAGTTGGGTATAAGTTTCCTTTGTTATGTTGGTATCAGTGGTGGATGCTTCTATTCATATAAATGGTGGAGCCTTTTCTTCAGGGAACACTAATGAAAGAATTTTGGCACGGTTTTCAATATATGCTTTATTATCTTGTTTGATATATACAGCCTTGTCTTCTAGGGACATAGTTGGGTATAAGTTTCTTCTGTTATGTTGGTATTAGTGGTGGATCCTTCTATACATAGCTTTTCTGTCTTCTCTGCAAGGAACCCTAGTGAAGGCAGGGCTTGCAGTATATGCTCTGTTATTTTGTCATTCAATTTATAAGAATTTGCTTTGTTTATTTGAATCATATTATGTTATTGTGTACTTTCATATAAGCAGTGGTTTGTCCATTTTCTATTCCAGGAACGCAAAATAATGGTTTCTGGGCATCCTTGGAATATTTGCTCCACTTCTTGGGCAGATATCTTGTTGGATTTTACTCCCTGTTTTCCCATTGCTTTTGCTTGCAGAAAAACAATGGCTTCCTTGTTTTCCAAGAACTCAAATGAAGAGGTATCAAGACTTGAAATCAATGCTACCTCTACTGCAGTCTGCACCTAGTATTGTCTCTCTGGAACTGTTAAAATTTTCACTCTGTAGTCGAGCAGCAAGCCATTTTATGTGGGCTTGCTTTAAACTTAGAATGAAAGAAAGTGTACTTTTAGTGTGAAGTCCTAAGACTGATTAGCTGGTATTAACTTTGAAAGCATAGTTTCTCCTCTCATCCTATTACATGAATGGATAGACTCAGTAGAACCCTCCTTTTCTAGCTTTCTGTTCTCTTTTTCACTTTACATTGGCAATTAACCAGATAGTCTAAAGCAAACTTAAGCCCCATTACAAAAGCAGTATTACAGAATTAGTCACATGACATTCACATAAAAGTGTCATGTAAAATAAAAACGTTGTATACTTGCAGTGGCATGAATTGTATGTCCTCTCCTACATGGTACCTCAAATGGATGCCTGCTGCATCAATGTAAGTTGCAAAAAGCTTCCGCATTGCTTTAACACTCTCTTTTGGACGCTGGACCCTCAGAATGAAAGGCCACATTGCTAAAATGGAATATATTAATGACTGATATAACACATTGCTATTTGAAAGAACTCTTAAGATTCTCCGATCTCAGTCTTTGATTCGGTACTCAGGATTCTAGGATCGTGACACCTTTGGATACCGTTGTTAAAGATAGAGGAATGCATTTATTTCCTGACCTTTTTGAGGGCCAAGGCTGACATGTTTGAATTTGAGTTATACTCGAAAAAAGTAATTACAAGTTTAGTGGATCTGAAAATGTACATAGTGAGTACTTCCCACAAACCCTAGGTACTTTTTAGAAGCAGAAAATTGCATATGGTATTTATGATTTTGGTTCTTTGTCCCAGTTTATTTTTTGTAAAATAATAAAATCATCATGTTACTGATATTTGCAATTCATTTCAGACCGCGGCAAGTCACCAGACGCAAACAAAAAGAAACAGTTCCAGTCTCAAGTGAAATTGTCCATAATGACTCTGATAAGACATCATCTCAGTCTGCTCAGAGATGTGATGTAATGTCCTTACCAATGCATGAACTGAATATTGGCAATAATATACAGAAACAATTACCAGTGCAAAATGAGGGGAATTTGAATCATGGCAACTCTCACAAGATTCAGTCTTCATATCCAACCTATAACTATTCAGGATATTCTGGTAAATATCCTGCAGGATATTCTGGTCAATATCCTGCAGGATATTCTGGTAAATATTCATATGGCATTCCTTCAGCTGCAGGCACCGGTGACTCAAATTATGGTCTCTTTGCAACATCCAGCACTGGACATGCAAAGTCAGGCTTCTGCGACATGGGACCTCGTGTTCAGGACACTTCAACACAGCAATCTCTATTCCCGCGTGAACCATGTAGGTACTTTCTGAAGGGAAGATGTACTTTTGGTGACCGCTGTAAGTTTTCCCACGTTTTGAATTACAATTACAACCTGAGCAAAGAAAATTATCCACCACGGAGATAATTGATTGGTGTCACCTATTATCCAATTGCAGTTTTGCAGTCATTGTCCAATGGCATTTGAGTTTTGCTCTGTATGTAAATATTTGGTTGATTTATCGTTTTCTACGAATTGGTTAATTTCTCAATAGAGAGAAATGAGAGGAGCTAGCGTCAAAGGTGATTTCTGAATGGAAGATGTACTTTTGGTGACCGCTGTAAGTTTTCCCATGTTTTGAATTACAATTACAACCTGAGCAGTTGCAGCCATTCGTTGTATGGCATTTGAGTTTTGCTTTGTATGTAAAAACTTGGTTAATTTCCCAATGAGAGGAGGTATTAAAGCCATAGAAACTAAGGTGATCTAGCATCAAAGGTGATTTACGAGGTCAGGCAGCTCATAAATAATCAATCTGTCAAATTGAATCCGTTTGCTGAGAATTCAGTTGTCAAATTGAATCTGTTTACTGAATTTCTACGAGATATTTATCTTCTTAATTTGGATGTAATATTCACTTGCTTATTTATGTTCCTTATACTTGCTTAGGTCATAATTTTAATACACTGAAAGCATTATCATTTTCCATAGTTCTATGTGTCCTTGTAATGTCCCAAACTAGATTTTGCAATAATCTTTGCCATCTAGACATTTTTAACCACTACTTTGTAAAATGACATTGCCAATGATTTTCTGCTAATTATTAATGTAAGTAATTTCGTAAACATATTGCACACAATTTAACATGAAAACCCGCTAAAACACCACCAAAATGGCACAAATGGCTAAATATATAAATGGCTGACCAAGACCTCTCCAATGAATTTGTTGATGCCCTTCGTATACTTGTTAAGATTAAATCCACAAATTGACCTAGTGAGGATTCTAAGTGCTTCCTCCTTGAAGACTAGCTCAAGAGTAACTCGGGGTGGAGTCTTTCATCACTGAAGACCTAAGTCACCTGACACGAGGATTCGGGGTTCGTAGGATACGGGGATTCGAGAGTCGGATTCAGACACGTTGACTCTCTGGAACAGAACACACAGGATTTGTTATATATATATATATATTAAAAATTAGATATTTCTTGCACAAATTCTCATTAATGATACAAATTCATTGATTTTAAACATAGATCATATAGATGTTAGTTTTACTGTTTACAAAGTTAGTAATAGTAACATTATAGCAATTAGCATGCATAGTATGATCTTTTTCGCTCCCAAGGGGAACAAATAAGATGCTATCATTCTCTACAGGAAACACTACTCTTTGATCGCTTCAGAAAATTCCTCTACAAATATTAGTGCAACAAAACCTAATTACTTGCTCCGATGTTTTTTCGGTAATTTAATTACATATTAAATTACTTACATTAAAATATCAATCCTCGCTTATTTATTTTTTTAAAAATAGTAATATTAAATAATATTTAAATTTAAATTTAAATTTTATTAATTTTCAAAATTTAACGGTTTATAAAATTTTCAACTTTCAAATTGTTTATTGTAAATAGTTGTGTTGAACATATGCTGCATTTTCAAATTGTTTATTGTAACTAATTATGTTAGACATATGCATTTTTTTAAAATATACGCTTAGTTTTAATTGTTCTCACCAATTATCACAATATGAAAATTATATATTTAGTTTAAACAATCAACAAATTATCATACACAATACATTTATTGCCAATATTAATAAGAAAATATGAAGAAGAATAGCATGAAAATTATAAATCGAAGTTGAAACCAAAGTATATATGGTAACAATGTCTTTCATTATTAGATTATTATTTCTGGTTAAACCATCAAAGCTTTTTAATACTAGAAATATTTTGATCCTCATAATCTATAAACCAACGATACATGACTCACAATTAAAGATTGGTCTTAAAAAATGCTCGACATTGTATAAAGTTCTATGGAGCTAATACCACTTTGGGATGTCAATAATATCCCCAAGATATTATTTGGCACGACTTTATGAATATAGACCATGGACTAAGATGATGGAGCTTAGTGGAAAGGAGTCGCCTTCACTAAGTGGGCTCGTAGGTTATTTTTGGCGCAAAGTCTATTTTTAGACATATGGATCATGGTCTATGAGTTGCAGGACACTGTTTATGGATGATTGGTCATGTTGGGAAAAATAGATGGACTTCTATTTTTGGTTCACAGCAGAGTGATCAGAGTCTATTTTTAGACTGCGAGGCTAAAAATAGAAACAGTCAACTATTATTAGCCCTTAGTAATATTTGGACTCTAAACATTATCTTATTCTCTTGGAGCACTTCAGTTCGAGCTACGGATGTGGCACATGCAACTGCTAGAAGGAAATACGCTTTTTTTATGTGTTAGTTGAGCTATTGCATGCATGACTTCAGTTAGAATTCATGTGGTTGAGTTTCGGTGGAGTTGATTGTGGAGTTGATGGAGTTGTGTTCAGTTTGACTTGGTTAAACTAGTTGTATTTAGTCTAACTGCAGAATACACTAGTGATGAGTGATGTGAATTAATTGTTAATTAATTCACTAATTATTAACTCATAAAGCAACTAAAGAATACATCAGTTAACTCAGCGCATGGACAGTTCAGTGGAGACAGGTGTTAGAGGTTGAGATTGCTATCAGTTGTGACTATAGTTGTGCATGCGATCTTGCACAATCAATGGGATTGAGTTATGCCAATGAGGACTGCACAGTGTGGGCCAATACCAAGGCAATTGTAGCTTGTGCTCACGTGATTTTCACTTTGGATTGTGCAGTGGAGGAAGGCAAAGCAGCGGAGGAGATTTGAACCTGTGACTTGTTCGGATCTGAGATAGTTTTGTGTGTAACAGGTGGAGATAGTATTAAGTACTTGCGAGGAGTATTGTACTATGTATTGTTACATGTTCTCAATCATTATAATATACAGATAGTGTGGGGTTTTCAGCTGTATGCTTTCCCTGGGTTACATACTGTGTTAATGTGTGCATGCGATTGATGTTTCATTGTTTTTAATGCTGCTAAATTGATGATCAACGTAGAGGAGATTATGTATTGTGCATGTATTCCGCAATAGTGTATAATCGAGATAATCTTTGTGAATAAGTGTCATATTATTCAAAATTTCTACATGGTATCAGAGTTGGTTGATTTGTAGAAAAAGTTCTACAGGATATCAAAGCAAGTTGATCAGCAAATCTATTATTCAGAAAAGTGTTTACATTTTATTTCTTCAGGCAAAGTTTGTAATCGGGCCAGGTAGCTTCTGGATTCATCCTTCTTTTGGAAGGTGAGATATCCAGTGAATGCCCATACAGTGGATCTCTGTACAAGAAATACTTTGTTCTCACGAATTTTAGATCGGAAGCGGTTGAGTTTTGAGCTGGTGGAATGGCGCTCAAGGATAAATTTAGAAACATTAAGTGTGAGAATGGAGACAGTATGCCTCAGTGTCTCACAAAGTTCACCCAATGTCGGGATGAGCTGGGAAGTGTGGGGGTAACTGTTGATGATGAGGACTTGGTGAGCTTGGCTCTCCTTGGTCTTCCAAAGAGTTGGCATTCCTATCAGGACTCTGTCAATGGTCGGGAGAAATTGCCAGGATGGGAGAGAATTTGGTTGGATCTTGTGCAGGAGGAGATCAAATGGAGCACCAAAGACATTTCTTCATGCATGCATGATGAGGAGAACTGTGCCTTAGCGAGTAACGCGAAGAAGGGGAAGGAGAATGTTTCTCTTTTCGAATCCAGTTCTTCCAATGATGGGAAGAAGGTTGACAAATCGAAAGTGAGATGCTTTCGTTGTCATGAGGTGGGCCATTATGCTACAAATTGTCCACAAAGGAAATTCGAGAAGGGATCTGGGGAAGGATCTGAAGGTGAGGCACTTGCTTCACAGTTTGAGTTGGATTTCACACTCTTCGCATGCATGGTTTCATCCATGGTGGGAAGTGGTTGGTTTCTTGACAATGGAGCTTCTTTCCACATGACCGGTGACAAGAGTTTGTTCAGTACTTTGGAGGAGAAAGATTTCCAGATACTCATAGCGATGGGTAATGATAAGTATAGTGTCTCAGGTGTAGGCACGGTTATTTTTCAGAGGGAGCATGGAGCTCGCCTTACCTTGACTGATGTCAAGTATGTACCAGGACTGAAGAGAAACTTGGTATCAATCGCGATGCTGGAAGACAGAGGGTATGATGTGGTCTTCAGTAAGGGAAAGGTTTTCCTTAGACACATCATCACTAGACAAGGGAAGCAGATTGGTTCACGGGTTAAGAACCTGTATGCTCTTGAGGTTCAAGATGCATGCAACGCCTTGAGAAACGAGGTAACTGATGGAGGCTTCGTGGTTGAGAGGGAGTGTATATTACCTCTCAACATGCAGAGGCAGAAGAAGTCTCAGACGATTGTGGAGGAGCCACGATTGGTGCAGCGGCTTCAGGAGGTTGTGGAGCAGCCACAACAAGGGAAGCTGAGAGGAGGTCGAGTAGAGACATCTACTCATGCAGAGACCTCCAGTAGGGGGAAACTTCGAGCCAGGTGGGCAGAGGGATCGCATGTAGACATACCTCCAGGTAGGAGGTGGGGTGATGTGGATTGATCGTCCCAAGGAGGAGGGGCAGGATCCTTGAGGTACCCAACCTCTTGGATGAGACCTTGCTATGGGAGCCCCGATGTGGAGTAGCAGGAACTGACTGATTGGGTAGAGACAGATGCAGATGGAGCAGCAGAGAGAGCGACAGTGTAGGGAATCCCAGGACAGCGCATATCTAGCAGGCTGCAAAAATGCGAGAGGCACAAGTGTTTTGCATAGTGCTAGGTGGCACAAAGAGGTGTGAAATGGTGCGAGATGCATGGAGATGTTGCAGTAGTGTAGATGTCAGAGAGGGAGCACTTTTCAGCAGCAGGTAGAGCTTTAGCATCAAAGTATGTTCCTAGCCCAACAAAGTGGTCAGTTGGGAGTGTTTTTGTTCCAAGTGTTGTTGGAGCAAGTGGAGAGGAGAATCATGTTGCATGCAGAACATTCCAGAGTTGCAGGATAGGGGTTGCAGATAATCCATATCTTGTTGAGAGGGAGTGTTGAAAATGCAACAAGATGATGGAGCTTAGTGGAAAGGAGTCGCCTTCACTAAGTGGGCCCACACGCTATTTTTGGCGCAAAGTCTATTTTTAGACATATGGATCATGGTCTATGAGTTGCAGGATGCTGTTTATGGATGATTGGTCATGTTGGGAAAAATATATGGACTAATATTTTTGGTTCACAGCAGAGTGATCAGAGTCTATTTTTAGATTGCCAGGCTAAAAATAGAAACAATCAAATATTATTAGCCCTTAGTAATATTTGGACTCTAAACATTATCTTATTCTCTTGGAGCACTTCAGTTCGAGCTACAGATGTGGCACATGCAACTGCCAGAAGGAAATACGCTTTTCTTATGTGTTAGTTGAGCTATTGCATGCAGGACTTCAGTTAGAACTCATGTGGTTAAGTTTTGGTGGAGTTGATTGTGGAGTTGTGTTCAGTTTGACTTGGTTAAACTAGTTGTATTTAGTCTAACTGCAGAATACACTAGTGATAGGTGATGTGAATTAATTGTTAATTAATTCACTAATTATTAACTCATAAAACAACTAAAGAATACATCAGTTAACTCAGTGCATGGACAGTTCAGTGGAGACAGGTGTTAGAGGTTGAGATTGCTATCAGTTGTGACTATAGTTGTGCATGAGATCTTGCACAATCAATGGGATTGAGATATGCCAATGAGGACTGTGCAGTGTGGGCCAATACCAAGGAAATTGTAGCTTGTGCTCATGTGATTTTCACTTTGGATTGTGCAGTGGAGGCAGGCAAAGCAGCGGAGGAGATTTGAACCTGTGACTTGTTCGGATCTGAGCTAATTTTGTGTGTAACAGGTGGAGATAGTACTAAGTACTTGCGAGGAGTATTGTACTATGTATTGTTACATGTTCTCAATCATTATAATATACAGATAGTGTGGGGTTTTCAGCTGTATGCTTTCCCCGGGTTACATACTGTGTTAATGTGTGCATGCAATTGATGTTTCATTGTTTTTAATGCTGCTAAATTGATGATCAATGTAGAGGAGATTATGTATTGTGCATGTATTCCACAATAGTGTATAATCGGGATATTCTCTGTGAATAAGTGTCATATTATTCAAAATTTCTACATACAATACACATAAAGATGGCTTATGTAAAATGACATTGAATATGAGTTCAAACATAAAATGCAAACTTCAATAAAACATAACAAATTCATGAAAATACCAAGTGTTCAATCCTACTATGTTTGAGTTTCAACAAAACCAGAACAAACTTGTCTATGAGGTGTGGTTGTTTCCAAACTATCTATAAAAATTATCATTGGTAAACTGGATATCCCCTTGAAGTTGGATGTTTCTTTGCTCAATTGATGTTTCCATTCATGAAATATTGAGTTTTGAATGATTGAAGATGTCTTTAATTGTAGTCCTTAAAATAAAGGTCATACAAATTATTATGGCTTTTGTTACATTTGAATTGTGGGCTTGTGCAATGGTACTTAGCCTTTTTGAGGGAGCCTCTCTTGATAAACTGAGCTCCAATAAAATATGCTCTATATATATGTTCCACATGGAGCACTCTGGCCTTATTTATAATTACCTAGGAAACCCCTAATCATAACCACCTCCTAACTATTTAGTGGACCTTTTTTAATAATGTTACATTACATTTATAAATTGTGGGCCTTATTTAATGAAAATAAAGATAGTGGTATCAGGCTAGTTTATTTTTTTGCATAGATACCACAACTATACTATTATTACTTCAGTTGGTCCTTTAACCCTCCAATACACCTTTAGGGAGGATTTCAACACCTTTACCCCTTTGAAAGTGTTGCCCTCAATGCTTGTATTGATGATGTACACCCATAAACTAGGGTCCCATGTTTGGGTGTTGAATGCAATGCTAAAGTTGTCTAGCAAACCATGGTCCTAGGTACCACAGTTGGTCGCAACGTTGACCTAGTTTAAGAAATTTATTCGTAAGCTAGGACTCCATATATGAGTTTTGATTACAATACGTTTTGTTAGGCCAGGCAGTAACTCCATAAGGAAAAAAGTGATTGGTGTGTTTTATTCCATCAGGTAGGTCTTCATTATATACATGAGGGAGAGACTGTTCAGTTCATCTCCCAATGACTGTTCATATTTCTAATTTATCTATTTACATAAATTCACCCAATCACAAGGATTAGGTGTCAACATTCCCCCCCCTTAATCTGAAGGGATGTTGGTGAGTGCAAGCATCATTCTGAATCGTTCAAGCTTTTCTCTTCCAAGCGCTTTGGTGAAGATGTCTGCAATTTGCTCATTTGTGGGACAATGACGGAGATGGATTGTTTTGGCCTCAACATGATGTCGAATCAGATGATATTTAGTATTGATGTGCTTCGTTCGATCATGGAATTTTGGGTTCTTGGCCAACTTTATTGCAGAGGTATTGTCAATCATGAGTGGAGTTGATTGTACTTGTTTTACCTGCAAATATTCAAGAATTTTCCTGAGCCACACAATTTCTTTTGTTGCTTCAGCTGCTGCCACGTATTCTTCTTCTGTTCTGGAATCTACTGGAATTGATTGTTTGCGTGATCTCCAGGAGACAGCTCCTGATCCAAGACTCATAGCATATCCTGAAGTTGATACCCCAGTTTCTTTGTCTCCATCGAAGTCTGAATCAGAGTATCCAATCAAGCTGAAGTCGTCCACCTGTGTATACTTGATTCCAAAGTCTTGAGTTCCCTTCAAGTACCTTAGAATTATTTTTGTAACAGACCAATGTCCCTCACAAGGCTTTTGCATAAACCTGGAGAGGATTCCAACAACAAACGAAATGTCTGGTCTGGTAGTAGTTAGGTAGTTGAGACTTCCTACAAGTTGTCTATACTTTGTTGCATCTTCAAATTCTTTTCCTTCAATAGATGTGAGCTTTAAGTTTTGTTCCATTGGAGTAGTAAGAGGATTGCACTCTGTCATGCCAAACCTGTTCAACAGATCTCCAATGTATTTCTTTTGAGAAAGAAATATGAACTTTGGATGTTGGGTTACTTCAATGCCAAGATAGTAATGAACATAGCCCAAATCAGTGATTTCAAAACTTTTCCCCAATTCCTTCTTTATGGATGCAATGTAGCTTTCATTGTTCCCTGTCATCAAAAGATCATCTACATATAAAACTGTTTTGCCAACTTTCTTGACAAATAAAGTTGCATCATCAAGATCAAAATGTTTGAAATTGAGTTTCAGAAGATGCTCAGTTAGTTTTTCATACTAGGCTCGTGGTGCTTGTTTGAGGCCATACAAGGACTTCACAAGTTTGCATACTTTATGTTCATGTCCTTTCACAACAAATCCTTCAGGTTGGGACATAAAAACATTCTCTTTTAGATCTCCATTCAAGAAAGCAGTTTTTACATCGATTTGATGGACTTTCCAACTGTTCTGAGCTGCTAGTGCAAAGAGTGTCCGAATGGTAGCCCATTTTGCTGTGGGGGCAAACGTCTCCTCACAATTGACCCCTTCCTTCTGTGCAAAACCTTTTGCCACAAGCCTAGCTTTGTGCTTGTCAAGTGAGCCATCAGCTTTATACTTGTTCTTGTAGACCCACTTGCGGCCAATTGGTTTGGTTCCTAATGGAGGATCAACCAGCTTCCAAGTGCCGTTCTTTATGAGGGCATCATACTCCTTTTGCATTGCTTCTTTCCATTCATCATGAGAAATAGCTTCTTTGAAGGAAGTTGGTTCAAAATTTGTAGACAAGTTCAATTCACAATCATAAGAAACATCCATATCAACAGGTGAATTAGAGTCATCTACATCACCTCCATTTTGCCGGTTTGAATTTCTGGTTCCTGTCTTTCCAACTTCATTAGGATGAACACTTTCAAGTGTCTTTGTCAGCCACTTTGGGGGACCTTTCTCAGATGGTCCAGGCTACTCCGTTGATTGAGTTGCGATTGAATCAAGATTGAGTCTTCCAATTCTATCAATCACATCACTTAAAGCATCATCTGTTGTTGGAGTTTCATGTGGGGGAGAATGTTCCTCAGAAGAAGATTCCACATGTTGATCTAGTATAGGAAACCCCCCTTCAAGATGTGGAATCTGATTATCAAATTCTTGAAATGATTTTGCTTTTGCGAATCTATCCAAGCGATCAAGTTGCCGCTCAAAAACATTGTCAGTTTTTGATGATTCAAGAAAAAATACATCTCTAGATACAACAAACTTCTTATTTACTTCATCATAGAGGTGGTATGCTTTGGAGGTGTTTGAATACCCCAGAAAGATACACTTACGACTTCTAGCACCAAGTTTGTTTCTATGTACCTTTGGTATCAAAGCATAATAGGTGGAACCAAAGACCCTGAGATGCTTTACCGAAGGAACATGTCCATACCACATTTCATATGGAGTCTTGTTTCTTATAGCATTAGATGAACATCTATTCTTTATATATGCAACACATAGAACAACATCAGCCCAAAACATTATCTTTACATTTTTGAAGAAGAGCATGGATCGTACCATATTTAAGATTGTCCTATTCATTCTTTCAGCTACACCATTTTGTTGGGGATTATAAGGCACAGTTGTTTGATGTTTGATCCCATGTTGGCGAAGATAGTTTTCAAATTCATTTGAAGTGTATTATTTTCCATTATCGGTGCGAATAGACCCAATATGAGATTGTGCATCATTTTCAATCCATTTATGAAAATTCTTGAATGTTTGAAAAGCATTAGATTTGTTCTTCAATAAATAAACCCAACACATTCTGGTGTAGTCATCAATAAATGTCATGATATATTTATTTCCATTTGCAGAAGGAATAGGCATTGGATCACATAAATCTGAATGAATGAGTTCAAGTTTTCTATGTGCTCTTGAATGTGAATCATGAAAACACTGTTTGCTATGCTTTCCTAGAATGCAAGCATCACATTGCTTAAGTTTCCTAGGAATTGTAGGCAAACCAGCAACACCATTTTTCTTCAACAAGCGGAGACTGTCATAGTTCAAATGTCCAAATCTAGCATGCCATAATAAACTTGATGGAAGTGTACCTTCTTCATGATAAGAATTGTATGAGAAATGTTGTGCACGAGCAGAGGTTCCTTGCAGCTTGAGAAGCCTTTCTTCTTCTATTCCCCTCATGACAAGTGAGTGGTTAGATGCTTTTCTTACCTCAAGCTTGCCATCAAACATATGAATGGAGTGACCTTGCTAGTAGATGTGGACCAAGGACAACAAGTTTCTCTTGAGTTGTGGGAGATATAGAACATGATGCAGAAGAAAGTCTGGAAGACCAGACAGTTTAAGCCTGATTGTGCCAAGCCCTGATGGCTTGATTTTTGATTGGTCTGCAAAGTATACTGCTCCATCAACATTGTCAGTGAAATCTTCAAAAAAATCTTTTCTATGAGTCATGTGGCAGGTTGCTCCTGAATCAAGCAACCAATCATTTTTCCAAGAAGCAAGTGAAGCATTAAACAAATCTTAATTTACTCCAATGTTACATTGTGCCACAACATAGTGAGCCGATTCAAGTGCTTTACCTTTGTCTGTATCATCAGTTTTACCTTTTTGTTGGTTTCTTTTCTGCTCAATTTTGTCCCATGGTAGCTTGCATGTAGAGGCATCATGTGATCCATTTCTTTTACAGTGAATGGAGTGCAAATCTGTCTTTTCTCCTTGTGAATGTTTGCCCCCCCTGCCTCTGAAATATTTTCCTCTTCCTCTTCGACCTCCTTTTCCTCTTGAAGAATCTTGAGCATGATGCTTTTCTTTATGAGCAAGGCACACAACCTCTTCAGAAGATTTAGGGGCTGTCTTCTTTCCAAAAGATTTCTCTCTTTTAGCAAACTTTTTCACAAGAGAGTCAAAGGTTATATCTTTGAGATTTCCATTTGCTTGCAATGACTCAAGATAATTAGAGTAAGTAGGATAAAGTGCCTTGAGAAAATTAATAAGAGAAATATCCAATTCAACCTTAGTGGATTTGATATCATGCATTATAGACTTTACTTCAGATGCAAGGGCAAGAGGATCATTATTTTGCAGTTCAAGAGTGAAGAGTTTAATCATGAGTTGAACAACTTCAAGTGCAGAATGTGAGTCATAGAGTTCTTTCAGCTTTTGTAAGGCTTCAAAGGCAGTTGAATATGACGAAATATGGCGACTCACCTCTTCATTTACAGATGCTACGATTAATGCATAAGCTTTGCTGTTCTTGTTTTCCCAAATGACGAGCTCTTTGTCTGAGGTAGGCTGTACTGGTTCATTGTCTCCGTCTCGGACACACACTCATTTTCACAACTCATTGAAAATGAGGGTGTGTTTTATCATCCGGGACCATTCAGGATAGTTCTCCTTGCCAGTGAGAACTATTCCCACCATGGATATGATTGAATGCATACTGTAGAAAAAAAAAACTTCTGCTGCAAAACTTTTACTCTTAATGGAAAAAAAATATAGTTCTGATGTGACTGGACAACAAACTCAAATTGAAAGCAAATGTCAATACCCCAGAGATATATATTTGCCGCACTATTCAAAATATAAATGTGTTTCTTCTTCCTTTTTATTTTTTGGACGAACGCTAGATTTCATTTTTTTTTACTTCAGGTATCAACAAGACATCCATAGGAAGAGCTACAAACATATGCAAACATTACAGTATTGCCTAGGTGTATGTCCTAGCAATATCGAAGTGTCTTGCAGGTGCAAATGTTTTAATTTAATAGCCCTATGGCGAAATGACACAACCCCAATTTTAATTTCAAAATGAAGAGCGAAACCTGATTATAACCCAACGTTAAGATCTTCAAGAGGCCGCATGCAGGTCATTAAGAACAAATTCGATTTTAGAGAGAAATTCCATTTCTTCAAATATTGTCCGTCAAGCAAAGAGACTACAATCTCCACCAGTAATCGAGCCTCCGTTGATGTGTTGCTGATTCTATAGACATCGCAGAGATAGTGAGCACCTGCAATCAGATTCGAAATGGATAATGGAATAATACGGGATGGAGATGGAGAGCTGCAGAAACACAAAGAAATGGTGCATTGCGTTATGCTGTATGAGATCGATGTCATCAATAGCAGGACGTAAGGGTTTCGGGCCCTCTTTACAGGAGACAAGGAGAAATACCGGATGGAGATGGTGTCAGGTCACAACGGATATTGAATATAATACAAAAGCGTTATTTCAACATATTAGACTGTGGACGGAGAGCTCCTCTGATACCCAACAACATTTGCTGCGCAATGTGAATACCAAGAAGGCCAACGAAACAGAGTACCTTAATGAATACATGTGACGCCGTTTTGAAGCAGAATCGCAGGCCCTTCAAAAAATTTTAACGCACAGTGCTTCGCCCAGCTTACTGCCGCCGAGGTATTCGCTAAAGGAATGTCAGGACAATGCTTTTATTCCATGAAAGGATCATTTCAAGCACAATCATTGTATGGACAGTCCTGCGTGGAGGCACCACAGTCATTAGATAGGGGAGGGGCAGTATGGATAACGCCTTTTATGAAACGTTTATGGACAGTCCAGAGAGCGCAGGTAAAGCAACGTTTAGACCTGGCAGCGACAGTGGAGGGGGTAGGTCTAAATATATGGAATATGGTAGACAGAGGGCGCAGGCAGTGTCAGGAGCAACTAATTATATGGAGGAGCAGTGCAACTATATGGAGAGTAGACAAGGGAGTTACAAGGGACGAGCTAAAAAGGAGCTGGATTTGATACCATGTCAGGCCAGGCAGTAACTCCATAAGGCAAAAAATGATTCGTGTGTTTTATTCCATCAGGTAGGTCTTCATTATATACATGAGGGAGAGACTGTTCAGTTCATCTCCCGATGACTGTTCATATTTCTAATTTATCTATTTACATAAATTCACCCAATCACAAGGATTAGGTGTCAACACTTTTTTCTATTTTCAAAGCCACCCCCACGTCAAGGACTGGTGGGAAACCTACTGTGAGCAGAAGGATGAAAGTACGACCTCACTTTTTTAAGCCGCACTCACTTGGAATTCGTTCGGGGATGCCATCAAGGAGCAGTACTACCCTATCGGGAGCTATGAGGATAAATACATAAAGTGGACAATGTTGTGGCAGGGAAGGGACCAAGATGTGTCAGAGTTTACCAATGTTTTTCATACCCTTCGCATGAAGCTGGGTATCAAGGATTCTAAGAAACATTTGGTACTCTAGTACTGCGACTGCCTACACAAGTACATCTAGGATGAGATGGAGTTCCTAGACATGGTGTATCGATACGTCGTCAAGATCGAGCAGAAGTTTAAATAGAAGAAGCGAGACTTTGGATCTGTGAATCTGAAGCAAGGGAAAGGTGCCTCTAAAGCGCAGAACAAAGGACAAAGCCAAGGCGAGGCAAACCAGGACAACCCACCAAAGCTGTAAGCAAATAACAACACTACGAAGCCAAAGAAGGACACGAGAAAGTGGTGCGAGTTCCATAAGAGCTCCACTCACAACACAAGTGAGTGTTGGGCCAAGCAGTCATTAGTGGCCGAGCTGAAGGCTTCAGAATCAGATGCATATTCTGACTTTGAGTCAGAACCTGACAAGGGGAATGACAAAGGGAAGCAAATTATCGATGCGGAGCCCAATGCCACCGTTGCCACCACGAAGATCCTAAAGGAGGAACCCAAAGATCCAGAGGAGGAGGAGTGCCTCTTCCATTCCTATATGTGGGTAAAGGGTTCCCCGCTATAGTTCATTGTCGACATCAGGAGCCAAAAGAACCTCATTTCAACAGAGGTCGTGGAGTGGCTGGGCTTACCGACCACAACACACCCACAACCATACACCATTGCGTGGCTTCACCAAGGCGGGGATCTTTGCGTGAGCCAGCAGTGTCGCCTTCCATACAACATCACGCCCTTCACGGACGAGGTATTATGCGACGTTGCTCCCCTTGATGTTTGTGATGTATTATTAGGGCAACCATACTTGTGGAAGCGTCATGCTGTGTATGAGTCAAGGCCTTGCGCTATTATTGTTATTTTGGGAAATAAGTTGTACAGGATACCGGAGGTAGAACCATCTACCACCATCTCTTTGGTTACTGCAAAACAATGCAGTAAGCTCATTTCCAAAACTAGAAAATTTGTTTTCTTGATGATACACCCTCAGGGAAAGAAGAAGATGGTGGCCATGACCTCCAGACAAGCCCCCTTGCATGAAAACAATAGATGGAAAAGGTCATGGAGGCGTGCAAGAACATCTTCACCTCCCCCGCAGGGGTGCTTCTGCAATGTTAGGTCAAGCACTCCATTGATCTAACCCCAGGTGCGTCGTTTCCTAATGGACCAATCTATCTATGCTCTGTTCTGGAAAACAATGAAATCAAGAGGTAGATTCAGGAGCTACTGCAGAAATGTCACATCCAGCCGTGTTCATCGCTTTGTGAGGGCCCAATTGTGTTGGTACAAAAGAAGGATGGGACTTGGAGACTCTATATTGACTATCGGACATTGAACAAGATTACTGTTCGGAATAGGTACCCGATCCCACAGATTGATGACCTTCTAGACCAACTCAAGAAGGAAAAATATTTCAACAAGATCAACTTGAGGTCCAGATATCACCAGGTATCAATCGAACTCTCTGATGTGTGGAAGACTGCCTTCAAAGCCAAGGAGGGCCTTTTCGAAAGGTTGGTTATGCCTTTTGGGTTGACGAATGTTCCTGCAACCTTCATGAGGTTGATGGATGACATCTTGTGGCCATTCACAAACTCATTTGTAGTGGTATACTTGGATGACATCCTAATCTTCAGCGAGAGTTGGGAAAAGCACCTTCACCACATCCCACTGGTTATCCAAACACTGCGACAACACAAGCTATGTGCCAATTTGGAGAAATGCACTTTTGGCATCACCCAGGTTTAGTATATGAGATACATTATTGATGAATGGGGGGTGCATGTGGATCCAGCCAAGATCCAAGTCATTTGGGATTGTCCAGCCCCAACCACTCTGACAGAGCTTCACAAATTTCTGGGTCTTGCCAATTTCTACTGCAGGTTCGTGTTGGGATTCTCTCATATCACTTGGCCCTTGAATCAAGTCACCAAAGGAGGAGCGAAAGAAAAATTCAATTGGTTTGAATCTCAAAAGAAGGAATTCGCAGAGTTGAAACATTGCCTCTGCTCTACACAACTGCTCACTTGACCAGACTTGCAACAACCATTTGAGATCGAGACAGATGCCTCTGACTATGCTATTGGGGTAGTCCTTACTCAACAAGGGCATCCAGTGGCATATCATAGTGAGACACTGTCAGACACAATCCGGAAGTATCCCACTTATGACAAAGAGATGTATTTCATTGTGCAGTCCTGCTGACAAAGGAAGCATTACATTTTGGGGAAGGAAAAGGTCATCCACACAGACCACTGACCCCTGCAGTTCATATAGACGCAAGGGAAGTTACAGAATGATCGTCATCAGAAGTGGTCCACATACTTGCAACAATTCCATTTGAATATCAAGTATAAAAAGGGCAACACCAATAATGTTGAAGACTGCCTCAACCGACCACCGATCATGGCGCTAACCACCGTGCTAAACTCTTGTGGGCATGAGACTTCTGATTAGCCATTTCTCTATAAAAGCGACCCAGAATTCGGCCACACATACCAGACGCTCTTGGAGGGTCAGCGAGTTCCATATTTTCACCTCCAAGATGCCCTGTTATTCCGCTTGGGACACCTTTGTGTTCCTTCAAGTGAGTGTGCCAAGATGATTTGGGAAGCACACTACAGTCGGGCCGCTGGGCATTTTGGGGTTGAGAAAATGGTGGAAACACTGCAAAAGTATTTCTATTGGCCAAATCTTCGACAAGATGTCGGGAAGTACATCAGATCCTGCACTGCCTGCACCATTGCCAAACTGACCATCAAGAAGCAAGGCCTCTATACTCCACTGCCTACTCCTAGTCGACCTTGGGAATCCATCTCCATGGATTGGATGTCAAGCATTCCTTCTACTAAGCATGACAATGACTGTGTTTTTGTGGTCATCGAAAGATTCTCAAAGATGGCCATTATGGTGACTTGCAAGAAGAATATCACAACAAAATCCACTGCTAAACTCTTCTTTGAACGAGTTTGCGTACACTTTGGGATCCCACAGTCTATCATCTCATATCGGGATAACAAGTTCCTCAGTACATTTTGGTCCAGTGTCTGGTGGATGCTAGACACCAAGCTCACTAAGTCCACAACTTTCCATCCCCAAACTGATGGCCAGAGAGAGGTCGTCAAGAGGATGGTCGTACACATTCTACGCATGTACAACTCAATGCATCCACACACATGGGATGAGAGCCTCCCCTATGTCTAGCATAGCTATAACCAGTCTCTCCACAACTCGATTGGACACAACCCTTTTCAGGTGGGCTTGGGATTCTAACCACTATGTCCCATTGATGTGGCTGTACCATTTGCAGTTATTCAGGAAGATTTAGCTTCATGTCCAGTCGGAAGCCGATAAGGAAAACAACTTCATTGAGCACATCCAACATATCCGCCAACAGGTCCATGACATTCTGGAGAAATCAAATGCCAAGTACAAGCAATGACATGATCAACATCGGGTGCCACACAAGCTTCAGGTGGGTGACAAAGTCTAGTTCCATTTGCAGAAGGAATGCTCCACACCCTTAGATCTTTGCTCCAAACCCTTAACTCCTTGCTTACAACTCAATGTATGCAAAACTGAAAGAGAGAAATGGTAAAACACTGAAAGAACAACGCCTTTTTATGCCCGCGGGTTTCATTTTTTTGGGATTCGAATCCCAAAATCGGGACACGTTGTATCCTAACGGGACACGTATGGGATTCATACGTGTCTCGTTAGGACATGACATGTCCCATTTTGGGATTCGAATCCCCAACAAATCGTGTCCGACTCGTGGGATTCAGACACGCAAGTTATTTCTAGCGAATCTGGTTTCATCGCTGAAGACTAGTTATTTTGATCAACAAAGCTGGGTAATTGCTCCACTGAAAATCATGCTTAAGGTTACAAACCCTCAAGCAAACTCCAAGAGCCAAAGTAAATGATCCATCATATATCCAAACATGCCTAAAGAATGATATTGAGCTCCTTTTTATAATCTTTGGCCATCCCAATACCATGAGTAAGTATGCCATCGGTGCCAATACCATGCCTACCAATACCATGGGCAAGTAATGCATGGGCACCAAATACCATGGGCAAGTAAATATATAATAATTTGAATTTTATAAAGTTTCCCTAGCTACATTTTAATCTAATCAATTGTTTTCTCTATAATGATCGCTTGGAAAAGGGACATGGCAATCCTCTTTCCTTGAGATTGCTTTTCCTCAAGCAATGCCATAACCTGCGTATTTCAGACCGCCAAAAGTCACCACACGCAAACAAAAAGGAAAGGTTCCAGTCTCAAGTGAAATTGTCCGTAATGACTTTGACCAGACATCATTTCAGTCTGTTCAGAGATATGATGTAATGTCCTTACCAATGCATGAACTGAATATTGGCAACAATATACAGAAACAGTGCAAAACGAGGGGAATTTGAATTTCATGAATCATGGCATCTCTTACAAGAATCTCTCTATTGGAGCATGAACCATGTAGGTACTTTCGGAAGGGAAGATGTACTTTTGGTGACCGCTGTAAGTTTTCCCATGTTTTGAATTACAATTACAACTTGAGAAAAGAAAATTATCCACCACAGAGATAATTTATTGGTGTCACCTATTATCCAATTGCAGTTGCATCCATTCGTCCAATGGCATTTGAGTTTTGTTATGCATGTAAAAAAATGGTTGATTTATCGTTTGCTACAATTTGGTTAATTTCTCAATAGAGAGAAATGAGAGGAGCTAGTGTCAAAGGTGATTTCTGAATGGAAGATGTACTTTTGGTGACCGCTGTAAGTTTTCCATGTTTTGAATTACAATTTTACAATTACAACCTGAGCAAAGAAAATTATCCACCACAGAGCTAATTTATTGGTGTCACCTATTATTCGAGGGCAGTTGTAGCCATTCGTTGTATGGCATTTGAGATTTGCTTTGTATCTAAAAAAAATGGTTAATTTATCGTTTACTACAAATTGGTTAATTTCCCAATAGAGAGAAATGAGAGGAGCTATTAAAGCCATAGAAACTAAGGTATGCTAGCGTCAAAGGTGATTTACCAGATCAGGCAGCCATCGCTCATAAATAATCGATCTGTCAAATTGAGTCCGTTTGCTGAGAATTCAGTTGTCAAACTGAATCTGTTTACTGAATTTCTACGAGATATTTATCTTTTTAATTTGGTTGTATCATATTCACTTATTTATGCTCCTTATTATTTCTTTAGGTCATTTTTAATTGTTGAAAGCATTATCATTTCCCAGAGTTCAAATGTGTCCATGTAACGTACCAAAGTAGATTTGGCAGTAATCTTTGCCATTGAGACATTTTTAACCACTACTTTGCAAAATTACATTGTCAATGATTTTCTGCTAATTATTAATGTAGGCAATTTCGTCAAATATATTGCACACAATTTAACATGAAACTCTCGTTTGACCATAAGCACAAGCAACATGAATTTGAATACACATGAGAACCCGTTAAAACACCAACAAAATGGCACAAATGGCTGAAGATATAGTTGACAACCGCCTCTCAAATGAATTCGTTGATGCCCTTCGTATACTTTTAAGATTAAATCCACAAATTGACCTAGTGAGGAATATGAGTGGTTCCTCCAAGATTAGCTCAAGACTAGCTTGGGGTGGAATCTTTCACCACCGAAGACTAGTTATTTTGATCAACAAGGATGGGTAATTGTTCCACTAAAAATCATGCTTAAGGTTACAAATCCTCAAGCAAACTCCAAGAGCCAAAGTAAATGATCCATCAAATATCCAGACATGCTTAAAGAGCGATCTTGAGCTCCTTTTTATAATCTTTGGCCATCCCAGTGCCATGGGTAAGCATGCCATGGGTGTCAAAACCATTGGCATCAAATACCATGGGCAAGTAAATACATAATAATTTGAATTTTATAAAGTTCTCCTAGCTACATTTTAATCTAATCAATAGTTTCCCCTACAATGATCACTTGGAAAATGGACATGACAATCCTCCCTCCTTGAGATTAATTGTCCTCTAAGTAATGCCATAACTTGCTTATCAGTATTCGGGTCTCAAATGTGCCACTGTGTCACTCCATACCACTATACCATCCAACCATATTAAATCCCTTGATACTTGGGTATTAAATACGTAATCGTATCATTTGGCCATAAGTGGATTCACTATTGTGAACTGTGAAAATTTACTTGGGTATTAAATACGTAACCATATCATCTGGCCATAAGTGGATTCACTATAATGTGAATTGTGAAAATTCTTAAATTCAAATGTGCCACTGTGTCACTCCATACCACTATACCATCCAACCATATTAAATCCCTTGATACTTGGGTATTAAATACGTAACCGTATTATTTGGCCATAAGTGGATTCACTATAGTGTGAACTGTGAGAAATTTTAAGCCAGAATCCTTTGGCCATAAGTGGATTCACAATAGTGAGAATTGTGAAAATTTTTAAGCCAGAATCCCTACTGCAGCAAACTGATGTTAGTTCTCCTACTTGTTAAACCATATAAGCTATTTACTGTTTTTTATGGTAAATATCGAAGTTAATACAACTGCAAAATTCACTATTTAAAATAATATGCCGAAACACAAAAAATAAGCAAAAGAGAAAAACATCACACATGACACCGTTATTTTTGGACAAACTCTGGAAGAACCCATTGCGGGAAAACTGGTGCATCAGATTTGAGGGTTTTTTATAATTAGCGGAAGTTATTTCTGAATACCAAATATGGATGCCTTGCTGGCAATCCAGTACAGAGAATATCACTTGGCAGAAGAAATTAGTGAGATTACGTCACTCTACGCTGCAAGTCCCGACTGATACAGTAGCTGAACCAATAAGTCCCCGGCTACCTTTGCGCTGCCCCTACGCAGTCATTGCATGGGCTTGTGTCACTACCTTTGAGGCACTATGTCACCTCTGTGCTGGATCGATTTGCTCTCAGGAGCTTTGATTTCAGCGCTCCCAACTCAGAACGTCAAAACCCCAGCAAAATCTCGGACTTTTGCGTGGAAGGCATTGTGTTGCTCCGCGTGAGCCCTTCTTGGCTCTGCGTCACCCCCACTGGGCATTGCATTACCTCGTTTGCGTCTTTTTCTGCCTCTCTGCTATGTATTCTTAGCTTTAGAGAAGATCCTCCAACCAAAACTATCTCTGCCCCTCTCTGCGTGATCACCACGAAATCACTGCGTTGCTCTATGGCTCAACGATTCGATCTGACTGATCAACTTTTATTGTGTTTTCCAAATGACTCTCAAGCCTCCTTAAATAATCTTTTCATTGACATTCAACGATCCAGATTAGAAACTAATCAGTAGCTAAGATCATTTCTGCTTGATCCTCGTCTTCTTCTAGAACTTACACCTACAGTTAGATTAATACCCATTAATTATTTTAATTAAAACTATCTCTGTGTGGAATTTCCCAAAACGCTTTTTGTGTTCTTTGGAATACATGTGCCCAAGCCTCCCTGCAAAATTTGAGACTTAGATTACATCCAATACTACTAGAAATCAACACTCCCTCTTAGCGAGGAATGTGCTCTAGCAATGCCTCCCACTGAAGCATTACCCTGACTTCATAACATCATCCTCTGTGCTGCTGATGTCTGACATGCTATCCACCAACTACTGCGTTGCTGCTACAACTGTACTACTGTTGACATTGCCACTGTCAACCCTGCATCCATACTACAACTCCCTCTCAAGTGTTGCATCTGTGCTGCTGCTAGCACTGCCACTGTTAACACTCCATCTGCACTGCGATTGAAAAACATCCCAAAATCTAAACAAGTGTTCAGCATAGATGCATCTCGATGCTGAAGATCTGACTGTTGTTGCGCTGAGAGGCGCTCTACAACCTAGTATGGGGGTAGATCTCACATATAAACATAAACGTAAATGTAAATGTAAACATTTATCATGTAATGTTTAACATTTAACATTTTTAATCTAATGTCGGCCCTATTTAGAAATCAATCTAATTATTATTATATATAAACACAATATAAAATTAAAATATAAATAAACTAGAGGTATGGTCAATCAATAAAACCTCTTTTTATATTTAGTCCATAAACCTCTTTCTATTTAGGAAGACTAAAAAAATAGGTTTTATTTAGGTGAAGCATATGGGCCAAATACCATTTTAATACCATGGGCCAAATACCATATTTATAAAAGAGGTATGGTAAATTAATAAAAATATAAATAAACCAGAGGTATGGTGAATAATTAAAACATTTTTTTATATTACTCCATAAGTCACTTTATATTTACCAACACTCAAAAAAGAGGTCTTATTTAGGTGAAGCCTATGGGCCAAATACCATGGGCCAAATTATTATTAATACCATGCAAAAAAACATTATTAACCCTAATATTAATATTAATAAAAATAAATATGACACATGGTATTCACGTGGAATGTAGCCTATTTAAAGGGGTGAATGAAACCAACATAGATCCTTCTTTAAGCTGGATCTACTAAGCACCGAGAGGGATAAAATATCCTGATATGCAAACTAGCATAAAGTGAAAAAATATTTGATCCCTCTTAGCTCTTAGTAGATCCAGAGTAGATCCAGAGTAATCCCTATGCTGGTTAGTCCCACACTATCTCTTTGAATCCACTGCACTGTGCCTCCCTGCACTATTGTAACTTTGCACTATGTTGCTCAAACTTGGCATTCTAGCCATTACACCTGTCACACCAATTGACATTGGTCCATCCTACTATTTCTGATCTGGGCTCTTGTAGCAAGGAATTGATTTGAGAGGTGGGTTAATCAAGGATCCTGCCCATTTGTATTTTCGAACTACAACTCTAAATCAACCCACCTCCCTCCGAGAGGTATCTTGGCTATCATGGCAAGCTCCTCCTCCTCGATCTTCGCAGGTGCAGCCTTCAGATCATGCTTCTCATCTTTGTCCTTCTTCCTAAGAGGGCAATGTGTTGTGTACTGACCCATTTCACCATACCTGAAGCATTTGATCTTCAAGACATCCTTCTTCTGCCTCCACTGCTCCTGTTGCCCCTTGGATTTAAGGGCTACATTCTCTTCCTCCTCCTTGGGCTTCGAACCACTACTACTGCTTCCAGCAAGCTTACACTTGACTAGATCTCTCCTCATCTCTTCCTGCTTGAGAGCTACCCACATACTATCACAGTCTGGCAAATATGCCCTTCCCAGGATGCTCTGGACAAAGACTTGCCACTCTTTTGAGACTGAATTTAGAGTCAATTTTATCATCTCGGAACCTTGAGGTGTAGACCCCATAACCACTAACTTGTCCTGGGTCTCTTGAAGCTTCGTGAGGAACGAATCAATGTGCTCCCCCTTCTACATTTGTGCAGATCTCAATTTCTGCTCTAAGTACATCTTTGGATGCTCGGAAGATCCTTGATACAACATTGCCAAGGAATCCCACATCTCCTTAGCAGTCCCTCTGCTAGCGATCCTTTACTCCATCAAGAATCATCCTCTTGGCCTTCGCCATTTCTCCCTTGTACTCCTTCAGCTGATCTGGATCCCCGAGCTCAACAACCACACTGTCGATATAGGCCTTGAGAAAATGCTCATCTAGAAGACATGCCATCCTTGCATTCCAAATCACATAGTTGGATGCCCCATCCAACTTATCCTGATCTCTCAACCCAGTGGCTGCCATCTCTTCCACGAAAAACATTGAACTGATCCTCTCTATCTCTCACTGTTGCTGCTCAGGCAATAAGAAAACAAACTTCTTGGCGGGAAGTCTACTGAGGAAAAATTCCCTCACTGTGCTTCTCCTCTCCTTCTGATGTCTTTCAGCCCAACAATCTGCTCACTGAAGACTGCGTCCCACTAGCTCTTTCCTCACACTGAGGCTCTGCTTTGCTCCCTCTAGCATGACAAAATTTTGGTCTGGAAACCCTTCCTCTCTGTCGACTCACTCAGCATGAGACTTTCCTTGAAAATTCTGAACTCTTGGCTTAGATTGCGCAATCCCTCTGGGGATTCGAACTGCTGCATCCTACAGCTATTCAACCTCCTTTTCTGCTCAGCGCTGGGTTGACATTTCTCTTCTTGTTTCACGTGCAGCTCTGATACCATGTGAAAATTCCTAAACCAAAATCCCTACTGCCGCAAACTGATGTTACTTCTCCTACTTGTTCAACCATACAAGTTATTTACTATGTTCTATGGTAAATATCGAAGTAAATACAACTGCAACGTTAACTATTTAAAATAATATGCCGAAACAGGGAAACTGAGCAAAAGAGAAAAACATCACACATGACACCGTTATTTTTGGACAAATGTCCTTGGAAAAACCCAATGCAGGAAAACCGGTGCAATAGATTCGAGGGTTTTTATTATTAAGCAGACGCTATTTCTAAATACAAACTTTAGATGCCTTGTTGGCAATCCAATACATAGAATATCACTCGGTAGAAGAAATTAGTGAGATTACCTCACTCTACATTGCAAATCTTGGCTGATCCGACAGATGAACCAATGAGTCCTCGACTACCTCTGTGCTACCCCTACACAGTCACTGCATGGGCATGTGTCACTGCCTTTGAGGCACTGCGCCACCTCTCTGCTGGATCGATTTTCTCTCAGAAGCTTCGACTTCAGTCGTCCCAACTCAAAACTTCAAACCCCCAGAAAAATTCCAGACTTCTGCGTGGAAGGCACTGCACTGCTCTACTTGAGCCCTTCCTGGCTCTGCATCACCCTCACTAGGCATTGCACTGCCTCCTCTGCGTCTTTCTCTGCCTCTCTGCTGCGTATTCTTGGCTCCTGAGAAGATCCTCTAGCCAAAATTATCTTTGCTCCTCTCTACGTGATCACCACGAAATCATTGCGCCCCTCTCTGGCCCAATTCAATCTGACTGATCGACTCTCGGCGTGTTTTCCAAATGACCCTCAAGCCTCCTTAAATAATTTCCTCATTGGCATTCAACGCTCCATATTAGAAGCTAATCAATGACTAAGATCATTTCTTCTTGATCCTCGTCTTCTTCTAGAAGTTACACCCATAGTTAGATTCATACCCATTAATTATTTTAATTTCCTAAGTTTAGACTTAGGGTCCTATTAAAAATAATTAATTATTTTAATAAAACCGTCTATGGGTGGAATTTCCCAAAATGCTCTTTGGGTTCTTTGGAATACATGTGCTCAAGCCTCCCTGCAAAATTTGAGACTTAGAGCACATCTAATGCTACCAGAAATCAATACAATCCTTCAAAAGCAACCCTAGTAAATTTGATGGCCATATCTCCTCATGTGCCAATGAGGTGTCATTGTTGTGATAATCATTGACTCTCCTGGAACCCAGTCCATCAAATGGAGAGCATCCTCACCATACCATGCCTGACATTATGTTATGCTAATTCCATCCCAATTGAAAAGATCCTACATGCACATTGGATATCCTGTTATCTTGGTTGCTGAGAGTATACCTAGACATCTCACGGGGCCTGTACACTTGTCAAGCAATCTTGCCCCTTAGGTTGATGGGATCATGAAAGTACGTGCGAACTTGGTCACCCAATCAAATACTATATCAATGTAACCACAACCCCATGCCATTGGTAGACCTATTATAAGGTCCACAAACACACTCTTCATTCTTGAATCTAGATTAGGCAAGTCCTGTAATAACCTTGTTGAGAAATCATGCCTTAATTTGTCCTACTGACAAGTCAGACACTCCATCTCATCACCTAACATAACACCCTTGAGGCCCTCCCCATAAAACCTCTTCCTGAATTCACTATAAATGTGGCAATCCTTGGGATGAACTGCTAATAGTGAAGCATGGAAAACTTAGTTTTTTCCTTGAGTGTGGACTTAGTGACTAAGCAGATGATGCCATTCTTTATTGTATACTCATCATCCTGTAGGTGTCCATGCCTCAACTCAGAGGCAAACATGTTCTTTGAATGCTCCATCCCCAAGTGGAATACCCAATCTATGCATGTTGTTGCTCTATCTAGAAAACTGATAGTGTGCCCCATTGCTCTGTCAGAAGATCTATTTGATATTGCTGTCTATGTATCTCACCTTGACTATTCCTAAGAAATTGTTGTTGCATCAAATGAATCATAGATACCTTGTTGAGCTATGTCACATGATGACATGATGCATTCAAATCCCATTGCCCATATGGGATTTTTTCATCCCAAATATTCGAGGGCTCTTGCTGTGCTATACCTCTATCTAGAAGTATCTTTCCAAACATTCTTAACCCAATGGGATACAAACTCATAATATCTCCCCATTCAATTTGAAATGGACTTTTGAAATATGAACTATCCACAAGAATGATTACTTTTAGAGTCCATAACCTCCCATGGATTGTGTTCCATCATTGTTAGTTTTTAGTAACCAGTAAAAAGGACATCGTGTATAAATGTTGACACAAGGAATATTCCCACCATGATGATGTTGCACCACTTTGATTTCAACTGTAATGCTCATATATTGAAGTTCTATCTCATGATCCTGGTCAACTTGTAAAATAAATAAAAAAGAGTTGGTTCTTTCTTCCTCATACACACTCACCTCTCCACTATGCGAATATGGATTCATGGTAATGCAAGCCTTGTCTATGTACTCCTGAAGAGAGCTGCTCAACATCTCTAGAGTAGGCTTCTGGAGTACCACTATTTCCCAACACAGGTAAGATTTGTAGTTGTCCTAGCACACCTAACTCCATAGAACTTACGCTTATTGTCCTATTGTAATATGGTGTCCTTGAGCATCTTGGTTTAGTATTTCTAAAAGGCCTTCTTTAATATGTTTAAACCCTTCTTAAGTATGTTCCTGGTAGCTATCATTAGAAATTCCTATAGAAGAGATCTGAGAATCCCGTACCTTGCAGAACCTGTCCTTAGTGGCCAACCTTGTCCCAACTAACTGCATATCTGTTGCGTACATGACAGACTAGGGAAATATTTTGTGTAGATTTTTACTGTAGATTCAAACTGCTTATGTGATATGCTAAAACAAAAGACATGAATCTACTCTTCTCATCAGCGGAAGCAAAAATTGACCAATGAAAACACTAAGCAGAAAAAGAAGAATTTCAGTCGCACATAACACAATAATTTTTTTGGGGAAAGCAACTGCTAAAAACCCCGATTATCTATATTGCATTAACCAAAAGATTTGAGAAAAAAACACAATGCTTGTTAAACCCGAAAAATATCTACACAAGTACAATCTGTCTCATTGCTTCACAAACTAGCTCAAGCCAACACTTAACCAAATATGTTGTCTTTCTAGTCCCTACTTCCTTGCGCAATCTCTAAGGGAATTAGGCAATATTTAATTGGGAAAATATCTCACCACAACTGTGCAATCCATTATAGGCCTTCCACTGATTGCATGTACCATTTGTATAACTTGGAAAATTATACAACTGATAGTACACTATCCCTGAACTCTAATCTCTATTGGGTTTTCCTTTGAACTAACATGCATGAGTTATTTATGAGTGAATTATTAGTTAACTAGTTGAGCACTAAAGCTACTCCTCACTGCTAGACTTCCTACTAGTTCCTCCAACAATTGGAACTAGTTTAACCGACTTTAACTCAGTTAGACTGAATTAATTAATTACAACTCAAGATAACTCAACCTAGACCCCTAAAATTTAGGAATCACTCTACATGACTCTAGATAGACTTCCAACTCGAATTTACTGAGCCAACTAAGTTAGCTTAACTTAGTTAACTATTACAAGTTGCTATGAGAATATAATTTCAATTTAATTCCCAATTTAAATCAAGGAAAAATTAAATTATAATTTTCTTGTTGCTATTTTTAACATTTTGTGTATAGGATAAGGAAACAAATGCATACAGGGTAGACTAAACCATAGGTGAAGTGATACAATTGTCCTTCTCATGGTTTGTAGCTACCATATAAAATTGAATTTCCACACAAGGTTCATCCATCTCCTTTGGTTTACCTTGCCCAATCCCCATCAAGCAAGGGTTTAGATTACCTTCATGTTGTTTGACAACATCCTATACCGAGTTATAAGCAGTTGCAGAAGTGATGTGCTTTTGTTTCCGAACAACAAATAATAAACATATGATGGGCTGGAAAATAATATCACTTTCATCACACTAGTCAATAATTGTACTCATGTGCTCATGAATGGATTTGCCATGGTCTTTACTGATAGCATGACGAAATAGTTATTCAACTATAAAACAAGATGATGATAACCATAGTCAAGCATAATAACACATGACATTATTTCTGCCATTAATATCAGAATCTTGGCTCTCTTTGCAAAAGATGGATTTACCATTTGATTAAGCCCTTGGAAGCTTCCCACAATCAGATGAAATATTTTCTACATTATATCCCCTTACAAGGGATTTCAGGATCTGTAACCCTTAAAACTTCACTAAGACAATGCGCAACCAGAAGCCTTGCCTCTCCATATTTATGCCTCAATAACATGTCCTCACTCAAGTGAGTCATTGCTGGAATCATAACTGCTAAAGTCAACTGGGAAAGTGGTTACCTCACCCTTTGTAATTGCCTTGTCACCTAAGAAGGACATCTTTGGAGGGAGACAACGATCCAAGTTGATCTCCCGCTCTAAAAAGTTGTTGCAAAAACTCCATCAAGGCATTGAAACTCGATGTGAAAAGTAATCTACTTTTCATTGTTGAACCTCATCAGACTGTAATATACCCTTCTGACAAATAGTTCACTTATCACACAATTTTTTTCTGGGGATTACCATGTTCATCATAAATTTTTATGCTGCTGATTTACAACAAAAGAGACATCATTCCAAATGTTTGCGCATTCAGAACAAGAAACCCTTTACTCAATAAATACAAACAATACATCTATCCTTAGTAGTTCTTCGCCACACTATTTTAGAGGCTTTCACGAGCATGCAACTTCCTGTATGTAGTTGGCTCAGACTTCTGCTACAAGATTATTGTTGTTACATGAATACTGCATGCTATTTGGTAGTTCGATCTTCAATGAGTGGCTCAGACCATTGAAAAGATTTGACTCGAGACCCAACTCTCAGTTGCACGCACTATCAGTGAGGTCCTCGGGAATTGCTCTTAAGTCTGTAATACTCTGTCTCGCTCAAACTCTTGGTGTGCAGTACACACCCTTCTCATGTTGTTTGAGATTAACACGAGATCATTTCCTGTGCAAATTAATTTGAGCCCTTGTTTCCTTGCTTTTGAGGCCAACGAATGGTGATATTAGCCTTCGCACTTCCGCCCAGTAATTTAGGAAATGTATCCTCGCCTTTAGATACTAACTCGGCCAGGCTTCCTAACGAGTTCTTAGCAACGTGTTTGCCCTTGTGACTTGCTTCACACTATCTCCCTGCGCAGTACACCAATCAACAAATCGATTTAGCCCTAGTTCTGTAGATGGCCCCGCCACAGGAACCAAACACGGCCTTTAGTCCCTGGATCAATTTGTTCAGTCAATTTATCCCAATCGGGGCTTTTGTCATTGGTGGTTGGTTCGAATGACAATTTTAGTTATAATTGATATTTATAGTAGTATAGATTTATTTTAAATACGAATCTAACATAAGTTTAAAAATTCAATTTTTTAGCGTGTCGATTTTTTATGAGCTGACAGAATTTACTTGTTTTTTGCACTTTTTTTTATGACCATACATTATTCAAATATTTTATATAATAATTTAATGTTTTTTTAGATTTTTTTTATTTGGATAACATAAGTAAAAATTCTATTTTAATGACAAATAAACATAAGCAAAATTTCAACTTTAATAACCAATAATTACACATCATACTAACTAAACTATAAAATATACCTGCTCAACAACACAATTCAACCCTTTAATTTTACACTGCGGTGTCTCAAGTTGGTACTCCAGTGTGTACATGACTTGCTGTAGAGAGAGAAACTCGACTGCTTTATTAACTCGTCATGTAAACTCCAATTCGACCCTTTATGTGATTAGTGGCTATACCATTCAGCTTCACCGAGATCTTTCTGCAACTGGTTCTACTTTCAATTTTCATACTCGGCCCTGCTCATGAATGTTTTTCTGCAAGAATATATCTTGGTATGGCTCCAATTGACTCAATTAGGTCCAATTCGAATTTCCAACCACAACGACTTGCCACTGTATATTATCGATCAATTTGCTGTTAAAATGGGTTACTCATGCTAAAGGATTTGATTGCCACATGTTAGAAAATTATTTATTACGGAGCAATGGAACACATAAAATATTGCAGAAATATAAACACAGAAAACACACAAAACAAGAGAGACACAGATATACGTGGTTCACCCAGTTTGGGCTACGTCCACCTCGAACAGCCAGTCCTTCCTTTCTATTATCCAGCAAAATGAAGAGACACAACCTACAGCAAATCCGCTGTAATATCCTCTGTTTTCTCTCACAGTCTCACCTCTCTGTTTCTCGCTCATAGGATACACATCTATCACACAGCCTCAAATACAATGCCCTCATACAAAGAGAGGGGTTGCCTTCTAGGGCAAAAAACCCTAAACTAAACATAAGTTCTATCGTCAGATCATTCGCCTAATGAACGGCCCAGATTGACTAGAAATTACTATACTTTTACAAGGCAATTTTACAGCTGTTTTTAGCTTTGGGGGCAGCGCCCCCGAAACTCCCCGCCAGGGGGGGGCTCCCAAAGGTCGCAGCCGCCCCCCCCGGACCCCCCCTGCAGCGAATATTTTACGGGCGGCGTTGCCGCCCCCATTTCGAACTGGGGTCCTATGTGGCGATACCTTTGAATATAGAAGATAATCAGGCTCCACACCCAATAATCTCCCACTTGGAGACTGATTGTAGCAACTCCACCGCTGCTCCATTTGCTGGACAATGACTCCTCTTTGGACCTGGCTGTTTCTCATCTTCATCGTCATCCTTGAAGACCAACTGAAACTGAGCATATTCTCAGTTTCTCCCTGGTTACAACTTTTGTTAGCATATCTGCAGGATTCTGGCTAGTGTGTATCTTTTCCAGCTTCAACTCTCCATCTTCCAACACTGATCGTATGAAATGGTACTTGAGCTGTATGTGTTTAGTCCTGGAATGAAATGCTGAGTTCTTTGCAAGATGAATGGCACTTTGACTATCACTGTATAACGTGCCCATATCATGCTCCTTACCCAATTCACCCATAAACCTTTGTAACCAAATCATTTCTTTACTAGCCTCTGTAGCAGCAACATACTCTGCTTCTGTTGTTGAAAGTGCAACAACACTTTGGATTTTTGAAACCCAACTGACAGCTGTTCCTCCAACAGTAAATACATATCCTGTAGTGCTCCTCCTGTTATCTATGTCACCTGCCATATCTGCATCAACATATCCTTGTAGGGAGATGTTTGAACCACCAAAGCATAATGCTTGATTTGTGGTACCTTTCAAATATCTGAGAATCCATTTCACCGCCATCCAATGTTCCTTTCCTGGATTGTTCTTGTACCTGCTTACAACTCCCACTGCATGTGCAATATCAGGCCTTGTGCAGACCATTGCATACATTAAGCTTCCAACTGCTGATGCATATGGAACTTTAAACATATAATCCATGTCTTCTTGGGTCTTTGGGCACATTTCCTTGCTAAGTTTGAAATGGTTAGCAAAAGGTGTACTAACTGGTTTTGCATTGTGCATGTTAAATCTTTTCAACACCTTTTGTATGTACTCATTCTGAGACAATGTTAATTTACGATTTTTCCTGTCTCTAGTTATTCTTATACCAAGGATTTGTTTTGCAGCTCCTAAATCCTTCATTGCAAATGAATTTGCCAATTTTCTTTTGAGCACATTTATTTCCTGCATGTTAGATCCTGCAACAAGCATGTCATCTACATACAATAACAATATAATATAGCTGCCATCATTTTGCTTTTTCAAATAAACACAATGATCAGAGTGACATCTAGTATAACCTTGTTCAGACATAAACTTGTCAAATTTTAGATACCACTGCCTTGGAGCCTGTTTTAAGCCATACAAGCTCTTCTTCAACCTGCACACTAGTTTCTCCTTCCCTTTCACCTCATATCCTTGTGGTTGCTGCATATATATCTCTTCCTCCAAATCCCCATGGAGAAAGGCTGTCTTTACATCTAACTGCTCAAGATGCAAATCTTCAGCTGCTACAAGACTTAAAATAGTTCTGATTGAAGTCATTTTAACAACAGGAGAAAATATTTCATCAAAATCAATACCTTTCTTCTGTGCAAACCCCTTCACTACTAGTCTAGCTTTGTACCTCTGTTTTCCTCCATCTTCTTCCTTCAGCCGGTAAACCCATTTATTCTTCAATATAGTTTTTCCTGCAGGCAACCTGACTAAGTCCCAAGTCTGGTTATGCATTAAGGAGTCCATCTCTTCTTCCATGGCTACCTCCCACTTCTTCCTGCTTTCAACCTGCATTGCTTCTTTATAACATTCGAGTTCACCAGAATCAGTCAACAATAAATAATATAATGAAGGAGAGTATCGTTCAGGGGGTCTACTTATCCTGGTAGATCTTCTAACACCACTTTCAGGTGTTTGGGGTGCCTGTTGCTGTTGTGGTGGTTGTTGTTGTTGATTATTATTATTTTCAGGCACCTTTACCTTTTCAGTGATTTCATCAAGAACTGCGTATTCCTTGTTTTCCTTTTCCTGCAACTGATTCTTATACAAGACCTTTTCATTGAATATTACATCTCTGCTCCTAATGATTTTGTGATTTTCGTAATCATATAAGCGATAACCAAAATCATTAACACCATATCCAATAAAGGTACATTTCTTTGACTTTGCCTCAAGCTTTGTTCTATTTTCTTTATCAATATGGACAAAGGCCTCACAACCAAAAGGCTTTAAAATAGAGTAGTTTACCTTTTTACCTGTCCATGCTTCCTCTGGAACACCACCATCCAAGGAACTTGAAGGCCCTCTGTTTATTAGATAAACATCAGTATCTACAACATCTGCCCAAAACTGTAAAGGAAATCCTGCATGCAATCTCATGCACCTTGCACTCTCCATGGTTGTTCTGTTCATCCTTTCTGACACACCATTTTCTTGTGGTGTTCTTGGAACTGTCTTCTCTCTGCGAATTCCATGCTCTGAACAGTACCTATCGAACTCTTTGCTACAATATTCACCTCCATTGTCTGATCTAAGACACTTCAATTTCTTTCCTGTCTCAATCTCAACCAAAGCTTTCCATTTCTTGAAAGTATCAAATACATCAGATTTATTCTTAATACAATAAATCCAAGTTTTTCTAGTTGCATCATCAATAAAAGTAACATAATAACGAGAGCCACCGAGAGATGATACCTGAGCAGGTCCCCATACATCTGTATGCACAAGCTCTAATTTTTCATTCTTCTTTTCTTTCCCAACTCTGAGAAATCTGACTCTCTTCTGTTTTCCATAAATGAAATTCTCACAGAAGTCCAAATCAACATTCTTCAAACCTAGCAACAAATTCCTTGAGTGAAGAATCTTCATCCCCTTTTCACTCATGTGTCCGAGCCTATGATGCCATAATGTTGCATCTGCTCCTTTGGAAGTTAAAGCATTAACAGAGTTAGAAATACCATTGCATAAATACAATGTACCAACCTTTTCGCCTTTAGCTATTACCAGGGCTCCTTTGGTTACCTTCCAAGCTTTATCTGTGAAAGTTGTCACACAACCTTCACCGCCTAACTGCCCTGTTGAAATCAGATTTTTCTTTAGATCTGGAACATGCCTTACCTCCTTTAATAGCCATTGGTTTCCATTCTGTTGTTTTACAAGAACCTTACCCATTCCAACAATTTTACAGGGTTTATCATCACCCAGACGAACTTGTCCAAAATCTCCTTGAACATAGTCATGAAAGTATTTCTTATTAGGTGTGGCATGGAATGAAGCCCCTGAATCTACCACCCAGGAATCAGTAATATTTTCGAAAGAAAGAATCAAAGCATCTTGTAACACCTCACCTGTCACATTTGCTTCATGATTGTTTTCTCGCTGTGCATCTCCTTCTTTTCCCTTCCGAGATCTACAGTCTTTCTTTAGGTGTCCTTTCTTTCCACATTTCCAGCACACTATCCCCGATCTGGACTTGGATCTTCCTTTCCTTGATTTACTGCGATATCCTGAGCTCTTTCCTCTTTCCATTTTTCTTCCTCTAGACTCTGCACTCAAAGCATTTCCTGATGTCTCACCGGAGCTTTTCCGTCGCATTTCCTCGCTAAGGATAACACCGACAACGTCATCAAACTTTAAAGTACTAGATCCAGAAACGGAGTTACTAATGGCCATTACCAAACCATTCCAACTTTCTAGTAATGAGCACAAGAATAACAGAGCTCTAACTTCATCATCAAAGTTTACCCCTACAGAACTTAACTGACTTGTAACTGTATTAAAATCATTTAAATGGTTTGCAACAGATCCACCTTCCGACATATTCATATTAAATAACCGTTTCATAAGAAATACCTTGTTTGAGGCCGAGGGTTTTTCATATAGTTTTGACAACGTCTGCATCAAACCCTCTGTCGTGGTTTCCTTCGAAATGTTGAAGGCGACTGACGCAGCAAGGCACAACCGTATTGTTCCGAGTGCCTTTCTATCGAGAAGGTTCCATTCTTCGTCTTTCATACCCGTCGACATCTTTGTTTTTCCGCCCAATGGTAGGTATAGATCTTTCTGATACAGATAATCTTCCATCTGCATCTTCCACAGCGAGAAGTTTTGGCCGTTAAAATTTTCGACCCTAAACTTACCATCTTCCGCCATTGCTCCCACTCAAACCAGGAACCCCCTTTTTCCTGCGAGTTTATCAGCCAAATAGACCTTCAGCTCTGATACCAGTTGTTAGAAAATTATTTATTACGGAGCAATGGAACACATAAAATATTACAGAAATATAAACACGGAAAACGCACAAAACAAGAGAGACACAGATATATGTGGTTCACCCAGTTTGGGCTACGTCCACCTCGAACAGCCAGTCCTTCCTTTCTATTATCCAGCAAAATGAAGAGACACAACCTACAGCAAATCCGCTGTAATATCCTCTGTTTTCTCTCACAGTCTCACCTCTCTGTTTCTCGCTCATAGAATACACATCTATCACACAACCTCAAATACAATGCCCTCATACAAAGAGAGGGGTTACCTTTTAGGGCAAAAAACCCTAAACTAAACATAAGTTCTACCGTCAGATCATCCGCCTAATGAACGACCCAGATTGACTAGAAATTACTATACTTTTACAAGGCAATTTTACAGCTGTTTTTAGCTTTGGGGGTGCTGCCCCCGAAACCCCCCGCCAGGCCGCCCCCCCTGGATCCCCCCTGCAGCGAATATTTTACGGGCGGCGTTGCCGCCCCCATTTCGAACTGGGGTCCTATGTGGCGATACCTTTGAATATAGAAGATAATCAGGCTCCACACCCAACACCACATGGTACATAACTGCAGCTACAACCGTTGCTTCTCTCTCGGCTTAATTGCAAGTGGAGCAAACTATGGAATGTGCCCCCGAAATAATATTAAGTTGCTCTCCAAATTTTGACAAGAAAAACCTCGGGTTGGGAGGATGCACAACAATGATACCTATATATATTATTTTTCAGGAAGAAAAAAGCGGGATTATATTATATTGATCCTGTATAATACAGTAACAAAAATAGTAACATATCATGGATTGACGTATATCATGTATATCATATATCGGGGGAGATTTTCAGTGTAAAAAACTAAACAAAAAACTCAGATAAGAAGTGGAGTGACATTAGCAGAGATACCTATATATATTATATATGGTTGTTGATTGAGGTCGAGCGGTGGGGGTGGTCCGTTCATGATTTTGCAATAATCGTCATAATTACCATTGAAACATTTTCAACCAACACTTTGCAAAAATAATATTGTTAATGATTTTTTTTTTGCTAATTATTAATGTAAGGATATTTTGTCAAACATATTGCATATAATTTTTGCATACAATTTAACATAAAACCTAAAACCTTCATTTGACAAAAGCAACAAACTCAGCCTCATTATATTAAATATGAATATGAATACACATGAGAACCTATTAAGATATTCGCAAGATGGCATGAATGATTGAAGATATAAATGGCTGGCAATGACCCCAATGAATTTGTTGATGCCTTAATGAGAAAACATGATGACTCCTCCATATACCTCTCAAGATTAAATCCACAAATTGACCTAGTGAAGAATCTGGGTGATTCTTCCTCCAAGACTAGCTAGGGTGGAATCTTTCATCACTGAAGATTAGTTGTGTTGTAATTGCTCCATTAAAGAAAATCATGCTCAGAGTTATAAACCCTTAAGCAAGCTCCAATAGCTAAAGTAAACAATCTGTCCTGACATGTCTAAAGAATGATCTTGAGCTCCCTTTGTGAAGTCCAAAATTAAGATGGATCTAAGTTGGTACTCCTGTATTCCATAATGGATTTATTCATGCCTTTAAATAGGCTTCATCATAACAAATACCATGAGCTATGCAATACCATGGGCTTGCAAACCACTATGGGTAAACCCATTAAATGACTAACGCAAATGTATATATAATTATTATTTTTTAATTTTTAATGTTGACCAAATCAACAAAGCATTACATTACATAACACTTTACATAATATTTTACAACATCATTGACATACTGGGCTATAGAGCACCTCTTAGTGCAATGATCTTTAGCCATCCTAATACTATGGACAAGTCATCTCTTAGTGCAATGATCTTTAGCCATCCTAATACTATAGACAAGTCATCTCTTAGTGCAATGATCTTTAGCCATCCTAATACTATGGACAAGTATATGAGATCAATCTTAAATCTGGATCTACCAAGTGTTCAGAGAGATAGATAAAGTTCAGAGTTAAGATGAATTTAAGTTGGTACTTTTGCATTCCATAATGGATTTCCTAGAGTTTGTAAATAGGCTTCATCATAACAAATACCATGAGATTGTAAACCACCATCGATAAACCCATCAAATGACTAACTCAAACTTATATATAATTTTTTTTTTTTTCAAAGTTTAATGTTACATTACATAACATCTTACATAACATTTTACAACATCACTGTCATACTGGACTGTAAAGCGACTCTTGGTGCAATAATCTTTGACCATCCTAATACCATGAGTAAGTATTTCGTAAGTACTAATACAATGAACAATAATCCATAAACACCAATACCATAAGAAAATGAATACGTAATACAGTGACTTTTATAAAGTTCCCTTGTTCTCCTAACTACATTTTAATGTAATTAAACCAATTGTTTACCTATAATGATCACTCAGAAAAGGAACATAACAATCCATGGACTTATCATATACAGGGTTATTAAAAAATCTTTTGCTCCATTGTGTGATTGGATGAAAAATCCATTCCCTTTGCCTTATTCTCTACTTGTATGTGTTTTTCCACTCAGTTCATGGACCCGCTTTCACGCTCCGCCCACTCTCATAGACTGGTTCTACACTTAACCTATGCGATCATCATTGTTCTCCTTTATTATATTTATTGAATTCATGAATGGTTAGTGTGACGCCCTCGAGTCTCGGGCAGGCGTGCACGATGGGCGGGCGCCCCGTGCACGACGGCGGGCGCGCTTCTGCACGACGGGCGGTGGACGACCTAGGCGGGCGCACTTTTGCACGACGGGCGCGGGTGGGCACAGTTCTGCACGCGGGCGGGCACAGTTCTGCACGACGGGCGCGGGCGGGCACAGTTCTGCACACGGGCGGGCGCACTTCTGCACGACGGGCGCGGGCACAGTTCTGCACGCGGGTGGGCACAGTTCTGCACGACGGGCGCGAGCGGGCATAGTTCTGCACGGCGAGCCCGGGCGGACGCGGTTCTGCACGGTGGGCGGACTGCAGTTACAATGCGACGAAAGCATGACAGAAGTGCGACGAAAGAGTGTGGCATGAGCACGCATATATTTAAGACAAAAATGAAGAGGGACGAGTGTTTATACCTTGGTTGGAAGGTTTTACACATAATGGAGGCCGACATAACTTTATGTATGGGCGTATGATGTTATGAAGGCTTACACGCATTAAAATATAATATGTGAGGGCTCATATGTAAATAATGGGGGCAACCGTGAGTGAAGCACACCCCTTAAAACATAAGGAGGAAGCATATTATATGGAGGAGTACACATATATAAATATGTGTGAATTAATAAGAATAAAATAATATAATACGTGGGCTTTTATGTGTTAATGAGTGGGGTCGGCCATAAGTAAGCAACCCCCTTAAGACATAAGGAAAGAAGCGTATATATGGATGGAGATGGAGCTCATTATCTCCATCACACTTCGCTCAAGTCTTCTTCGCATAAGACAAAGGGAAAAGTGTGAAGGTTCTTAAGGGAATGCGCATTCCTCATGCGCATAAGGAATAAGGAGGATTCGCATATCTTAAGGTTGGCTTATGTGAAAGAGGTCACGGTTGAGGAGGATTTTGGTACACGGTTTGGTGCAGAATTGGATGAGCGTTTTGGTGACCCGGGTGGGTACCCGCTCATAAGGCAAAGGTGCATAATTGTGTATGTAAAGGCTTCTTATACCTTGTTGTAATATTGTAAAAGAATCTAAGTGCTGGCCGTGGACTGTGCCCAGCACACTTGTACATTGATGTATTATTGAAGGTTCATAATATATTGATTATTTGGGCGGACTCGTTTGGGAGTTGCCCCTCCCATTCTACATGGTTGTTTGCAATTGTTGTTCGGTTTAATTGCATGTGAAATGTTAAAGAATGGTTCATGCTGATTTATGAAGATTAATGCTTTTACATGGTTATAAGAAAACGGTTAAGGTATGTTTATATCGGTTAAGGCGTAGTCCATATGTACAAATATTAACGAAAAGAACGTACACGGTGGTGCCGCACCCCGCCGGGCACGGAAAAAAGTTACCGTGGACTTGGGGGCGTGACAGGTGGTATCAGAGCTCGGTCAGAGCTAGTGAGCAAGGTTGCTCGTGATGGTTAACAGGTGAAGATAAGGTATGGAGAACAACCGAGGTCTTGTAACCTTGAAGATTTGTGGCAAAGATGTTCAAGCGTTGGCAAACACAAGTGGCTCATATAACCTTATATCGGCACGGTTAGTAGAAGAAGTGGGGCTGATGTCTACTATGGAGAACTGGGAAATAACCCCGTGGAATTTGGCAATAGGCATGATACGAGATGTACCGGTACAGTTGGAAGGGCGTAGAGGTCAGCTGGACTTAGTGGTAATAAATACAGATGGCATTGATGTAATGCTTGGACGAGATGGACTTCTTCAAATCAGTCAGGCAATAGATGAAGTTGCAGACCAGGAAGAGGAAGTCGTGATGACCGAAGATGTTGAAGACTTAACTATGATGGAGGTTAGACTTGAAGATGATTAAGCTAAGCCCGAATCATGTAGCTCATGGACATGGACCGACGAAGATACTCATATGGAAGGACCATGTGATGATGAGGATATGATGGAGGCCGAACTTGAGTTTAATCAGGTTGAACCAGGATCATATAGTTCAGCAGCATGGATGGACATGGAAGAACCACATGATGATGAGGACCCGATGGAGGCAGAACTTGAAGGTAATCAAGTTGAACCAGGATCGTGCAGCTTATCGATATGGATGGGTGAGGTCACTCATATGGAGGAGCCTCATATTGATAAAGTAAGTATTAGTACTTGTGTTCCATTTGAGCATTTGGTAGATGGACCGTGTGCAGTGGGGGGCAAAATCAGTTTGCCTATGCTATGGAGGACCTTGCCATGGATGACTATGATGGAACCTTGTATGGAGAAGCAAGGGTTGTTACCTGCTGAAGGACTTGTTGAGGTTGCTTGCTACCTTGAGATGGAAGGTGCAAGACCCCGAGACAAGGGTGGAACTTGATGATCATTATGGATGATTTGGGTCATGCTTTAGCCACATGGCTAAGTGCCCGGCATGACTCATGGACAGGTTGAAGGGCACACTTTTGGGTGGACTTCTCATGGCCGAGACCAAGAGATAGTCTTGATGGACACCTTGGTAGAGAAGCTGTGATGGAAGGGACTCGTGATGATGATGCTTAGATGGACTTCTCATGGCCGAGACCAAGAGATAGTCTTGGTGGACCTTTGGTGGAGGAGCTCATGATGACATGAGATCGTTGTGACTTTTGGGACATCATACATGGTGGACTTAGAGATCTGATGCATTGAGGAGCTGAGGTCAGGTGACTTTGATGTAGTATGGGATGCATACTTCCAAAGCACATGCATAGGACATGGCTTGGAAGAGTGACTTGATGAGGAGGATCGATGAGACACTTTGAGATGATGGGGTCACGATGATGATGATGATGGGTTGAGCCGAGACTCAACTACTTTCCGCACATGATGATGTTGGGATAGATGTGGCTGATCACTTGTAGCACATTGACACCAACACATCGTGGACAGCATGTTGCAGATGAGATGAATGGAGTTTTCATGGACCTAAGCATGGGATCGTGGAGATGAGTGTTGACACATGACTGGAATGTGTAGCACTTATACATGGGCAGTTTGCGCATGGAAATGACTTGATGGAGACGGGCCTTATATATGTGGCAGTGATGGTTGCCTTATACGGAGGGGTCTACATTATGGCCGATACTAGTCTTGGTGTAGAGTCACTAAGATGGTGTGTTGTCGGGACGACAACGTTTTCGTGTGGAGGAGAGTGTGACGCCCTCGAGTCTCGGGCAGGCGTGCACGATGGGCGGGCGCCCCGTGCACGACGGCGGGCGCGCTTCTGCACGACGGGCGGTGGACGACCCGGGCGGGCGCGCTTCTGCACGACGGGCGGTGGACGACCTAGGCGGGCGCACTTCTGCACGACGGGCGCGGGCGGGCACAGTTCTGCACACGGGCGGGCACAGTTCTGCACGACGGGCGCGGGCGGGCACAGTTCTGCACGCGGGCGGGCGCACTTCTGCACGACGGGCGTGGGCACAGTTCTGCACGCGGGCGGGCACAGTTCTGCACGACGGGCGTGGGCGGGCACAGTTTTGCACGCGGGCGGGCACAGTTCTGCACGGCGAGCCCGGGCGGGCGCGGTTCTGCACGGCGGGCGGACTGCGGTTACAATGCGACGAAAGCATGACAGAAGTGCGACGAAAGAGTGTGGCATGAGCACGCATATACTTAAGACAAAAATGAAGAGGGACGAGTGTTTATACCTTGGTTGGAAGGTTTTACACATAATGGAGGCCGACATAACTTTATGTATGGGCGTATGATGTTATGAAGGCTTACACGCATTAAAATATAATATGTGAGGGCTCATATGTAAATAATGGGGGAAACCGTGAGTGAAGCACACCCCTTAAAACATAAGGAGGAAGCATATTATATGGAGGAGTACACATATATAAATATGTGTGAATTAATAAGAATAAAATAATATAATACGTGGGCTTTTATGTGTTAATGAGTGGGGTCGGCCATAAGTAAGCAACCCCCTTAAGACATAAGGAAAGAAGCGTATATATGGATGGAGATGGAGCTCATTATCTCCATCACACTTCGCTCAAGTCTTCTTCGCATAAGACAAAGGGAAAAGTGCGAAGGTTCTTAAGGGAATGCGCATTCCTCATGCGCATAAGGAATAAGGAGGATTCGCATATCTTAAGGTTGGCTTATGTGAAAGAGGTCACGGTTGAGGAGGATTTTGGTACACGGTTTGGTGCAGAATTGGATGAGCGTTTTGGTGACCCGGGTGGGTACCCGCTCATAAGGCAAAGGTGCATAATTGTGTATGTAAAGGCTTCTTATACCTTGTTGTAATATTGTAAAAGAATCTAAGTGCTGGCCGTGGACTGTGCCCAGCACACTTGTACATTGATGTATTATTGAAGGTTCATAATATATTGATTATTTGGGCGGACTCGTTCGGGAGTTGCCCCTCCCATTCTACATGGTTGTTTGCAATTGTTGTTCGGTTTAATTGCATGTGAAATGTTAAAGAATGGTTCATGCTGATTTATGAATATTAATGCTTTTACATGGTTATAAGAAAACGGTTAAGGTATGTTTATATCGGTTAAGGCGTAGTCCATATGTACAAATATTAACGAAAAGAACGTACACGGTGGTGCCGCACCCCGCCGGGCACGGAAAAAAGTTACCGTGGACTTGGGGGCGTGACAGTTAGGGTCGAGTGAACCGATGATTCCAAAGAATTCCATCATTGTATGTGTATAGCAAATTATTAAAAAAACTTAAATTATGTTGCTAATTGGTAATTGTTATTAAACAAAGTCGACTGATCTTATCGTTTAGTTTAATTAGTGGACTTTAAAAGTATGAATGAAGTTTGAGATTTGAACAAGGGCTTAGTTTAAATACAATTAAATTTAGTGAAAAACAATAAATATATAATGGAAATTGGTCTATTTTGCTAGAAAATTTTGTGCAATGAACTAAGATATAGATAAAGTAGCATTCATAGTGTGGATTTTCTTGAAACAGTCTAATTTAACGTGATTTTTATTTATATTTTTTTGGGTAAAAGTTGTAATTTATATCTATATATGATTATGATTTTCTAAATTATTAAAGTTTATATTAATTTTTTCCTTTTTTTAATAATTTTCTTAAATACAGAGGATATAGAGTAATGTGATCTGCCATTTTATTTGTTAAATAAAAATTATAATTTTCATTATCATATTTAATCAATTTTGAATATTTTTAATATATAATAAAGTTTTTTAAATTATTAAATTTTACTATAATTGTAATAAATATGAGTGCAACTTTGGGGTGAATTGGTCTTGCGTCGAGTGTGCAGCTTTGTGGAGAATTGAATTTGGTCATTTGGAAAACAAGGTGCACTACTTTAATAATTTTGCCTGCCCATTTGGACAAACAATTTCGTTTGGGATAAAACATAATGTATAATTTAATAGCTTGCTATATTTTATTAATTTTTATATTATTTGTAATTATATAAAAAAATTAATGTGCTATTCAAATCAATAGTGAATAGTGTTGTCAAAGTGTCAAATAAATTATAACCAACCTTCTTGTAAATGGAGAAATAAACAAATTAATGTACTATTCAAATGAATAGTGTTGTCAAAGTGTCAAATAAATTTGGATAAAACATAATGTATAATTTAATAGCTTGCTATATTTTATTAATTTTTATATTATTTGTAATTATATAAAAAAATTAATGTGCTATTCAAATCAATAGTGAATAGTGTTGTCAAAGTGTCAAATAAATTATAACCAACCTTCTTGTAAATGGAGAAATGAACAAATTAATGTACTATTCAAATGAATAGTGTTGTCAAAGTGTCAAATAAATTTGGATAAAACATAATGTATAATTTAATAGCTTGCTATATTTTATTAATTTTTATATTATTTGTAATTATATAAAAAAAATTAATCTGCTATTCAAATCAATAGTGAATAGTGTTTTCAAAGTGTCAAATAAATTATAACCAACCTTCTCGTAAATGGAGAAATAAACAAATTAATGTACTATTCAAATGAATAGTGTCGTCAAAGTGTCAAATAAATTATGCCCAACCTTCTTGTAAATGGACAAAATATGATTATTTAAAAGGAAAGTCAAATCACATAACTATTATCATTGTTCTTCGTGAGCTTTGCACTTAGACAAGGTAGTTTGTCTGTCAGCAACATGTTATTTCTTTGCATTAACAAAAGGCATATCACATCATAAAAATATGTTTATATCATTTTAGGTAGAACGCAGGACACAATTATGAAAGAAAAAATATAATATTGTTAAGATTAGTTACAATTGGAGTAAATTTTAAGCAAAGACACTGCTAACATGCTTGAGAGTTTTACTTCGACTATTTTGACATATTCAGAGTCCCAGACAACAGGGAAATGTTAACACCACGAAGTGGAATGATTGACCAGATTAGTGGCCAGTAGGTAAACAATAGAAGAAAGTCCAGGATCTGTAGAAATTTGAGTCTCTGAATATGACAATTACTGTGGGGAGCAAGCAAGCATTGGAACAGCTCAAATGGCTAATGGAGGAGGCCGAAAAGAAGATCACTACTGCTATCTCTGAGGCTGCTGCGAAGCTTGACCTTAATGGCCTTCAATTGATTAATTTGTCGGCGTCATTATAGTTGGCTACGACCCTTGTGAAGCTGGATCTATCAAATAACAATTTGGAGGTAAGATTTTCAGTTTAATTCACCATGTACAATACCTTTTCGAAGGAAATGATTGACTGATTTTTTTGCTTTGATGGTGCAGGCTTGCCTGAATGTGTGACTAGCCTGGTAAATCTTAAAAGTCTAGATGCTGGTTGCAATCACTTCAAATTTCTTCCTTGTTCCATTGACCGTCTCGTGAAGATTAGATTCATAATTTTTTTTTTCAGCAACGAATTTATTACAGAGTGCACCCTCCACATCCTCCATGCTGGTCATATTCATTGTTGTCACTGCTGGATGTGATTTGTGCCAGGAGTAGGAGCATTCACTGTTGTCAGTACTGATATGACAGTCAATGAAATCATTGTGAAATAAGACGAAGACCAATAGAATTTAAAAAAAGACAAAACAAAATATTTTTATAATTAAATGTTTTTGTTTTTATAATCTTCACTTTAGACCTTGATTTTTAATTTTACTCAATTGCAAAGTAATTCGGTAGTTGATGACTTACTAAATTCCATATACCTTCCAGCAACAGGATAACAAGAATAACGATACAAGAACATAAAGACCTAAGGTATGTCAATAAAGTGTTCAATCTTTATCGTAGAATTCCATATACCTGCCAGCAACAGGATAACAAGAATAACGATACAAGAACATAAAGACCTAAGGTATGTCAATAATGTGTTCAATCTTTATAGTAGAAGTGTATGAGAATGTTACAATATGATGAATTGTGAGAACATATTTTCCTTATGTTATAAATATTAATGGGCAACATGGTAATGACTTGTTTTATAGTTGTAGAGAATTGGATGACAACGATGGAGAAAGAGTTCCCAAGGATTTCATAGTAGGCACAATAGAGATTTCATTTCAATAAGAAATAATGTTTATAAGACTTATATTATAAATCTTAATGGGCAGTATGGTAATGAGTTGTTTTATAGTTGTAGAGAATTGGATGACAACTGTGGCAAAAGAGTTCCCAAGGATTTCATAGTAGGCACAATAGAGATTTCATTTCAATAAGAAACAATGTTTATAAGATATTGAAAGGTACTTTTCAATGCATGACATGAAAGTTTGGGAAAGTCAAATGACCTTAAGCAAACAAACAAAGTTGGCGATTTCATTTGGGTGGGTTGGGTGGGTTCACTATTGGTCATAAAACTTAGAAAGTTTGACTTAGACCTGGAAATTCTTAATATAGAATTTTATTAAAAATAGTTGAATAAAAACCTGAGAAGTTAAACATTTATGTAAAATATTAAATTAGTGGAAAAAAACTTCTTCATAAACAATATAAACATATACACTCTTTTGTATATGTTTTGAAATTCGAATGTGAAAATTCCTTAATTGAAACTTCAAACACCATCAATAAATGACATGATAATACACCATCAAACTTCATAATGACCATGACATGAATAAATCATGATCTATTGTCATAAATGAAACATAGAATACCCTATCATATTTGAAGACTCCCTTCCACCATTGTTTAGCAAACTTAAATCTCTCATATTTGAAAGCCATCTTGAACTAGTATCTAGTCAACTAAAGTTCTCTTTCATAAACTACATAAACATACGCAATATTTTGTATATATTTCGAAATTCAAATGAGCAAATTTTTTGGTTGAAACTTCAAACACCAACAATAATAACTGTGACATGAATAGATTGTAATTTATTGTCACAAATGAAAAATAAAATTCCTTATTATATTTTAAAACCCTCTTCAATTACTGCTAAGCAAACTGAAATCTCTCATATTTTTGAAGGCCCTCTTGAACCAATATCTAGTCCACTAAAGTTTTATTTTAAATGTTGATTCATTCTTCTTATAGATTCGATATGCTATTAAAACTTGTAATGAACGATATTTAAATTACATGAGTTCATAATTATAATATTAAATAACATTTAAATATAAATATTTTATTTTAATTTTTTCCAAAGGAAAAATCGTAATTTTATTCAACTTGGGAACAAGGAACAAAATTACATTCTGCAAACACTGATAAGCATTTAGGCATGCCAACCTATCAAATGATGTAGAAACAAAAATAAAAAATATATAAAAAACTACATATTTTTGTTGGGGTTGGGTGTGATAAGAGTCACTTAGCTTTCCCTTTTTTCCAAACTCCTTGGTTGGGAGTGATTGTTACTATTTCCATCTGATTTTCATATGCCTTTAGGGCGACTTCATTGTCCGAGTCTGAGCTCTCAGATGCATGGTATCTTTTTAGGAATGAATTATCAGAGCCTATCAGAAACTCAGACCACTCCGATATGGTCCTTACACCATTACCAAGGCTGTGGGAGACAATGCATTTGAGCTCAACATTCCCCCATTCCTTGGCTTGCACCCAGTTTTCAATGTGGACCGCCTTCGACCATACTTCCCACCATTGCTGGACACATTAGACATTGAAAAACAACTCACACCTACATAGTTAAATCCAGATTGCATGGAACAAGCCACAACTGATCGGATCATGGACACGCAGATCAAGAACACCTGACAACAAAGGATCCAACTATATCGAGTTGTCAAAGCAGGCCAACTCCTTCACCAGGGCAAGTGGCTCACCAGGGACCAAGTTCAGCAAAAGTTTCCTCATCTCATGGAGGAACTCAACGCAATGGGGACCATTGCTTCCTAAGGGGGGAGGAATAATCTAGGTGGATATTGGTGGCTACCCACCTATTCCACTTGGACCTTCACCATTGTTTCTTTCAATTTTTCAGTTTCCTTATTTGTAGCACAATTTACTATTTTTGGCAGTTTTTTTGGGTCCTGAACTTCCGAAACTGTTTTGAGGCCCTAAAAGACATTTTTTAGGGAAAAATGGAACCATCATGGTTTATGGACTGATTCTAGTCATTAAAAAGTTATAGTCCTTGGATAGATATTTCTAATGAGGTATTGTGCTCATCAAACGAAGATCGTATGCCAAAGTTACGACCCCAGGAAGTTGATGTACCAATTTACCCAAACAGGGCCCATAGTTTGGCGCTTCATCTCCTAAGGTTATGTTTTTGGATGTTTAGGGTTTTCCATTGTTTCTAAATAATAAATAGGTCTTTGAGCCTCATTGTAACATAGTTCAGAGGCATGTAGCTGCCACATATCTTCTCAGAGATAAGCTACCATCACTCAAGCTAGTATTATTTCCATTCTGTTTGTAAGCATATTTTAGTGTTTGATATTAATGAAATGAAGTGTTATTTCTACTGCATCTTTTTATTTATGGTTATATTTGTAATTTGTTGTGTTCCTATTTAAATCCGGATCATATCCGGTCCAATCAGCACCATGTTCACTGGATCACTCCAACTAATAGGAGTATCACAACTACGCCCAAAGAGAACCTCAAACAGACTCATCCTCAAGGATTCCTAATACCCATTTTTATATGCAAACTCTACCAATGGAAGATACTCTTCCCACTTCCTATGTTAATGCATGACAAAAATCGTCAACATGTCCTCAAGAATCTTGTTCACCCTTTCTTTTTGTCTATCTGTTTGTGGATGATAAGTTGTACTGAAAGCCAACTCTATCCTCCAACCCACAAACAACTCCTTCCAAAACTTGGAAGTGAACTTGGAATCTCTGTTTGATATGATATTATTGGGAACATCATGTAACTTCGTTATCTCCCTGATGAAAACCTTAACTACCTCACTAGTTGAATTCGTACACTTAACTACAATGAAGTGAACTACCTTACTTAACTTGTCAACCACAACTATGATGAAATCACGCTGCTTTGATGTCCTCAGAAAACTTGTAAGCAAGTTCATGGAAATGACCTCCCATTTCCATTCTAGAATCATAATCGATTGTAGTAAACCACTTGGATGCTTACACTCTGATTTTACTTGCTGATAGTCCTTACATCTCACAACAAACTACACCACTTCTTTCTTCAGGTTCGGTCAGTGGTAGAACTTCTTAATTGTTGTCAATGTCTTCTAATATCTCGGGTGGCCAAAATACGACTTGACATGAAACTCCCTCAAGATAAGCTTCTTGAGCTCAATGCTATCCGACACAATCCTTTTCTGAATCTAACCAAGCCATCTACCGTGAGGTGATACTCCTCATCCCTATCACCTTCACCTCGTTGCTACAACCTTTGCTTCAACGACTAGTACCTGTCATCATACTGGTCTACCTACAAGATATGCTCTTGCAAATCTGTCCCATAATAACTCACTACTGTAATGTGATTCACCTGCACCTCCTACTGAAAGCATCTGCAACCCTGTTCTCCTTGCCCTTAATGTATCTAATCTTGAAATCAATCTCACTAAGAGTAGCCAACCAAATAGCTTGCCTGACATGCAAATGAGGTTGGTCAAACAAGTACCTCAGTCCACTATGATCACTCATCAGAATGAACCTTCTGCCAAGAAGGTAATGTCTCCACATATTCAAGGTATGAATAATATTTTCCAACTCAAGATCATGAGTCACATAGTACTGCTTATGCTCATTCAATTTCCTTTACTTATAGCATACCACTTGTCCTTCCTACATCAAGACTCCACCAAGTCCTCTCTTGCAAGAATATGTACATACCATGGACTCTTTGTCAGGATTTGCAACCTTCAAGACTAGAGAATTTGTAAGCAAATGCTTCAATTGCTCAAAATTGGCTGCACACCCCTGAGTCCATTCAAACTTATTTGCTTTCCTTTGCAATGATGTTATAGGATATGAAATCCGTGAGAAATTCCTGATGAACCTCTTGTAATAACCTTCTAGTCCCATGAATGATATGACCTCATCAACATTCATAGGAGCTACCCATTGCATGATAGCTATGTTTTTTTTGGGTCCACTGCTATACTTTCATTGGAAACAACATGCCCCAAGTAATGAACTTCAGTCTAAAAGAAACTACACTTGCTAAGCTTGGCATACAATTGATGCTCCCTCAACAATATTAATATTGCGGCCAGGTGCTTTACATGCTAAACATCATTCTTAAAATATATCAATATGTCATCAATGAATACTATCACAAACTTGTATAGATAAGGATGCAACACACTTTTCATCAAACACAAGAAAGTAGCTAAAGCATTAGTAAGACAAAAACGAACCACCACAAACTCATAATGCCCATACCTGGTACAAAATGCGGTCTTGTAGATGTCCTCTTCTTTGATGTGTACCTGAGGATATCCTTATCTCAAGTCAATCTTTGAGAACACTACGGCTCTCTTCAACTGATCAAACAAGTCACTAATCTGCAGCAAAGGGTACCTATTCTTGATTGTCACCTTGTTCAATAATTAATGCACAACCTAAGAGTACCATCCTTCTTCTTTAAAAACAACACTAGTGCACCCCAAGGAAATACACTTGGCATAATGTATCCCTTATCAAGCATTTCCTTAAGCTGTAACTTTAATTCCACACTTTGGAGTGCTCATCCTTTAAGGTGCCTTTGATGCTGGTGCTGCTCTTGGTACCAACTCAATAGAGAAATCCACTTCCTTATGAGGCGGTAACTCTAAAATATATACCAGAAACACATCCTGAAACTGCTGCAAATTAGGATACCTATTCAAGACTTCATCATCCTCAACATCCTTCACCTTGTCACTAGAAACATGCACTACAAATAATACACACCCTTTTCTGCAATTGCGCTTTACCTACATATATGTAACCATTCTCATTGATGTAGGCTTCTTCTTTCCCTGTGAGATTCTCTTTTTTCCATCATCATCCAAACACTCAATAGCCTTCTCGTAATAGTCTACCTTAGTCGTGTGAAGATACAACCAATCCATGCCCAAAAGCATGATGTATGAACCAAATGGAAGCACATTTAAAAGTGTTGATGTAGACATACCATTCAACTCAAACGCATAAGCTCTCACCCAATGATGAACTATTTTCTTGGTCCCTGTAGCTAGTTACACCAACCAAGACTCTGCATGCACTTATTTACTCGAGACACACTTATTCACTAGGTCAGGATTAACATAACTATAATTATATCTAGGATCAATCAAAATGGAAAAAAATCAATCACATAGCTTATCTTCCATCTCGATAATGGATGCCTGGTGATCCACTTGCTTGTTATCAAATGATGCATAAATTCGAGGAATGCTCTGACCAACATCCCCAACTATCTGTGCCTCCTGAGCACTGTAGATATGAAGTCTGCAACCCTCGTACAACATGCATTCATTTTTGTGATAATCATTTCCACAAATCCAACACTGCAATAGTTCACTGCCACTACCTTTATTCTGCTATTCTCTAGGATGAGGTCCATCTCCCTTATCAACTGCTTTAAAATTCTTGTAAGGAACCACATTTTCTTTCTCACCTGCATCTTGAGGTCTTTCGCACTTCGGAGGACATTTTACCTTGCTCTTGTCATTACCTTTCGAATCACGCTTAGGCTCAGTCTTGTGCCTTGACTGCTCATAACGATGCTTCAACTTCCTCCAATGACCGAGGCTTATCATACTCAATCCGATCCTTGAATGCTAATGGCAACCCACTGATGGACCTTTGAACCTTCATATTCTCATCTATACGATATGGCACATATCCCTACAACTCCATAAACTTATTCATGTACTCTTCGTCTGTCATAGTCCCCATCTTTAGATTATAGAACTCCTTATGTTTTCCATCATAATATCTCTTAGTCAAGTACGTATTCTTGAAGAGTCTTTTGAACTCATGCCAACTCAAATCCTCTATCCTAATGCCTCTGACATGGTTCACATCTTGCCACCAGATTTCTGCCTTTCCTTTGAGAATGAAAACAACTATCCTAACTTTCATATTCTTTGTATAATCATGCAACTCGATGAACTTCTTCATCCCAAGTAGCCATGCTTTTGCATCTTCCAGTTTCTTCAGCTCTCCATCGAATTAGGAGTCTTGGATTTCTTGAACTCATCTGACAAGTATCCCCTCTCACTCCTCTTATAAGGATGATAGTGATGATGACCATGATGTCTATCTAAACCAGAACTAGAATAGAACCCATAACCACTACCTCTCATGTAAGGTGTATCCATCCATCAGCCACCTTTGACGGTGTTATCCTTGTCCAACCTATGCTCTGATCAAGAATTACTACCATATGCCCCATTAGTCCTTTCCTCTCGTCCATAACTGATCCTTGGATATACCTATCTATGCGAATATGATAAACTTTGAAGGATGACATCATTGACCTCTTCTTTCTTTTCCTGAGCCCTAGCAAGCCTCTCCTGTGACTGAATTATCATGTCATTATCAACCTTGCAACTTATGATTTATGCCTTTAAGCTTCTTAGGGTATCCACAATATCAGGAGAGAACTCATCTCCTCGCTGCTCAATTGATATTTAAGGAGAGTAATGTGAAATCTAATCCACCATTTTTCTTGTCATATTTGTTCTTCTTCTTCATCTAAACATACCATGTTATATAAACCAAATAGAAAACATGATCAAACATACCTTGTGAAGTTTAGGGTAGGCTATCTCGTATGAAAAAATTAGTCTAGATTAAAAAACATTTGGACTAACTTGTTCATCTTGCATTCATCAAGGATCCTTTGTGCCCTCACTTCTCCCTTCTTGTATTTTTCTAACTCTTCAGTCTTCTCTTTCTCTGGTACATGTACTTCATCAAGGACATATTCCATGAATTAATTCTCTGTGAGTGCTAAATCAATCCTCTTCTTCCGTGCTAGGAAGTTTGCTGATCCAATGAGCTTGTTTTTTTCCTTGAAAAATGTAGCCATATGATCTGTAGATTGAGATATACAAGAAAATATGATACTTACTTGTCAGCCAAGAGTCCTCCTCCTTGATGATGTCTCCAACTATCTTGATGCCTTCAAAACCTTAAAAGAGACTTCAAACATGCCATAGAATGATGATTTCTAGGATCCCTTCAAAAATAGTGTCATCAAATAGCTTCAATGAGAGGAGGATGATCCCAAGATTCCTTGATGCTTCCTTTTCTCCAAGATGATGCACTTGGAGAATCTTCAACAAAATCTTATCCTTCCTTCCTTCAATGAGAGCTTGATCCTTATTAAGATGATGATGTATTTAATGATAACTTGATATAGTGATCTTCCTTCTCCTTCTTTCCTTGTGTCCTTTTGCAATTGAATCCCCTTGACAGGAACTTCCTTCTTATGTCGACAAGATTATTTTCCAACTACCTTATTTTTCTTCACCTTAGTTGTGATACCATGTTGGAGAATGTAGTAGGGAAATTATTAATTAAATTTCTCCTCAACCTTAATAATTTATTGTGAAATTTATTTATCTTCTTGTGTTTCTTTATTAGATCTTTTCATCAAACAATTTATCAAGAGAAAAAACAATAAAGACAATGGACACAAGAAGTAGGCTCCAAGCCAGGGAAAACCCTAGAAATAATCTCTTCTCTTCTTATAGAATTTGCTTCAAATGAGAAAACCAATACCCAAATCCCTAGACCAAGTCCTCCTTGAGGCACCAAGTTAGTCCTCCAAGAATATCTTCCAAATAAGTCACATTTTGACAAGGTCAACAAAGATCGAACCTCTTCAAATTGGCTTCACTTTGGAATTTTGACCCTCTACTTCAGATTTGTAATTTCGGCTTCTAGACTAGAGAAACCCTAGCTTACTTTCAAGTATAATCTCTCCAAGAGATCCTTCTTCAAACTAGCCAAAGTATCCCAAGTCAACAAGAGTCAAAACTATGTTAAAACAAGATTTCAGCCTTCCTTCCAAGTCTGCAATCTTGACCTGCAATATTCGGCCCCACAACAACTACAGAAATCCTAGTTCCTTTGCACATGTGAGAGAAAATAGGTTGATGTCTTCTTGAGTTGCTTCTTTCTCCTAGACCTTCACTCTTCTTCCTTCTTGATTTCTTGCTTGAGATCAAACTTTTTGTAGTACATATTGAATGGTGTCCAAATGAGGTCAAGAAAATTATATATATATATATATGCTTTTGTGGAGGTATAGGTTAATTTCTTGCTACTAGGCCGACTTGTGCTTTGAGGCTCATAGGACTTTCTAGACTCAAAATCAATATCTTTTACATGTTACAACTTTCCCAATAGGGTCTTATACAATCGATAATGACTCCTTTGACTCAATAAAAATATTCTTTTGACATGACAAACCTTAGAAGCATGAAGAACATGCTTGACCTAGATGACCATCAAAATGGAGCATGAAACCCATGCTCATAAATTATATTTTTCTTTCTTCTTTTTCTTGTAACATAACATATACATAGTGATTTGAGTACATTGACAATTATATAGGCTGAAACTAGTTACATTTTCCAACAAAGATCATGTTGGTCAAGACAGACATGGTTATGACCATTCTTCAAGTCAAGCAGATTCTCACATGGAAGATTCTAACAATGAGGAAGAAAACAAAGAAGAGGAAGTAGACATGGAAAAGGTATGAATCAATGCTTTGAAAGAGTTCAAGAACACATAGGGAGAATGTAACCATTCATCCCCACATTTACTCACTTTTACAAGCCCTTCGGGTAAATGTGAAGCAGAGTGCTACTATGACATGACCAAACCTCCAACTTCCAGTTATGGAAGTGGGGCCGACAAACTAACAACTTTACTGATACCCCTCATAGACCAAAAACCACTTAGAAGGCTGCAAACCAACCCAGGTGATCAATCTCTGACCTGGACCCCCTTTCACTGACTTAATACCCCAACCGCACACACAACAAAAAAAGGGTGTGGTTATAGTCCTCCAATTGCAAGCACAGGCTTGCCTCCATGTGGTTATGATCTAAATTCCTCAGTTTAGTGCCTGCGGTCCTGATATCAGAGCCACTTTTCTAGGATAGCCTCCAAACCACTACCCAAAACTTCCTATAACTTTCCATAATCATATTTGACATAGTAACAATGCTAAACTTTCAAACTTGATTTAGAAAATTGACCTAGACTTCCTAGAACACACTAGACATTTTTCAAACGTACGGTAAACATGTAAGTTATAGGTCATGAATTCATATCTGAGTGTAGATATTTGAACTTTAGCTGAAAATCACCTAAAAGGTCTAATGCCCTCGCAAGTATCTACAACACACTAGTTAGTCCATGCATTCATAAAAAATTCAATAACTTATCAAAGCATAACAAGAGCCATAGCTAGAGCACATCATAGAACCATGCTTATAACCATATAGGTATAGTATTAACCATGACATAACAACCATCAAATCAGCATAATAACAAGTAAAATTACTCATAGATTGCAATAGGAAAATAACGCTTATTAACTTATGCAAAAGTCAACCAAGTTAGGGACTTCCATGTACCACCCGATTATAGATTGGGATGAAACAAATATTTATTTCATCCATCAACAACGTGCCATATTCTAAGCATGAATGTGGGATCTCATGGGATAAACCAAGACTTAAAAAACCAAGGGAATCCAGAGGTTTAACCACCTCCACCCTCAAACTACCGTGATCTCACCTAAACTGGTCCCGAGATCACAAAACCAAACCAAACTTGGATCCTCAGATTTTCTCACCATACCTTGAGGAATTTTCCTGTCTCCACCCACCTTTTCAGGGATTCTCAGAGAAAACCATATCCACCCCTAACCCTTGGTAATTTACCCCAGACCACCTCACCTAGTTCTAAAACCTTCAACTAATCTGAAGCTCAACCAAGAAATGGATCCCATCACATGATGGCTACCCAAGAAATGGTAAGGCAAGGATGAAACCACTGTCAAAACAAGAAAAACCCATGCCAATGAGAGAAAATGAACCAAATAAACAAATGCATGAGCCATGCATTCACACCTTAGCTAGGAAATCACACATGCAACCTATTACCTGCAAACTTCTCCTGCTGAAGTTGTTGATCCAACCTCCTCCTTGCTTTCCTTTGATTTTCTTTTGCTTTTCCTTTGCTTTCTAGTTTGCTTTCTCCTCTTGGAGCTCTCTCTCTCTCTCACACTATTCTTGAGCCAAAACTGTCAAAAACTAAACCATCAAAAAACTGTGAACTGATTCGCTGATGCCTTTTTATTATTGATGTCTTTATTTTCTTCATTTTCCTTAATTTTCCTTCTAATTTCCTTAACATGCAAATTTGTGTTTCTTTACCTTCCTTTTCTACTATTTTCCTTTATTTTCATAATTAAATGCCAATTATTGCCTCTTTGCCTTTGCAGATTTCCATAGCCATTAATAAACCAAAATGGATACCCACTATAGTGATTTTCCCATCATTTAGCTTGGAATATGTGTCCCATGACCTTGGTCTTATTTTGCCTTTATTATCCTTTATAACATGAAAATTTAACTCGAGGCTGTTACAAACCCCTCCCCCTTAGGGGAACACCATCCTCGGTTTTCTATGATACCAATGATGAAAAAGCTCCTGAAAACAAAAACACACTACCCATGGAGTTTTATAACATAGCTCGATGCAATATTTACAATGACAACCGCTTAAAAAAACTAAACATACCGCTTGTTGGAGCTTTATGACCCATTTCATCACAGTAATTACAACCATACATATATACATATACAAAAAATTCATTTGCTTGAATTATCAAATAAATAAGGATACAAAACCTGCATCTGATCAACCATCTCCCATATAGCTTCATCAGATCCAAAGTGCTTCCATTGCACTTTAGCTTGCTCGATTGCTCGGTTTCAGAGCATGAGTTGTTTCTGCTACAATATGCATTGTTGTTCTAACTAGAATTCTCTCTCTGGTCCTCCCTACAATACATACCAATCAATCACATGATAAACATCCTACACATATCTCTTAAGCAATGAAATATGGAAAAAATCGCGGGCTTTCAATGTTGGTGGTAGTGCAAGTCTATATGCCACTGGTTCAATCCTCTCTAGGATATTAAAAGGCCCACAATACTAAGGTGCCAACTTGGCACATGATCCAATCCTCAAGGAGATCCTCTTGGTCTTGATGCACAAGTACAAATGCTCCTCAACCTGAAACTCCTTAAATGCCTTGTGTTGATCTGTATAACTCTTTTTCCTGTCCTGTGTTGTCTTCAAATTCCTCTTAATAAACAACATTTCCTTTTCCATCTTAGCCAACATATTCAGTCCAATCAACATCTTGTTCACTGTATAACTCCAACTGATAGGATTATTACAACTTTGCCCATAGAGAACCTTAAACGAACTCATTCTCAAGGATTCTTGATACCCATCGTTATATGCAAACTCTACTAGTGGAAGATACCTTTCCAACTTCCTCTATTGAAGCATGAAATACATCCTCAACATTCCTTAAAGAATATTGTTCACCCTCTTTGTTTTTCCATTTGTCTACAGATGATAAGTTGTACTGAAGGACAACTCTGTCCCCAAACTTGCAAACAACTCCTTCCAAAACTTGGAAGTGAACATGGCATCTCTGAATGATATGATCTTCTTGGGAACACCATGCAACCTCACTATCTCCCTAATGAAAATATGAGCTACCTCACTAGCTGAATTCGTATACTTAACTGTAATGAAGTGAGCTACCTTACTTAACCTGTCAACCACAACCATGATGGAATCATGTTGCTTCAATGTGCTCGACAAGCCTGTAATAAAGTCCATGGAAATGACCTCCCATTTCCATTATGGAATCAGAATCGGTTATAGTAAACAACCTAGATGCTTACACTTTTCTTTTACCTACTGAAAATCCATACATCTCACAACAAACTCAACCACTTCTTTCTTTAAGATCAGCCAGTGGTAGAACTTCTTAACTGTTGTCAATGTCTTCTGATATTCTGGGTGACTTGAATATGACTTGACATGAAACTCCCTCAAGATAAGCTTCTTGAGCTCACTGTTATTCAACACATAAATCTTGTTCCTGAATCAGACCAAGCCATATGTCGTGAGGTGATACTCATCATCCCTATCACCTTCACCATGTTGCTACAACTTGTGCTTTAACTATTGGTACATGTCATCATGTTGTCTTGCTTGCAAGAACTGATCCTGCAAGTCTGCCCCATAAGAAATCACTGCTGCAATGTGATTCACCTGCACTCTCCTATTGAGAGAATCTGCAACCCTATTCCCCTTATGCTTAATGTATATAATCTTGAAATCAAACTCATTGAGAGTAGCCAACCATATAGCTAGCCTGCCATTCAGATTAGGTTGGTCAAATAAGTACCTCTCCACTATGATCACTCATCAAAATGGACCTCCTGCCAAGAAGATAACATCTCCACATCTTCAAGGCATGAATAATAGCTTCCAACTCAAGATCACGAGTCACATAGTTCTTCTCATGCTCATTCAATTTCCTTAACTCATAGCATATCACCTGTCCTTTCAGCATCAATATTCCACCAAGTCCTCTCTTGTAAGCATCTGTACATACCACAAACTCTTTGTCAGGATCTGCAATCTTCAAGACCTTATCATTTGTAAGAAAATTCTTCAACTTCTCAAAATTAGTTGCACACTACTTAGTCCATTCAAACTTCTTTCCTTTCCTCTATAATGATGTAATAGGATAGAAAATCTATGAGAAATTCCCGATGAACCTCCTATAATAACCTGCTAGTCCCATGAACGATATGACCTTATCCACATTCCTATTAGCTACCCATTCCATGATAGATATGATTTTTTTTTGGGTCCATTTCTATACGTTCCTTGGAAAAAACATGCCCCAAGTAATGAACTTCAGTCTGAAAGAAACTGCACTTGCTAAGTTTGGCATACAACTGATGCTCTCCTAACAATCTTAATAATGCTGCCAGGTTCTCTGCATGCTCTTCACCATTATTATAATATATCAATATGTCATCAATGAATACTATCATAAAATTTTCCAGATAAGGACGCAACAAACTATTCATCAAACAGATGAAAGTAGTTGGAGCATTATTAAGACCAAAAGGAACCACCACAAACTCATAATATCTATACCTAGTACGGAATGCAGTCTTGTATATGTCCTCTTCTTTGATGTGTACTTGATGATATCCTGATCTCAAGTCAATATTTGAGAACATTGTTGCTTCCTTCAACTGATCAAATAAGTCATCAATCTGTAACAAAGGGTGTATGTTCTTGATCGTCACCTTGTTCAACTGGTTGTAATCAATTCACAACGTAAGAGAATCTTCCTTCTTCTTTACAAACAACATAGGTGCACCCCAAGGAAATACACTTGGCCGAGTGTATCCCTTATCAAGCATTTCCTTAAGATGCAACTTTAATTCCACTAACTCCGGAGTGCTGATCCTGTAAGGTGCCTTTGATGTTGATGCTTCTCCTGGTACCAACTCAATAGAGAAATCCACTTCCCTATGAGGTGGTAAATTTGAAGTCTTTGCTAGAAACACATCTTGAAACTATTGTAAATAAGGATACCTCTTCAAGACTTCATTAACCTCAACATCCTTCCCCTTGTCACTGGAATCATGCACTGCAAATAATAAATTCCCTTTTCTACAACTGTGCTTTTCTTGCATAGTTGTAACCATTTTCACTGGTGTAGGATTCTTCTTCCCCGGTAAGATTATCTCTTCTCCATCATCATCGAAAAACTCAATATCCTTCTCGTAATAGTCTAACTTAGTCCTCTGAAGGTACAACTAATCCATGCCCAAAAACATGTTGTATGAATCCAATAGAAGCACATTTAAATGTGTTGATGTAGGCATACCATTCAACTTAAATGCATAAGCTCTCACTCAATGATGAAATATTTTCTTGGTCCTTGTAGCCAACTGCACCAACCAAGACTCTGCATGCACTTATTTACTCAAGCTACACTTATCCACCAGGTCAGGATTAACATAACTATATATTTAAGATCAATTAAAATGGAAACAACTCGATCAAAGATCTTACCTTCCATCTCAATAATGGATGCTTGATGATCCACCTGCTTGTTATCAAATGTTGCATAAATATGAGGAATGCTCTGACCAACATCCCCAACTGTCTGCACCTCCTAAGCACTGTATATCTGAGGCCTGCACCCTGGTATAATGAACCATCCTTCTTACGATGATCCTTGCCACAAATCCAACACTGCAATGGTTCCCTGCCACTACCTTTATTCTGTTGTTCTCTAGGTTGAGGTCCATGTCCCTTCTCAACTACATTAAACTTCTTGTAAGGAACCACATTTTCTTTCTCACCTGCATCTTGAGTTCTTTCCTACTTCAGAGGACATTTTCCCTTGGTATTTTCATTACCTTTTCAATCACGCTAAGGCTCAGCCTTGCGCTTTGACTACTCATAACAATTCTTCAACTTCTCGATGACTTCCTCCAATGACTGAGGCTCATCATACTCAATATGATCCTTGAATGCTAATGACAGTCCAAGGCCTTTTATAATTTCCATATCCATTAATAAACCAAAAGTGATACCCATTATAGTGCTTTGCCCAACATTCAACTTGGAATATGTGTCCCATGACCTTGGTCTTATTTTGCCTTTATTATCCTTTATTACATGAAACTTTAACGTGGGGCTGTTAAAAAGAAAGTCGCAGGCTCAAGGAAGAAGTTGATCAAAACCAAGAGGAACTTGATGTTGCTATAGAAGAGATTAACATGCTTAAGCAACAAATGCAAGATGTTGATGAGAAGGATCATATCATTAATAAAAAGGAACAAGAAATTGCACAACTAACGAGTCATCTCAAAGAAAAGTCTAAGGTTGAAGAAGACCTTTGTAACTAGTTGAAATAAGAGAACACTTGTCTGAAGATGCAACTTGAAGAGGCAAGAGAATTGAAGAAGAACAATAATGTCAAATTCATAAGAAAGAAGAAGATTGTATGAAACGAGGAAATCGAATTGTATCCTTAAGAGTGGAAGTTGATAGGCTAAACAAAAGGATGAAAAGTGCACAAACGTTGGATGATATTCTTAGTTTCATGAGATATCCATGTATCAAAACAGGTATTGGTTATGCTGGAGAATCATCATCTAAAGGAGAGGCAAGCTCCAAGATCCCACAGAGAAAAGACAACAAGTTTTTTCAAAGGTAAAATCAAGGGTATAAGAAAGTTCTAAGTATCGTAGCTCCAGGTAGTAATCATCAAAGTGATATACCCGCTCCAAGAAGGAACATTCTTAGAAGACCTTCTAGACAAGCCATCTCATCCAAGAACCTAACATGTTTAATGGTTATTGATTTCCATGTTCTAACTTTGGGAATATGTCTAGGGATTGCAATATGTATAACGAGCAGGGTTATCAAGAACATTATCAGAACCCCAGAAGCAGGCTTGCAATATCAAAGGGTAAATTTGAGAACAATTTAGAATGTCTCAAGTGCCATCACTATGGAATATTTCTCATGATTGTAGACACAGGATGGAACCCTCTAAGAAAGAGAATTCAAAGATTAGGTACAAGAAAGTTTGGAGAAGAAAGCATCAACAAGCAAACCAGGAGAATAAATATTTCACACTAATTATGATCTCAAGATTTGTTAAGTGAGAGCGTTGTGATGATTCCACGACAGAAGATGTCAAGGTTCAAGATTATCCAACTACAAATATGGTTTCTACCTTGCTCTGAGTATTGCAGTTGAAGATTCCATGTCCATGAATGTTGAATAGAGGGAGTCTATGTAACAGTAATAACACCTTCAAAGATATATTATTTGACTGGTTGGCAGATAACAAATGATATATAGCACAGGTAGTCATAACAACTTTCAGCGTCATGGATAACTTCAATGAAGTAACAACTTCAATTGACAAAGTCATGGATAAGATTGCAGAAAAGGATGTGCAAAGTCATGAGGATCATAACATGGCAAGGGGAAAAAACAGTAAGAGAGAGTAATACGGTCTATTGTAGAAACCATCAAAGGAAGATAACTAGTTAGGGGGAGAAGAGCAGTTAAAGGAAGACAGGTCCATAGTGATCGTCATCTTCTTCAAGTTGACAAATAGGGAGAAAATCATATAATCAAAGGAAGTCATTTCATCAGGGGGAGTAACCCTTTGCCATTGATGTCAAAGGGGGAGAGGAATCAGAAAGGTCATAAGCATGTAGTCAAACAGAGAAATGATCATAGGGGGAGTATGTGTTGCCATCAACGACAAAGGGGGAGGTTGTTCAATGGTGTTGCCATTGATGCGAACATCAGTTCTTAAACGCTCTTAATATTTGTCTGGTTTGCATTAATTGAAGCTCCAATGGTTAAGAAGCCTTGGAAAGCCCTCGAAGCCTCAAACTCGTTGATGACTTTGAAGTTGAAGATTAGTGGGTTTGATTCTAAGATCACCATCATTGGATGCTCCTCATCATGCCAATTCTAACAATATATGGTACACCTCGTGGCTCCTCTCAATTTGCAAGATATGTATTTTGGAAGGTCAAAGCCCCCATTTGTTGGTCCAGGAACCCCAGAAGGCATTTCTCTCGTTGGTTCAATTTTGGCATTAAAAATTCATGTTGTTGGCAACAATATGGGCCATAAGTATTTTACCTAGTCATCCTTCAGAGGAGGATTTGCCTCTTTATGAAATCGGTTTGTCAAGATATATAAGGTCAACCCTAAGGGCACTTCTATGGACCTTGGCTCAATTATTAATGGCCGGGTCACATGGTTTCAACAAGCTCAATATATTTCATTAAATTTATGAACCAAAATCATATTAAAGATTGTGAATGGTCGTTGGGCCCTAAGGCACCGTCCCATGGATTCATGTATGAATTTTAAATATGGAAATGGTTGTTCTAATTTCCATACATATCGGGTCAGTTGTATTGAATAAATCAAAAATTAATAATAAAACTCTTTTAAAAGGCACGATCCATGTTGGTCATAATGGACAACACACCAGGATTACAGATATGAAGCATGGAACACTTGAATGATATAAGTATAGTAGCTTGTCTCCACTCAAGATACGAGTTTCTACGTACATATGAAGGATGCTTGAGGTAACAAAAGTTTTTTTTGCATATCAGTTTGTTATTGATGTTATTTGTGATGGTGTTTACTTTACTCGATGATATGGTTCAAGACTCTTTTTCTATTGCATTTGTATGTTGTGGAGCCAATTGCAAACATTGTGACCCAATGTACAAAATATGGTGTTTTTGTGATCAGTAGTTTTGCACTAGTAGAGTTTAGGCTTCTGATGTCTCATGTGATCTTCGCCGAAACACGTCGACAAATGATGTCTCATGTGATCTTCGCCAAAAAATCTTTTGTAAACTTGTATTTAATTTCTTTTCTACTTATTTTTTAACTATACAATTTTATTTATTTTTTAAAGTGTTAAATTTTTATATGTTATCCTTAAATTACGTTTTTTTTGTTTTTTTTTTCATTTTTTTTTAAATATTTTTATTTTTTTTGTTTTATTTTTGAGTTAATTTTTTTTTTAACAATTTTTGTGCTTGAATTTTTTTTTTTTTGTTTTTTATTTCAACCCTCAAAACTACGTTGTGATTCCTCTGAAATATGTTTTGTATATATGTTTTTATGTTTGAATTTTGTTTTGGTCATTTTTTATCTTTCTTTTTAATTTTTTTTTATGTTTTAATATATTTTTTTATGTTTTAATATATTTTTTATTTATTAGTTATTATTTTCCAAACTTTTTGTTTTTTTTTCCTTTTACTTTTAAGTTTTTTCAATATTTTAATTTTTGTTTTGTTTTGTAATTTTCATTTTTATTTATTTATCTATTTATTTATTTATTATTATTATTTTTTTTTTGCAGGGTCCGTGTCGATCCTTGATGAGCAACCTGACCACATTATGTTTCAATTTGATAGTTGATTTTAAAGTTTTCGTTAGAATGGATCAAGTCTGCTCCCACAATGTGTCAATTTCATGGTTGATTTTTAAGAGATCATTGCAAAAGGTCAAGTTCATGTACACTGTATTTCAATTTGATGGCTAGTTTTTAAATTTTCGTTGCAGTGTGTCAAACTGTCTAAGGCTAAGGTTTTAAAATAGCTATACTTTTAGCATTTAAAAAAAATTACTCTTAGGTATAAAGACTCATTCAAGTATTCATTTTAAAGTTTTTTTAGTCAAATAATTTTTCCATAAGGCCATGGTTGAAATATATTGAAAACTTAAGGTTTTTTGTAGTCATGATATTTGGTTTTAATTCCATAGTTGAAAAATGATCAAAATTTTAATGTTTTTCTAAGTCATGATATTTTATCTTTAATGCTATGATTGAAAATAGTTATAAATATTTTATCTTTAATATAATGGTTGGAAATTGTTAGAATTTCAAGGCATTTCAGAGACATGATATTTTATATTTAATGTCATACCTGAAAATTGTTGGAATTTTAAGGTTTTTCGAAGTCATGATATTTGATCTTTAAGGACATTTCTAAAAGATGTTGAAAATCTACCAAAAAAAAAGGTGCATTTTCACAGGGTTTTTTGTCCCAAAAAAAATGAATTTTACTGATTTTTACTGTCATTTTTTAAAAATGTTGAAAATTTACAACAACAAAAAAGTGGTGATGCAGCATCAACACTTTTCGTTTTCGAGTGGTGTTTTCATGTGTTTTGGGGGGGTTTTGTCCACTACCTTTCATTCAATGCATGCATCGATATAGCCTTATGACCTCGTATAATAGTTCCATATACATTATAACCTCTAATGATTTCATGTCATGCTTTGGCCACATTTCAAACCCTACCTATACCATTTAAGTTGCAAATAATACTTAAAAACTCTCAAATACCATGGCAAGATGCAAGTGTATGGAATTTTACCCATTATACCATATCATTAACCTTTATACCATATACTAACAAATAGAACTTTGCATCATAAACTATACTAATAAACCCATTTTCCATATGATAAACTATGTACACCAAACTTTAATGCATATGCATGCACACCAACTCTATGTCATATACAGTCCAATCACATGCCCATATATTTAACATAGCCAATAGGTTTAGAAATTTACTTTATATTTGAAACTCACATAGTGTAATAATACGTCAAAACAGATCTTCGTGACATGACATATCCTCTTTCTCTCCCTTCCCCCCTCAGTACCTCCCTATCTCATGTAGACTTCATCACTCTCTCCCTCGCCCCCATCTCTCTCTCTCTCTTCACCTCTCTCTCTACCCCCACACTCTTTTCCTCTCACTCTTTCTCCCTCTTAGCCTCCCTCTCTCACTCTCTCACCCCCTTGTCTCTCTCCCCACAGCCCTTACTCTCTCCCTCACCCCCCGCCTTTTATCTACATCTCTCTCTCTCTCTCTCATATTACTATCTCTCGCTCTTCTCCTCTCACTCTCCACCCATATCTTGATATATCTCCTTCCCTTCTCTCTCCCCCTTCATTATCTCTCTATCTCTCTCTTATCCCTCCTCTCTTTCCCCAACTCTCTAACTCTCTCATGCATTATCCCTCACTCTCCCCCACCTTTTGTCACTCCCCCCTCCTTCATGCACTCTTGCTCACTCCTTGCCCGTTTGTCTCTCTTTCTCTCTATCTTCCCCAATCTATACCTCTTCTCCACTCTCCCTCTCTCTCCATTTTGGAGTATCCCCCCTTTTCCACTTTACCTCTATCTTTACCCCTCCAACCTCTCCTCCTCTCACTCCCTCCCTCTCATTCTCACTTTCAATCTCTTCCTCTCCCCCTTCCTCTCTCACTCTCCTCCTCATCTACTCTTTCTTTCTCCTGTTACCCATCTATCCCTCTCTCCACCCCCCCGCACCCCCACCTCTCGACCTTTCTCATGATATCTCTCTATCCCTCTATGTCTCTATCTTCCCCCAACTCAATCCCCTTTTATCTCTTCTTCTTTCTCCCACTCTTATGAACTCTACCTTACTCTCTCCCCCTCTCTTTCTCCCCAAGTCTTTTTCTTTTCCCCGCTCTCCATCCATCCCCCTTCTTTAACAAAACCCCATTTTCCTCTTTACCTATCTACCTCTCACTCTCACACACACACCTTCCCTTTCTCATTATTTCATATCTCATTCTCTTTCTATCTCTCCCTTACCCTCCCTCCCTCCATCCCTCCCTCATTTTTTGTTTGTCTTTATCCTACCCTTCACCCTATCTCTCTCTATAAACCTCTCCTCTCCTCAATCCCCATCCCTCATCTTTTTCTCTCTTTTTCTACTCATATCTCTATCTATTCATCTTTCCCTCTATGTTTCACTCCTCTCTATCTTCCCCAAATCTCTCTCTCTCTCTAAACTCCTACTTTTATAATCTCTTCGCACCCCTACCTCACTCTCATATGTTTCTCCTCCTCTCCATTTGTATCTCTCTCTCCCCCTCCTTCTTTCCCATCCTCTCCTTACTCATCTCTCTCATTCTCTCTCTCTACACCTCTTTACCCCTCAATCCATATCCCTCATCTCTCTCTTTCTCTAACGCTCTCTTTATCCAAATTCCCCTCTATTCTTCACTCCTCCCTCTCTTCCCCACATATTTCTCTCTCTCTCTCTCTCTCTCACACACACACACACTCCATATCCCCCATCTCTCTCTTTCTCTAACCCTCTCTTTATCCATATTCCCCTCTCTCCTTCACTCCTCCCTCTCTTCCCCACATATTTCTCTCTCTCTCTCTCTCTCACACACACACACACACACACACGCACACACACACACACACATACACATTATTTGCCTCTCCCTCCCCACCTTCCTTTCTCACTCACCTCCATCCCCTACTCTCTCTTCCCCCCCCCCCCCCATTCACTGTCTCTCCCACATCCCCTATTTCTCCCTCTATTCATCTCTTACCATCCCTTATTCTATCCCTTCCCCCACATTCCTCTCCCACTCTTCCCCTCTCTCCCACCCCCATCTCTCTCTCTCTCTCTCTATGTGTTCATATTCCTCGCTCTATCCCTCTCTCCCACCACTCCCCCTTCCACTCATGCGTGCATTCTTACTAAATCTCTCTCCCACTATGCCCCTCTCCCCGATTCTCCATCTCTCCTAATTTACCAACTATCCCCCCTCTTTCCCTCTCTATTTCTCCTCCTCACTCTCCCACCTCTCTCTTTTCCCCTTTTCTTGTCTTCAAAATTTTTCATTCCCTCTCTCATACTCTCTTTCTCTCTCTCTCTCTCACCCTATCTCCCTCACTCTCCCCTCCTCCCCCTCTATCTATCTCCATATTATCTCCCTACTTCACTCCCTTTCTATCACTTCCCCACCCCCTCACTCTCTTTCTATTCCCATGTTCTATCTCTTACTCTTTCACTCCCTTCATCTCCCCACTCTCTCTCACCATCCCTCCTCTCCCTATCTCTATCTCATCCTCCATCCTTTTTCCCCTCTATCCTCAACCACTCCTCCCTCTCTTACATGCATGCATGGTCGCTCACTTTTCCCTTTATCTCCCTCTCCTTCTCTCTCTCTCTCTCACCTGATCTACCCCTTTCCCCTAATCTCCCTCTCTCTCTCATGTTGGGTTGTGTTATATTCTTTCCACGACTAGCCCACGTAGTTAACTGGGGGGTTAGAGGGGGGATGGATCCCCCCGTTCGATGCACCGATTGTGTAATGGGGGGGCCATAGGGGGGTTTAAGGGGTGCAGGTAACCCCTATCTACAGGGTTCGGGGCAGCGCCTATTGGGCAGCGGGTCCCCCGCATAAGGGTTTTGGGGCTTAAAGCCCACAATTTTGGGTATTGATATTGTAAAGGGTCCACGAAGAGCGCAAAGCATACAATGTAATGGGTCAAGTCTAAGGGTAGTCCACCCTAAAATAATGTAAGTTAATCTATAATGTGTCAGCCTGCTCATGGTCCGCGGACCATGGGAATGTATAAATAGAGTGAGGTTCTAAGGGTAGAAGGTAGCTTTTGGATTAAGATCTAAGTATTATGGGTTTATAAAAGTAAGATTGCTCTGAGTCTGTAAGTCCGAGTCATGGCTGGTATTAGTTAGAGTAGGCTCTGCAGTGGTGTGTGCAGAGGCCTGGTAGAGTCCGTAGCTATGTGCATAGACCCTTGCAGCTGAGTGCGTAGGGTGGAACTGATTGTACTGAATGGAAGATTAATAAAGATAAGTGTTTCTGAATTATTGGGCATCTGGTCGCAGATCTAAATCTTTATGCTTATGTTCTAAATTTGTGCATATCTGTAAGTTTTATGGTTGTGCGCGTTGGTTATAACTGTTGAATGCTTGATTAAAGACCTTAAGAATTAGACCTAATCTATAATAACCACAATAATAATAAGAATATAGGAATCGCCATGTTGCTGAGCTATGCGAAGGCTAGACAGCTGTGTAGAGTAGCGAGTGCGCAGATCAGTTCACAACCCTTCCAGTCCTCATCAAGACTTCCCTAGGGTGCAAAAGCCTGGTTCCAACACCCTCCCATACTACCTCGGGTGAGACTTCAGTCCGCGCTCTGCAGATTGTTGCCGAAAGGGCCGGTAGTGTGGGATTTTTTTGGATAAAACACTTCCAAACCTGGGTCAAGCCCCATCAAGCCAATAAATGCTTCCGTTGCTGGGACCGGGATCTGCCTAAGGAATGTCTGATGTCGGAACACTAGAACCCTACATAGAAAGAGACTGAAGATTGGTTGGATCATAAACTTCACAAGTTCATGGTTCAGGAAAATGAAACTCCACAGATATCTGAAGAAAGGTGGCTGGATCGGTACATATACACAGAAATCCATGAGAACTTCTTCACGTCCTTCTCATCAGAACTGTATGATTGGATCGTGAGGCTAGTCGACAGTCAGGCAACGTGTAAACTTGATCGACCAATAGTGTGGACTCCAGAATTGGTGTGCAGGCTAAGGCATTTGAAGATAAAATCACGCGAGCAGTAGATCATTGGCTGGAGGGTTCATCACTAAGTTCGCAATAGATACAATCGTGAGCTACAACGAAGTGGAAAGATGTTTTCTCAAGGGACCACAGGGTAAGTACATCAAATCTTTGAATACTTGGATTAAAATGCTGTTATGTGAAAAAAGGGTTATGTGAATCCATTGATGTCTGGGATAACGCGGAGCGAAAGAGGCTACCAAGGGATCGAAGGATTAGAGAATAGTCCCCTGATTTCACTTTCACGAGAAAGAAAGGAGGAGCTCACTAGGTTCTCTCCGAGAAGTGTGGTCCAGTTGATAAAGCAGTGCATTCCACAGTTACCACCTCCATCCACGCCATCACCCACTTCACCTACATCAACCCCATCTTCGTCCACCCCACCTCCACCACCTCCAAGGGTTAGAATGGTGAGTGCGATCAAGTTGCCCGTATTTAGATGCATAGGAAATGAGGAACCAGATCAGTTATGGTTCGTGGTAAAGGCAATGTGGGAAGCCCAAGGTGTTACGGGTGATAACATTAGAAAGGCTACTTTAGTGAGCGCGCTGCAGGATCACACGTTGACATGGTATATCAAGCACTCCAACAATCATCTAAATGCTAGAATAGCAAAGATCTAGGATGCATTGAACAAAGAGTTTAGTCGGCTGATATCAGAGACGCAATCGATCATCGAATTCAAGGAGATCATGATGCTTCCAGGAAAAACCCCCTGGGATTTGGATCAGATATTGAAGAGAACGATCCACGAAGCTAACATGACGCTGACGGATGCATAGCACCACGCGTAGTTTGTGGCATCTTTGACACCACATCTGAGGATGCCATTGTCATAGCAGAAGATCTTAACCCAGGCTGAAGCATTAGAGACAGCGATGAGGTTGCATGAAAATCCAATACAAGATCCTGGGTTGGGAGTGCAACAAATCCACGCGCAACTACAAAACCTATGCTTGGAGATGCAAAACATGAAGCAAGATAGGGCACCGCGACCGGAGGCACGTGAAGAAGTATGGTGTATAAAATGTAAGGGCTTTGGTCATGATAAGGATCATTTTCCCATATTCGCAAACTACTTGGCAGGGGGAGGACCGATGCCATTAAGGCTAGAGGTACAAGCAGGGCCAAGTGCGGCACCCGCACTCTGGTGTGCAATTTGTCAAGTAGGAGGAAAACATGCAACAAACAACCATCACCTGTTGCAGAAGTATACCCAGACTCCACAACAACTGTATTGTAACTTCTGTAGATCAATGGGTCATGACGAGCGAACGTGTCAAAGCTATGAGCTAATGATGGATAGGACCCTAGCCTATCGGATGTAGACTAAAAAGTGAGGTTTCGATCCAGCTACGGGGCACGCGGTGGATTCCAAGGACGCAGACGAGGGAGAGGAGGAGTGGGACCTGGACGAGGGCGCAGCTAGCTGATCTGTTATAATCGCGAAGGGTTGGTGCACTATGCTCGTGACTGTACCAACCCGACTAGAATATCTTGTCCGTACTGTGAGCAGTTTGATCATGAAATGGTAGATTGTTCGACGTTGATTGCCCAAATGCACAAAAAAGGGGTACTACAACCTACTCCAACTCAAAATATCCAAATGATGAGTTTCGAACCATGTGAAGAGGACCCCATCATAAACATGGTACTCATAAGCAGCGCAACTACAGGGGAATATAAGAGGAAATAGCTTAGAGAAGATTCAAAGGTTCGCGATGCTCCTAAAAAGGAACCCGAGTTTGAGATGGAACGCGTGAAGGAAACATTTAAGGAAGCTAAGAAGAGCTTCACGGAGGCCTCTACTTCAAGTATTAAGGATCAACTTGAGCCTAGAATGGATCCTTCTATGTTTACTACCTTTTTAGAGACATGTATGAAGCTGCTACGTGACAATAAGGCAGTTAAGGGACTACAAGAGCTGATCACTAAGTGCGCAGGGTCAGGAGAGCCACGCGTGGTTTGAAAACTTGGAAAGCATGCTTTACGCACCGGGCGGGAAATGTGATTGACGACACAAATTGGTGAGTATGAGATGGATTAGGTCATCCTGGATTTGGGGTCAAATGCAAATGTATTACCAAAACAGACGTGGGAACGCATGGGCAGGCTCGCGCTGCAGTGGTCTCCTATTCAATTTTGGATGGCCAACCAACAAAAGATCTTAGCAATGGTAAGGTTGCAAGGGATGGTAGTGGACATTGAAGGCGTAAGTACGCAGATGAACTTTGAGGTAATAGAAATTGTTGATGACAGTAATCTGTACCCCACGTTGCTAGGAATAGACTGGGCCATGGACATGAATGGGATCATCAACTTAAAAAGATGGAAGATGATATTCAAGAAAAAATCTCTCCGCGTAATAGTTCTGCTAGACTTAGTTGAAGGAGCACGCTACACTGAACTTGTGCGTAATGAGGACAGTGACGATGAACTAGACTACATCTACTAGATAACAGCGCAAGACCAGGATCAGGTGAATCCAACAGCGGACAAGAGAATCTCATGGGAGCGCGATAGTTCCTGCATGTTGGATTCAGATGAAGAGATAGAGAAATGGAAGAACCGATCACATGAGGTAAAAACACTAAATTGTAATATAATGATTAGATCATTGTGACACGTGGTAACTGAAGTAAGGAAATTACCAGCAGATGACAGCGCAACAAATGGGGAAGAATTTGTAGACCATTGTCGAACTACAATCATGGAGCAGAAGCGGCACGGTGTGCAAAAAGGGGCACTACATGTGACAACTACACAAGGGTGGCATACACCTTGGAAGATTAGGCGGAACGGGTGTGAATGTAGAAGGCGGCTACATGTACGGGTTGGAGGCCCTCTGCATCGAATGTGGTCTGGGTAGCTAGGATGAAGCAGTTTGGGCACCCGCCTACGACAAGGAACACAGCTGTATGCTATGCAACCACTGCCCCAACTAAATCTGTGCATACCAGGGGTTCAATGGGCCTATAAGACCATAAAAAAAAATGGGGTATGCAAGGACGACCCTATCCACGGTCAAACACGATGAAACCAGGAAGACGAAGAGAATTTCCATGACCACTGCCCCTGCAATTCGGACAAAACACAAGGACCTGGGCAACGAAATTCGGCGGTTGTAGGAAGACATTCGGCGCGGGAGCTTGAAACTTCGTGAACTCAATGAAGAATGGGCATGACTGAGGAGGAAGGGTGCGATGTTTGACGAAAAAATCAGCAAAATGAAAATTGGAGTCGCACAAGCGGGCCGTGCAAATCTGAGAATAAGGGGACCAAACCTCGCCGGCCCTACTATGGTACTAGAACGAGCTGCGACCCTGCTATCATGGCTGGGACTGCACCAACGGGGGAGTGTACCATATACAACAGAGCGCGATGGGCTATCGTATACTAAGGTACTCGAAAGGTGCCCACAGTCCAGGCTAGCTGGAAAATTGAAATCCCACACTAGGGGTGCGACCACCTGACTATCCGTCGAAGGCCCAGTCTCAGTGCTCCACGTAGTTGGAAGAGGGCATGAGACTATAAGGGAGTCTATAGGGGGGTTGCGCAGCTCAGGTGTGGCGAGTAGAATCAATATGAATCACAAAACACGTATGCATACAAGGGACTGTGCTTCCATGAGGGGAGGATGGAAGGTGACCGTTGCAGGTATTGTTCATGACAAGATGTCCCACTTAACACACCAAGGAGTAGACGGCGGGCAATTAAGACATAGGTTTGCACGGATCTACTGCCAAAATCGCATTAATGAGCCATGAAAGGGGGGAACAATTGAATTTGAATCCAAAGAGGCATATAAAGCATAAGGGGCCTGTCACCAAACAACCCTTGGCACTTTTCATATTAAGTCGTTCCGTTATCACGTAGACAAGAGCATGATGAATCAAGCATTTTCAAAGGATATGCAGGAGTCCCTAATTAGGATTATATCCATAACCAAGTATGTTACGCAGAACCCTACACCATAGGTAGGGGGTATAGTCGAGATCCCTAAATCACCCCAGATGCCACGGACCAAGAAGGACCCACAGGTAGCAGGACCGGTCTGGATGTCTCCGTGAAATCCACAATTCAACAAAATGTCGATGGAATAAAGGGAAAAAATGGTTACTATTGAGAGTGATGATGAGGAAGAGGATCCTTCAACTTTTGTCGAGGAGATGGAACCAGAGGAAGAGATGGAAGAAGATATCCAGCAAGTACGGGCTCCAGCAAAATGGCTTAAGTATGTCCCTCCATAGAAAGGGAGGGTCAAGGTACCTAAAGATTTGGATGTCATTAAAAGCACACTTATAACCCCATCCCTCCCTAAAGGGGTTCCGTTCGAAGGAACAACGATTGGCCGCATTCCCACTATGAAATTTGAAGACTAGGACCTTGCGGATAATGAGAAGTTTCCCCATTTGGAAAGTAGTGAATTGATGGAACAAAGCATGGAGGGGGCCATCACAACACTATAGTCACAGAAATGGTTGCGAGGGGTGGAGGAGGTTGGGCTACTCCACCTCCTGTCAATTCGACATTTTCATTAGGGCCCAATCATGATATCTTTCATTAAGCAAATGCTCTGCCTGGTTCATGATTGGTACTTATGGCTAGAAAAACCCATCCCCATCATGGTGGAGCTCATTCATAGGATCTCTTGGCTACCCTGTGAAGGAAGGGACCCCACAGAAATAGTTGGCACGAGTGGCGATGATCCAGGTGGAGATTGGTGGCCACCTGCCAAGTCCACCTGGACCCCCACCATTGTCTTTCTCAGCATTTTCAGTTTCCTTAATTATAGCACAACTTACTATTTTTAGCAGTTTTTCGGGTCCTGAACTTCCGGAGCCGTTTTGAGGCCCTAAAAGACGTTTTTTGGGATGTTGCCCATTCCAACAATGATAGTGCTCGGATAGATCTTTCTAATGAGCTATTGTACGCATCAAACGGAGATCATATGCCAAAGTTACGACCCTGGGAAGTTGATGTACCAATTTACCCCAAACAGGGCCCACAGTTTGGCGTTTCATCTCCTAGGGTTAGGTTTTGGAATGTTAAGGGTTTTTCCATTGTTTTAATAGGCCTTCGAGCCTCATTGTAAGACAGTTCAGAGGCATGTAGCCGTCACATCTCTTCTCAGAGATAAGCTACCATCGCCCTAGCTGGTTTATTTCCATTTCTGATTGTAAGCATATTTCAGTATTTTCCATTAATGAAATGAAGTATTATTTCCGCTGCATCTTTGTGTATATGATTATCTCTGTAATTTGTTGCGTTCCTGTTTAAATCCGGATCAGGCGACTTGACGATTGCGAAAGCCATGAAAAAGAAATATAAGTTGGAGAAAAAGCAGAGAGGGTATGTTATTACTAGTATTCAAGACAAAGGGGTTTGTATTGCTACCTAGTTGCTGGCAGGAAAGGTGATGAGAAAATGTTGAGGCAGTGAGGTACCAGCAACGGTCATCATGTTAGCTAAGCAATGTGCAGAAGGGGTACAATTTGATTGGGCGCAGTTCCTCCGCGACTAATTCCTAACAAACTGCAAGGAGGCCCAGGAGTAGGGTAAGACCTTCCGCTACACCTGGTTTCTCTTATCCATCCTATTGGTTACAGGAGAATTGCCCGAGGATAGTCAGTTTCCTCCCTTGGACTAGGATTGGCTAGAGGCAGCAAGATACACATCGCTATGGGTGACGAAGGACACCACACGAATCAGAGAATTCAAGATTTTATGGATACTAATAGACGCAAGCATATGACAGTGGATCAACCAACAACCCCGCCTATCTACCTAGGTATATGATAGTATGACGAATGTTGCCAACTTTAAGGTGGATATGCACCATGTGTATATCCAAGCGCGCAAGGATCCAGAGCAGACGTGGACCATGCTTCCTTTCACCATTGATGATGTTGTTCTTGCAGTGCTCGATACCTGGCCACTGGAGTGGTGCGGACCAGATGCGGTAGGGTGCGATGAGACTGCAATCCATAAACAGAAGGATGCTACCAAGTTCCTAGCACAATAGAAGCAAAATGAACAACTCACTGAGGAAGTACGGGCATCTTGGGAGATAGCGCAGGCTGCCACAGACAAGGTGACAGCAAGAGGGGTTGCCACAACAGAGGACGAAAGCGGTCTGAATGTGACCACGAGGCTAGAAGTGGATAATGTGATGGAAGATGCGGAGCCAACCAACACCTGTTCACCCTTAAAAAAACTGTGCACAACAGAACGGTCAAGGTCACGGGAGAAGACCAAGGCGTCCAAGTTGGATGGGGAGCCTCTCACATTGACTGAAGGCGACCTATGTGACATCAGTGATACAGTTCGCGAAGTCACCAGGGAGGCCCTCCAGGAGGCAATGACGGAGCAACAGACTATGTTGGGGGCACTCAGGACACAACTGTAGGAACTTCAGATATGACCCCCACAACAGGGAAGGGTAGTTACCTACGGGGCTATGGGTACGTCAGCAACTGAGAAGTTGCCATGCAAGCTAAAATGGATAATACGGTCACACTACCGGAAGGAGCACTAATAGTAGACAATGCAGAGGATAGAGTCACGGTAGGCCGAATTAGAGGATTGGGATTAAATTTGGTTGCCCTCTCGCGCGAAATTTTATACCAGCTACAAGATGGAGCAATGGCAGAGCTTTGCACTAGGGAAGGTCACGCAGTACAGATGCTCAGTGAACAACAAATCAACATCGAGCAGTTGAGCCTCCAACGGGATGAAGTAGTAGCACAGAATCGGCCGTTGGAGCAAATTGTTGAGGAAGCGTGTTGTCGTGCCCCTAAGCTCGAGATTGCGATAGATTTACCTGTAGGCATACAGATCCACAAGTTGGCCAGTGGCTTCCACGAAGCGAAGGAAGAAGCAGAAAAAACCCAGTTGCACCTCAGTTTGCAGATCGCAAAGCTAACACTCAAGGCACAACTCTCTACACCACCAGAGGTTAGAGAGCCGCAGCAACGCGCCATCCAATCAGAGTGGGAAGCAATAGCATGTGCCATATAGGAGTGCACTGGCTTGTTAGATTAGTCATTTATCATGGTCACTTCACTACATGAAGACCCAACATTAGAGTGGTTAGAGACCAAAGCACAGGATTTACAGTAGGCCTATGATAATGTCCGAGGGACCACGCAGATGGTTGCCCTTACTTAGCAATTGGCCAAGATGAGGGAGGCCTAGGCTCTCAAGGCACAAGCCGACACCGCTCACCAGAAAGAAGCAATCCTTAAAGAACGCATTCCAGCCTTGCCTTGATGAGGCATTCGCGGTCACCACCAACATTGAGGGAAAGCTAGCCCACATGTAGGGAGTATACGAACTCAGAGAAGCAAGTGAAGTCAATAATGACATATCGGAGGCTCGCGCACAACGAATACAACAGATGATGGAAAAATGTGTTGTGGAGGTAAGCGAAGTGCAGAAGCTGTTGAATAACCTCTGCGCAAAGATCACCGCACCGGCCGAGTGACTTGGGACGAGTCACGATGATTGTGTTGGGGGCCTATTGGGCAGCGGGTCCCTCACTTAAGGGTTTTGGGGCTTAAAGCCCACAATTTTGGGTATTCATATTGTAAAGGCTTTGTGAAGTGCGAAAAGCGTGAAATGTAATGGGTCAAGTCTAAGGGTAGTCCGCCCTAAAATAATGTAAGTTAATCTAGAATGTGTTGGCCTGCTCATGGTCTGCACACCATGGGAATGTATAAATAGAGCGAGGCTCTAAGGGTAGAAGGTAGCTTTTTGATTAAGATCTAAGTATTATGGGTTTATAAAAGCAAGATTTCTCTGAGTCTGTAAGTTCGAGTCGTGGTTGGTAGTAGTTAGAGTAGGCTCTGCAGCAGTGTGCACAGAGGCCTGGTAGAGTCCGCAGCTGTGTGCGCGGACCCCTGCAGCTGAGTGCGCAGGATGGAACTAATTGTACTGAATGAAAGATTAATAAAGATAAGTGTTTCTGAATTATTGGGCATCTGGTCGCAGATCTAAATGTTTATGATTATGTTCTGAATTTATGAATATCTGTAAGATTTATGGTTGCGCACACTGGTTATAACTGTTGAATGCTTGATTCAAGACCTTAAGAATTAGATTTGATCTATAATAACCACAATAATAATAATAATCTAGGAAGCACCCTGTTGCTGAGCTACACAAAGGCTAGACAGCTGTGCAGAGTAGCGAGTGCACAGATCAGTTTGCAACCCTTCCAGTCTTCATCAAGACATCCCTAGGGTGTGGAAACGTAGCTCCAGAACCCTCCCATACTACCTCGGGTGAGACTTCAGTCCGCACTCCACAGATTGTTGCCGAAAGGGCCGGTAGTGCGGGATTTGTTTAGCTAAAACATTTCCAAATCTAGGTCAAGCCCCATCAAGCTAACAACGCCCCGTAAAATTTTGTTTTTGGACCCTATATTAGGTTGGAGGGATCTACCTATGGTTTTGTGCATGATTTTCGCACATGGTTTTGGATGTGATGGTTTCGGTCCATGGTATTGGATGCTTTGACATGTGTAAATATGTAATGTAACATTGAAAGAAACACAATGAAAAATCAAGCTGGTAGTACCTATTGTGGGATCCAAGGGAAAATCTATGTGTATATGTGTTTTACGTGTTATGCTCTCGTATTATTTATTTTCTATGTTTTAGAATTCGTATGCAGGTAATTTCTGTACGGGTTAAAACCTACATTTGGTATCAAAGTTGTTTTTGGCTTCAAGGGGACGCCTTTGTTGCTGAGGGGTTTTTCTCGGGCTTGTGGTAGACCCTGTTTAGTGGGAGATCTATGAGATCGATTCTAGTGGTGAAAGAAGATGGCAAGCAGTGGAAAGATAGAGATCGAGAAATTTAATGGTCAGAGTTTTGAGTTATGGAAACTCAAGATGGAGGATTTGTTGGTGGATAAAGACCAGTGGATCACGGTAGATTCAGGTACTAAACTAACGAGAGTGTTCGATGAAGAATCGAAGACGTTGGATGGGAAGGCAAAGAGCACAATACGATTATGTGTCTCAGATTCAGTATTGTTGAATGTATCAGGGGAAGCTACGGCGAAAGCTTTGTGGAACAAGTTAGGGACTTTGTACCAATCTAAGTCTCTGGTGAATAAACTGTTCTTGCAGAAAAAGCTGTATAATCTGAGGACGAAAGATGGAGACTCAGTGGCAGAGCATCTGAATGCATTTAATACTGTGGTAAGTCAATTTTTATCTATTGATATTAAAATTTCAGATTAAGATAAGTGCATCATTTTGTTGTGTTCTCTACCAAATTCGTGGGATAGTCTGGTTATTACAATAGGTAGCAATACAACTGCCTTGCAGTTTGATGAAATAGTCTCATCCTTGCTGACATAGGAGATGAGACAGAAAGATATGGAGAGCCAGAATGGTGATGCCTTGTCTTTACGAGGAAGGTCCCAAAATAGAAACATAAACAAAAACAAGTCATCAAGTGGGAGATCTAAATCTAGAGGGAGATCTAAATCTCCAGGAAAACCTGTAAAGGTGGTGTGCTGGAAATGCGGAAAGGAAGGGAACTACGAAAGGGACTGTAAATATTAAGCTCCTGATAAAGGAAAGGGATCTGATGATGCTCCATATGTAGAGGCAAAAACCACCTCAGATGAAGGTGGGGATGTGTACTTTTCTTCTTCAAGTACACATGTAGATCATGAGGCATGGTTGATTGACTCAGGTGCATCCTTTCACTTCACTCCCCATAGAGAGTGGTTCTGCGAGTATGAGAAATACGATGGTGGCGATGTCTTCTTAGGGGATGATAGGAAGGCTATAATCATTGGTCGTGGAAAAGTAAAGTTGAAGTTGCAAGGTGGAAGGGTTAGAACACTTTTGGGTGTTCTGCATATTCCTGCATTGGCAAGAAATATGATTTCTGTAAGCAAGCTGGATGATGCAGGTGTAAATACAGTGTTCGAGAAGGATACCTGCAAGATGGTTCGAGGAGCACTGGTATTGATGCAGAGAGTTCAGATTGGAACTCTGTACAAACTGTAAGGTAGAACTGTCATTGATGGGTGCAACAACTCTGTGGTTCCTAAAAGTGGAGCAGAAAATCTAGTGGTCTTTGGAGAGAAGACCATGTTGTGGCATCAAAGGCTTGGAAATATTGGAGAGAAGGGCCTTCGAATACTTCATGGTAAAGGTATGGTAGAAGGTGTGAGTAATAGCTCTTTGGATTTTGATTTCTGTGAAAATTGTGTATATGGGAAGCAGAATCAGGTGAGTTTCCCCTCTGGTGGTAAGAGGGCGAAACAGATATTAGAACTTGAGCACAATGATGTGTTTGGACCTGTGAAGGTTCCATCACTGGGTAAGTCTGTGTAATATGTATTATTTATAGATGACCTCTCAAGGAATACATGGATATATTTCCTTAAGAATAAATCTGAAGTCTTTGTTTAAATAATTTAAGGCTTTGGTGGAAAACCAGACAGAGAAGAAGATAAAGGTGTTGAGGATAGATAATGGTGGAGATTTTTGCAGTAAGGAATTTGAATAATTCTATAAGAAGTGTGGTATAGCACGGTAGAATACTACTCCATATACACCTCAGCAAAATGGGGTTGTAGAAAGAATGAACAAGACGTTGATGGAAAGGGCAAGAAGCATGCTCAGTGGTGGTGGGTTAGGATAGGAATTCTGGGCAGAGGAGGTGGAGACAACATGTTACCTGGTCAATAGATCACCTTTATCACTGTTGGAGGTTAAGACTCCACAAGAGGTATGGACTGGTAAGAAACCCTCTCTTTCACATATGAGGGTATTTGTATGTGATGCATATGTACATGTTCCAATGGAGAAAAGAACCAAGCTGGATAGTAAATCTGAAAAATGCATCTTTATTGGGTATAAGGATGGTTTAAAGGGTTATAAGCTTTGGAACCCAACAACAAGGAAGGTTGCTTACAGCTAAGATGTGGTGTTCAGAGAGGTAAAATATGTTACTAAACATGAAGTCGAACCAAAGTGACCTGAGAATATAGAGTTTGAGCTTAAGGATGAAGAATAAGATTCTACAATAGAGGAGGAATCAGAAGATGAAGAGCCACAAACTTCGGGTATGAGAAGATTAGTCAAGAAAGAAGGCAGCCAGAAAGGTATAGTCCATATGCTTTCTGTTCAAATTTTTCTTTATCTATTACTGATGATGATCCTAGAACTGTGAAGGAAGAAGCAGATTCAGAGGATGGTAAACTATGGAAAGAGGCCATGGTTGATGAAATGACATCTTTGCACAAAAATGAGGCTTGGGATCTAGTGGAGTTGTCGGCTGGAAGGAAACCCATTGGCAGCAAATGGGTGTTCAAGAAGAAGACAAATGCAGAAGGAAAGGTGGAGAAATACAGAGCTCGGTTGGTAGCAAAAGGTTATTCCGAGGTGCTAAGAATTGATTTTGGTGATATTTTTTCTCCTGTTGCCAAGGTAACTTCTATTAGATTACTTTTATCTATTGTTGTTGCTTTTGATTTTGAGGTAGAACAGATGGATGTGAAGACAACATTTCTTCATGGGGATCTGGAAGAGGAAATCTACATGAAGCAACCTAAAGGCTTTGCAGTGAAGGGTAAGAAAGAACTATTATGCAAGTTAAAGAAGTCAGTGTATGGGTTAAAACAGTTACCAAGGATGTGGTATCAGAAATTTGATACATTTATACGGGGAATTGGCTTCACGAGAAGCAAAGCAGATCACTATGTGTATTTTAAATTAATTGGTGACCATGTTATTTATTTGGTCTTGTATGTGGATGATATGTTGCTGGTTGGAAATGACAAAGAAGTTTCCAGGATTTGAAGACCCAATTGTCCTCCAAATTCGACATGAAATATTTTGGTGCTGCAAACTATATTTTTGGCATGGAAATTAAAAGAGATCAGGCAAAGAGGAAGACCTGGTTAAAGTAGAGGAAGTATGTCGAGACAATACTGCAGAGGTTTAATATGCAGGATAGTAAACTGGTGAAGGTTCCTATTCCTGTAGGTGTCAAGTTATCTGTTGAACAGTTTCCCAAGACACAAGAAGAGGAAGAGGACATGTCTGGTGTTCCATATGCAAGTGAAATTAGTATCCTGATGTATGCAATGGTCTATACTAGACCAGACATTGTACATGTAGTGGGAGTATTGAGCAGGTTTATGTCAAAACCAGGGAAGGAGCATTGGACAGCAGTGAAGTCATTTTTCAGGTATTTGCGTGGCACTAGTGATTATGGTTTGTGCTACTGAGGAAGACCAGGATTGGAACAAGTGTTGGATATTCATGGCTTTGTTAATGCAGATTGGGCTGGAGATATGGATCAGACAATATCTACAAGTGGGTATGTGTTTAACCTATTTGGAGGTGCAGTCAGTTGGATGAGTAAGAAAAAATCTGTAGTGGCACTATCAACTATAGAGGCAGAATAAGTGGCAACCACTCATGCAAGAAAGGAAGTAGTTTGGTTGCAGAGATTGTGTTCAAGAATGGGGTTAGTATAGGGAGCTATAAGTACAAACTGTGACAGCCAAAGTGCAATTTTCTTAGCAAGGAACCCTGCATATCATTCAAAGACAAGGGACATTGATGTTCAGTATCACTTTGTGAGGGATATGATAGAAGACAAAAAGGTGTTGCTAGTAAAGGTGGACACTTTGAAGAATACTGCAGATGCATTGAAAAAATATGTGAGCTCTGAGAAGTTCTCTTGGTGTAGAGAAACAATGGGCGTTGCAGGGCTAGATAAATGACTAAGCTCTCTTGTGGCCCCCTGTGGAAAGAAAACAACAAGTGGGAGAATGTTGGGTTGTGTTATATTCTTTCCACAACTAGCCCAAGTAGTTAACTAGGGGGTTAGAGGGGGGATGCAGCCCCCCCTTCGTTGTGTCGATTTTGTAGCGGGGGGATCATAGGGGGTTTTAGGGGTGCAGGTAACCCCCCTTTATGGGATTTGGGGTAGTTCCCTGTAAAATTTTGTTTTTGGACCCTATATTAGGTTGGGCGGACCTACCTATCGTTTTTTGCATGATTTTCGCTTATGGTTTTTGACACGATGGTTTTCGGTCCATGGTATTGGATGCTTCGGCATGTATAAATATGTATTATAACATTCAAAGAAACATAATGAAAAATCAAGTAGGTAGTCCCATTTTTGGGATCTAGGGGAAAATCTTTGTGTCTATGTGTTTTATGTATTATGCTCTCGTATTATTTATTTTCTGTGTTTTAGAATTAGTATGTAGGTAATTTTTGTACGAGGTTAAAACCTACATCTTCATCCACCACTATTCCCCTCTCTTTCCCTCTGTACCTCACTCCCTCTCTCCCTTTCCCCTCCCTCTCTCTTTGTCCCTCTCTCCCATCCTCCCTCTCCCCTAATATTGCTCATCATATCTACATTTCTCCCTTCTTGTCTCCCACTACTTTCCCTCTCTTTCTACATCCTCTCTCTCTCTCTCTCTCACACACACACACACACACACACACCTTGCCTCCTCTCCCCCTCTTATTACTCATGTATGCTCATTTTCTCTTTGCCTATCTTCCCCCCAAATCTCCCTTGCCCACTATCTCCCCTCTTTCCCTCTTCATCTCTCTCTTTTCCTCCCTCTTTCTCTACCCACTCACTCTCTCTCACCGTCCCTCTCTCTTTTTCTCTCTCACCCTCTCTTCTTATGTATCCTGTCTCTCTCACCCACTACTCTATCATGTGTGTACCCACACTCACTCTCTCACTCCCCCCCTCTCTTTATCTTCCTCACCGTCCCACACTCTTTCCTACTCCTATTATCTACCTTTCCCACTATCCCCATTCCACACTGAAGAGGTAAAGAGGTAGAGGACAAAGAGGTGAAAAGTGTCTTCTCGAGAAGTTAGGTAGTGACTACATCATCCTGGGCCTTGAAAACCCTTCTTACATAATATTTCCCAAGTGAGAATGCGATTATGAGCAACAAGCCATGAGAAACATTTAAGTTTCAAGGGGAGATTCCATTTCCATGCCCAAACCATCCAAGAGTAAACCATAATATGTCTAGAGGGTAGAGTGATTAGATTATATGCTTCCTTTACAATGACTCTCCCTTGCAGTGATCCTCCAAACCATATAAATCTGTCATCTTTGGGAGAAAGGACTATCCCAGAAAGTTTGAGATTGGTGATATAAATATGCCATTCTAGAATTAGTGCCTCAAGAATCTCAAGTTGAATCTCATCTTTCCAGTGAGTGTGGAAAGTAGATGAAAGAGCAACATTTTCTAAATATTTTATCACAAATAAGCCCTTGTTATTTAAGAAGGTGATGAGATCAGGAGATAGTAGATGAGATCCATTCATACCTGAGAGTGAATCTAGGCTAATTTCTGGTGTAGAACAAAAACCATCCGCCCATCTAAGATTTCCAAAGAATAATTTATTTGTCAAAATAAGGATACTATAAGAATAGGATATATGGGGAGGATCTAAAGCGCCATCACACAATCAGTGAATGAACTCCAAATTCTGGAGGTATTTAGCACAAATTACTTGTTTCTAAAGGCCCTCATTGGTGACTTCTCTCCAAATATTTTTTAGTAAAAGAGCCATGTTGAAATAAGCGATATCTTTTGTCCCCCATCCACCCAGGGAAATGGGAAGATTAATCATATCCATACTAGCAAGGTGAATTTTCCGCTCTCTTTGTGTACCTGCCCACAAAAAACGTGATGTGATGGAATTTAATTTGTTGATCACACCCTTTGGGAGCTTGAAGATATGCATCCAATAGATGGGGATGCTATGGAGGATAGATTTAATCAGAACAAGTCGACCCCCAAGAGATATCCAGTTGTGTGCCTAGTGATTTAGCCACTTCTCGATTTTCTTTGTGAGCCAATCCTAGTCCCAATTTTTGTAACCATTCAGTTTCAAAATGAAGCCCAGGTATCAAAATTTGTCATCCATGTGTACAATTTTAACCCCAAAAGTGTTGGCAATCTATAGAGTCGATACATCATCTGGGTCATCTGATATCAGAGTGGACTTGGATTTATTCATATACAAGCCTGATGCATGACCAAAGTCTTGTAGGAGACCATAAAAGGAAAGCCATTCTTTGGGGTCTGGTTTTCCAATAGCCATCAAATCGTCCACAAAGATCAGGTGAGATAGGATGACTGAAGTCACTAATCTGCATCCATATATGATACCATGTGATCAAGCATCCTTAATTTTTTTGCTTAGTCCATCAATGATGATAAGGAATAAAAGTGGAGACATCACACAACCTTGTCTAAGTCCTCTACAAGCTAAAAAAATAGATGCAAAGGTCGTTGATCAAAACGGAAAAAGAGGAAAATTTTATACATGCTTTAATCCAGTTAATCATTGTTCTTCCCAGACCAATATTCTCCAGAATCATCCATATAAGTTCCCAATCAACATAGTCAAAGGATTTTTTTAAGTCTATCTTCATGAGACAAGCATCCATATGGTGTTTTTTTACTAAATGTATGGCTTCTTGGGCAATTGCAACCACATCGTGGATTTGCATGTGCTTAAGAAAACCAAATTTCTCCACAGAAATATGTTTGGACAAGAAAGGCTTGAGTCAATTTGCAATTGTTTTTATATCAATTTATAAATAGTATTACACAAAGAAATCAGGTGATAGTTAGAAAATGATAATAGTTTTGTGACCTTAGGAATGAGTCATGTGAAGGTAGCATTTATGGCGCTAGACACCCAACCAATTCCCTTGGATTCTTCAATCATCTTAGTCATCTCTTTGATCATTATATCCTGAAAATGTAAGAAAAGTTCCATGGTCCATCTGTCAGGGCCTAAACTTTTACCTCTGGCCAGATCTTTTAGTACTTGGAGAACTTCTTCCTGTGTTACAGGGCATTCCATTTGATTGTTTTCCTCCAAATTGGACCAAGAAGGGAACAACTCACACACCACTAGTTGTTTACAAAATGGAACTTGAGCCCTAGAGAAATATAAATTGTTAAAATAGTTTCTAGCCTCTTCTTCAATATCTGATTGATTGGTCAAGATTTCACCCGATTTTGATTTTATACTCCAAATTGAGTTTTTTTGGCGTCTGGAGGTAATCTGTTTATGAAAAAATTGGTTGTTCTTATCTCCTGCTTCAATCCACAAGATTATACTCTTTTGTTGTAATTCTTCAGCCTGACAGAGTAGAATTTTTGACCTTCGGATTTCCAACTAAAGGATCTCTTCTTTTTTTCAGGTCAGAGAAGTATGTAGGAGAGATGGGATCCTCTAAAAAATTTTTTTGTTAATAAATCAATATGAGTTCTTTGATGTTCTCCCACTTATTTTTCTTAACCTAGAGTCTGACCTTCGCCTTTAGCATTCACAACTTTTTGTTGATTTTGTCCATCTTCCAAGGAGCCAAGTCTTCACTAGGGCACTACCAAGATGATAGGACTAGTGCAATAAATTCTGGATCCTTTAGCAAAAAATTATTAAATTTGAATGGAGGGGATATGAATCCCAATCCAATTCAACAAGATAGGGAAGTGATAAAATATTTTGATTGGGAGGATGCAAGAGTGAAATTCCTTTAGATTGTTTGCTAAATTCTCTTGAACATAGAAATGATCAAGGCATTTGGCTAATCCATGCTCATTCCACCTTCCATTCCTCTAGGTGGGGCCCAATGGGTCTGGCATGATGTCTCGAAGGTACTTCTGCTTGAAAAGTTCTTTGAAATAGCCTCCCAAAGAGTCTGAACAACAGAGAGAACCCAAATCTCTATAGAGTCAATTGAAAATTTAAGGTCCCCTACCAGAATGAGAGAGTCAATATCCAATAGACCACTATTATCAGCACAATTCTATAAGTCCTTGCTATTTGTGTATGGGGCATAAACATTAATAATGTGAGTCAATTCTTTGTGCCTCTATGACCACTCGAGATAATTATTCCCAACGTAGTGTTGTATGTTTTGAAGTAATATAATTCAGGTTTCCACATGACAACCAATCCCCTAGAGAGGCCTTTGACGTTGATGGCACATACATACTGTTATCACTCAGGTTGTTCCCCAAAAGTTGTAGAAAAGGGAATACGACTGAGGTAACCACAGACCAATCTTTTAGACACAGATTCTAGCCAATCTGCATCCAGAGAGGGCTCTCTCTTTAAAATTTAGCTTTGTTTTTAAAGTATATTAGGCTAGTTATGAAGTACAAAGGTTTGTTTGATTTTTTGGATGGTGATATTCTGCAGAATAGGGGTGTAAAATCTGAGAAGTTCAGTCCATTGGGCCAATGGAGTATATGAGGATGAACTGCTGGATATGGTTTCTTTGATAGAAGGAGGTACTACAGAGCAAGGTGATCAATCAAGGAACAATTCATAAGCTGGAATCAGATGGGATGGAGTCTGTGGGTGAAGGGCAGTTAAGAATCCTTCATCATGCAGGCAGAGGGAAAGTGAATGATTATGACCAAGAAGCAATTAAGAATTTCTTAGTATTAAATCAACATGTAAGAACCAGGGGAAATAGGAGCAGTTAAGAATTCCTGTTTATGCTAATCCTGAAGAAAACATAAAAAATAGCAGAGATTGAACACAGAGTGCAGTTAAGCAAGTTCTGGGTTATTCTTTTTCCCTGTTACTTAGATTATGGAACATATATGATATATTAAAACACAAAAAACTGTAAAACATGAGTTAGAAGACTTATTGATCCATGAAATAATTCGAGAATTCTGTAACATAGTCCTCTGCCATCAATTCCACATCCAGAAAGTTCAGCAACAATGCATTCCAGCAACTTTTATTCAGAAGAGTTCTCAAGGTTACAACGCAGTCCAGAAAATGTATCACCAAACCCTAATACTTTGCTTGGGGAGGTATTTGTACAAAAATGTTTACAAAATATCTCAATGAGATAATATCTAGCAATAACTTCTTCCACCTACTCTACAGGAGAAGTAAATGATCTTGAAAACAGGGAGTAATAAATGCAGAAGTAAATGCTGCTGTGCTGGCCGCTCAGTTGGTGAGTTGCGTTGACTGTTTGCTCAGTGAGTTGGATGGTGGATGATTCTGCTGATATTCCGCGTTGCGGGCTCAGCTTTTTCGGGTGCTTTTAATTTCGCTTTAATCGATCGCTTCCCAGCATGATTCTTATCTGCCCCTTTTCTCCACTTCGTGATATATGTTATATCCTGGAAAAAACAAAAGTTGAGACATGCCTACAGGATTTCCAACATGCTCTGCCACCACTGTTCTTCTGGAAACTGATGTCTTTGCAGCTTTATCAAAGTCTCATCTGTGTCTGTGTACCTGTAGAAGCTAGGCTGGACCGTGAAAAGATGTTGTACTTCATGTTCTATATAAAATAGATTTTCCAAGTTGCTGTACAAAGATTGGCCAGATGGAAGGGTCTTCTCTGCTGGAGTACTTGATGATGATGCATTTTGTTGATCAACAGCATATTTATTCAATCTGATCTGGTACTCAGCTTGTCTCACCAGGCGTTCATTGTTTCCCACCAGACTGGGCAAGCCCTTTTCCTGCAAAACCGTAAATTTTTCTACAAAAGAATTTACCTCCACTTGCATATCTTGGCTCTTCCTCTCCAAATTCTGCATCAGGGTTCTCATGGTCAGAACTCTTTTGATTGTCAGGATGGTGCCTGTCCTATCTTTGATGTCCAATGCTGCTAGTTCTTCCTTGGTTTTATTGTTAAAAAATTGTATCAATCGATTGGCCTGTTCGGGCTTATGTCCCAATAAATTTTTGGCCCTTTGAATTTCCACTTGGGCTAGCGCTATCAAATCAATCTGTTCATATATAATCTAAATAGATCTCCATATATTATTGATTCATTCACTAATGTTAGCCCACAGAATGCCCCTGATTTCTCCCAGAGGTTTGTCTAAAGTGAGGTCCTTTTCTAATGCTTTCACTTTATTCTCCAATGCCTTCACCTCCCTTGTCTTTTCAGTCATAGTCATTTTAGATTTGTCATAACTTATTTCCAACTTGGCCAATTTCTATTTAGCCCCTTGTAATTCTGATACTTGGAGTCTTAAATCCTCCATAGCCTTTATCGATTCCTCAGTGGTCATGGTAGTGCTGCTGCCTGCTGCTGTTATTGCTGAAGTACTTGGTGCTTTTGATGTGGGGACAATGGGAGGGACTACTGTTGTAGCTGTGGTAGGAGCAGTTGTAACTGTTGGAGCTATTTGAGATGGCTGGGAGGTCGACACTCCCTGCTTTTCCTGCAATGCCTTCTCCAATTCTTGCTCTGTCTCTTTTAGTCTTTGATTCATTTTTATTAGCAAATCGATCATGTCTTCTTCTGCATTTTCTTGCACAACCTCTGTGGTTTGTGGATGCATAGTAATTGGCAGCTTCAATTGTTTCTTGAAGGCAGCTATGTCATCCTCATTTTCCTTCATCAATGCCTTTATTCCCTTGGCATCCTTGGGTTCATGTCCCAGCTCAATGATAATTTCTTCCAAGGAGTTTATCCTATTGTCCTTGGCCAAAGACGATGCCTTTTCCAAATCCAGTTGGGCAGATGTGTTGTTCAATGAATTCTGCAATTGTTGAGCTAGCATTGCTTTGTCTGCCAATGTGGAGTAGACCATCTCTCCTGTTTGCTTGTGCAACTCAATCTGGTCCAAAGGATGGATGTCTTTGGCAAGGGCCTCCAAATTTGTTCTAATATAATCTGCAACTGACTCTGGGTGTTGCACTTTAGGCTTAAAGTGGCTCAAGATCATCTTTCCTTCCTTAATGTCATATGCAGACATCAACCTTTGCTGTTTGGCAGGGGTCATCTTGAGAAATTGATCATAAAGTTGCAGTCTTATTGGCTCATTTTGTGCCTTTATGTCTGTGAGTGTTCTTTTAATATTAGAACCTTGCTTGCTTTGTGGCCTTGAGGAGGAAACCTCCACACTGTGTTGTTTCTCCAATTGCTGCCTATGAGAGCTGGTGGATGTTTCTACCACCGAGGATGTCTGTGGGCTAGTTGCCCTTTCACCTCTTGGGATTTCTGTGGTCTCCTCAATAATTTCCTCATCAGGTAGAGGATCTATTCTTTGCCTCTTTGCCTCTGGTTGCTCTGCTGGCCCACTTACAGGTGTGGTCTCTTCTCGGTCCCTTTTTCTGCCCTTTTCCTCATGTTGAGGAGTTTGTAGTGCAGGGATTTCTGGTGCCTTTGTCTGAGCTGGAGGAACCTGCCCTTGGCCTTGTTCCTTTGATGTAGCTAGCTGATCTGTCATTATGTGCTACTCTGAATCCAACACTTCTTTGCCCTTTGCTGTCCCTGCAGCTGGAGTAGTGCTTTCTTGGGCAGGTTGCTGTGAATTTGTAGTAGTTGATGTGCCCACTCTGGTTTGCTGAGGCAATTTGAAAGACACCTGTCCAAAAGAGTCCAGGTCAAGAGTCTTTTCAAGATTTTTCATTGCTTGTTCATTTTTATCTTCCTCAGTAAGCTCTTCTATCAATGTGCCCTCTACCCACTCATTTTGATTAGCAAACTGCTCTATTTTAGGGATCCTATAGTGAGTATAGGATGACATCCTGTTTTTTACTCTTCTTTCACAAATGAATCCATTTGGATCATAGGGTACCCACCAAAAGCTCCTTTTCAATTTGAGTTATTTACCCAATATCTTTTCAGCATCTTGCCATCCTTCTTTTTTGTTAATAATGAAGGGGCCTAATTGGTTTCTTAACTTCAACTGAGCTTTTTTCTTGGCACCATAAAAATGGGTCAAATCTGAGCTAATAAATTGCCTGAAATATTCTAGAGCAAAGAGTCTCATAGGCACATATTTTGGCAGTTTATAGGGGCACAACTCACAGCCATATATCCTGATCTCAGTGTGATTCTGGTAAAAGTACCAGTCACCTATTTTGTAGCTTTTGGAGAGCTGTAAAATTTTCTGCATGTCACCAGAGAGTCTGGGAGGAGGATTTCTCATCAGCAGAGAGGAGACTGGATGTATAAATAGATCAATGAATTCACAGTAAGTGTAAGGAGAGCTATGGACTTGATGGAAGACTGAGGTCCAAAATATCACAGACCTCCTTTCTCCTTTAGCATCCAATTTTCTGATAGGAAACTGAAAACTATCTGTTTGATAGTACAAGAAAAGGTGATATATATATGAGGTGTACTTGAAGACTCCTTCTCTGTCTAGACTCATGAATTTGTCATGGATTTTATTGGTAATGAAAGTAGCAAAGTCAAATTTGACAGCAGGAGGATGTCCTGGAATAAATATGGACATCAGAGCTAAAATGGTCTCATCAACATACTCACTTGTTTTAAATCCCAGGACATAGGATATCATATCAATAACAAATCTTCCGGCTTCATTGAACCAGACATGGTGAAAAGGAGGTGAATCTCTGGGCTAGCAATCTGGTTCCATAAATAACTTGGCAATCTAGCCTATTTCTACAGTGGACAGTTTAGAGCCTTGGTCCAACAAATATTTCATGGACAAAGGAGTTAGAGGCTGACTAGGTTTGAAATGCAACATCTCATTGATTGAGTCAGGAGTTATATGAAAAAGGATAGTTCTAGATGGAGTCATGACTACTCTTTGAGTAGGTTCATAATTGGCACAACACAAGCGGATTATATCTTGGAATACATTTACTGAGGGGAGATAGTATATGGGCAGATTGGATTCCCATATCCCATAGAGATCAGTTTTGTTTAGGTAACTGTTCCTAATTTCACAAAATGCTTGAAGGTGGTCTTTGTCACCAGTTAAATCTTGTATTTGAAAATCCCTGTCAGCTAAGGGCAACCATTCCAGCTCCTTGTGAGGTGCATTAAGGGGAGCAATATTCAGGGCCACTGGAGCTTCCATTGCTCAATTTCTTGTGATTTTTCAACTTGGAGCTTGGGTTTTTTGCAACAAAATAGGTAAAATGACAGTTTCTGGGGTTTTTCTCAGAGAATTGCAGGCCGAAACCAGCTTGAATTTAGCTTAGTGGGCAAAATTTGCAGAGGGAGACGGAGTTTGCGGGATTTCTTGGTAAAATGGGCAAAACAGTGGTTATGGTGCGCCTTTTCGCAGGTGATTTGATGAATTCAACTCAAATTTTGGCGTTTTTTGGAGAATTTGCAGAGGAAACTAAAACGAACAAGGTTTGGGAATGAAATGTAGGTAAATACCTGTTTTAACCAGTGGACTGTGCGATTTGCAGGTGGCGGACTGTGTTAGAAGGCCGAACTGTGGACTAAATTTAGCTGGGTGGCAGACTGTGTAGTCGAACAACTAATTTGGATGAAAATCACATGCACAGGTCATGCAGAGAAAACAAACAGGAATGAACGAAAACGATGTTTTCAGGTCTTTTTGACAAAAAATTTGATTTTGGCGGGTTTTGGCGCGTTTTGGTCGGGTGATGTCAGCATGACGCGGTCTTTTGTCGTGTATCGAGGTGACTTGGCATTGACATGGCTGTGACGTCAGATGATGATGCGAGGGTGATGTCAGCGGGGAGGGAGCATGGGCAGTAAGCGGTTTGGCCCCCGCACCGCCTTTGGGCAATGGTGGTATTGGAGGGGAGGCAGCGGGGGAAGCGGGAGGTTGCCACCCGTCCCAGGGTACAGCGACAAAACCACCATTCCCCAGGTGCTAATCATCGGACAGAGGAGGGCTTGCGATATTCATATGGGTCGTCCGATGGCGAGGGCCATATCCAACGGCTGGCGGCGAATGGGAAATGGCGGAGGCTACGGCGCGGGGACCCACCATAATATTCAACGAATTTATAATGTTTTGCAGGTATAACCTTTGGTTATTGGGGTTTGCGGGTCTGGTTATTCATTTAACCAAATGTTAAATGAATTCCAATGTTTTTATGCGCGGAGGGTTGTTAATGGCCCCGAATGGACCACTAACTCCCATAAACATTACCATATGGCTATAATAAGCCGGGGGTCGGGATATTTACACTTTTTGGGGTTTTTATGCATTTTGTATAATAGGGGCAGGAAAAATATTATGTAGGAGCTATATAATAAAGTTAGTATATTAATATGAAAGGTAGGTTTAATCAAAACACTAAGTTTGCAAAGTGAAACTTAGGCTTAGGGAAATGGACAAGGGATCCAAGTCATGAATTTTGGAAACTTAGCATAATGGAAGAAAAGCATTTTTACACAAGAAATGTGGCTTTATTGTCCTAAGTAAAAACAGAGTTTCACTTAGTCTTTTCCATGAAATGAAGTGTTTTAGGAACACTGAGCAGATCTCAATGTCCTTGTGGGGAGGTTAGTAAATGTTTCTTGGAGAAATGTGGGGGAAAATTAGACATGCTTCACCTGATTTGTAACCACATAGTTGCCATGATGCTTATGATATCAAACGAGATGAATCACCTTTAAAAGGCACAATTGCTCATAAACCTACTTCTGCAACCTCAAAACTGCCTACCCAGCCTATTGTATCTAACATTTTCTGTTCCTTTTTCCTTGGGTGCATTTAAACTAGAAAACCCTCACTCTCTTCTTTTCTTTTAGCTGCCATCCTATCTAAGTCTGCCCTTATTTCTTCCAGGGGCTCAGATTTAACTGTTGAGCACCCTTGCTTCTCTACCTAACTACTCATCTGCCAAGCTTGAACTGTTTGGACATATTTCATTCTCTACCTCTAAAACAAGAAATTTAAACATGGACTGGCCAAGATTAAGCTATTTGGCTATCCATCTACTGTGACAAAAGTCAACTAATTGCACACATTGGACTTCTTTGCAAAAATAGGACAGTAGTGGCATTTTGAATTAGCACACTTTCCTGGTCTTCTTCACTTGGGGTTCACTTCTTTTCTTTTTGACCAATTCATTCTTTTGCCCTTTGATTTTTCTTTCAGGGCATACCCTCCTTTCATTTTTTAATTTTTTGATTTTTTTTTTTTTTTTTTTTTTTTTTAATATGGAACCTTTGCAGCATGGAAAGGATGAACATATTTGGCATTTCATCAGTCAATCATGAAATATGACACCTATTGGTATAGGAGCATAACACATACCATTTTGGAAAGATCTAAAGCAAGTGTCCCCATGCCTTATGCCTCCTTTTTGTAGTTTCCTATAAAAGTACTATCCCAAAATTATAGATTTAAATTATGATTTTCAAGGATCATGTCTTGTGGGCTGATCCCAGACCTCATACATATAGTGATAGGATTGACATTAAGGAAGATCAAATTTGGGAGGCTCTGCTCCAAGGACCCAAGGGTGTGGGAAGTTTACATCAAGGTGACCCACCCTAAATTATACATGATATTATTGGGGAGTGTCTTTGGAAGCATGGAAATGTTTCATCAGGTTTGATGAGAGCAGGGTATAATTCAAGATCTTTTTATATTTTTTCCATTTCTTTCTTCTGGTGGTAACATTCTTGCGGGAGGCTAGGGGAGATAAATTTTCATGGTCGTCAAAGAAATATTTTTTGATAGTCAGGGGTTCCATGGTATTTTGTGATTCTCTAGCCAGGGTCTCAAGCTCCAAATCTTCTAAGAAGAGAGAGAAGGTTCTATTAAATGGGGCCCCAAATTTTATAGGGGAAGAAAAGTGTGGATCATAAGTTGATGGCTTATCAATGGGATTTAATGTTGACTAAGGAGCACGAGGCATCATCAAATGATTTAAAAGTGTTGACAAGGGATTTTTTATTGCAAGGGTTGAAGATTTGATGACAAAATTGTAGTGAGTAATGTTATGAGAATGATGAGTCACAACAGGGGGTGGACAACTTGGTGAAGAGAGATTGGATAGATGTGGGTCATTTGAAATTTTTGATGGATGATAGAGAGAAGGATTACCTATCTTGGCATGCATTTTGGTAGAGTGTTTATGAGGAAATGCTCATCTCCCTTCATCACCTAAGGAGCTTGAATTTTGAGAGAACTAATTAGTGTTTCTGGAAATTCATACATAATATGTCCCATTCCATGGAAAAAAATACATCGAAATGGAGTTGTCAATTAATCAACAATTTGTTTGCATGACATGGACCCCAATATAAGTAAATTTATGTAGGAAGGCCCCCTATCATCAACCTTTCAACCAAGACCCATGCAATATGTTTTTCCAGTCCACCCAAGATGCCCTCATCTAAGAAATTTAATTTTCCAATTGCAATGCCAATATCTATAATAACCTTTTTGGTCCATAGTTCAAGTAGGAGTCCTAGAAGTTTTTCCCAAGATGTTCCGCCTTGGCAAGTTGACTACAAGATCAAAGACAAAGGACCATCATTGTAGTGATAAATAGAGAAGGCCCTATACCTAGGGTCGAGCAACAATCAAATCCGCATCCATTGGAGTATAAAAATGAAACACATCCCATCCATTTTGAAAGGAACTAACACACAGAAAATACTTAAGGAGAGGGAACCACTATGTTTCAATTCAATTTTTCATCTGTACTCCATTATATTGACTAAAGATCCATTGTCCCACCAGTTTTTGGGATTCTAATTTAATGGATTTGTCCCAGTATCCATCGAGGTCCATAAATAAACAATGAGACAATTTCATAGCTTTGATGGCCTTTTATTTACGGTGGAAAGAGCCAAGCCTCACACCACATCCTATGTCTTGCTTGGACGTCTTTTCACAACCCATAGCTTGATAGAGAGAGAGAGAGAGATCAAATGTATTGTTCCCCCACCTGTACTATAACATCTATTATTTTTGCAATATCAGGAGAGGACTGTGAGATCATAATGTCATCCTTTCGAACCAACCAATCAATAAAGAGTCAAGGGAGAAAAGCCCTGCAAAATTTGTCAAAGTCCTATGAGACCAATCAAGGTCGGCCAAAAGCATAGGTAGATAAGTCACCCATTTGAGTTGGCCATGTTGATTCAAAGTGGGGACTTGCCCAAAGACACCACTTCATCTTTAGTGTAGTTTTGAGTTGGGGACCCTCCTAATGACAACTCAACATCTTGTCATGATCTAATGACCTATCAAGATTTCATTCGTTTGAATAATTTTCCTATGGGAAAGGACTTTATGGATGTCCAATCACATTCAAGAAATTACATCAAAGGAGTAACTCTGCATGTAATTGATTGGTCCAACATATTTCAAATTTAGTACCCTTCCATATGATTAATTGGATCAAAATCCTTCGCCTAAAATCCCCCCAGTATAAAGGCTGAAATGTGTTTAGGAATAGTTGGCCTACATAAATCCCAACATGATTCAAATTTAGAAGCCTCCCAAATATTGAATTAGATCTCTGGCCACCACCCAAAAACCCCCAATGAAAGATGGTAGGAAATAGTAGGCCTAAATGGATGAATCAATCCCAATAAGAGAACTTTCATAGACAAATGTGGAAAATGTACAACATTCCATGTTTTCAGAAGTGTAGTCCCCTATACCTTCTACACCAAGGCAAGGTAACTGCATAAGGGGATAAATATAAACAAATGTAAGATTTCCACTCCAAAAAGGTTTCTCACATCCCATATTAGGCAATTGGATTGGCTTCTTAATTGTTACACTCCCCCATAACTGCATTGGCCAATGAGGACACATAACACTTTCTAACCAATTAATGCAATCTTGTTTCTCATTTAAGCTTGAAGGAAAAACCCAGGACATTGTGAAACAACATCAGTCCTGGGTTCGATTCTTTAGGATGTAAAAAGAGCCTTTGTAATATTCTGTGTTTTAATACTTAATATCCTTCCATGGGATTTTCCACGCATGAAAAGCATAAATGACACCAATTGAGATTAATCCATAGCCAGCAAAAATGTCAGTTCTAACCAATGAATTCTTTTGATATTTCTTCCTGATTGTTTGGCAACTCTGTCCCCCAAGTGAAATTTTTTTTATCTCAATTGTCACCATTTATGTGTTGTAGAGCTCATGTGGATTTCCTACATACTTGCATCTTATAAGATTTGTATGATTCTACAATTGTCATTGTTAGAATTAAGATTGATACAATAATATTTCTAATAGTGGATAAATAGTCTATGATATGGAGGTAATCAATCTCCATGGGCATTCCTTAAACTTACATACACCCTTGGTTTAGTCCCCTTTATCCCTCTTATCCCAAGGATGTGGTGGGAAGGAAAAGAAAGAAATTTATGAAGAGGGAATTTACCAATCAAGCACCAGTGCCATTATCTGATAATGGAACTATCAAAGTTATTTAACACTTTCTACTAACAAAAATTCGCTTGAGTTAAAAAATTCATCTGACTTTCTCAGGAGGAAAGGACCCCACGATTTCCATAACCACAAAACAAGCCTTAGGACATGAAGACATCATTACAGGTTTATCCCAGCATCGACAACATTAATGCAACAAGAGTGAAATACATGGTTGTTGGACTTCCTCCTACATCATTCAGCTCAAGGATGCTTAACCATCCAATATACCAACAACTTTCTTGATATTTGATGGTTTCTCTTAGCATTTCGACTATGTTGTTAGTACCAGCTCCCATCTTCTATTGTGCAGCAAGGACGACTCAAAATTTTAAATCGAACAATTCACTGACCCTATTGCATTCGCACTTTCATAACTTACACTCTAGTCAATGCTCTTGCACAGGATGAGCATTAACTACAACATCCTTGCTAAGAATTTTCACTTTATAATCATCACCTAGGAGGAAGCCATCTCCAAAACTATCGAAAACCCTTATAGCTCTAACTTAACAAGTAATAATTCATTTCAACTGAGAAAAAGCCATTTCTTTCTGTGACAATGTGCACGTTTTAAGTCATGGCCACATCATCCCTCCTATTCCTCAACAATTGTGAAGTTGTTTTCATTGGTTCTGTAAGAGGAGGAATTTTCGAGTCCAGATTTTGCAGTTATTCTTCCCATAGCACCTTTAGAGGAAGCAACCTTGGTTTTATGGAAATAATATGTTTGTCAAGGATCTTTGCATCCAAATTAAGTTAAATATGTTTTACTATTATTTTTCAATATTGATGAGGATATTTCAAATATTCATGAGAGTTAAATTACGTCCATGTGATGTCAATTGGTAAGTACGAGGGAAAAATAATTTAGCCATGTAGATTTTTATGGTAGAATCTTTAATAAGAAAAGTTGATTTTATGCTAGGGGTTGTCTACTTTTTGAGTCTTATTACAATGAGCCAAACATGTCCCTTGGAATTGAACTCAAGTGGATGGGAGAGAAACCATCCTCCCGACCACTCGAGCTACTAACACAGAAAACGTGAGGTCCTAACCCTTACGATATGTTATAAGGAAAGGGAAGGGTTGAGCATTCAACTCTACTTAGCTACTAGTTTATAAAATGAGAGACACACCTTTGTACAATGTACTTGTAGGATGATGCATGTTATAATTACACTGAACATGGTACTAGAATAAAATCTAACCTTTAAAAAGGTGAAAAAAAAGTTTACGTTCAACTTTCAAGAGTGGTGGGTGAGCTAGAGACTAATGCCATTAAATGTGCTGCCAACTCTCATTAAATGCATGACTCGAAATAGCCTTGTAACCTCATACAGTGATGTCTATACATTATAACCTCTAATGTTTCTATTTCATGCTTTGGGCATGTTTTAAGCATGACCTATACCATATAACTTACACACAATACAAACCAATTTTCAAATGTGGTGGCGAGGTTCAAGTGAATGGTGTTTATATCCATTATGCCACATAAAATAATCTTTATCCACAGATTAACACATATCACCTTTCCTCATAAATTATAATAATATACCATTTTTCCATATGATCAAACAAACCTTATGTCTTTTACCACATATATAACTTGGATTATGAACCTTTTCAAAACCTTTCATTTATAACAAAATTTGATACTTATGCATACCAGCTTTATATCATATGTCCAAACATATGCCTAGCTATTTGACATAGGTCATAGGTTTAGAACTTTAATTCATATTTAAAACTCACATACTGTAAGAATAATCCTAAATTGATCTTCATGTCATGATAATAAAACTTCAGGTATGTATACTTGTAACACAATTTTTGTGTCATGTACTTATATAAGCCATAAAAATCATGTCATTCACTCATAACACTTAAATAATGGGACCCCGCCTACATCAGTGATGAGTGCCAGTACTGCAGCAAGGATGTTGCAACTCCTAGGCTACCAACTTTACTTATCAACCCGAGGTTCGTACAAACTTGGAGGTGACAGTGTTGTATGCACAAGTAAAGGTGATGGTTCTGCATGTTGTCACAGTTCAACTAGTGAGAGACCACTGGGGTTCCAAGCTAGACTTATATAGAGTCAGAAGAAGCTTGATTCTTTGATGGAAGAATGGAAAATCTACTCTAAGAGAGTTACTTTACTGCAGTAATGGAAAAAACCCAACATGTAATGCTAAACCACACAAAACCTTAATTAACCATTTAAGAAGCTATGCTAAGCAAAATTTCTAAATAAACACTAAACAAATGCTATTATCTAAGTTGCAGAATTAAAAAGCATCAAACAATACTAATATGCAATCAAAAAAACTAAACTAAATATGTTTTCACTTTTTTGGTTTTTTAAGGCAAAATCAAGTATGCAAACTAATTGTTCTTGTGGATGTGACAGGTGGATGGAAGGTGTTTTAGGATGGCTAGAAGGTTTATGAAGTGGTTGGATGGTGTGCAGGGGTCCTAGAAGGTCTTTTGTGACTTCCTAGAGGTTTTCCATCAATTCGGCCTCCAAACAATCCTTTTAAGGAAAATCTATAGGATGTATTAGAGACCTACAGGATGATCCTGTAGGAATTACAAGAAACCTACAGGATACAACCAAGAGCTAATTGTGAGGTGTTGGAGGTGTTGGGAAGCTTGGGAAAGATGTGTGATGGGTGGAATGGAGTGTTAGAAGGTCTAGGAGCACTCAGGAGTACATATCCCAGATAAGAGATGGCTAGATTCACTCAATGTATCTAGGGGAATTTCAATGAAAAATGATGAAAAACTAGTGAGGGTGATGGTGAAACAAGGGATGGCTAAGGTGGATAAAGTGGGAGGTGGCTGCTGGTGATGAAGTCTTGGTCTCCTCCTGAAGTACCTGCTATGCTTAAAACATGCGTGTCTTCCAAGAAATATGCAACAAGATACATTTTCATAAACTAGAAAAGCATGAATTAATTGCCTATATTATGCATGAAGAAAGTTGCTAAAGGGAATGAAAGCATGAGTGATATCTTATTGCAGAAATGGAGATGGAAAAAGATGACAATGAAATCTTCCTTGCAACATGAACCAAATATTGAATCAAAGACAACAAACTCCAAAGCTCATACAAGAACTAGAAATCTGTGTTTTTGGGGCTGCTGAAGGGTCCCTTCCTCAAGTCATGGTCCCAGAGGGAGGATGTGAGGCCGAGACACCTATTGACAACCTTGTGGTGATACTTTTTCTCCTTGCTAACTTTTTACTTGACAAAAGGCACAAATGGAAGCAAGCTATCACACAACCAATCTAATCTACACTGCTGTAATGGAAATGCATCTACTAAGCAAATGAACAATTAAGCTATGAATCTACACTAGCATACATGTACAATAAACAAGATCCTTGGTTGCTAGGGTTGGGCCCTAACCCAAGAGCTTCAGCCTTCTGAGTTAACTTAGTGCTGGCTCAAAACAAAACTCATTCTTATTACCAAAATAATAGATTACATCAAAAACTGTCACAAGTCTTGTAGCTCAAAAATAGAGTAGAGTTTTATAATAAAAATCTGAATCCTACTGAGGTCCTAGGCCTCTCTACTTATACATCTGAAGTCTCCAACGACTTCCTTAAAATTAGGGAGGCTCGGCTCCCAAACTCGAGATAAACTGGTGTTTTTTCTTTAACTTGCTCGGCTGCCTTCTAGTCCTCATGATTTGGTTGTTTGCACTTTGAGCTGATGGAGGAATATTCGAATGGAGGGGTAGTAAATGAGGAGGATTTACCTCCTATAATCCCTCTCCCTTGTCCCATTCAAGTTTTTACCTTGGTCTTTGCCAAAATTCCTTGCTTTTATCCTTTAATCCTGCATTAAATGCACATTAGACCACAAAGCAAAATATCCAACTCTAACTCATCTCATAAACAAAATATAATCAAAAGTATGCAATAAGTTATGAGAATAGTTGGTTTGACTAGGGTAGGAGGTGAATTAAGGCCCATATAATTACCCAATGATGAGGCTCATCATCACCCCCTACTGAAAGTGTTGCTCATCCTCTGAGAAACTTAGTCAATATCCATATCCTTCATGGATCTGGTAGCCTCTCTGACATCCCATGCCTTTGTTGTGGTCTCCTCTTCTTGTTCATAGAAGCCTGCTTTCTTTTCTACCTCTTCCCACTGCCTCTTTTCTTCTTCTTCTTTTCTCCCTTCTAGCATCCCCAAGAGTAGTGGTGGGCTGAGTTTTAGGCCTATCCAATTGACCTTCAACCTTTGCATAGATTGCTTATACATAGGTGTCATGTTGAGTGCCTCTCTCAACCTTTGAGGGGAGTGATATTCTCTTATCTTTAAGCTATATGGAAATGTGTTCCATCTCCTTAGGCAAGCATGTATACTATCATCTCCTAGCAGCCTAAACATGTCCTTAAAATGTGAAATTGCTTGCTCTTGGGTAGCAAGATATCTAGGTTCCAACTAAGGATCATTTGCAATCAAATTATGGGTACTGATGAGGGCCATGGGATTTGATTGTTCAACTCTGATCAAAAGAGGTTCAGTTTGCTCTCTTGCCAATATCCTTTTCATCTCTGTAGTTCTTGACTCCTCATGGTTCATCCATGATGCAAAAGCCATGAATTGTAGATCTCCTAGCTTGGCATTGGGGTCCCAAACGTTCATGTCTGTGAGGGCCATTTTGTGCAAATAAAATTCATCCATTTTGGCCCTATCCTTTAGTGTACTTTGATCACAAAGATCAATAAACTGCCTATAGTCCTGAAATGGCATGGTTCCCCTCTGTGCTAGTGTCTTAATCTAAAACTACAACCATTATTATTTGAGGTAGATAGCATAGGATTTGGCTGGAATCCTACACTAGATTGCCTCCAAGGAGAGGATTGGTTCTCTCTTTCCTGCAGCTGTCCCCCCAGCCATGCATTTTCTATCTCTAGTTGATTTCTCATTATAGCTTCTTTATCCCTTAAGCCACTTAGCTCTTTGCCCATTTCTTTGAGTTTTTCCTCCATGTGTCCAATGTCTTCCACCCCCTTTTATTTGGCGATCTACATCCATCGGTGAGTTCTGGCCCTCTCCTTCTTGAGCTCGAAGAACAATGGGATGACAAATTTTGAGGTATGACCCTGCCTCCTTCAATAAACAGGTAATAGGAGTCCAGTTTAGGTTGGGAATTGGGTTCCTTTGTCTCTGGGTCTTCCTCTTTAGCTTCTTGTTTCTCCCCTACCTTTCTTTCCAATTTTTGTGCCTCCTATAGATTCAACAAAGTATCTTGTAGGATCGTTTTTCCTCCGATAGATTTTGTTGTGGATCCTATAGGATTGCCTTACCCTTTGAGGAAGTTGATCTAGTAGTAGGCCTCCTTACATAGGTGATATGGGACTTAGGGGAAGGCATTTTGTATTTTTTGTGTAGGGAAATCTTCAATCTCAATAAGAATTTTGGTTTATGTTTGTGGCTTCCCCTATCTTATTCTTGTGCTCTTTCTTATCCTAAAATATAGTGGGGTTTTCCTCTGCCTTTTTCCCTTTTTCTTGATTGGGGTGCTGAGAGAAGTGAGGGCAGCTACTGCCTCTCTCTCAGTGGCCTCTGGAGACACCCTAGGTGATTTCTCCTTGTGTTCTTTCCCCTCTGTTCTATTGCCTTCTTCCTCTCTGTCTTTCCTGTCTTCTTCTTCTTGTAGATCTTCATCATCTCTATCATTTTCCTCCTTAATTTCCCCCTTTGTTTCTTCATCATCCACATTCTCTTCTCCCTCTTCTTCTTCATCTTCATCATATTCCTTTGTGTTAGCTCCTTCTTCATCCATCTCATCCTTATCTTGCTTTGTATCTTCCTATTCCTGTTTTACTTCCTCTTCACTGACAGTAGGACTAACATCATTAGTGAGAGCTTTGATGTTATCCTCTGCTGGCATGTCTCTGAAAATTGACCATGTTATAGGGGTTCTGAGGTTTTGGAGGACATATTCAATAAGGATCCTAATCAACCCATGGTGTGCTAATTGGTTGGAATTCCCCTCCTTCACTTTGATGCTTGAGTCTATGAGTGATTGAAGTAAGAAATACGGTATGTTGAGCCTCTGGTGAGGGGGGTGTTTCTACTCCAAATATTAATTCTTCAAGGATCCTAAAATGATAGCCATAGACAACACTATATCTACCGTCACATGATATGTATTTTATTAGTTGGTAGCCTACCTCACTCCATGGGCATGGTAGACTTTCCCTGCTTACTCCATTTTTGTTCTCAGTGGGTTCTTTACCTTGTAAAAAGAATTTTCTTTTTGCCACCTAGCTATCTCCTTTGTCTTCTTTTCTCCATGGGATTCCTAGGGGAATTGTGGTGACCCTACTAATGAGCTCTAAGGTGAGATCTATAGTGAGGCACCTTATTACACCAGTGGCATGGATTATGTTGTGTGGAGTGAGGGAGAGCGCAAATTCTTGAGCCACCTCATCATCATACCCTCTGAATTTTTCGAAAAACCACATCCAATTATGTGTTGTGAAGATTTCAAGCACTTTGGGGTGTTGTTGGATCCTAACAGTGTTTGTGGGCTCTCTCCTATTAGACCCTCCTGTCATCTTGCTGGCGAGGCTTGAGGAAAAAATTAGAAGGTTGAAACAATTTTTCAAATGTAGGAGCAAACAGAGTTGACTGTGTATTTAATTCCCTTCACACGGTTGCTAAATTCACTCATAATTAGAGTATCCCTAGTTCATTTATTTGCAAAGGGGAATGTAATTTTAGAGCCTACCTCTTTAGACTGGTTGCAATTGCCAATTCCCATGATATCCCTTCTGAACTCTTCTCTGCCAATCTTGTAGACAGTCTCTATGTATCTTGTAGACCATAGCCTGTAGAAATTCTTGTGTAGTGAATGATGTATCTTTGCTTCCGGTGGGTGGCCAGGGTTATGAGAGTGACTTGAGTGAGGGATTTTTGAGGAGGTGAAATGCATGAATGCATGGGAACGATGTTTTATTTCCTCTTATGGTGATTTGGGGTGAGGTGGTGTGCTAGCAGCAAGGGTACGTCGCCATTTTTGGACCCTTGGTCCCCACTACCACCTCATCATTTCCCACTCCTCGTAATCAGATTCCACCTCGTAGATTCATAGTTTAACCGCTTCTTGTCCTACTCATTATTTGTCTTTGAGTTTACTACAGCCACGTGTGAGAGGACACCTGGTTGTGCATGTGCTGAATAAACAAAGGTGGCAAAGCTAAGTAGACACCTTTTCACTTATAAACCAACTATCTCGTAACCCTTACATTTTTTTACTACATAATACATATGAGAGAGCGAGCAAGATACTTACCTATGGTTTCAATGTTATGTTGCAGTTGTCGAAGACCAGAGGTGCTTCTGTGTATTTTTGTTGCATGTCATCCTTCTTCCTCCTCTTGTTGTCTACTAATGGTTTATCTATTCTTGCAGGTATCTGTGGTTGAAGATCCGATGCTGCTTCTTTGGAGCTCCTGGATGATCCTGCTGAAGACTTGTTGCTGGTGTGATTGGCATTCTGTGGGATAAGCTACTACAGGATTTCCTATAGGATGTCCTGTAGTTACTTCTCCCTTAGAATTCTTTAATCATTTTTCTTGCTGGGGCTGTGAGGATAGTTGCATGGATGGAAATAAGGAGTGGGAGTGTGGAAAGCAAAGGAAACTAAAGTGATGTTCTTTACTACTCTCTGTTTTCCCTTTTTTTCTTTGAAGACTGAAGAAAAATATATTGAAACTGATCCTTTTTTTAAATGGTGAGTGCAAGGATGATGATGGTGGATGAGGTGAGGTGCTAGATCATGAATAGGGTGAATTTTAGGGACCTAAAAAGTCCATCATATGCCTTCGGATTTCTTCTTGTAGGATTTTTGGGTCACTATAATTCCTACAAGATCATCCTGTAGGTTTTCAGGGGATCTTGTAGGAATACAGGGGATCCTGTAGAAAACACAGTCTTTGCATAAATCGAAGCAATGGAGTCGGAAAATGACAAAAATGATGGAGGGATGCATGGTAAGGAGTGAAAAAAATGAATATGTGAGTGGCAGGGGTCTCCTTGGGATCCTCTTTTGCTCCTTAACTGTCCTTCTCACCCACCAGCAAAAGGAAATTTTAGGATAAAAAATAAAACAAAAATTTGTTTTTTTTTTTTTGAAAAACAACTAGGCTGCCTCAGAGAGGTTTTCACCCAGGGATCTTCTTATTCTCTTTTTCTTTTTGTTTTTTTTGCTCTCTTTTTCTTTTGTCATCACTAGGCTGCCTCAAGAGGTTTTCAACCCAAAGATGGGACTTAGGTGCCTCATGGAGGTTTTCACCTGATTCCTTATTCTTTTTCTTTTTTCCTCAGTGATTTGATGAGGGAGGAGGTGGAACTTGCTCCACTATCATCACTTTTTTATTGATATCATCAACGAAATCTTGTTTTGATAAAGGTATCTTATACATTTTCAATCGGTGTCCATTAAGAAGCAAAGGAATGGCTTATTCATCTATGGTTATGATTTGCATTGAACCATTATCATGGCATATTTCCACAACATAAGGTCCGAGCCATCTTTTCCTTAACTTTCCCTTGAAGTATTTATACCTAGAATCATATAACAATGCCTAATCGCCTTCCTGAAATTGCTTCTCCTTGATATTTTTCTCATTCTAGATCTTCCTCTGAAGTTGAAATACCTCTGTATGTAGGAGGGCCTACATTCTGAATTCATCCAAACCATTCAATTGGAACAATCTCTCTTTCTATGTATTGCTGAGATCCAAATCTAGTTTGGATGCCATCCTTAAGGTGTTATATTCAAATTCAATGGATAGCAAGGCCTTTCCCCATAGACCATATCATAGGGTGTGAATCCAGTGGTGGTCTTCCATGTGGTATTATAGGCCTAGGTGGCCTCAACTAGCCTTTATGCCCAATCCTTCTTGCTGCTACTCACCACCTTGGTTAAGATGCCCTCCAATGCTCTGTTGGTCACCTCCACTTTCCCATTAGCTTGTGGATGATAGGGAGTGGAGGTCCTATGCTTGATCTTGTGATGGTTGAGAAAGTCTTGAATCATGTTGGAGGTGAACTGGTTGCCTTGGTCTGTGACCAGCTCTATAGGGTACCCAAATTTGCATAATACATTCTCCCTTAGGAACTCAACTACCTTCTCTTCTGTTGCTGCCTTAATTGCCTTGGTTTCAACCCAGTTAGTCAAATAATCAATGCACACAATAATGTATTTTTTTTCTTTGAAGGAGGGTCAATAGGACTAATGAGTTCCATGCCCCACTTGTCAAATGGCTCGAAAGTCACTTTAGGTTGCAAAGGAATTTCATCTCTTGGAGTAGGCCTTCCCATCCTCTGGCACTGATCACACTGACTAGTGTATTTTTTCACATCCTGGTGAAGAGTGGGCCAATAATAGCCTACTTGTAACACTTCGAATGTTGTCCTCTTTGTTGCAAAGTGACCTCCACAAAGCCCATCATGACAGGTTATAAGGATGTCAAAGACTTCCTCTTCCCTGACACACCTTCTGAAGATTTGATCTGGACCAAGTTTGAAAAGATTACCCCCAATCCGAGTGAAGGGGGCACTTTTCCTGACTATCTTGCTCTTTTCATTGGAGGACATGTTTGGTGGGAACTGAGATGATACCAAATAGTTTTCTATATCAGTAAACCATGGAGAGAGAACTAAAATAGCAAATAAGTGCTCATCTCGTAACTGGTCATCCACCATTCCTTCTTCACCTGCAGGAAAATTTACCCGAGATAAAAACTCTGCAACAACATTTTCCTTACCAGGCTTATCAACAATGGTTAGATCAAACCGCTGTAATAAAAGTAACCATCTTATAATTCGAGCATTCACATCTAGTTCTTCATTAAATATTTGATTGAAACATGGTTAGTATGCACAAATGTTTGATAGTCTGTAATGTAATGCCTGAATTTGTTTAATGAATGCACAACAACTAGGAGTTCCTTTTCAGTCATTGTATAATTTATTTTAGCTTTTGATAAGTTCTTAATGATAAAATAGATAGCATAAGGCAATTTTTCATCTATTTGACCTAAGGCTATGTAGGTTTTAACCCTGTACAGAAATTACCTGCATACGAATTCTTAAACAAAGAAAATAAACAATGCGAGAGCATAACCCATAAAACACATATGCACAGAGATTTTTCCCTTGATCCCAAAACCGGGACTACCAGCTTGATTTTTCATTATGTTCCTTTCAATGTTACAATACATATTTATACATGCCGAAGCATCCAATACCATGGACCGAAAACCATCGCGTCCAATACCATGGACCAAAAACCATCGCGTCCAAAAAACATGTGCGAAAATCATGCACAAAACCATAGGTGGGTCCACCCAACCTAACATATGGTCCAAAACCAAAATTTTCCGGGGCGTTGCCCCGGACCCCATAAAGTGGGATTACGGGTGCCCTTCAAACCCCCTATTAACTACGTGGAAAGAATATAACACAACCCAACAATCTCCCACTTGTTGTTTTCTTTCCATAGGGGGCCACAGGAGAGCTTAGTCATTTTTCCAGCCCTGAGATTCCCATTGCTTCTCTACACCAAGAGAACTTCTCAGAGCTCACAGATTTTTTCAATGCATCTGCAGTATTCTTCAAAGTGTCCACTTTTACCAGCAACACCTTTCTGTCTTCTATCATATCCCTCACAAAGTGATACTGAACATCGATGTGCTTTGTCTTTGAATGATAAGCAGGGTTCTTTGCCAAGAAAATTGCACTTTGGCTATCACAGTCTATTCTTATAGCTCCCTGTACTAACCCCATACTTGAACACAATCTCTGCAACCAAACTGCGTCCTTGCTTGCATGAGTGGCTGCCATGTATTCTGCCTCTGTAGTTGATAGTGCCACTACAAATTGTTTCTTACTCATCCAACTGACTGCACCTCCAAATAGGTTAAACACATACCCACTTGTAGATCTTCTCTGATCCAGATCTCCAACCCAGTCTGCATCAACAAAGCCATGAATATCCAACACTCTGTCCAATCCTGGTCTTCCTTGGTAGCACAAACCATAATCACTAGTGCCACGCAAATACCTGAAAACCCGCTTCACTGTTGTCCAGTGCTCCTTCCCAGGTTTTGACATAAACCTGCTCAATACTCCCACTGCATGTGCAATGTCTGGTCTAGTACAGACCATTGCATACATCAGGCTACCCACTGCACTTGCATATGGAACACGGGACATGTCCTCTTCCTCTTCTTGTGTCTTGGGACACTGTTCAGCAGATAACCTCACACCTACAGGAATAGGAACCTTCACCAGTTTACTATCCTGCATATTAAACCTCTGGAGTATTGTCTCGACATACTTCCTCTGGTTTAACCAGAGCTTCCTCTTTGACCGATCTCTTTTAATTTCCATGCCCAAAATATAGTTTGCAGCACCAAGATCTTTCATGTCGAATTTGGAGGACAATTGGGTCTTCAAATCTTGGATAATTTCTTTGTCATTTCCAACCAGCAACATATCATCCACATACAAGACCAGATAAATAATACGGTCACCAATTAATTTAAAATACACACAATGATCTGCTTTGCTTCTGGTGAAGCCAAGTCCCCGTATAAATGTATCAAATTTCTGATACCACATCCTTGGTGACTGTTTTAACCCATACAGAGACTTCTTTAACTTGCATACCAGTTCTTTCTTACCCTTCACCGCAAAGCCTTCAGGTTGCTTCATGTAGATTTCCTCTTCTAAATCCCCATGAAGAAATGCTGTCTTCACATCCATCTGTTCTACCTCAAAATCAAAAGCAGCAGCAACAGATAAAAGTAATCTAATAGAAGTTACCTTGGCAACAGGAGAAAAAATATCACCAAAATCAATTCCCGGCACCTGGGAATAACCTTTTGCTACCAACCGAGCTTTGTATTTCTCCACCTTTCCTTCTGCATTTTGTCTTCTACTTGAACACCCATTTGCTGCCAATGGGTTTCCTTCCAGCCGGCAACTCCACCAGATCCCAAGCCTCATTTTTATGCAAAGATGCCATTTCATCGACCATGGCCTCTTTCCAAAGTTTTCCATCCTTTGAATCCACTGCTTCCTTCACAGTTCTGGGATCATTATCAGTAACAGACAAAGAAAAATTTGAACTGAAAGCAGATGGACTATACCTTTCTGGCTGCCTTCTTTCTCGAACTGATCTTCTCACAGCCGGAGTTTGTGGCTCTTCATCTTCTGATTCCTCCTCTGTTGCAGAGTCTGATTCTTCCTCCTTTGGCTCAAACTCTATCTTCTCAGGGTCCTTTGGCTGGACTTCATGTTGAATAACATCTTTTACCTCTCTGAACAACACATCTCGGCTGTACACAACCTTCCGTGTGACTGGGTTCCAAAGCTTATAACCCTTTAAACCATCCTTATACCCAATAAAGATGCACTTTTCAGATTTACTATCCAACTTGGTTCGTTTCTCCTTTGGAACATGTACATATGCATCACATCCAAATACCCTTAGATGTGAAAGAGAGAGTTTCTTACCAGTCCATACTTCTTGTGGATTCTTATCCTCCAACGCTGATGAAGGTGATCTGTTGATCAGGTAACATGCAGTATCCACCGCCTCTGCCCATAATTCCTGTCCTAACCCGGCACCACTGAGCATGCTTCTTGCCCTTTCCATCAACGTCTTGTTCATTCTTTCTGCGACTCCATTTTGCTGAGGTGTATATGGAGTAGTCTTCTGCCGTGCTATACCACACTTCTTACAAAATTCTTCAAATTCCTTGCTGCAAAATTCTCCACCATTATCTGTCCTCAGCACCTTTATCTTCTTCTCTGTCTGATTTTCCACCAGAGCCTTAAATTCTTTAAACCTGTCAAAGACTTCAGATTTCTTCTTAAGAAAACATATCCATGTATTCCTTGAGAAGTCATCTATGAATGATACATAGTACACAGACTTACCCAGTGATGGAACCTTCACAGGTCCAAGCACATCACTGTGCACAAGCTCTAATATCTGTTTCGTCCTCTTACCACCAGAGGGGAAACTCACCTGATTCTGCTTCCCATATACACAATTTTCACAGAAATCAAAATCCAGAGAGCTATTATTCATACCTTCTACCATACCTTTACCATGAAGTATTCGAAGGCCCTTCTCTCCAATATGTCCAAGCCTTTGATGCCACAACATGGTCTTCTCTCCAGAGACCACTAGATTCTCTACTCCATTTTCAGGAAGCATAGAACTATTGCACCCATCAACAACAGTGCTACCTTGCAGCTTGTACAGAGTTCCAATCCGAACTCCCCGCATTAATATCAGTGCTCCTCGAACCATCTTGCAGGTATCTTTCTCGAACACCATATTTACACCTGCATCATCCAACTTGCTTATAGAAATCAGATTTCTGGCCAATGTAGGAATATGTAGAACACCCGGAAGTGTTCTAACCCTTCCACCTTGCAACTTCAACTTTACTTTTCCCCGACCAATGATTCTAGCCTTCCTATCATCTCCTAAGAAGACATCACCACCATCGTATTTCTCATACTCACAAAACCACTCTCTATGGGGAGTGAAGTGAAAGGATGCACCTGAGTCAATCAACCATGCCTCATGATCTACATGTGTACTTGAAGAAGCCAGTTACACATCCCCACCTTCATCTGAGGTGGTTTTCGCCTCTGTAGAAGGAGCATCATCAGATCCCTTTCCTTTATCAGGAGCTTTAGATTTACAATCCCTTCTGAAGTGCCCTTCCTTTCCGCATTTCCAGCACACCACCTTTGTAGGTTTTCCTGGAGATTTAGATCTCCCTCTAGATTTAGATCTCCCACTCGATGACTTATTTTTGTTTCTGTTCTGGGACCGTCCTCGTACAGACAAGGCATCACCATTCTGGTTGTCCATATTTTTCCGTCTCATCTCCTCCGCCAGCAAGGCTGAGACTATTTCATCAAACTGCAAAGCAGTTGCATTGCTACCTATTGCAATAACCAGACTATCCCATGAATCTGGTAGAGAACACAACAGACTGATGCACTTATCTTCATCTGAAATTTTAATATCAACAGATAATAACTGACTTACCACAGTATTAAATGCATTCAGATGCTATGTCACCGAGTCTCCATCTTTCATCCTCAGGTTATACAGCTTTTTCCACAGGAACAGTTTATTCACCAGAGACTTAGATTGGTACAAAGTCCCTAACTTGACCCACAAAGCCTTTGCCGTAGCTTCCCCTGATACATTCAGCAATACTGAATCCGAGACACACAATCGTATTGTGCTCTTTGCCTTCCGATCCAACTTCTTCCATTCTTCATCGGTCACTCCCGATGGTTTAGTACCCGGATCTACCGCGATCCACTGATCTTTATCCACCAACAGATCCTCCATCTTGAGTTTCCACATCTCAAAATTCTGACCATTGAACTTCTCAATCTCTATCTTTCCACTGCTCACCATCTTCTTTCACCACCAGAATCGATCTCGCAGATTTCCCACTGAATAGGGTCTACCACAGGCCCGAGCGAAACCCTTCAGCAACAAAGGCGTCCCCTTGAAGCCAAAACAACTCTGATACCAAATGTAGGTTTTAACCCTGTACAGAAATTACCTGCATACGAATTCTTAAACAAAGAAAATAAACAATGCGAGAGCATAACCCATAAAACACATATGCACAGAGATTTTTCCCTTGATCCCAAAACCGGGACTACCAGCTTGATTTTTCATTATGTTCCTTTCAATGTTACAATACATATTTATACATGCTGAAGCATCCAATACCATGGACCGAAAACCATCGCGTCCAAAAAACATGTGCGTAAATCATGCACAAAACCATAGGTGGGTCCGCCCAACCTAACATATGGTCCGCCCATAAAGTGGAATTACGGGTGCCCTTCAAACCCCCTATTAACTACGTGGAAAGAATATAACACAACCCAACAGGCTACTCATATGGCTTTGTGTGAGGCATCAGCATGAATATGAAAGGGGAGGGTCCAGTTTGGGCCTCGGAGAATCAATGCTCATCCTTTAGGATGTCTAAGGCCTCTTGCCAGCTTTTTGACCATATAAACTCAGAATATTTGGCCAACAAACCAAATAAAGAAGAGGCCAACTTGCTGAAGTCCTTTATGAACCTTCGGTAGTATCTAGCTAACCCTAGGAAACTTCTGACATCTCTCTGATTTTGAGGAGGTAGGACCCTTTAGATGATGGCTATTTTGTTTGGGTCTACTTATAATCCTTGTTGAGATATTGAATGACCTAGCACAATCCCTGCAGTCATTAAGAATTCACATTTTTCAGGACTGAGAGATGGGTTCATTTCAATGCACTTGTGTAGTACTTTGCCTAGGTTAGACAGGGCTTCTTGAAAATCACAGCCATACAGTGTAAAATCATCCATATAAATCTCCACCCATCATGGACTTCTCTCTGGAAAGTGGAAGGAGCATTGCATAGGCCAAAAGGAAGGACCCTATAAGCAAAAGTACCCCAAGGACAGGTGAATGTGGTCTTATCCTAGTCTTCTGGGCAGATCTAGATTTGTTTGTACCCATTGAATCCATCTAGGAAAGAGAAAAATCTTTTCCCTGCTAGGCCATCTAGCACTTTGTCAATGAAGGGTAGAGGAAAATAATCCTTCTTTGTGGCTTTATTCAACTCCCTATAATCGACACAATCCTCCACTTACCATTTTTCTTGGGAACTAACACCAAAAGGGAGACCCACTCACTGTCGAAGATAGGGTAAATGAATCCTGCATCTAACAGTTTTTGCAGTTCTTCTTTGACTGTATCTTTAAGAGCTGGATTAATCCTCCTTTGTGGTTGTCAGACTGGCTTGCAACCTTCTTTGATGTATATGTGGTGAGTACACACTGAAGGGTGTACTCCCTTCATTTCCTTGTAACTCCAAGCGAAGGCTTCGATATTTTCCTTTAACATGTTGCATAGCTTCTCCTCTTCGAGAGAAGAAAGAGATGGATTTATTTTCAAGGTTCTCTCTGGGCTGAATTGTATGGTTTTGACATGGAGTGGGTTGGAATCGGCCAAGCATAAGTCAATTAGATGATTGTTCTGGGTTTCCTTTACTACTTCTTCTAAAGGTAATGAACCAGGAGTTGGACTTTGGAGTAGGTGATCAATCAAGTCATCCTCATCTTGTTGTCCTCCTCCCATGGTTGCTTCCAAAGCATAAAGTTTGGTGGAATAAACTTCATCTTCTTCCTCCTCCTCCAACCATAAAGGTAAATCAAGCTTTAGAGAAGGTTGAGCAGGAGGGTATAGGACTAACTGCTTGGACATATGCCCATTCTTGATGGTCATATTCCTAGCTCTACAACTAATGTAAGCATCAGTTGTGACCAACCATGGACTCTCAAGGATGAGAGGATAATCAGTAAGATTAGCCTTAGGCCGGAGAACTAGGAAATATGCAGGGTACTCCCAAGAGTAAATGGGGACTATCACATCCTCCACAATTCCCTTAGTGGTTACTGTGGAACAGTCTGTAAGTTGTAGGACTGTTGTGGTCTTCCTCAATGACCCTTGGAGGTTGAGCTTGAGCATGGTGTCCCTGGTCATCACATTAATGGCGGCCCCAAGATCGATCAAAGTGTGTGGGACAATGGTGCCATTGATGTGCACATCTACTACAAGGCTTCCAGGGTCCAAATATTTTGGACATATTACCTGCCCCAAAATTAAGTTAGACAACTGCCCAATGAAATTAATGGTAGGGGCATCCCTTTTTCTTATCCATGGATGCTTGAAGCATTTCTCCTTAATCAACTTATTGTAAATGGGAACATCTTTTATTGCCTGTAGAAGGGGGATCTTTACACATAGATTTTTCAATTCTCCCAAAAGTTCAGTCTCTTCTAGGGTAGGCTAGAGTGGTTGGGCTACTCTCTCAGGAAAGGGTGGATTTACTTTAAGGTTTATTTCCTCTCTTTCTTCCTCAACCTCCCTAGGTGGAGGGGGAGGTTGGTTATCCGAGAGAACTCTCCCATATGTCAGGTTAATCTCTTGGATTTCCACAACATAAGATGGATATGATGTCTCTCCACTGTATACTTGATGAGCCTGCCTATTGTTCGGGTTCAGATTTGGTTGGGTAGGCATCTAGGGTTGCTTTGGTGGAGCATAGTGTAGGAGCTGTGGTTGGGCAGGTGGTGGAGGAAATAGAGCTGGAGCATTTTTGTATTGGAGCCTACACCCCTCGATTGGTGTATTCCAGTTCCACTGAGGTTGTGGCAGAGCATAAGGTTTAAATGATTGGCTAGCTGGCTGAGAATGATACTAAGATGCATATGACCAAGGAGGGGGTGTAGACAAGGAAGGATGACCAGGGGGTCCCCAAGAAAGTATAGTTGTGGTTTGGTTAGGGTTGTAATATGCATGGGATGGCCCTTGCATGCCCTGCTGGTATGGTCTAGGCCCAGGTGTTATAGACATATTTTGGCACTGCAAGCCCAATCACATATTTCCATAAACCAAGGGCTTCTAAGTCCATAAAAGTGTTGTTTCATACCCTAAAGGAGCAAGGTCAGCTGATTACATCATCTCCCAGAAGTTTTTCATGAAAAACCACTCAGAATTGGCCAAATCAGGACCATACAGACTGCCCAGTGCAAAGGGTGGGATGCATCTCACCTGCCACATGCAAAAAGTGTGATGCATATTGAAAAGCCCTTCTGTAGGGTGCGATGAGCGAGAGCAGACAAATGGCACAAGCAGTTTGCTAGGTGGAAACCCAGAGAATCTTCTAGAAACTTCTCATTTGACACTTGCCTCTCTGAGTTCGCCCAGGGATGAGTAAGAGATCTAAAATATCCATGTGTAACTAAGAAATATCAAAGAGATGACACTAATCAAAATCGCAGAAGCTGACTCACCCCCCTGCAAATATCTATAAATGGATCCCTCATCCAAGAGATTCAGGGGTTGGAATTTGGTAATTTGCAAAGAGGTGTTGCTAGTTTCTCTTTGAAAACATTGTTGGGTGATCTTGCTTTGTGTGAGGTGAAGAGGGCTTTTAAGCTGGGAGGATGGCGCTGGGTTAGACCAAGTGGTTGTAATCCTCTCTTCTACGACTTTTACTAATAAAGCTATTTGAGTTTTCCTCCATATTCTTGTGTATTTCTGAATATTGTGTTGTTATATGCATTTGTATGGTCAATATATATGTGATCCTATATTGTTTACAGTGAAAGATCTCTATGCTTTGATGGTATTATGCTGTTGTGAATCGACAAGTGCTCTTTGAAGTGGGACAAGTAAGGAAGTAGTGGCAAGATTCTGTCAAAGGGGAAAGGAAACAATAAAGGAGCCAAGCGGAAGACTGAGGTTGGTACTCTCTGCTTCTTTCTCATCTCTCTCTCGTAAAGGAAAAAAAAGTGACTTTAATCTGTTTGTTTCTAAGATAGCTACCCATCTTAATGGGACTAGCAGCTCTGAATAGACACTAGATTTCCCGATAACAAAATGGCGAATCCATTGGGGAGCGATTAGTTTGATTGCTTGTCTCTATTTATTTGATTCATAAACCATAGATGGAGCCTGAAGTTAAGCCAGCTAGCCTTCGAACTGCATTTGCTATGCAAGTGCAAAGTAGATCAATGCTGCTTCAGTCAATCTCCAGGTTTGTTTATGAACTGAACAATTGACTTGCAAACATCCTAAGTGCCCTAGAGGTAGCTTGAGTAACCTCATTAGATAAGCCCCTATACTTTGTAGTTACTGACTATCATTTTCTTGGCCTAAATCCCTGAACTAAACTGCAAATTGTGACCAAAAACCAAGTTAAAGTCTCGTTCCTTGACCATCGCACCCTCTCCTTTAGGAAATCTGGATGCATCGCACCTCCCATGTGTAGTAGGTGGGATGCATCCCTGTTTCCCTGTGTTACAGGTGCGATGATCAGACAAGACTAGATCTGCCTCCAGATTTTGGTTTTTTCTTCACTCTCTTCATTTTTATTCAGGAGTTTTGCTGTCTATGATTAGTAGACCACTATTGAAACCCCCTTCTTTGCATCATCCAACCTCTATTGTACAAAGAATTGTGAATGTTTTGATGTATTGTGCACCATTTACAGTTCTCTTTTACAAAATAATAGCTTAATCGAAATGTCGTCTTTTGATTTGGAAGTGTCACAAGTGTCGTTTTCGGTCAAAGAAAAGAATCCTACTATTCTTGATAGTCGATTGTATTGTTACTCTTGTATTTGATCTGAATTAGTAGTATTTCAAGTGTCGAAAGTAGTTTTCAATTCAAAATCATAAAGTGTCGTCTTGTCTCCTTTTCGTTTTTTGAAAAGAAAATCGTTAGTACCGTCGCTTTGAAAGAAGGAATAGTTCAGATTTGTGCTTAGCATTCTTTTTGTCATTCACAAATTAAGAAAGTGGAAAAAAAATACATGCATGTGCATTTGCATTTAGACTGCTTGTTGATTTTGATATAGGACAGTGCATCTAGTGTCTGCTCTCTACTTTATGTTGAAAGGATTTTATTTCTCTTTCCTTAGTAGCTAGGATTTTCATTGCAAAAAGAAGATTAAACGACTGTTTATCATCTTAGATTGCATTTTAGGAATTGTATATCTACATCGGTGAACCTTAAAGGAAAATTTCTTAAGAAAGATCAACTGTAAAATAAATTTAATGAACATAAAAACACTTTGGAACCTAACGCACAACATCTAGAAGTCTAGGCTAGAGACATATTCCGACGTCGTAAAGCCTGGTAACTGTCGCTTTCATCGTAGGTTGGGTGGTTCCTCCTCTTTGAGACGATAAGTGCCAGTACGGACTTTTGCTCCCACGTACCGTCGAGTTTATATTGGGAGACCACAATAGGCTATATCCTTTATCCTTCGTACACCATGTCTGCCACCCTATCGATCGCAATGCACTGAACACATCATTTAGGAAGATTGACTTCCGTACCGTAAAAGGCATTGCGTAGTTTTGTGATTGGTTTGGTAATTCCTCTGTCTATATTTCCATAGTAGTCTCTTTCATTCCTTTTCAGACTTCTTAAAGGAAAAAGTCCATCTGAGCACTTGTCAGTTCAGGCTCATTAAAAATCAAAGGCGACTAGAGTCATCTTTAGCTTTTTCTCGACTCTTAAAAAGTGAAAAAGCAAGTTGTGTCAAAGCATCTAAAATTTATTTTAATTAGAATAACATCACTGTTCCCTCGTTGGTCTTAGGTTGAGAAAATGGAATCCACCAACCAAGGATTTCCCCTTGGGGGAACTCCTAGTCCTTTCTCCTCTTGGGGAGATGTTGGTGCACCTCATATGGGCACATTGTCCCTTCCAGGACTGACAATTGGCCTGCCAGTATGGCTTTTCTCGACCTATGTCATTCAAAGCACCGTGATTCTTGAACAATCGAGTCAACAACTAGATGATACCAGAGTTCCCCCCCAACCTTCTACTTCATTTGTCTCTCCCTCTCCTTCTTCCTCTTCACTTGGTAAAGATAGTAAAACTAAAAACCAAGTAACTGAGAAGAAGAAGAAGGGGAAGGAGAAGAAGAAGAAGGAGCCAACGACAAAAAGGGGCAACCGTGCATCGTCTAGCGAAAATCCACACACTGCACCGTCCAAAACTAAATCTCCCTGTGTCATCTGCAAAGGATACCACTATCACCGAGATTTCCCTTGCATCCCACGGATCCTAAGGGACTGGTCTCCCCGCTTGCACAATCCGGTGTCGTCAACCTCTAACGATCATATTGAAAGTACAATGTCAACTAGTGAAAGCAAAGTCACCAGACAAAAAGGAAAATCTAAATTTCCGTGTAGACTATGTGAAGGTGATCATGCCCTCCACTGTTGTCCCTTCCTGGATGAAGCTAAAAGAGTCTTGGATAATCATCCTGTATCACCGCAGCGACTCCCTCTTGGGTACAAGAAACTCTTGCCGAATCCATTGCTAGTTGAAAATCTGACTGACCCACCTTTGGAGTCGACCGAAGCATCTATCATTGAAGATAAACCCTATAAGTCCACATCAGACCAAAGTCAATAGGTCAAGACAGCAGTCGATCCCATCTTGACTTCAGAAGATTTACCTTCAGATGATACAGTCACCGAAGAGAATGAGAACAACACCGTTCAAATTCTTTTCGTAAACACAGACTCCGATGGACATGGGGGAAATCTTCCCATTCCTTTACTGTAGGAAGAAAATTCATCAGAGTTGTATCTGGCCGTTTAGTCAGTCCCACCTCCAAGAAACCTAGTCATTTCCTTCGATTGGAATCTACTAGGCAGACCCCGTTTACCATCTAATGTGCCATTTCAAATCATAGTGCAAACTTACAAAATGGTCATGTTTGGTACCATCATAGATGAAGGGGCTTCTGTGAGTATCATTTCCTCAACTATTTGGAAAGCGCTTGGTTCGCCATTGCTTTTGCCTAAGATGCGAAATCTGACAGGCTTTGATAAAGGAACCAGTCGGCCGTTAGGGATCCTTCCAAGTTTGCCTATAACTTTGAGAAGGAAAACCATTTATATGAACGTAATGGTAGTCCAAGGACCTTTAGATTACAATATACTCCTTGGGCATGACTACATTTATAGCATGGGAGCCATCGTCTCCTCACTCTTTCGAGTAATGTGTTTTTCGCATGAAGGCAGAGTGGTCTAGCTCATAGACCAGCTTTCATTCCCCAGTTCACGCATAGCTAATAGTCGAATGTCATCCTTAACAGGTATTTTTTCACAAGGAATGTCTCATCAATCTCCAATCCGTCCACTTGATGGGCGTGAGTGATTCGGTGGTCAAGACTTAAACCCAGGGGGCATGCACTCTGGTCTACTTCGGCAGGAAAACTTTAGGTATAGGGTAGGTTTCCGCAGAGGATATATGACTGATTTGACACACCCGTCTGTTTAGGAAAATGGGATTATACTAGAATAAGATACCTCTGTTAGAAGGTAGGCCTTTCCCGATAGAACAAATGTTTTGTCTGCAAATTGAAGGGTAACCTGGAGAAGGTAGGCCTTTCTCGATAGAACAAGAGTTTTGTTTGCAAATTGAGGGGTAACCTAGGAAACTCTACTTCGCTATACCTGGGGGCATGCAAACCTTTTTGCGTGAAAGTGAAAAACAACCATTTATTTTCTTATTTTGTAGGTTCTTAACCCTTTAAACTCGTAGGATTGGTCATTCCTAACTTACATAATAAAAGGAGTCGGAGCATAATTTCAAATGGTGCAAGCTCCCTAAAAAATGAACCTATTGATGAGATAGCCTTATTATATGACTGGGACGAGTAGTTTTACGCGAAGTTCAAGCTCGTTAAAAATTAAACCTCAAAATGAGCATATGTTCCACCAGAGTTTAAGCTCATTAAAAAATGAACCCACCTCTGGTAAATAACCATTGTGAATGATTATCATCAGCTTTTGAGCCTTGGTCATGTTCTTACCATCACCTCCACTCTGTTTTAGCTGATCTTTCGCCTCCATTTGATTGTTTACCCCTTTTGAGGAACAACTATGACGAGTGATCCTATTAGCCACCTTCTTTACACTATCATGATTAAAAAGTTCCAAACCTTACCTGGAACTAGCTGCTATCTGAAAACATCACTCATTCCTCAGAAAACAAGTCTCCTTTAAGCTCTTTTCATCTGACTTGTAAAATATGAAAATATTGCCGAGAAATTCGCCTCTCTAGCTCATTAAAGTGATTGGGAGCGCTATCCCTCCTATAGATTTTAATCTTTTTGGACCTGAGGGATTATTACACAAAAAGATCGAGTGTTTGTCTTGTTCGGCTCGTTAAAACTATCGAAAAGTCATCCCTTTCGCATTGTTTTATACTTTTTCGGACTTAAGGGATTATATTACGAAAAATGAATATTGGAGTCTTCTTTCTGTCTCTTTTCAAACTCTCTAAAATTGAAAATAACCGAGTTATCCTTGTCGTTAAACTCGTTAAAACAATAACGACAAACTTGTCCATTCAGACAAGAGCGGGTTTCACTATTGCTAGGCTCGTTAAAACATCACAAAGGGTTTGCTCGCAGGGAAAATTATAGAACAAGCATATGTTATCCTCCTCAAGCTTGAAAAAAATAAAGAGGTACTGGTCAGAAATGACTGGGGAAAATTGGGAAGAAAACTTGAAGAAACTTTATTGGTAGCAGGTCGCTCTTGAACATGACAATTTCACTCCATCACCACGATTGAGTCGGGTTGGGTTGTTCCGTTCACCGGTCACATCACCATTGGTCCACCGTACCATCCGCTTTTGGGGTTAACGCTACCAATCCATTTCAGTGTCGCCGATATGTTCAAGAGAAGCCGCTCAGAGAATTCACCTACCTAGCTTGTGTCTCATCCGCTACAATCCCTTCACGCTTCATTCTTTCATGCCCCCTTGAACCCTGTATCATCAGATCATTTTCACCTCTACAAAATAATTTGCTCCATTCCGTGTCATAGATGTGGGATCCATTAATGCCCTCCTATGATGGGTCACTTCTTGTCGACATCATCTCATTATCCAAGAAGCCAACCTAGGGACAACCCTTTCAGTACTTTGAAGCTTGCATGCCTCAATGGCAAGTTTCTCACTTCCAGCGACAGGTTTACATTAATGGCCTTCGACCGAAAAACTTTGCGTGGTGTTCAACATCAACTCATGTATTCACACCACATGAATTGTATGGCAGTACCTTGAGGGTCACATCATCATCAGTGATTCCTTTCGCGCCTGTTAACAGTTCACATCATTGGTTGGTAATCAGGCAATGTCTTTCCATGTTCGACATCATAACATCTTTTCACATGGATCGACTTGTACTTTGGGTGAAGATTGAACGATTTTTGAAGACCCCGGATCTAGTTTCATCCATCTGGGCTGCGATATATTCAAGAGAATAAAGACATCAAATGTACATCATTTCTGCACAGATAATCATCCAAACTAAGGGATGATGGCTCTACTAGAATCATCAATGTGCATAGACGGTTGTCTGTCTTATGTACATGAAAATGAATTTATCAAGCTGAGCATGGGAATGCCCACCTCAGCTAGATCATGAAAATATTATGAAGATAATGTATTGTATTGTATCTTATTACAGGTCACCTTCCAGTGCGAAAAACCTTGGATCCTCATTATAAATCATTTCACCTGACATCAAAAGATTTACGACCTCATGCTTTAGGGGGCAACTGTTACAAACATATTTGGGCACTGTAACCCCAATCACATATGTCCATAAACCAAGGGCTTCTAAGTCCCTAAAAGTGTTGTTTCATACCCTAAAGGAGCAAGGTCAGCTGATTACATCATCTCCCAGAAGTTTTCCATGAAAAACCACTTAGAACTGGTCAAAGTAGGACCATACAGACTGCCCAGTGCAAAGGGTGTGATGCATCTCACTTGCCACATGTAAAAAGTGCGATGCATACTGAAAATCCCTTCTGTAGGGCACGATGAGTGAGAGCAAACAAATGGCACAAGTAGTTTGCTAGGTGGAAACCCAGAGAATCTTCTAGAAACTGCTCATTTGACACTTGCCTCTCTGAGTTCGCCCAGGGATGAGTAAGAGATCTAAAATCTCCATGTGGAACTAAGAACTATCAGAGAGATGACACTAATCAAAATCCCAAAAGCTGACTCACCCCCCTGCAAATATCTATAAATGGATCCCTCATCCAAGGGATCCAAGGGTTGGAATTTGGTAATTTGCAGAGGTGCTGCTGGTTTCTCTTTGAAGACATTGTTGGGTGATCTTGCTTTGTGTGAGGTGAAGAGGGCTTTCAAGCTGGGAGGATGGCACTGGGTCAGACCAAGTGGTTGTAATCCTCTCTTCTACGACTTTTACTAATAAAGCTATTTGAGTTTTCCTCCGTATTCTTGTGTATTTCTGAATATTGTGTTGTTATATGCATTTGTATGGTCAATATATATCTGATCCTATATTGTTTACAATGAAGGATCTCTATGGTTTGATGGTATTATGTTGCTGTGAATCTACAGGTGCTCTTTGAAGCGGGATAAGTAAGGAAGTAGTGGCGAGATTCTATCAAAGGGGAAAGGAAACAAGCAAGGAGCCAAGCGAAAGACTAAGGTTGGTACTCTCTACTTCTTTCTCATATCTCTCTTGTAAAGGAAAAACAAGTGACTTTAATCTATTTGTTTCTAAGATAGCTACCCGTCTTAGTGAGACTAGCAGCTCTGAATAGACACTAGATTTCCTGATAACACCAGGAGGTCTCCTTTGGTTAATGTAGAAAAGCTTCTTAGTGACCCCTTCACCTCCTTTATATATAGCTTTGAGTTCGTGTAAAGAAGGGCACTTATCTGTGGAGTGGGTTTCTTCACAGACCGAGAAAATTTCAATACAGTTCAATGGACATTCATTCCTAGGATGCCTCCTGGTGCATCTAGAAAAAAATATGGCCAAGGCTCTCTCTACTTCCTCCTGGTTCCTTTTAATGTTCTTGGTGTCCATTTACAAGGCAAGGGTTTGCAGCATCTCACTTTTGAAATCTTCCAACATGTTTCCAATTTCACCCTTAATGGATGAGTTGGAAGATGATGTACTGGCCATAGGTTGACTACCCCTACTCTTTTTCCTAGCTGCCCTAGAATGGTTTCTAAAGACAGTCTTGACATCCTCATAGTGTAATTGGTAGATATCTCCTCCTGCTAACAAATGTAAGGTATCCAGAAGATATTCTCTTACTCCCCGAAATAGGACCAGCTTTAGTGATTCAGGGTCAAGTGCGCACCTGGCCCTTTTGTAACTGAGCTGGAATCTTTCATCGTAGTCTTCAAAGGATTCATCATGCCCTATGGTCATCCTAAAAATTTCTTCTTTAGTATCCTTTGACCGACAGTAGTACCAATATTTTTTGTTAAAGGCCTGCTGCATCTAAGCCCAAGTTGTCATGCTATCTCCAGGTAAACACATGAACCAGCACACTGTTGCATCCTTGAGGGTAGATGGAAATAGTTTTAACTTTTTCTCATCTTCGGTATAGTCATAGGTTCGGCATATAAAAACAAACTCAAACAGGAAAGTGTCAAGGTCCTCTATGGTCAGGCCATGGAAATGAGGTAGGGCAGAGGGGCTTATATTTTTCATCTTAGTGTTCCCATTGGTTTCCCTGATGGGGAAGGCACCCTCAACTCTCTCTCTATTCCCTCCGTCATTTCGGTTTTCAGCCATTGGTTCAGTAGGAATGGGTTCCTCTTCTTATTCTTCCCCTGTAGGTTCTTCAAATATGTCAGGTTTCTCACTGAAGGGTTCCCCCAATTCACAACCACAAAAGAAGAGAAAAGGTTGGCTGTTGGATGCAATGGGGGTATTTGGAAAAAATTTCCCTAAGTTGTCCCTATTCCTACTAGACATGAAAGGAAATATTTTTGGATTGGTTTTGTATTCTTTTTTAAAACTTGGAAAGTACTTGTAGAATTGAAATTGTTGATTGAATGAAAATTACTGATAGAATGAAAAAACTTCTTGTTCAATTGAAATCCTACTTGCAGAATGGAAAGGAAAGCAGATAATGCAAAATGGAAGAAAGGAAACAACTATATTAATTTTGCAGAAGTAAACTAATGGCATAATATTGAAGACAAGAAATAGAAGAAAATAAAGCACTAACCACATTCTACTTAGACACCTCCTTGGAAATGGTGCCAAAAAGTGATGAGCATCAGTATTGCAGCAAGGATGTTGCAACTCCTGGGCTACCATCTTTACTTATCAACCCGGGGTTCGTACAAACTTGGAGGTGACAGTGATGTATGCACAGGTAAAAGTGATGGTTCTACCTATTGTCACTGTTCAGCTGCTGAGAGACCACTGGGGTTCCAAGCCAGACTTCTATAGAGTTAGAATAAGCTTGATTCTTTGATGGAAGAAGGAAAAATCTACTCTAAGAGAGTTACTCTACTGCAGTAATGGAAAAAAACCAACATGTAATGCTAAATCACACCATACCCTATTTAACCATTTAAGAATCTATGCTAAGAAGAATTGCTAAATCAACACTAAACAACGCTACTATCTAAGTGTTAAGGGATAAAGTCCCCTAGGGCTTTGGGTCAAAACCCTAGCAGAGCGGGAGTATTCTACAACAAGAAACAAGCAAATAACTAAGGCAAAATGCTTAAATGAGCAAACTATGTGAGGATGTACATACCCGGGGGTCCTTTGTTTGGGTAGTTCCAACCAGGGTTCAAACCCTCTGCAACTCCTCACGATCTTTAAACCTGCAAAACAACCAATTCAAAGACGCACAATAGCATATAGATAAAGCATTATATTGAAATCAACTTTATAACATATAAGTAGATGGTTAGTTATAGATTGAAATAGTCATTCATATATAAACCATAACAATAACATTAGATGCATGAACAAAGTTGATATCAGGGACGCGACAATGTTTCTTTTATTGCAGATAACTATAATAAAACATAGAAAGAGTTCACCTGAGTTTTCCTCTTCTAGCTCCAAGCGGAACCGTCCTCCAGCTCCGTCCAGTCTTGGTCTTCAAAAGGCTCCTTCCATAACCAACACAAGGATATCTCCAACAAGTGAAAGGATATCAAATCTCAAGGAAACAAGGGTTTCCTGAACTTGGGTAAGTGCTTGAAGCACAGAGATCTTCAGACTTGATCAAGGGATAATATCAATAGAGTAATTCTCTATTTTCTCTCCTCCTTAAGGCCTTCCCATTGAAGTCTTTTTATACTTCTCCCAAAGTAGTTTTTTAGTTGGGAAATAGTTGGGAAGAGTTGGGCCACGGGCAATAATAGGTAATCACCAGGTAAAACCTGTGATCTCCACCTGAAATTAAGGAAATTTACTTTTTTTAAGTGTTTTAAGACATATACGCGGATTGGGTATATACTGACCTGCGTGTACACACATTTAATACAGGGCAAAGTCATGTACAGGGAGTAAAACACTATTTTTTAGATATTTGGACCAAATCTGGAAGGAAGGGTTTCCCTAGGCCATAAACCAAGCATCACAAATATATAAGGTGATATTTGGAGCTATAACAGATTTCCCCTAATATATGAGGTCAAAAGGGGTACATGATGGCTGAAATGTATTAAGTAAATGGAAAGGAAACTTGTCAAAAACCGAGAAGGACTTCACCAGATTTCAGATTGCCAAGCCAACAAAAGAAGATCAGAAAAAAATAACTGTCTGAGGCGGGCATACCCATGCTCAGGAAAAGTAAAGCATGTCTACATATCAAGTACAAGTGGATCCACTATGTATACAAGTATAAGGAACTGAAGGCACATAACGAATCATCTGATCACGATCGAACAAATACATGTCTGAATATCACGTATAAGAAGATGATCAATGAAGCTGAAGGATGAAGCTAATCACTGATGTCAAAAACTGATCCAAATAGTACCAAATGAACATGATGGAATAAGATGGTACTACATTGCAACTCGGATGCCAGCATATAAGATGTCGCTGTGAAGGACTGCAACATATAATGTGGAATGGTGTCAACTAGCAGCAATAGGAGCAACTGACCAGTGAACCAAAAAATGTTGATGCAACCCGAGGTCTTCACCGACCGTCGTGGTTTATTTCTACACAATGGGAATAAATGATTTGAAGTCGACCATGTGAGAAATCGTTTGATTACCAGTCATTGATATATACCGTTAATAAACGTGAGACTACCCATCAATAATGATAATGAGAGTCAAGGTACTGAATACAATCTAACAAGTGCGAATAGAAGAGCTGAAGTCGAACACCTATAAGAATATATCAATCGTGAGACAATGATGGTTTCCCACTATTGATAGTGAAGGATCTGCGAGTGTAACCCGTAGGCCAATAATGTGGAAGGAATTGAATGAAAAAATATGTAGTAACCCGACCGAAGCATGTTTCCGGTGTACACAAGATGTAGCTAGCTCACAATAGAAACCCTCTAAACCAACCAATGATGAAAGCTGACATAGAGGTGACGTATCTACCAATAGGGTCAAATGGAAACCAAGGCACTTCATGAATCCCAATGTGTGATAATGAAAGCTAATGTTGAACACAAGGGAAACCACTCAATCAAAGACCCATGATAATGATCGATTCTGAGCACAAGGTGACCTATCAATAATGAAAATAGGGCCAGGGTGCGACTCTAGGTCTGTCCTCAGAGCAAGATGTTGTCGTCGATAAGGACAAGACCTGCCGGTAAGAAGTCAATGGAGACCTTCTCAAACCGGCATGAGTAAAGGACCAATATAAATGATGTGATGCCAAATAAGATACTGACAACCAAGGATGGCTGACTGAAAAATAGGTCAAGAGACACTGCAGAGAGGCCGACTCAGGCTTACTTCCCTTGAACAAAAGCACGACTCAAATGATGACTATGTGGCAGCATATGATAACTCTGTATAAGCTTGTCATGCAGGAGGCACAAACAAACTCTCCATATGATTGGAAGAGATAACCAACTGGAGGAGAACTAACTCAATAACAAGGTTAAGGCATACCTGAGTCAAGCTAAATCCCACCCAAATGGAGGAGATACTTTGTTCAAGTGCTTTGTTCAAGGGTGACACGACTGACTCTAGCTGCCAATAATAAATGGAAATATTGTCCCATTCCCGCTCTTTTTTGGAATATATAATTTTTTTTTGCTTTTTCTTTCAGCTGCAGAAAAATAAAATAATGTTATATTACAGTGGAAAGAACAAGTGTCAATGAAACAGATGATCTAGTTCCTAGGATGTGAACATTCCTATGCTCAATGCAAGGAGGTGAAACTGGTCAAGGACACTCAAAGGCATGTTCCTTCCACGGGTCTTAGGGTATGTCAAATTGCATAAACTAAGGGATTGCAAGGTTGATTTTGCAGACGTCATGGTCAAAAAGTGGCTTAAACACGAGTCCAAGTGAAGCTGGATCAAGGCCAAAAGGTGAAAATGGTCAAAATGTAATGTAATAGTACAACACAATGCAAAGGAGCCTCTAGGGTATAAGGCCAAAACGAATTGAAGAAGCAAAGAGGAATAAGTCTTCAAAGCACAAGTCATGGTCGAACTAGAGAGGACTCCTGAGCCTACTCAATGAAGCATCATGGGCAACCAATGTCAGTGAGGTGCTAACTACGATGCCCGTGAAAAGGATGTCTCTACCATAATGTCATGATTTAAAATTCGGCGAGTGAAGATGTTTTATGAACCATAGCACGATGGGATCGACCCTATGGCAAGTGTATCGACAAATGGAGGCTAGTATGCAAAATGCAATGAAAAAAATGGCATCCCTAATTTATATGCCAGTGAGTAAATGCTACCTGCCATGACGGGTCAGCAGTCATGGAACCGATGTGAAATCTCCGAAGAAGCATCCAAAAAGTCCTGAAAAAACCACCTATTCCCGAAATCCAAGCTCACAAGTTAAAAGATTCATGAGACGGAAAAAATCAAGTTTTAAAAAAATTGACATTTTCAAAGCTTATAGAATGACTTTTTGATTCACCATTATTATCATTTGTGTTGAGAGAAAAAGCTATGGAGAAAAGAAGCATACTTGCATACTTGCCCCTCACAAAATTCGACCATTTAAATTGGCTCAAAATCATCAGGTAACCCCCAAATCTAGCTTGCATCAATTTGAGATTGTTTTTAGAAATTTTAATTGAGGTTTTGACTGTTGGAAATTATGTTAAAAATTTCAACGCGGTGTATACACGGGTTGGTAATGAGAAACCTGCATATTAATAGGCCCTACACGCGATTGTGTATGAAATGGACCCGCGTATATGTGGTTTGAAATTCAAACATAAAAACTAACGGTTGAACTTGATTTCTTTTCAGAATGACAATCACCTGGAGGGAAAGGGAGCATGCTACTGTTGATAAAGAGGTTATGAATGATCAATAGGCCTTAGATGCATTGAGGGGATGCGGTTTATTAAAATTTTTCAAAATGCCAAATATGAAGGCAAATACTCGCTTGCTTGAACTGTTCATCCACTACTGGAGTATCGAAGACGATGCATTCATGATTGATAAAATGCCTTTAAGGATAGAGATAGAAGATATTTACTTTATCGCTGGTCTCTCCCGGTGAGGAGAAGTGGTACATTCGACAGGCCGGTCATGCAGTAGTCCTTCAGTGGAATACTACGTGCATATATACTGCCCGGGGCATCCGAAGAAGATTGGAATCCAAATTCCAATCAAACATGTAGAGAGTTTGTCCCTAAGGATCATATTGTTCACCATTGCTAGGGTAAATGGATCAACCTCACTGCACCAAGCGTCATGACTATACATGAGCTTGGCCATAAATTGTCTCACTACTATGTTTGACTAGTGTACACCTCTTCTGATCAATATGAAGAGCCATCTGTCCTCTATTCAGAAAGGACAAACCAAGAACTTTGGATATGGGACCATTTTGTGCTCCTTCTTCTTCGAGAAGGTTCCAGGGTTACGTCCGAGAGTATCATTTCCAATTAGTAGCCCCCGAGATCCTCGGATGGGTAGGTGGGCTGATCTGATGAAACGCCTTGGAGGCGGAGACGTACTGAGGACTTATTTTGACGATGATTTCTTCTCCTGGTGGGAGCAACAAATCATCACTGTGGATGACTATCTCTATGCTGGCATGGATTTTAGGGGAGATCCAGTTCTAGCGCTGCCACTAGATGTGTTACAGGGAAAAGTGTCTACATAGAACTGCTTATCCCACTAAGGTGTGATAGCTACCTTAGAAACAAAAAAAGCAAAGCTACTTTCGTTTTTCCCTTATGAAGTATAGATGAGAGAAGAACAAAGAAGACCAACCTTTGTTTTGCGCTAATCTCCTGGTTCGATTCCTCTCTCTCTTGATAGTCTTTCGCTACTTGTTCCCTTGCACGCCCAGCTTCACAGAATACCTGTAAGATCAGAGTAGCATAGCAATATACAAGAACATGGATCTATAATCATAAACAATCTAGGATCAGATGTAAATTGACCATACAAATGTAGCAAACATAAATGACACAAGAGTATGGAGGAAAACCTGAATAGCTTTTATTGATAAACAAGAAAGAGCCAAGGGGAGTTACAACCAGTTGTTCTGACCCAGCATCATCCTCTCAGCAAGGAAGCCACTCTTCACCTCATACAAAGCTTAGATCACCCAACAATCTGATGTTGTCTCAAGAAACCAACAGCGATTCCTTACAATATGCAAAATTATAGCCTCTGGATCTCTGGGATGAGGGATCCATATATAGATATCTGTAAGGGAGATGAGTTAGCTTGTGATTTGATTAGTGTCTTCCCTCTGATAGTTCTTACTTCCACTTGGAGATTGATGATCTCTTACTCATCCTTGGTCGAATTCAGAGAGGCAAGTGTCATAGGAGAAGTTTCTAGAAGTTTCCATGCCTCTCCACCTCGAGGAATGACACTGCCATTTATCACTTCTCACCCATCGCACCCCATAGAAGGGCCTTTTGAAATGCAACGCACCCACACAGTGTGTTTAGGTGAGATGCAACGCACTTTGCCTATGGAGCAGCTAAAATGATTTTGTTTTGACCAATTCTAAGCAGTTTTTCATGGAGAACTTCTGGGAGAAGCTGTAATCAGTTGACCTTGTTCCTTTAGGGGTTAGAACAACACTTTTAGGGACTTAGGAGCCCTTGGTTTATGTACATTTCATGCTTGGGGTTGTAGGGCCCAAAAATGTCTATAACAGTTGCCCCCTAAAGCATGAGGTCGTTAATCTTTTGATGTCGGGTGAAATGCTTTATTATGAGGATTCGAAGTTCTTTCAAGCTAGGAGGAGACCTGTAATAAGATACAATACAATACATTATCTTCATAATATTTTCATGATATAGCTGAGGCGGGCATTCCCATGCTCAGCTTTATAAATTCATTTTCATGTACATAGGACAGACAATCGTCTGAGTGTAGACTGATGATTCTGGTAGAGTCATCATCCCTTTGATTAGATGATTATCTGTGCAGCAATGATGTACATTTGATGTCTTTATTTCCCTGAATATATATCGCAGCCCGGATGGATGAAACTAGATCCGGGGTCTTCAATCTCGTTCGATCTTCACTCGAAGTACAAGTCGATCCATGTGAGAGATGTTCTGGAGTCGAACATGGAAAGACATCGTCTGATTACCATCCAATGATGTAAGCTGTTAACAGGCGTGAGAGGAATCACCGATAATGATAATGACCCTCAAGGTACTGCAGTACAATTCACGTGGTGTGAATAAAGGACTTGGCGTCGAACACCACGCAAAATATTTCGGTCGAAGGTCATTGATGTAAACCTATCATCGGAAGTGAGAAACTTGCCATTGAGGCATGCAAGCTTCAAAGTACTGAATGGGGTGTTCCTAGATCAACTTCTTGGATAATGGGCTGATGTCGACAAGAAGCGATCCATCATAGGAGGGCCTTAATGAATCCCACATCAATGACACGGAATGGAGAAAATGATTTTAATGGAGGTGAAAACGATCTGGTGATATAAGGTTCAGGGTGGCGGTCATGAAAGAAAGGAGCGTAAATGTATTGTAGCGGGTGAGACACGGGTGAATTCTCTGAATGACTTCTCTTGAACATATCGGCGACACTGACGTGATGGATTGGTAGCATTAACCCCAAATGTGGATGGTGTTATGGGACCATGGTGATGTGACCGGTGAATGAAACAACCCAACCCGACTTGGATGCGGAGTGAAAGTGTCATGTTCAAGAGCGACTTGCTACCAACAAAGTTTCTTCAAGTTTTCTTCCCAATTTTTCCCCAGTCATTGCTGACCAGTACCTCTTTATTTTTGTCAAGCTTGAGGAGGATAACATATGCTTGTTCTATAATTTGCCCTTCGGGCAAACCCATCGCTATGTTTTAACGAGCCTAGCGATAGTGAAACTTGTTCTCGTCTATAGACAATTTTGTCGCTATTAAGTTTTAACGAGTTTAACGACAAAGATAACTTGGTCCTTTTCAATTTTAGAGAGTCTAAAAAGGAACGTAAAGGAAACTCCAAAATTCATTTTTCGTCATCTAATCCCTTAAGTCCGAAAAAGTATAAAACAATACAGAAGGGATGAATTTTCGATACTTTTAACGAGCCGAACAAAACAAGCGCTCGATCTTTTTGTGTAATAATCCCTCAGGTCCAAAAAGATTAAAATCTAAAGGAGGGATAGCACTTCCGGTCCCTTTAACGAGCTGGAGAGGCCAATGGCTCGGCAATCTTTTCATATTTTATGAGTCAGTTGAAAAGAGCTTAAAGGAGACTCGTCTTTTGAGGAACAAGTGATAAAATTGGGTAGCAGCTGATTCTAGGTAAGGTTTGGAATTTTCCAATCACGGCAGTGTTACAAGGATGGCTAGTGAGATCACTCTTCGCAGCTGTTCCTCAAAAGCGGTAAACAATCAAATGGAGGTGAATGATCGGCCAATATAGAGTGGAGGTGATGGTGAGAACACGACCAAGGCTTTTAAAGGCTGAAGTACTACATTCACGATGGTTGTTTACCGAGAAATAGTTCATTTTTTAATGAGCTTAAATGCGGGGGGAAACATTTGCTCATGGCTTATGTTTATTTTTTAACGAGCTTGAACTATGCGCTAAAACTGCTCGATTAATCCAGTCGTATAATAAGAATGTCCCATTTAAAAACGACAATTTTTAGAGTTTTTTCCCACATCCTTTCTTTATGCAAGTTAGGAAATGACCAATCCTACGAGTTTAAAGGGTTAGAGGACCTACAAATTAAAAAAAATAAATAGTTGCTCTTCGCTTGCATGCCAAAAGGTTTGCATGCTCCCAGGTATAAAATAAAGTTTCAAGGCCACCTTTTGTTCAAACTGACAAAACATTTGTTTTATTAGGAAAGGTAATCCTCTTTCAGGTTACCAAAGATTGTTATATTCACGGCGCAAACAAAACATTTCTTCGGCGATGTCTACCGAAATAGACAAAGGTGAGTGGAGGAGGCTACTCCAAACACGTAACTTTGACAAGAGAATCTTGTTCTAGAATAACTCCCTCTTCCAATCACGGACTGGAATACAGACCAGTCATATATCTCTCACGGAAACCTACCCTATACCCGAATTTTTCCTGCCGAAGCAGACCAGGGTGCATGCCCCCTGGGTTTCAGTCATGTCTCCTGAATCACTCACGCTCATCAGGTGGACAGACTGGAGATTGATGGGACATTCCTTGTGTGAAAAGACCATTCAGGGATGGTATATGACTATTTGCTCTGTGTGATCCGGGAAATGAAAGCTGGTCTACGAGCTTGACCACTCTTCCTTCGTGCGAAAAACACATCACTCTAAATAGTGATGAGACAATGGCTCCCATGCAATAAATATAGTCTCATCCAAGGAGTAGATTATAATCTAGGGGTCCTTGAACTACCATTACATTCATGTGAACAGTTTTCCCTCTCAATGTTATGGGCACATTGGGAAGGATCCCTAACGGTCGACTGGTTCCTTTGTCAAAGCCTGTTAGATTTCTCATTTCAGGCAAAAGCGATGGTGAACTGAGTGTTTTCCAAGCAGTCAAGGAAAGGATACTCACAGAAGCCCCTTCATCTATGATGGTACCGGCCATAACCATTCTATATATTTGAACAATGATGCGGAATGGTACACTAGCCGGTAAATGGGGTCTGCCTAGTTGATTCCAATCGAAGGAGACAACTAGGTTGCTTGGAGGTGGGACCGAATAGACGGCTGGGTACGACTCTAACGAACTTCCCTCCTGCGGTAAAGGAATGGGTAAATTGCCCCCATGTTCATTGGAGTCTGTGCTTACGAAAAGAATTTGGACGGTGTCATCCTTATTCTCTTCTGTGATTGTATCATCTGAAGACGGAACCTCTGAAGGCAAGACCGGGTCAACTGCCGCCTCGACCTTTTGACTTTCATTTGGTATGGGTTCAGATGGTTTGTCTTCAATGATAGATGCTTTAGCCGACCATCTGGGTGGGTCAACCAGTTTTTCGACTAGTGATGGACTCGGCAAGAGTTTTTATATCCAGGAGGAAGTCGTAACGGTGAAACCGGACGATCGTCCAAAACTCTTTTCGCCTCGTCTAAGAAGGGACAACGGTGGACGGCATGGTCACCTTCGCACAGTTTACAAGGAAATCTATATTTTCCTTTTTGTCCTGGGGCTTCACTTTCACTAGTCGACGATGTGTTTTCAACATGATCATCAGAGGTTGACGACACCGGGTTGTGCAAACGAGGAGACCAGTCCCTTAAGATCCGAGGGATGCAAGGACAATCTCTATGATAGTGGTCTCCTTTGCAAATGACACATGGCAATTTAGGCCTGGTCGGTGCAGTGTGTGGATTTTCGCTAGACGACGCTTGGTTTCCCCCTTTCACTTTTGGCTCCTTCTTCTTCTTCTCTTTCTTCTTCTTTTCCTTCTTCTTCTCAGGTACTTGATTTTTGGCTTTACCAGCCCCATCAAGCGAAGAGGAAGGAGGAGAGGAATAATTGGAGGAAGTAGAGGGTTGCGGGGTGACTATGGATTCGTCTAGTTGCTGACTCGATTGTTCAAGAATTGCGGTGTTCTGAACGACAGAGGTTGAGAAGAACCATACGGGCAAGCCGATTGTTAGTCCTGGAAGCGACAATGTGGCCATATGGGATGCACCAACATCTCCCCAAGAGGAGAAGGGACTAGGATTTCCTACAAGGGGAACTCCTTGGTTGGTCGACTCCATTTTCTTCAACCTAAGATCAACGTAGGAAAGGGTGATGATTATTCCATTTAAAATAAATTTTAGACGCTTTGACACAACTTGGTTTTTCAATTTTTAAGAATCGAGAAAAAACAAAAGATGACTCTAGTCGCCTTCGATTTTTAATGAACCTGAAGTGACAAGTGCTTAGATGGACCTTTTCCGTTAAGGAGTTTGAAAAGGAACGAAAGGGACTGCTCTGGAAATCTAGGTAGAGGGATTACCAAACCAATCGCAAAACTGCAGAATACTTTTTACGGTACGGCAGTCAATCTTCCCGAATGCTGTGTTCAGTGCATTGTGATTGATAGGGCGGCAGACACGGCTTCCTATGGATAAAGGATTAAGCCTATTGGGGTCTCCCAAAATATACTCAACAGTACGTGGGAGCACAAGTCCGTACTGGCACTTATTGTCTCAAAGTGGAGGAATCACCCAACCATCAGTGAGAACAACAGTTACCAGGCTTTACGACGTCGGAATACGTCTCTAGCCTAGACTTCTAGATGTTGTGCGTTAGGTTCCAAAGCGTTGTTAGATTCATTGAATTTATTTTATAGTTGATCTTGTTTATGAAGTTTTCCTTTCAGGTTCACCGCGAGATGTATATGTGTAATTCCTAAAATGCAATCTAAGATGATAAACAACCTTTTATCTTCTTTGTGCAATGAAAATCCTAGCTACTAAGGAAAGAGAAACAATATTCTTTCACAAAGAGCAAAGAGCACACTCTAAATGCACTTTCCTAAATCAAACCAATCAGACAGTCTAAATGCAAATGCACATGCATGTATTTGTTTTCGACTTTCTTAGTATGTAAATGATAAAAAGAAAGTTGATGCACAAATTTGAATTACTTTTCAAGCGACAGTTATCAACAAGTTTCTTTTCGAAATAAAAAATGGAGGCAATCACAACACCTTACGATTTGGAAATGAATACTTGTTTTCGACACTAGAAAAATTACAAATTCAGACCAAAAACAATAGTAACAGGATAATAGACTATCTACAGCAATCAAACTCTTTCCTATGCCTGAAAACGACACTTGCGACGCTTTCAAATCAAAGGACGACAGTACGATTACGCTACTTTTGCAAAGGAGAACTGAAAATGACTCAAGAAACACATAAAAACATTTATAGTTCTTTTGTACAAAGGAGGCGGAATAACAGCAAAGAAAAGGAGTTTCAAATAGAGATATACTGATTACAGGCAGCAAAATTCATGAATAGAACTAGAAAGAATGAACTACAGAAACCAAAACTAAACAATGCCTAGTCTGATCAGCGCACCTGTAACACAGGGAATTTGAAATGTAGCGCACCTACTACACTCGGGAAGTGCGCTGAATTTCAGATTCTCAGAATAATACCTGTGCTGGGCCAGAGATGAGACTTTTCTTGGGTTCCGGGTCACAGTTTGCAGTTCAGTTCATGGGTTTTGGCCGAGCAAATGGTAATCAGTAATGCAACAATCAGGGGTAGATCTAAGGAGGATCTAAGAGCTATCACAAAGGGCAATCAGAGAGTTCGTAAATCAGTTGTTTAATTTATAAACAAATCTCAGAGATTGACTGAAGCGACATTTATCTACTTTTCATTTGCATAGCAAATGCAATTCGAAAGCTACCTGACTCGAATTCAGGCTTCGTTCATAAGTTTATAAAATATACAACAAGGAAGATAAACAAACAAACTAATTCGTCCCCAGCGGAGTCGCCATTTTGTTATAGGGAAAAGTGTCTACACAGAACTGCTTATCCCACCAAGGTGTGATAGCTACCTTAGAAACAAACAAAGCAAAGCTACTTTCGTTTTTCCCTTATGAAGTATAGATGAGAGAAGAACAAAGAAGACTAACCTCTGTCTTGCACTAATCTCCTGGCTCGATTCTTCTCTCTCTTGATAGTCTTTCGCTACTTGTTCCCTTGCAGGCCCAGCTTCACAGAATACCTGTAAGATCACAGTAGCATAGCATTATACAAGAACATGGATCTATAATCATAAACATTCTAGGATCAGATGTAAATTGACCGTACAAATGCAGCAAACATAAATGACACAAGAGTATGGAGGAAAACTTGAATAGATTTTATTGATAAACAAGAAAGAGCCAAGGGGAGTTACAACCAGTTGTTCTGACCCAGCATCATCCTCTCAGCAAGGAAGCCCCTCTTCACCTCATACAAAGCTTAGATCACCCAACAATCTGATGTTGTCTCAAGAAACCAACAACAATTCCTTACAATATGCAAAATTCCAGCCTCTGGATCTCTGGGATGAGGGATCCATATATAGATATTTGTAAGGGAGATGAGTCAGCTTGTGATTTGATGAGTGTCTTGCCTCTGATAGTTCTTGCTTCCACTTGGATATTGATGATCTCTTACTCATCCTTGGTCGAATTCAGAGAGGCAAGTATCACAGGAGAAGTTTCTGGAAGTTTCCCTGCCTCTCCACCTCGCGGAATGACACTGCCATTTGTCACTTCTCGCCCATTGCACCCCATAGAAGGGATTTTTGAAATGCAACGCATCCACACAGTGTGTTTAGGTGAGATGCAACGCGCTTTGCCTATGGAGCAGCTGAAATGATCCTGTTTTGACCAATTCTGAGCAGTTTTTCATGGAGAACTTCTGGGAGAAGCTGTAATCAATTGACCTTGTTCCTTTAGCGGTTAGAACAACACTTTTAGGGACTTATGAGCCCTTGGTTTATGGACATTTCATGCTTGGGGTTGTAGGGCCCAAAAATGTCTATAACAAGATGCAACTTGGGGAGAGATAGGTAACCATTTTTTAAACTTTTATCAATTTTTATGATATTTTATGTTTTTCAAATATGAAAATGAACTTAAAGATATTTTTGATGGGATTAAATGACTGATATAATGATCATGTTCCAGATGTGGGTCTGGTACGACCAGACAGATTTCCGCGACACAGGCGTTGCGAAAGAGGTGCCGAAGAGGTAGTTGTAGATACTGAGAGAGTCTTATACGCAGTCCAGCGAAACTTGTTGAGGTTGACTCATCGGGTACCAATGGAGGCCGTAGAATATCTACCAGAGGATATGCAGCGCCACATGGCTGGAGTGCCATGTGACCGAGTTCACCTTTTTTGGTGTGTGGCCAAAGCAGTGGTCACCTATTTAGCACTCATCCTGAGCCGGGTCATTAGATGTACTGGACATGACTATGGGCATTTTAGTACCGACTTTTGTATATTATTTTTGACACACTTTATGTACACACGAGCGATTTTATATACAGTTCTGACTTTTTGATGTTTATTTTTATCTTGATGAATGAATAATATGCCAATCTAATGCTTGATTAGCAATAGAATATGCTAATGAATTGTTTGATCGTGGAATGTGCAAATAAGTAATATAAACAAATGATCTTTGCAACACCCTCACTCTCAAATATTGTCGATATAAATAAGGATCCTGAACCTGATAAATGTTATTCAATTGTGACACTACTAGTTGTGAATCAAGATAAACTACCAACGAATCAATTCCATAAGAAATAGCTTCGGATAGTAAATTAATGATGGCAGTATACTCGGCCATATTATTTAACGCAGGACCAATACATACCCCCCTTAGCACCATCAACTGACAAGTTGGATAATAAATCACCCAAGCTACGGAAGCGAGGTTCTGAGTGTGCCGACTAGCACCATTGGCAAATCCAAAATAGACCAAGTCATCCATCAACACCTGCCAAAGGAGATCAAAAAGTGTCGATATCACAAAAGTCCCGATAAGATATGTACAAAAATATAAAATATACAAAGAAGCCATTGCTTGGTCGTAACCTAGGAAAAGTACTTCTTGAGGTAGAGCCCATCAGGGGGCTCTGCTAGCTTGCACCTAGAGATGTTTATTGGTACAATCATTGAGCCAATCAATATATTACCTTCGGCAAATAAATGTGTTAGAGCCAAAGGAACCGTACAAACATTGCTAGACACACTGGAGGACTTAGATTCGACTTCATGCAAAGGAGGACGAAAACATGAATGATGATGTAAATCTTCCAATCGTCGATCTACAGCTATCATCGCTTCGAATACTGATTCGTCAGATGGAGAAACTATATCTAAGAAATCCAAAGTAGAAGTGGAATGAAGGGTCCAAGTAGGAGCCACATCACCATCTAAATCCTTTTCCGAAGGAGTAGGAAGGTCGTCTGTAGAGTTATTGATAGATTCATATCTAAGCTTTACTTCAGACATAGGAGATTCTATTCCACACACCTTCCCTTCATCTAATGTGGTCACAGATGAAGGTAAGGTCCCAGGATCCGAAAAATAGTGAGTTTGTACAAACTCTTTTTGTAAAGGCTCCTTGGAGGATGAAATTGTATCGATTCTAGCTATAGGAGGGGGAAGATCAAATACACCCATCAAGGAAGAGCACATCCCAACTCCTAGATTCTCGATAGGTTGACGGGGGTTATCGTCCATCGGAACAGTAGAATCCAAAGTTGCATGAGGATTGCCTGGAGAATAATCCAATTGATCAACTTTAACAATTATCCCCTCGTGAGGAAAATAAAGGATGCAAAACAGAGTGGAAACTATGACTTCCATTTCATAAATCCAATTCCGTACTAAGAGGATATTGTAATCTAGGTTGGCATCAATGATTTCTACTTCGACATTAACGACCTTTCCTCCAACACATATATGAAAGGTCGGGATAATCCCGTGTGGCCTATGAGAATGACCGTCAAATGCTATCAAGAGAGTGGGTGAAGTAACAGCCGAAGGCGATTCAATTGCATTCCAACATTACATAAACATGACACATGTGGAAGCTCCCTCATCTATAACTGTCCGAAAATATTGGTTTTCTGGTAAGTAGACTTTATCTGGAAAGCCATATGATGAAGAAGTCTCTTTTGATATTATACATATCAAAAGTGATTGCTACAGAATTATTTGGATCCATTGCCCCCATTTCGAAAAAAGAAAAGAACTTCTTTGAGCCAGGCACGACTGGAGTACCTCTAAATCAGACATCGTGCATGAACTCTGAGTTAGATCTTCTACAATATAGTCATTTTGGGCTGCCCTAGCAATAGGGTTGATAGTTGCGTGTTTGGTGGAACCTTTCGGAATCCGAGGTATAGACTCGATAGAGGGTCGCTCAATGTGAAGTGGGTCAGTAGTGCCAGGAACAGACTTATCCTTGGATGTTTCAGCTTCACCATAATAACATGACTGTGTGGCCACATTGACATGAGAACCCATCATGAAAACATTTGATGAATTGTCCCCCTCCTAGTTACCCCCTCCAGAGGTACCAGGGTTAGAGTTTGTGCCAGCAAGCAATTGTTGCCCTTGGGGGAAAGGGTTAGTTAAGACAACTTGAGAGCTTGAAGACCCTTGCTTTACTAACAAGTGTTGAGCATCTTGAATTTTTGGGTAGAGATGAGTCAAATGGTCTCCACTGCATAGCTTGCATGGAAACTTAACTTTCTTCTTAGACTCATTTCTACCCTCATCAGCACCATCACCGGGCTTATTTGCATTACCCTTCCCATCCCGATTCTTCTTTTTACCTCGTCCCTTCTTCTTCCCATCGGAATTTTTATTTCCTTTGGGGTTAGAAGCTTGAACGACATTTATGGAAGAAGGTTGAGAAGGTGGAGTAGTAGACGGTGTAGCCTGATTGGAAGAATTAGATTGTATATACGACTGTTGCAATTGGCTCAGAAGGTTCATTACATTCGCACCAATAAATCCAACAATACCGTCAGCATGCAGGCCTAGCTTCGGTTTGGCTACATCAACCGTAGATCTAGGATCATCAGGAAAAATTTTCTGAAGGGTCCTAGATTGAGAATATATCTGTTCTAACTGTTGGGCGCAAAAGATATCCTGCTTCTCGAAATAAACTCCGGACATAGAAACATCCTTGGAGATCTCAGGTTGTAATGATTTTAGAAACCATTCGAGACGGAATTCAGGTGGAATTTCGGCTTTAATGAACCTCTTTCTCTGTCTCCATTCCTGGATATGATCCGAAATGTGAGTAGCCATGTCCTGATGAAAATTGGCCAGAAGTTCAGTTCTAGCTTCGTAACGGACAGGCAACTGGAAATGGTTTAAGAAAATGTTAGCGAAATTAGTGAAAGATGTAAAGGTGCCCCGTGGCAACTCTATTTACCACTTAGCCACATTTCGAGTTAAGGTGCGTTGAAATAGTCTCAACCTAATCGAATCACCGATGAGGGAGTTCGATGAGCACCATAAATGGAATGTGGTTACATGGTCGACCGGGTCTTCACCACTCTTCCCTTCGAATTTCAGAATATCCGATGGAAGTTTGGTTGGTACCGGAGGCCAATCCAGATTGTATCTGATTAGATCGTTCATCAACTTAGTCAAGTCTGGAAGATTGAGCGTGGCCAAAAAATGAAGTCTCAGAGGACCTTGGGGATTCCACCTAGATTGGGTGGGGTTCCCGAAAGTCTGAAAAGAATGACCTGGATTTTGAAAGGCACCAGGTTGCTTGAAGTAACTAGTAGAACCTGCTGAACCAAAAGGTGACCCTTGTGGTCCAGCAAAACTTGGAGTTTGACCAACTCCGGCCGAAAAACCTTCATAACCGACAACCCTTGATAAGGGTTCCAAGCATTAGCTAAGGGTGGAAAACTTTGAAATTAATTGACTGAGGAGTACAGAATATTCTCTTGTTGGCTTAAAAATAGATTTCCAGCTCCTGTGCCACTAATCGCAGGATTAGTCCAACCTTGAAATGGATTGCTGCCTTGACTCGCGAAAGAAAAAGGCATAGATCCTACCATCAGATTGGAATGTGGTATATGACCACTTCCAAAAGGAAAACCCTGAAAAGATGTCAATGCACTCATCATGGATGTGGAGGCAGTTAATGGTACACTTAATGGAACTGAAGGAATACCTTGAGAAGGCATACCAAAAGGGAAGAATCCAAAACTGGATGCATGCGCTTGGGAACTTCCACTTGTCGACGGAATGGAAGTAGACCCAAACAAGGATGTGCTGGCAGTAGACCCAAATAAAGATGTAGAAGGGATGGAAATAGTTCCTACCCCTTGTACTGATATAGGAGTCTTCATGCTTGTAGCACTCGTGGTAGATGCCACGCTTCCAGCAGTGGTCATCAAAGGGATGTGCGTGTGTGGAACTTGACTTGAAGGTCTATGCATCGGAGTCCCAACGTATAACAATACGTCTGGATGATCAGAAGGCAGAGGAGAATTTGGAGCCGCAAACGGCTCTGAGAGTTCTTCTACTTCAATATTATCTTCCGACTGGAAGAGGACTTGAGAAAGAACTGGGTTGTTCCTCTCTGGATTTGTGGTAGTACCAGGCCTATCTTGTACACTAATGCTCCCAAGCAGAGGATCAATACCCAATGCGCTAGCTGCTACTGGGTGAAACCCATTGGCAATATCACTCCTACGCCTTCTAGGAGAAGGCTTTGAACTTACAGGTGAAAGCCCACGAAGTCTACGGGACCGTCTAAGTGATCGGTCGACCACTTTGAATTTTTTAATAAGATCTACTTAAAGACTCAAGAAAATTGAAAGCTAGGTCGACTAGGAGAACAAAACACACACTAAAAATGTCCCTAAAAGAATTCAGTAGTCAAACAACTTCCAAATATTTCCGCTTCAAGTGATTAGGACCAGACACCAAAATACAAGAAAGTGAATAATAAGGGCCTTCCGAAAATAGACTGGGGTAATTACGCCCTAGGTCTACTAGCGAAGGTATCAGAGGAAGTTACGCTGACCTCCAATCAACAACCTTTGCAAGGGTGCCCTCCAGAAATACCACTAAAAGTGATGCAACGTCGACCTTAGGTGCCACGGGATTCCCCTCCACATCCACCTGTGTAGATCCCTAGGATAGGCAACTAAAGATACCAACTCGTATCAGAAGCTAGGTGGAACAGTCGTGAGGTAAGAGCCGACAAGTAAGAGAGGGGGTATCTCTCTTCCTTATCTTCAAAAACCCTCGTGCTTAACTCCCAGTTATGGAGCTTTCCCGAGCTCCCTAATGCTATTGGATTTTCACTCTCTATTCAGACTTCTACGTTTGACAATTTAAAGTGGCCTTGGAGAGTTTAATCTCCTCTCACCTAATCCAAGGCCCTAAATAACCTAAAACTTGTTGGTGTACTTATTGATAATATAAAAAGTTCTAGTTTATTTTATTAGCACTTGATTTTAAGTGGCTGTTCTTTTTAAGTCAAAGGGACAATACAGAAGTGAAACTGATGGTGTTCATTGACGCAAAAGAAATTAATGAAAAACTAACTTATATGCAATGCACTTGTTTGTTCTTCGATGAAAAGCAACTTCTACTTGATTCTAAGAAACTTCTATTAAAGAATTAAACTTTTTCTTTTCTTTTCTTGTAAGAGACTTCACACTCACAAAAACTAAAAGACTATTGATGCTCTAATGATGCAAAAACTACCCTAATGCAAGGTGTACATGATAATGCAAAAATTCTAGATTACTCTAAAAAGAAAATGAAAGTAATTTGTTTTATAATCCAACTTAAGTGTTTTGAAAGGAATAAGAATTTTGAACACAAAATCTTTCCCAAAACAAGGAGGACTAAACACAAAGATCGCAAATCACTCTCAAAAACCAAAAGAAACCAAACTCAAATTCGACAAAGAAAGAAAAAATGATGTTTTTTGAAGGAATTTTCTTTTCCAAACAAGCAATAAAGGAAACTTTTCAAAAGTACTCAAAATGCTACCAAAGACTCAAAGACCGAAAACAAACAACAATGAAACTTTGCAAGTTTTCAATTCAACACGAATGAAAACTTAACAAAATAGGTGTTTCAAGATGCACTAAATGATCCAAAAGCAGCAAAAAGAGGTTTGAGACAATGATCAAGAAATTAGGAAAGGCACACTTTCAAACTTGTCAACAAAAACTTTCGAAAAGCAAGAAGTGAATGGCCACAAAATTGACAGGAAGCGAAGCAAGCAAACCATAAAAATGAAGTTTGACACAAATATTGCAAGCAATCTTCTATTCCGAAAGGCTAGAACAATCAAGAACCTCAGCAAGAAGCTTTGTTTGTTCAAACACAAATGATAAAACTCACTGTAATGCAAACCGAGACAAAAAACTCTTCAAAACAAGGGAGAACTCGAAACAGTAAGTTCACTAAAAAACTAAAATCTACAAACAGAAACTGATCACTCAGGAAGCACACAGGCCAAGAAACAAATTTTTCCAGGTAAGAAGACTTGAAAAAATCATGCAAAACAAATGAATACGCGACTGTGTCTCTACAAAGCTGCGTGTACACACACTTCAGCCAAGAGAAACCCACGTATACATGGTTTCAGTTAGAGAAACAAGCATGTATACGCTTCTGTAACCCGAAAAAGATGCGTATATAAAGGTTTACAGGAAAAAACAAAAATGAGGCCTGATGAAAAGGATCAGACTTGAAGCCTAAGTTCCTATAGGAGTAGATAGTACAATCACAACAAGTAGACTAAAAACTGAGCCCTGATTGGCACTAAATAATCCAAACTAGGAACAACAATATTGTTGTCCCCAGTGGAGTCGCCAATTCTGTTAAGGGATAAAGTCCCCTAGGGCTTTGGGTTAGAACCCTAGCAGAGCGGGAGTAATCTACAGCAAGAAACAAGCAAATAACTCAAGAAAAATGCTTAAATGAGCAAACTATGCGAGGATATATATACCCCGGGGTCCTTCGTTTGGGTAGTTCTAGCCAGGGTTCAAACCCTCTGCAACTCCTCATGATATTTAAACCTGCAAAACAACCAATTCAAAGACACATAGCAACATATAGATAAAGCATTATATTGAAATCAACTTTATAACATATAAGTGGATGGTTAGTTATATATTGAAATAGTCATTCATATATAAACCATAACAATAACATTAGATACATGAACAAAGTTGATATCAGGAACAAGAAAGTGTTTCTTTTATTGCAGATAACTATAATAAAACATAAAAAAATTTCACCTAAGTCTTCGTCTTCTAGCTCCAAGCGGAACCGTCCTCCAGGTCCGTACAGTCCCAGTCTTCAAAAGGCTCCTTCCATAACCAAGACAAGGATATCTCCAACAAGTGAAAGGATATCAACTCTCAAGGAAACAAGGGTTTCCTAAACTTGGGGAAGTGCTTGAAGCATAGGGATCTTCAGACTTGATGAGGGGATAATCTCAGCAGAGTAATTCTCTATTTTCTCTCCTCCTTAAGGCCTTCCCATTGAAGTCTTTTTATACTTCTCCCAAAGTAGTTTTTTAGTTGGGAACAGTTGGGCCACGGGCACTAATAGGTAATCAACAGGTAAAACCCGCGATCTCCACCTAAAATTAAGGAAATTAAATTTTTTTAAGTGTTTTAAGACATATACGCCGGTTCGGTATATACTGACTTGTGTGTACACGTGTTTAATACAGGGCAACGTCACATATAGGGAGTAAAACGTTGTTTTTTAAATATTTGGACTAAGTCTGGAAGGAAGGGTTTGTTGGAAATAATAATGAGAAGGGGGGGGGGGGGGGGGGTGAATCAATATTATCAGGTCAATTATTTTTCATTTCACAATCAGATTTGTATATGCTACTTCAGTTAGTGAAAACCGCGTATGTACGCAACTACAGTTAAGGAAACCAGCGTATCATCAGCAGACTTGTAATTTAAATTATTCTTCAGATGTTGATCATTAATCTGTGCATCAAACCATATAAATAGTAACCGGGAACAATACAATAGAACAGGCAGTCACACATAAGAACACAAGATATAAGGTGGAAACCCAATGTGGGTGAAAACCACCTGCTACAATTTTTCTCTATCTTCTTTTAATTAGAAACTTCTTTTTACAATATTTCTGTACTGGTGTAGTCTTATACCAATACGTAGGCTGCTACCTATAGAAGGCTACAACCTTCTCTCGTTCTCCAGCTTCTCCTGGAAGGGAGCTACAACCCCCTTAGCTCTTGTACTAGCTGAGGTACTAGTACATAGGTGCTGACCTATAGAAGGCTACAACCTTCTCTTTTCTTCCAGGGACCACGTTTCATAAATTTTCAGACTGGATCCATGAATAACATCAATCAAACATCAATTATATCTGCATCAACCAATCTCCTTTGTCAAACCAATACTGAATCAACCAATCACTTCTCAGAAAGCTACCACCAGAATACAGTGACAGTAACCAGAACCTATCCTGAACCTAGAATACTGCAACAATAAACAGAAGTAGGTAAAACATATTTCATGAGACGTACACTACTTTAATATGTACATCCTGTGTGCATACAGTTCTGAATTAAGGCCAACCAGCGTATACGCTATTCTGCATTACAGAACCAGCGTGTATATGCACCTTTTCTTCCCTGAACCTGCGTACAGATCTATAAAAGATAATTTATCCTTTTCACTTATTGAAACATCAGTTATACCTAGATTATCAGATTTATAGATCAAGTCATGCGCCAAAATAATAGATCAAAATCACAGCAAAGATACTATTATTCAAGCCTTAAGATATTGATCCATCAATAGTCCTTATCCTTCTTCTTGCGCTCAGGTTCCTCCTTCATTCAGATCCAGCTATGCACCATAACCTAATGACCAGTATTCTAGATCTAGTTCTTTATGAGATATTCAATGCTTGAGTCAATGCCTTTGTCTAATGACCTCCTTCCCCTTTTATAGTCTTAGGCCTTACACAATACCATGGTCCAAAACCATAAAGAATCAATACCTTGGACCAAATACCTGGGTTCAACACTTCAGACGAGATACCATGGTCCAAAACCATAGGTCCAAACACCAAGGACTAAATACCATGGACCAAAAATAAGTTTTCCCACACCTACATGCTTTTTTGTCCATGAAAGTTCGTGCATACGCATACGCAACTTTTGGTCGGCAATCCCGCGTGTATACGCGACTTCGTCAAAGGGAACATGCGTATACCTCTTTTTCTTTCATTCTGAGAACCTGAACAGTGATGTGCCATCTAAATGAGTTGCCATCAAGGAAAACACCTGTGTCATAGTGCCAAACCTGTGTCATAATGCCAACAATCTCCCCCTTTGGACTTGATGGCAACTCCGAGTCACTCAAAGTCATTCTCCCCCTTTGACATCAAGGGAAAAGGGTTATGCTCCCCTAAGTTCATGCTGAAATCTCTGCTTTGTTGTGCTGTCCATGCTCCCCCTTACTGTAGGCAAGGTCTGCAAGATACATAACTTCATACATCATAAATGACCTTCCTACCACCAAAGACTCATACATACATCCATCTCCCAACCAAGTGGGGATTGACTCATCCACCCAACTAAGTGGGGATACACCAAAAGTTTACACAAGATAAAAAAGAACATTACATTATCCATCCCAAGCATAGTGGGGAAATCAAAGTAGGCCATTACATGGCCTTGATAAGAAAAGAAATACATGACATAGAGATGAAATATCTACAACTAGACTATGATAGTTATCAACAACTATCATCAGCAACATCTGTTAATCATCATTCAGACCATCAACCATGTTCTCCTTCTACACGTATTCCCCCTGAAACCAAAACACTGTGAACTTGAACCAAGATCTTCTAGGATAATACCAACAACGCCTTATTAGAAGAATATGTATGCTCCCCCTGAACCTGTGCCAGATGGTCTCTGTCAGACCCATATCAGACTCCTTTCATCCTTAGCCTGGCCCACTGTTTGTCTTCAAACCAACATATACGCAACTGTATCCACATAAACCGGCATATGTACGCGGATTCTCCTCATTAAACTCGCATGCAACCACTTTTCTCTGAAACAGATAGGTTTCAACAGCAAGACGATGCATCAACTACTTCCAGCTTCCGTTTGAGGTATTCAAATGTCTCCCTGGGCAGTGGTTTGGTGAGTATATCAGCAACCTGTTCCTTGAAGGGAACATACTTCAATTTGACCTTTTTTTCAAGCACTTGTTCTTGGAGAAAATGATATTTGATAGGTATGTGCTTGGTCTTTGAATGCATGACTGGATTTTTTGAAACACTGATTGCACTTGTATTATCACATAAAATGGAGATAGGTGGAGTACAAGTGATTTGAAAATCTTGCAAAATTTGCATCATCCAAAGGAGTTGTGTGCAGCAAGATGTAGCAGCCACATATTCTACTTCAGCTGTGGATAAAGCAATTGAAATCTATTTCTTGCTGAACCAAGATACTAATCTGGAACCCATAAAGAATGCACCACCACTAGTGCTTTTTCTGTCATCCACGCTTCCTGCCCAATCTGCATCTGTATATGCATGAAGTGCGAGATCTGTATCTCCAGGATACCATAGGCCATAGTTTTGTGTCCATTGAAGATATTTGAAAATTCTTTTAACTGCTTGAAGGTGTGCTTCTTTTGGATTTGCTTGGAATCTTCCAACTATTCCCACTGCATGCATGATGTCTGGTCAGGTACGAGTCAAGTAGAGCAGACTACCAATCATGGATCTACAGGTTGGTTGATGAACTGTTGTTGAATCATCATTTGCGCTGAGGCTGCATCCTGTTACCATAGGGGTACATACTGGTTTTGAATCTTCCATGCCATATTTCTTCAATATCTCCTTGAGGTACTTGGTTTGTGATAAAAAGATACCATCTTTATTTTATTAGACTTGTAAACCAAGAAAATATGTCAGCTCACCAAGCAAGGACATTTCAAATTCTTTCTGCATCACCAAAGCAAAGTTTTGACTCATGGCTTCTTCATTGCTACCAAAGATGATACATACACGACAAGTATTAGCAATTTATCATTATCAATTTTTACATATAGATTGCTATCTGCTAATCCTTTTGAAAAACCTTGTTGATGGAGGTATTTGTCCAGATGATAATACCAAGCCCTTGGAGCCTATTTAAGACCATAGAGTGCCTTCTTAAGTCTGCATACAAGTTTTGGATCATTTCCAAGGATGAATCCATATAGTTTCTCAATATACACTTCTTCCAAGTCTCCATTTAAAAAGGCAGATTTCACATCCATTTGAAAAACTTTGAACTTCTGAAAGCTAGAAAGAGCAAGGAACATTATTATGGCTTCAAGTCTAGCAACCGGTGCAAAAGTTTCTTCAAAGTATATACCTTCTTGTTGAGAATACCCTTTACAAACAAGTCTGGCCTTGTTTCTAATAACATCTCCATTTTCATTCAGCTTGTTTTTGAATATCCATTTTGTCCCTATGACATTCTTATCGTTTGGTCTAGGAACCAACTCCCAAGTGTTATTCTTTTCAATCTGCTCAAGTTCTTCATTCATGGCCTTGACCCAACATTCATCTTTGCATGCTTCTCTTACATTTTGTGGTTCAATGGAGGAGAGCAATTCTAGATAGCTTGAGGCTTCTGAAATAGTTCTTCTTGTTTGTACACCCGCCTCTTTCTACCCCAAAATTTGAGTTTCTGGATGATTCTTCTAAACGTACCTGGATGGAGTCTTTTCTTCTATCCTTATCTGTTCTTCTGGTGCCTCATGGGTTTCTTCTTCATCATAAGTCTGATTTGATGTTGAAGGATAGTCCTCATCATCTTCGAAATCTTCAGATTTTACCTGCCTAGGAATGTTTCCTTCTTCATCAATCACTACATCAATACTTTCAACAATTTTTCCAAGTCTTTTATTGTAACACTTATATCCTTTACTGTGGGGAGAATAACCAAGGAGAATGCCTTCATCTGCTCTAGGTTCAAACTTGCCAAGGTTTTCATCAGTCCTTTTGATGTAACATTTGCTTCCAAAAATTTTGAAGTATTTAACCATGGGAGTCTTACCATACCAAAGTTCATGAGGAGTTTGAGTGTTGTTCACCCAGATGTTTGTCTTGTTGAGAATAGTAACCGTAGCAAATGCAACTTCACCCCAGAAGGTTGCGGGAGTTCCAGACGCATCAAGCATAGCACAATCCATTTATTGAACCATTCTATTCATCCTTTCCACTACTCCATTTTGCTGAGGAGTCCTTGCAGTAGAGAATTCCCTTCTTATTCCATGTTCTTCACAAAAATCGAAAAATTCATCCGAGGTAAATTCCCCTCCTTGATCAGACCTGAGGCATTTGATTCTACGATCTGATTCGTTTTCAACCAAGGCTTTGAATGGTTTGAACTTTTTGAAAGCTTCGTCTTTATGCTTCAGAAGTCCTATCCAACACATCTTGGAAAAGTTGTCAATGAACAATATGAAGTATTCTTCTCCTCGAGGTGACCTTTTCCTAGTTGGACCACATACATCAGTATGGACAAGTTCAAGTGGCCTACTAGCTAATCCTTCCTTCTCAGGGAAATTAGTTTTGGTTTGCTTACCAAACTGACATGATTTGCATATTGTATTGTCTGGAATTATGATGTCAGGGAGACCATGAACGGCCTGATATTTGCATGCTTTCCTTATCTGAGAGAAGCTTAGATGCCCCAATCTTCTATGCCATAGCCAGTGTTCATCATTCTTGCTTAGATAGCATTGTTGTTGTCCTCCCTTGAGTATGTATAAATTATTTGGAGTTCTTATGCCTTTGATCACCGTTTCTCCCGTATCAATCTCACGAACAATACATCCATTTGATCGAAATATTACCTCATTTCCTTGATCACACATTTGACTGACACTCAATAGATTATTCTTTAAGCCATCAACATACATAACATTTCTAGCTTTTACCTTTTCTTTCAAAAGAACAGAACCTTTACCTTTTATGAATGCAGGGGTGTCATTTCCAAATGAGACCTTCTTTTCCTTTTCTAAGGCACTATATGACTGGAGTTTTTCTTTATCACCTGTCATATGTTTCGAGCATCCACTGTCTATGTACCACTAATTTTCTTGTCCTTTCGCATATAAGGCTATACCACATATTTCTGGTTGTGGTTCTTTCTTTCTCCATATTTTGGGACTCAATGAAGCTTGCTCCTTCTGAGTTGTTTTCCAAAACCTACTCCTGCATTTAGAATCTTCATGACCAAAGTTGTTACAAATAGAACATTCTATTTCATTTTCAAGAGCAGAAAAGTTATTGTAGGTCCTTTTCATGATTCCAGTCACACTCCCTTGATTTCGTGCTTCTATGGTCATGATGGTCTTGTAGGCAACACATTGAGTTGCTTTGTGTCCAAAGTTATGACAAGAGAAACATTGGCCATTGAAGAAATTCCTGCGATTATCAAACCTTCCGTCCAGGTGATTGTAATAGCCATTCATTCTTAAGGCAAATTGAGAATGATTTACCTGTGGTTGGTTGTAGCTTCTGTTCATCCTTGAAGTATATTGCCCTCGATTTACTTGGTGATCTCTGTTCATCTTTGAAATAAATTGTCCCTGATTTGCCTGGTGATCTGCATTGTGCCTTTGCTGTCGATTGTCAACCTGTTCACTTCTCCTTGCTGCTTCAAGATAACTTTTGGAGGTAGATGGCTTATGTGCTTGAGATGCTTCTTTAGTATAACCAAGACCTGTCTTGATTAGAGGAGAACGCTACACTTTGATAATCTCATCTAAAGTTTCAGATCCTTTAGAAAATCTAAGATTAAGAGCTTTTGTTTTCTCAATTTCTTTTCTAAGTCCCACAATTTCACATTCTAACTTTTCATTGTGTTTTTCCCTTTCAACAAGTTGGAATGTCAGAGTATCTATAATCATATTCTTTTCTTCTAAACAAATTTTAAGTTTAGAAATTTCTTCATAAAGACGTTCTTCATCTATAGCATCCAAGAAATCGTCATCTTCAAAAGCCATCAAAAGTCTATAATCATTACCTTGTTCATCTTCATCACTATTTGAAAATCCATCACTGTCTTCATGTGTATAATAGCTCTTCTTACTTACATTCTATCTTTTGTTCCATCTAACTGGTTCCTTACCTTTGTCAAGCTTATCTTTATGAGGACATTTAGCTACATAGTGACCGACTCTTCCACAAACAAAGCATTTAAAAGGTAGCTTACCTCTGAATCTTACAGAACCCCATTGAAGGTTCTTGACAAAGTTTGACTCTTCCTCTCCTTCTGACATATGTCTTGACTCATTGTATTCTCCTTTTCCTGAGGCTTTGAATGCAGATTCTCTCATGTTTGATGGTCCCCCTTTTCTCATTTCAAAAGCAGTTAGGATTCCGTGCAGCTGTGACATGGTAATGCTTTGAAGATTCTGCTTTTCTTCTATGGCTGAAACTTTTGATTCAAACTTAGAAGACAAGGATCTTAGAACATTTTCAACCAAAGTAGCTTCTTTTATCTCTTCACCCAAGTTTTTCATACAATTAACAATCTCATCTATACGTAAGAAATAATTAGCCACACTTTCATCATTGTGCATTCTGAGATTTTCATATTGGATTCTGAGAGTTTGTAGTTTTGCACGTTTTACCTGATCATCTCCTTCATAGCTCAGAATGATCTTGTCCCATATTTGTTTTGTGGTTTTGAGCTGCATAACCTTGACGAATTCTGATTGAGATAAACTCCCTAATAGAGTATTGACAGCCTTTGCATTTGTTTCATACTGCTTCTTACCAGCTGTATCTGTAGGAGTTGTTGATGGAAATGTGTATCCTGTTTCCACGATATCCCAAACTTCTGTACCAAGAGATTGAAGATAGGCTGTGATTCTTACCTTCCAATAGACAAAGTTGCTTCCATCAAATATTGGTGGCCTGATAGATGCCTCCTTTTCGTAATTGCTCGTGATGATAGATCTTCCTTCAAGCGATCAAGCGATCAAGCTTCTTCTGAAGGACCCACTCTGAGACCAATTCTTGGAAATAATACTGGGGGGGGGGGTGAATTAGTATTATCAGGTCAATTATTTTTCATTTCACAATCAGATTTGTATACACTACTTCAATTAGTGAAAACCGCGTATGTACGCAACTACAGTTAAGGAAACCAACGTGTAATCAGCAGACCTGTAATTTAAATTATTCTTCAGATGTTGATCATTAATCTATGAATCAAACCATATAAACAATAAACCAGGAACAGTACAATAGAACAGGCAGTCACACATAAGAACACAAGATATAAGGTGGAAACCCAATATGGGTGAAAACCACCTGCTGCAATTTGTCTCTATCTTCTTTTAATTAGAAACTTCTTTTTACAATATTTCTGTACTGGTGCAGTCTTATACCAGTACACAGGCTGCTACCTATAGAAGGCTACAACCTTCTCTCGTTCTACAGCTTCTCCTGGAAGGGAGCTACAACCCCCTTAGCTCTTGTACTAGCTGAGGTACCAGTACGTAGGTGCTGACCTACAGAAGGCTACAACCTTCTCTTTTCTTCCAGGGACAACGTTTCATAAATTTTCAGACTGGATCCATAAATAACATCAATCAAACATCAATTATATCTGCATCAACCAATCTCCTTTGTACAAACCAATACTGAATCAACCAATCACTTCTCAGAAAGCTGTAACCAGAATACAGTGACAGTAACCAGAACCTATCCTGAACCCAGAACACTGCAACAATAAACAGAAGTAGCTAAAACATATTTCATGAGACGTACGCTACTTTAATATGTACATCCTGTGTGCATACGCTTCTGAATTAAGGCCAACTAGCGTATACGCTATTCTACATTACAGAACCAGCGTGTATACGGGCTTTTTCTTTGCTGAACCTGTGTACAGATCCATAAAAGATAAATGATCCTTTTCACTTATTCAGACATCAGTTATACCCAGATTATCATATTTATAGATCAAGTCATGCCCCAAAATAACAGATCAAAATCACACAAAGATACTATTATTCAAGCCTTAAGATCTTGATCCATCAATAGTCCTTATCCTTCTTCTTGCGCTCAGGTTCCTCCTTGATTCAGATCCAGCTATGCACCATAACCCAATGACTAGTATTCCAAATCTAGTTCTTTATGAGATATTCAATGCTTGAGTCAATGCCTTTGTCTAATGATCTCCTTCCCCTTTTATAGTATTAGGCCTTACACAATACCATGGTCCAAAACCATAAAGAATAAATACCTTGGACCAAATACCTGGGTTTAACACTTCAGCCGAGATACCATGGTCCAAAACCATAGGTCCAAATACCAAGGACTAAATACCATGGACCAAAAATAAGTTTTCCCACACGTATGCGCTTTTTTGTCCATGAAAGTGTGTGCATATGCATACGCGACTTTTGGTCCGCAATCCCGCGTGTAGACACTACTTTTGGTCGGAAATCCCACGTGTAGACGCGACTTCGTCAAAGGGAACATGCGTATACCTCTTTTTCTTTCATTCTGATAGCCTGAACAGTGATCTGCCATCTAAGTGAGTTGCCATCAAGGACAACACCTGTGTCATAGTGCCAAACCTATGTCATAATGCCAACAGGGTTGCCCTAGGCCATAAACCAAGCATCACAAATATATAAGGTGATATTTGGAGCTAGAACACTAAGTTGTAGAAGTAAAAAGCATCAAATAATACTAATGCGCAAGAAAATAAACTAAACTAAACATGTTTTCACATTTTTGTTTTTTTTTAGGCAAAATCAAGTATGCAAACTAATTGTTCTTGTGGATGTGACAGGTGGATGGAAGGTGTTTAAGGTTGGATGGAAGGTTTATGAAGTGGTTGGAGGGTGTGGAGGGGTCCTAGGAGGCTTTTGTGACTTCCTAGAGGTTTCCCATCAATTTGGCCTCAAAATAGGCCGTTTCAGGAAAACCTATAGGATTTACTAGAAACCTACAGGATGATCTTGTAGGAATTATAGGAAACTAACAGGATATAGCCGAGAGCTAATTATGAGGTTTTGGAGGTGTTGGGAAGCTTGGGAAAGGTGTGTGATGGGTGGAAAGGAGTGTTAGAAGGTCTAGGAGCACTCAGGAGTCAATGTCCCAGATAAGAGATGGTTAGATTCACTCAATGTATCTAGGGGAATTTCAATGAAAAATAATGAAAAACTAGTGAGGGTGATGGTGAAACAAGGGATGGCTAAGGTGGATGAAGTGGGAGGTGGCTACTGGTGATGAAGTCTTGGTCTCCTACAAAAGTACCTGCTTTGCTTAAAACATGTGTGTCTTCCAAGAACTATGCAACAAGATACATTTTCATAAACTAGAAAAGCATGAATCAATTGCCTATATTATGCATGAAGAAAGTTGATGAAGGGAATGAAAGAATGAGTGATATCTTATTGCAGAAATGGAGATGCAAAAAGATGGCAATGAAATTTGCCTTGCAACATGAACCAAATACTGAATCAAAGACAACAAACTCCAAAGCTCATACAAGAACTAGAAATCTATGTTTTTGGGGCTACTGAAGGGTCCCTTCCTCAATTCATGGTCCCAGAGGGAGGAAGTGAGGCTGAGACACCTGATGACAACACCTGCTGATAACCTTATGGTGATCATTTTTCTCCTTGCTAACCTTTTACTTGACAGAAGGCACAAATGGAAGCAAACTATCACACAACCAATCTAATCTACATTGATGTAATGGAAATGCATCTACTAAGAAAATGAACAATTAAGTTATGAATCTACACTAGCATACATGTACAATAAAGAGGACACTTGGCTGCTAGGGTTGGGCCCTAACCCAAGAGCTTCAACCCTCTGAGTTAACTTAGTGTTGGCTCAAAACAAAACTCATTCTTATTACCAAAACAACATATTACATCAAACAACTGTCACAAGTCTTGCAGGTCAAAAATATATTAGAGTTTTACAATAAAAATCTGAATCCTACTGACATCCTATGCCTCTCTACTTATAAATCTGAATTCTCCAACGACTTCCTTAAAATTAGGGAGGCTCGGCTCCCAAACTCGAGATAAAATGGTGCTTTGTATTTCACTTGCTTGGCTGCCTTCTAGTCCTCATGATTTGGTTGTTTGCACTCAGAGCTGATGGAGGAATATTCGAATGGAGGGGTAGTAAATGAGGAAGATTTACCTCCTATAATCCTTCTCCCTTGTCCCATTTGAGTTTTGACCTTGGTCTTTGCCAAAATTCCTTGCTTTTATCCTTTAATCTTGCATTAAATGCACATTAGACCACAGAGCAAAATATCCAACTCTAACTCATCTCATAAACAAAATATAATCAAAAGTATGCAATAAGTTATGAGAATAGTTGGTTTGACTAAGATATTAGGTGAATTAAGGCCCATATAATTACCCAATGATGAGGCTCATTAATCAGCTTAAGGAAACATAGGAATATTGGGTTTGTGATATTTTTCAAGATTTAATATAGGTGAATCATGTGTGTGTGTGGGGAAATAATGGTCATTTAGGTAACAACGTCAAAAGGTAACACCATAGTTAGTTCCCACTCCTTTATGTTTGAGTTTTACAATTGAAGAAAAGGGAGTGTAGCACAATCATTACCTTCTAGTTACGCCTTCTCCCATAATGGGTTTCCTAAGATAAATCTATTTTTCATTTGTGCAAACTGTGTATACTTTTGTTTATTCTTTCATTTTCATATCTCAGTTATTTCATAAAATTCAAGCAAAGCTAGTAAGTAATTAATTTTGGATTTAATGAAATAACTTTGTAGTATTGATATTCTTAGAATATTATATTATGATGAAATAGTCTAGTGGAATATTTCTAGTATATTATAGACTACTCTCCATATCTCATTCACTCAATCATGCTCTCTCCCTCCCTCTACCCCCCCACTAGCACTCTGTCATTCTATCACCCTCCAATCCCTCTTTCCTTTCTCTCTCACTCCTCATCTATCATTTCCCTACTCTATTTTCCTATCGCCTACTCCCTCTCTTAATCCTTCCTTAAAAATACCCACCCGAACCCACTCACTCTAACCTTTTCTCCCTCTCTTTATCTCTACACCCCCCGCCTACTCCTCTCTCTATCTCCCCTCCTTCCATAACCCATTTTCTCTCTCCCCTCTCTCTAACAACTTCCTTTCTTTAACTATCTCTCTCCCCCTCCCTATGTGTCTCTCCTCACCCCCATTTCTCTTTCATGCTTCCCCTCTCACTCTATAGTTCTATATTGGTTCCTTTTCATAACTCAATATATCTCCCTACCTCTTTGTCTTTCTCTCTCATGCATGTTGAGATTTGGTAGTGTGGGAGGTACTCCAATCCCTAGGGTTCGAGGTTTAGAGGTTGGAGCACCAAAAAAGTTATTTGTGGGCTTGAAACCTAAGGTATGGGCTTTGCACCCAAGCCGGTGGGTGTGACACCATGAGGCATTTGAGTGATTTGACACATGCAGGTGTTAGAGGACCCTTAGAAGAGAAAGGGGAAGGAAAAATCACTCACATTTGAGCTCCAGAAATGGAGAAAATAATTTGTATATGTTGTTAATGGGTTTTGTGGCATATAGAGCAGGTCTCTTTGGGTTATTATGTGCCCTAGGATAGGTTTTGATGACACGACATGGAGCCACACCTTAGGATATAAATATATGGTGCGTGAGGAGGAAAAAGACACATCCAAAGTGCATATTCCATTAAGATATATCTGAAGAAGGGAAACAGATCTGAAGTGGGAAGAAAGGATGGCATAGAGAATGAGATTGGAGGAGATTATCTCTCTTTGGGTGAGAGTTTCCTTGGGAGAGAGAGTTGTAGCTCTGAGGCAGCTTGCATGGAGGATAAGTGGACATTTTTGGGAAGCTTTTCTCTTATGTTCGGGTGTATCTTCCTTGCAGACTAGGCCACAGGACCAGAGACGAGTATTTAAGAGTTTATGTGCATGTTTTTATGTTATTTCTCATTTTTTACTGGGTTGAAAATGTGCTATAGCAAACATCACTAATTAATAAAGGGATGGAGGTCCATGAGGCATTATGGAGGGAGTCTACACTAGGCCACAACCTCTAGAAGGACCAATGCAAGTAAATAATGGGAGGAGAGGCTTCAAAAATGATATTTCCTTGTGCCTTGAGGCATCCATAATTGTTGTAGCAGTCCATCTTGTAGAAGAAGCATTATGGATGTGCCTAAGGTGTTTTGGAATCTAAGGAAGTGACAACAAAATAAGTCAAAGTTTGGAAAAGGAAATAATGGTCTTGGAGTTGTGGTTTTGGGCTATTGGTATGCCCTAACCATCCTTGTAGGTACACAGAAATCAAGGACAAGAAGGAAGCAATGGTATGTTGTAGATGTTCTTGTTGATGGTTGGATGTTAGTCGATGAGTGGTCCTAGGTTTGGAAATTTGTGTTGGACACTTGTGGTCTACCAGAGAGAAACATGAGAGTGGACCAAGAGTAGCCTAGTGCAACACCATGATGCACAAATGTGGTTTCTAGGAAAGGAAATGAAGAAGAGCTCAAGTTTTGGCCAGCCAAGAGTAGTTTGGTATAGCCCGTGTTCATTATTTTAGTAAGTGAAATTTGATGATGATAGGTGGTAGCCATCCTACCGTATGTAATTCTTCATTGGAGTAGCACAAGAAGACTATAGTGGGAACAAAATTCCTAAAAGAGTTGAGGAGCAACAGTGGGTAGAAGTCTCAAAGTGTTGTGACCATAAATGAAGAAGGAGAAGCTACTAAGTGTGAAGACCCTATATGTTGGCTATAGATGGAATTATGATCAGCTAGAGGGTAGATTGGAAAGTTGAGTTTAGCAGCCTAAAGGAGTTGGTCCATTGATAAAGACAAGTGTTGTAGAATGGAAATAAAGAACCCGTAGTGTATAGGATATGACAAAGCAGTTGTGATTGTCAACTAGATTAGCTAGATTATTAGTGTATCTTGTATCTTGTATTCTTTTACTAGTGGGTTTATGTGGGCCATTATCCCTAGTATGGTGATCCAGTAATCAAATTTTAGCTCAAAAATGAAAGTGCTCAGAATGTTTCAAAACTAGCATCAAGTCGAATTATTCATTGTTTCGAATCCAACAACACTTGTTTCACCTCAATCTGATGTTGTATGCTCAATTTATTGTGTTCTGATCGTTTGGCCCAGTAGATAACAAATTAGCAGGTTTGCTAACTGGATGCTTGATTGGGTTGTCGTACTAATGACATCATCATTTTGACTGGGAAGGTACAATCCAATGAGGATCTTCCAAGTGGAAGCCTCATACTAGGTGAGTTGGCTCACTATGATTGGTTTGTTTGTTTGTGATAGGTAATGAGAGTGTGTCATGTGGCCCAAACAAAGACCACCATGTGGCACCCCATGGCTAGGTAAAATTTTGGTGTGGGTCGGACAACCTAAGTAGGGTTCAAACTCCCAACCTCTCATCCAACACTCAAGTGCCTTACCACTGTGCCACGGGGGTGGTTCTTAACCTCTAAGGGGTTCGACTTTATTTAATGTTTATGTGGCACATATATATGGGTGAGGGACTGGGTAGTCTGCGTTGCCCCCCGATCACCTACTCAACATATGACCATACCCTGGGCTCAAGGTTTGTGGGCTCCATACCTTAGCCTAGCACCTGGTCCTAGACCTTCACATAAAACCATAGGTGGGAGCTAAGGAGTATAGCACCGATGGAGCCAAGGCTTGGGACATCCCTAGCCACAGTCATATGGCATCTACACAGGACCATGATGCAACCAGGAAGGAGCTTGGTGGAGATAAACTCTAGGGTATGGGTGTATGGCATCGATAGGACCCCGACGAAAGATGGAGAGGGGGCTTTGATGGAGAGGGTGGGCCCTCAGCCCCATGGGCATAACATGACCAATGAATTGAAATTTTTGTGCTTAGACCAACGAGGGCATGCGATTAGCCCCAGCCCTCAGGCCTATGGCGCCCCATGTGGTCAAAGTTTTCTGCATTAGGAGTTATTGGAAGAATTAAATGTCCAACAAAATTCACCTTCGACGGGTGAATTTGACACCTCTGCAGCGAAAAAAATGGCAAAATTGTAGTATTGTTAGACTGTTTATCCATTTTGTAAGACGGATAATAAAGGAGTTTTCAGAGCTTGTTAGAGCCATAACTTGGAGTTTTGGGCCTTTTGGAGCTCAATAAGAGTCTATCTAGGGGTTTTTGGATGTTTTGGATCCAATTGTGACCTTTATTTGTTGATTAGAGTACATCTGAAGAGATGTTTTGAAGGTTCAAGTCCATGGATGTATGGATCAATCAGTGTTTTGGAGCAGTTCTTGAATGTGTTTGAGCATGAAGAAGGTATTGTAGGGGTTTTCTCACCTTCATATGTTTACTACAACAATTTTTACTTGCAGGGTTTAGCTCATTTATTATTTTCTCACTATGTATTATTGAGGAAAGCTTTCTTTTGTATTTCAATGTGGAATTAAAGTGCTTGTATGCTCATTTTTAGATGGAGTATAGGGTATTTGTAGGAGACACCTTGTGTTTCTGATGGTTTCATGAATGATTGTAGGTTTTCATGTTGTTTATAATGAGATTTCTTTGTAGGAGAACGTTTGCTTGAAGGGGAAACTAGCCGCTTGTTTTATCATCAAAATTTATGTACTCTTTTTCACTGAATAGATGAAGCAGTCTAGCTATGTTGGCAGGCCCAGAGATGTAGCTCGGGAGGGGTGAACTTTGTCACCAAAATATTTATTCTTTCTCTTCATGAATATGTATATGAGTTATATAATGAGATGTTTCTTTTGGTTTAATTTTACATGTAAAAACTAACTCATAACTTGAAGAGGCCTTTGAAAACTTGTTTTTTCATAAGACCCATTTTTCCTTGAAATGAGTCAAGAGAACGATCACTTTTTAGGAAGGAAAAGTTCTCCTCGAATTTCATATGAAATTGGTATCAGAGAAAGGTTTGACCAAGTTGCAAGAATGGGCAAGAAGAGTTTCCAAGAGCTTGAGGAGATGAATTTGTCTCTTCGAATGCAGAACATTGAATTGAGAAGAATGCTTGAAATTGTTGGAGAGGAGAAGACACATAAGTGCCTTTAGTTGCAGAATGTCCTTGAGTAACAATATAATGAAATTTACACTCTAGTGGCAGTAAAGGAAACCTCCAAACTGAAGCCAATATGTGAGCTTCGTTCAAACAAAGGTTATGGATTGTATGAGGAAAATCATGCATGTGCATTTTGTAAGCATCTCATGGATTCTCATCATATGTCGGTTGGTAAGAGTGGGTGGCTAGAGTCATCTACAAAGTTGTCATCATCATCTAAAGCAGAAAATATGGATGGAAATTTCAAGGAGGTAATAAGAATCTCACATTCAAATCCTTCTATTTATGTTCATAACAAATCTTTCGCAGCAACTATTTGTTTTTCGTTGCACTGTCGTTAGTAAGCGTCTGCGTGCTCCCATTGAAGGAGAAAACACTTACTAGTTTTTGGGGAGAATCAAAACTACAAATAGGGGGAGAAACCATGGTCACCTAATGGGGCTTAGTTGATTTGGATCTCGAACTTGGAGACATTATTTCGTTGTGGGGATTGGAAGTCATGGACCTGAATATAGAGAAATATATTCGTCCATCTAGACTATCAGGCGAGAAGAGGTGAGGCTCGAGGGAGAAATGGAGACAACTCATAGCTTTAGGGCTTCTATAGGAAAGCTTATGCATTTATAAACATGAGAGTTTGGGAACAGTCAGGAAACCAGAGGGCAGACAGGGAAGATTTAGGTACTTTGACAAGTTGCATAGCGGGAGAAGCAGGCGAGATCCAAGTAAGTAATTTGTCTTCTAGTTTCCTCAAAGAACAATTTTTTTTCTCGGGTGGTTTAGAAGATATAGTCATTAGCTATGGTATTAAGGGATAGGAGGGGTTGAAATCCTTTCTAGTGGAAGATTTGGGGTCGTCGGAAGCTATAAGGGGGAAATGACTGGACAACACAACTACATGTAGGAACCCTCTTCAATTGAGAAGCGGGGAGTTTTTCTACCAATAAGGAAGTTGTTGGCTTATATGGACCTGACCCAAGTTCGGAAAAGTTATTTAGCCAAGCAAATCCCTCAACTACCAGCCCTTTCAACAACATTCCGCGGAGCGCAGACTGAGGTCTCACCCGAGGTAGTAGGGGAGGGTGCTGGAACTAGGTTTCCACACCCTTGGGATGTCTAGATGTGATTTGGAGGCCTCGCACACCATTCTGCAGCCTCACACTGCTCTATTTCCATGCAGATCCAAACCAGGGCTACTTTCCAATACCAACTACTTAACGATTTGTTATAGATCAGATTTACTTATGACGGTCTTTAATCAAACATTTAATTAAGATAGCCAGTGCGCGCACTTAACAGAAATACAGATTTGCCTTAAACCAGAACACAAGCATATAAATATTCAATATATTAACCAGATCTGCAATTGTTTAGAGTAACACAATAATTCAGAAGAAACTTATCTTTATTTCCACTTTATCCCCGATACATCCAGATCTACCCTACGCACTCAACTGAAGGGGTTCGCGCACACAGCTACAGACTCTACCAGGCCTTTGTGCACCCAGTTGCAAAGCCTCTATCCACTACCCAATACCCTCGACTCGGACTTACAGACGCACAAATCACCTTCACAAACCCATAACACTAGAATTCATTCTCGTTGACTAGAACTGCCTTCTACCCTTAGAGCCCTGCTCTATTTATACATTCCCATGGTCCGCGGACCATGGGTAGGCCGACTTACTTCCTATTATGCTATACTATTTCTTGGATGGACAACCATTTGACTCTACCTTTTACATTTCACACTCCGCATACTTCAGAGTTTTTACAATATTTTTATCCTAACTTCTAGGCTTTCTGCCCCAAAACCGTTACGCGGAACCTCCGCTACCCAATAGTCCCCCAACACAATCATCATGCCTCGTCCTGAGTCACTCACCAGCGCGGCGAGATGTGCTACCTTGGCTTCACGGTTTACCTCCCTTTGAGTGACGCTCGTCATCCTGCTGCTCCTTTTTTATCTCCTGCAACACTTCGTCTGGCTCCTGCTTCGTTGTTTCTATCACTTCTCACAACTGATATGCTTAGTCTGCTCTACTCGATTAACAAAGAACACCCCCTCATAGGATTTTATCTCTAGCGAGGGAGCCGCATACGAGACCTCCTGGTACCACCACAACCACTTCCATCCTTCGTATCTCCTCTTCACAATGTCTGCTGCAGCTTGTGTTGCAATTTTGCAATACCCTTGCTGCTGTCCACAAGATCCCAATCCTCTAGGTACATCAAAGATGACTTATTAATTGCATATCTACCCATGGTCTTCGTCTGTCCATCCTTTTTCTTTTCTATTGTAGTGCATCGACCTGCCCTCAGGCGAGGCGATGGCATCTGGACCATTTCTGCTTCGTGTCCCCCATCTTCCAGTACATCGCATATTGTTGATGCTAGTCAATGCGTGGTGTCCGCAGTTGTCAACACCATGTTCCTCAGAGAGCCCTGCCTCTCTATTGGCCATATCACTACCCCTGGGCTTACTCCTTGTGTAGAGATAAGGAAGAGTTCCTTATCGGTAAACAACTTGCATTTTTTAGAAGTGTAAGTTGCCTGGTGGATGCCCCCCAGCAACAGAACCATTTGTTGGCTTATATGGGCCTGACCCAGGTTTGGAAGAGTTATTTAGCCAAGCAAATCCCTCAGCTACTGGACCTTTCGGCAACAGTCCGCGGAGCATGGATTGAGGTCTCACCCGAGGTAGTAGGGGAGGGCGTTGGAACCAGGTTTTCACACCCTTGGGATGTCTAGATGTGGTCTGGAGGCCTCGCACACCATTCTGCAGCCTCACGCTCCTCTGTTTCCGTGCAGATCCAAACCAGGGCTACTTTCCAATACCAACTACTTAACGATTTGTTATATATCAAATTTATTTATGACGGTCTTTAAGCAAACATTTAATTAAGATAACCAGTGCGTGCACTTAACAGAAATAAAGATTTGCCTTAAACCAGAACACAAGGATATAAATATTCAATATATTAACCAGATTTGCAATTGTTCAGAGTAACACTGTAATTCAGAAGCAACTTATCTTTATTTCCACTTTATCCCTGATACATCTAGATCTACTCTATGCACTCAGCTGCAAGGGTCTGCGCACACAGCTGTGGACTCTACCAAGCCTCTACACACCCAGCTGCAGAGCCTCTATCCACTACCCAATACCCTCGACTCGGACTTACATATGCACAAATCACCTTCACAAACCCATAACACTAGAATTCATTCTCGTTGACCAGAACTACCTTATACCCTTAGAGACCCCTCTATTTATACATTCCCATCATCCGCGGACCATTGGTAGGCAGACTTACTTCCTATTATTCTATATTATTTCTTGGGTGGACAACCCTTTGATTCTACCTTTTACAATTTGCGCTCCACATACTTCAGAGTTTTTACAATATTTTTATCCTAACTTCTAGGCTTTCTGCCCCAAAACCGTTACGCGGGACCTCCGCTACCCAATATAAGTCCTATCTCATAGTTTCCAGGGAAAATGGATGGGTGGGGGTTTTGAGTAGTTTTCGGAAGATATCAAAGGCCCAAGGGGGGAAATGTGAACAATAGGGAGGCCTTTTCGGTCCTTCCTTTTTAGTGGAGCGGTAAGGTATTATTCGTGAAAAGCGTTTTTCATAAGTAGGGGAGATACCACACCCGGTGGGAGAGGAAGGTTAGTCAGGGGAAGGATTTTTTAACGGCTTTAGAAACAATTTGGCAGTGAGGCAGTTAGAGTCACTTTTGGTAGTAGATATCAATGTGGAGAAGAACTTACCAGGGTTTGGGGAAGGGGGGAGGCATAGGAATACAGGGGAGAAGCAAAAGAAAAATAAGCTAATAAAGAAAAAAGAGATTACCCCAAATCTAGTTCTAGGAGTTGATCTTCAGATCGATGAAGTTATGGAGGCAGCAAAAGTTACCTTGGTTGGGAGGGCCAAAGGGAAAAAATATTCAACTAATTACATTAAGGAATGGACTGCTAAAAGTTGGAAGGAGGCACCAGACAAATCCTTTGAGGTATCAACCCTAGCTAGGGGTTGGTTCATGATTAAATTCACCAAGGGGAAACCCTGGAATGGGTACTAGAAAGGAATTGGAGCTTTGGGAAAAGTCCAATACTATTTAAGAGATGGTATCCCCTATTTTATGATCAAAGAGAGAATTTGGATGAGATTCCATTATGGGTGAGGCTTCCGGGACTACCACCACAACTCTAGATGGAGTCAGTCTTACAACAACTGGGAATACTTTGGGACAATTCTTGGAAGTTGGCATGTCTTTTCTACACACAAGGGATAAAGGATTAGCAAGAATACTGGTAAGTTTAAACCCAAGGGAAGGGTTGGCAGAGGAAATCCACCTCAAATATAAGTATTTCTCCTATTCGCAAATGATCTATTATGAATAGTTGCCTTTTTGCTGTCATCGATGTCAAAAATACTATCATCTTGCTAGAGAATGCCTTCTAGGCTTAAGAAGAAGAAGAAGTCATAGAAGCAAGGGGGGAATGACAGAAAAACATTTGGAGGAGGAAAAGGGGAAGGAAAATCTAGAAGAGAAGGGGGTTAGGAAGGAGGAGGACAAGATCTTGATGGATGTCGATGAATCAGAGGATACATAGATTGAGGAGAGACTTTTTCAAGAGCAAGAGCCTCATGGGGAGACAACACGTGCAGAGGTAGTGGAAGGTGAAGAAGTGTTTTCTGCAAATCAGCTGGAGGGCATAGATCTAGAACCTATCCCTTCTTTTAATTCATCCATGTTGTCTATTTTCAATTCTTTATCAAGGCCTGGTCCCTCTAGGCTACTGAATTCGGAAAATCTTCATGTTGAACATGTAAATGAAGCCCTTGATAGAATTATCACTTCTATCCCTGAGATTCATCTCAACCATGCTATAGTGTCAAGTCTTGAGACTCCTAGTCTATTATGTCTTCCTTTAGAGAAGCCTCACTATAACCTCAGGCCTTAAGAAAAGTAAATTCTTCCATCGGAATTAGTGGGGGGGTTGGGGGTTCTCCCAATTTTGGTTGGGCCTCGAAAATCCAAAGGAAGGGAGTCAAACATTTCAAAGGCTCAGTTAAGAGAAAAAATCGATATTGTCGATGGAAAACAATTATATATTTTAGGGGTGCTTAAAGCAGCGCAGAACCCCTATCTTGGTCTTAAATGATTATAATGTCCTTTAAATATATAGGGTTTGTTAGTATCCCAAACAACCTAGCCTTAAAGGCCCTAATAAAATCCTATGATCCTGATGTGCTATCCTTGCAAGAAAATCTAGGATCTGGAGAGGAGATTAGTAGGGTTTTAAATAAATTCTTTCCAAGTTTGGCCTTTCAGTCTTTGGATGTAAAAGGAAGACCATGGGGGCTGGCTATGGGAGTGAAAGAAGGAAGTTTGAAGGTCCTAAACACCTGGGGACTAGATCAATCTTTGGGAGTAGAAGTTTACTCGTTGGAGATTTGTACAAATCTTTTAATTCTAAATATATATGGGCCCTATCATGACAGGGCTCTTTTCTAGAATAACCTTTTTTCTAAATCATTTATGGAGAATCTGAACCTGGTATTAGGTGGGGACCTAAACTTCTCGCTAGGGCTATCAGAAACCTGGGGACCTACAACTCATGTAGACCTACTAACAAAGTTCTTCATGAACAAGATCAGTTACGGGAAGCTTATAGACATCAACCTGATCAAATCCAGGCCAACTTGGAGGAATAAGATAATAGGGGAAGTGAGGGTGGCAAAGAGGCTGGGTTACTTCCTACTCAGAGAAAGAAGTGGTGGCTAGGCTTCCAGTCTTTAGACATTGGGTGGGGGAAGGAGGAGACTCTAACCATCTTCCCATACTGCTAGAGATGAAATTCCCAAATAAAAAGCTTGACTCCCCATTTAAGTTCAATGTGTCATGGCTCAAAGATGAATATTTCAAAAACTTGTTCAAAACCCCTTGGAGGACAAGGGTTGATGATCAAGCCAGGGACAAATCATATTTTTTCATGGAGAATCTGAAATGGATGAAATAGGAAACTATTGAATTGGCCAAAATCAAGAAAGACAAAGAAGAAGCAGAACTAAAAAAGATAGGAGAGGATCTAGATTTGTTGGAGAGCCTGGAAGCAAATGGATATGAGTCAGAAGTGAAGAGGGATAGGGTCAAGAAGCCAGAATCCAATCGAAGGAAAATTCTCATAAATAGGGAAGAGTAGTGGAGATTGAAAAGCAGAGCAATTTGGTTGACAGTCAGGGATGAAAACTCAAAATTATTCCAGAATTATGCCAAAGGCTAGAAAAATATAAACACGATTTGGGGTTTAGAATCGGAGGAAGGCACCCCGACTAAGTCCTTTGAGGAACTATCCATCCTTGGAAGGAATCATTTTAAAAAACTCTTTAAAGCCCCAGCTGAGGTGTCTATCATTGAGGTGATCAGGATTGCCCAAAACTTCCCAAGGTATATAGAGGAGGAGGAGAATGAAGTTATCATGGGGGCAGTGAAAAAAGGGGAGGTTGAAGGGATTTTAAGGTCAATGCAAAAGGATAAGAGCCTAGGCCCGGATGGATGGACTGTGGAGTTTTTTCAACATTTATTTGAGTCCATTGGGGATGAACTTACAGGGGTAGTTGAAGAATCCCAGGTAAAAGGGTTGATATATGAACCTTTCAATGCCACATTTTTAGCTTTAATTCCGAAGATGGAGGATCCTTCATCTTTTGAGGACTTCAAACCTATATCCTTGTGTAATTTCACTTACAAAGTTATTGCAAAATTAATTGCAATTAGATTGAAACCTATTCTCTCAAGGAACATATCAAAAGAGAAATTCAGGTTTCTGGATGGTAGACAGATCCATGAAGCAGTGGGGGTAGCACAAGAGACTTTACATAACATCAAAAAGAGTTAGAGGAAAGGAGAAATTGTCAAAATAGATCTCTCCAAAGAATATGATCGAATTAGTTGGATTTACATTAGAATTTTATTGACTCACCTGGGTTTTAACATTGGGTTCATAAATTGGGTGATGGGATGTATGACAAATATCAATTTTGCAGTCCTAATCAATGGGGTGGCCACATCTTTTTTCCAGAGCCAGAGGGGCCTTTGTCAAGGATGCCCCCTCTCTCCACTACTCTTTCTCCTAGCAACAAAGGGACTCAGTCAAATGATCTTAGAAGCAAGGAGAAAAGGTGATATAAATGGCATTAAAGTGGTTGTCAACCTTCATATGTCTCACTTGTTGTTTGTTAATGACATAATTCTCTTCAGTGATCGAAGTAGGAGTGAAACTCTTCAGCTAAAAATAATACTTGATCTATCTTTAAAATCCATTGGAATGTGCACTAATATTCAAAAATCTTCCTTGATACTTGAAGGGTTCTCAAGGGCAGAGATTAGAAGGATGTTAGAGGACCTTCCCTATGAGGAAAGAAGTATGTCAATAACTTCAAATATCTGGGGTTCCACTTAAAGCTAGATACCTATAGGTTTCATGATTGATTTTGATTGGTGGCGAAAATTGGCAACTGGGTAAAGAATTGGAGCTACAAATGGTTGTCGAGAGCTGGAAGGTTGGTATTGACCAAGTTAGTCCTCATGGAAATCCCGGTTTATTGCACTGTCTTAACATGGGTTACCAAAGGAATTCTTGCGAGGGTAAGGAAAGTATGCAGTAGATTCTTGTGGGTTGGTGCAAAATAGGACTTTGTCCTTCCATGGGTGGCTTGGGAGAAAGTGAGAAGACTGAAGGGATGAGGGGGTGGGGTATAAAAGATCTCACAACTTTTTCCCCATCTTTAGCAGCAAAACTAGGATGGAGGCTTATATCAATGGAAAATCTATGGACAATAGTGTTCAAAAGGAAATATATTGATCCAGACTCAATGGATGAGTGGCTTAGAAAGACAGATAAGAGATATTCCCAAGCCTCATTTGTGTGGAAAGCAACACTGGATTCGATTAAGATCATTGAACAAGGGCTATCCTAGCATGTGGGGAATGAAGTGAAGATAAGGGTGGGACAGGACCCATGGGTGGGATGTAATGAAGGATATGCCCTATCTCGGGAGATCATCGACCACTTGAAAGCGAGAGGGGTTCATTACTTGATCCAAATAGAGAAATCATGACAATAAACAATCTAGTATCAAGCTTAGATGACAGAGAGGGACCTACTTCTAGAACCCCAATGGGTTAAGGAATGGCATAATTTTATCAAGGAAATTCAGAGATCGAATGTATGCCTTAGAAATAGTCCAGACATCCTGAGATGGGTTCATGCACCCATAGGAAAATATTCACCAAAGTATGGATACAACTATTTCATGTCAAAGAAAGGATGGGTCAAGCTGGAGTGGTGGTCTAAATCCATATGTATTTCAAAATGTCAAGCTAAAGCAAGAATGTTCTTTTGGTGTATTCTAAGGAATAAGGTACTAACATGGGACAATCTTCAGAAAAAAAATAAGATGGGACCAATCTGGTGCTCATTGTGCAAAAAGGATGAAGAGTTGTTGCAACATTTGTTCCTAAAGTGTCCTTTAAACAAAAGAGTATGGCTCCAGACTTTGAGGTTGATTGAGAAAAACCAGAGGTGGAATGGATAAATTATTAGAGACGTGTGGCAAAAATGGTGGAATGACACTCCGAAGGAAAATATGAGAAATTTACCTCTAATAATATCTTGGGGCACTTGGCTGGCCCAAAACAGGAGTATATTCAAGGACCTGGAACCATCACATGAGCACATTGCGATTGAATGCGCTTCAATTTATGAGAGCATCCCCTTACCAATCCCAAAAAAAATGAGAGGGGGATTAGGGAGGAACATATCAGGGGAGATATTCCTTGGGGCATATTTCAATGGTGCCTCTGATCATAAGAATATACATGAGGCAGGAATAGTAATCCATCTAAATGCGTAAAAATACTTAAAACCTTAAAAAATTTACTATGCTGGCTTATACACCTAGGTTTGAGATCGGTTTAGATTTTCAGTGGATCAATGAATGTTATCAAATGGTTTAATGGAGATTTTGGATGTCAAAACTATATGTTGAGTCCCTTGTTAGAAGAAATGTTAAATTTGAAACAACATTTTAATTCAATTACTGTGTGCCATATTTATAGGGAATGGAACATGGTTGTAGACCTCCTATCTAAGGAGGGTCTACAACAGGTTGTGGATGACTGGATCATAAAATAAATAGAACTAGATATGATCTATGTGTCAGATCAACCACCATTTGTGCTTTGAAGCTCTATATCCAGTTTCTCCTTTTTTATTTTTTGTTTTTTCATGGTGCTCAGTATGAAACTATTCTCTGGTTTTGATCGAGATGTAAACAGGGATTTTTGCAAGAAACAATTAAATCCCTCATTTTTTACTATGCGTATATTAAAAAGAAAACATTTTCAACATAACAATATCTAGTTCGTTTCTTGTATGGGTTGTTTTCCTCACATACGAGGAGGCCTGTGAAATAGAATCGATTCCTTTTCTACATATATTGGGGTGGGAGAAGTATGTTTATTTTTGTTACCATCCTAGCTTTACACTTTATGTTTTTCGATGAACATACAATATTTTGAATGCTTCAGTGCATATACTATGTAACTTTTTATTTCCTTAATAGAAAGTTCGATTTTTTTTTGGGAAAAAAAAACAAATCTTTTGCAGCATTTGAACAACGTACTAGAGGAATTTATATGAAAGTACTATCTAAAATGGGTTTTGAAGGAGGATTCTTTGGCATCAATGGCCAATGGATAACAAATCCAATCATTGTACAAGAGAGACCAAAATATCAAGGATTTTGATATGTTCAAAGAGACTTTGGAGAATTCTCTAAACGGTTTGAGGAAAATTTGTCATCAGAGGATGATATGTCACACCAAGATGGTGGTGACAATGTTCATTTCTATCCTAAGAGAGATAAATGCTTTAAAGGACCTTGCATTTCATCCTCCACTCTAGATCATCAAAGATGCAACCCAATGGAAAGGTATAAATCTCATGGGTGTTGTCAAAATGTTGGTGATTTTGACTATTTGTGGAATATGTGTCCTAATTTTGACTATTTGTGGAATATGTGTCCTTGCACTTTCTGTGATGCATTTGACCATTATTCGGAATCTCCTTCACATTTTAGGACTTTCTTGTTGGAAAGAAAGAGAACGTACTTTTGTACCCATTGCAATATGCATGGGTATGGGAATAAACGATGTTGGAAATTACATTTAGAGATTCATTCCAAGAAGGGAAAAGAGATTATGCAAACCAATGCAAGGGAAGAAAGATATGGAAAAGAGTACTCACAACATTCCTAAAACAACCTTCAAGGAAAAGTTGATGCAAAAAGAGAATCCATAAGCTTAGGATAGGTAGAGATTGGGTAGATTGTTCGTACAGATGGTTTTTTTCTTTGTAAATTGTAAATACTTGTTGTTGTTTACCTGTTTTGGGTACTTTTGTAAAGTGAACAAGAATAATCACTATGAACAACAAGTATGCATTTTTCATTGACATGTTATGTATTTGTCTTGTTTATAAGTCCAAATGTTTAAGTAATTTTAGGACGTATAGTGTTTGTAATCCAAATTTTTCTACAATTTGTCATGTACTCACTGATGCAAGTGTTCAAGGTGAAACTTGTTCTGAATAGAATCTTTGTTTAAGATTGTATAAGATGACTATGTTTCTGTAGGCAAATCCAATTATGTCATTAAATTTTTGCGGCAATGTACTTTTTTGTACAAGCTGAGTTTGAGGACATTTAAGGAAATTTGAATCAGTGCATGATAGACATTGAATTGCTTCTGATTTCCAAGATGGAAATTCAAGTTTGTCTTGAACTATGGAACTTCAAGATGAAGTTGTTTGAGCCGTGAAAGATTGGGTTAAAGAGAATGTTCAGATTCCACTCATTAGTGTTTTTTTTCCTACATCAGTGATAAGAATATTTGGCTCAATTCTTGACAAGACAGTAGGTCTTCACGAAGAAGATAGGTGGAATACCTTGATTGGAGCTTGAAGGGCGCCAATCGAAAATAGAGCATTATGGATTGATTTTTTGGGTAATTTTGGTTTCAACCTCATTTTATTTACTAGAAGTAAACTTTTGAAGTCCAAAATTTCCTAGTAGGTATGATCTGGTGATCAAATTTTAGCTCAAAAATTAAAGTGCCTAGAATTTTTCGAAACTGACATCAAGTCAAAGTGTTCTTTGTTTTGAATCCAATGAGACTTGTTTCACCTCAATCTAGTATCACATGCTCAAGTTATCGTGTTCTGATCGTTTGTCCCAACAACTAAAAAATTAGTAGTTTTGTTGATTGGACAACTGACTGAGTTATTGTATTGCTGACATCATCTATTTGTCTGGGTAGGTATGATCCAATGAGGACCTTGTAAGTGGCAACCTCATACTAGGTGAGTTGTCTCGTTGTGATTGGTTCATTTGTTTGTGGTAGCCAATGAGGGTGTGCCACACAGCCCAACCAGAGGCTGCCATGTGGCACCTCGTGGCTGGGTAAAATTTTGGTATGGGTCGGACAACCTCAACAAGGTTAGAACACTCGATCTCTCATCCAGCACTCATGTGCCTTGCGACTGCACCATGGGGGTGGTTCTTAATCTCTAAGAGCTTCGATACTATTTAAATTTTATGTGGTGCATATATATGGAGGAGGGTTCAACCAATTAGCCCTGACCCTTGGTCACCTGCTCACCATATGACCAGACCCTGGGTGTAAGGTTTCAGGACTTGGGACCTTAGCCCAACCCCTAGTCATTGACCTTTGCATAAAACTACAGGCGAGAGCTGAGGAGTATAGCGTTGATGGAGCAGGGGATTGGGACAGGTTTGGCCACGATTGTATGGCACCTGCATAGGGCCATGGTGCAACTAGAAAGGAGCTTTGTGGAGATAATCTCCAGGCTCTCAACATATGGTGCCCACTGGACCCTGACGAAAGATGACGAGTGGGATTTAGTAGAGAGGGCGGGTCGTTGGCCCTCCCCTTGGCCCCATGGGTGTAACATGACTAGCAACCCAAAATTTTGGTGCCTAGGCCGGTGAGGGTAGATAGTTAGGCCCGGCCCTCAGGCCTATGGCACCCCATGTGACCAAATTATTCTGCATTAGGAGTTATTGCAATAATTAAATGTCTGAAAAAATGCACCTTTAGTGGGTGAATTTATCACCTCCGTAGTAGAAAACAAGGCGAAATTGTAGCGTTGTTAGACTGTTTATCCATTTTGTAGGAAGGATAACATAGGAGGCTTTTCAAAGCTTATTAGAGCCATAACTTGGATCTTTTGGCTTTTTGGAGCTCAAAAAGAGTTTATCTAGGGGTTTTTTTGACATTTTGGATCGAATGGTGATCTCTATTTGCTAATTAGAGCACATATGAAGAGACTTTTTGCAGGTTCAAGTCCATGGGTGTATGGATCAATCAGTGTTTTGGAGTGGCTCTTAAAGGTGTTTGAGCATGGAGAAGGCCTTGTAGGGGTTTTATTACCTTTATATGTTTACTACAGCTGCTGCTACTTGTAGGGTTTAGCTCCTTTATTCTTTTCTCACTATGTTTTGTTGAGGAAATCTTTCTTTTGTATTTCAATGTGGAATTAAAGTGCTTGCATGCTTATTTTTAGATGGATTATACGGTCTTTGTAGGAGACACCTTGTGTTTATGATGGTTTCATGACTGAATGCAGGTTTTCATGTTATTTATACTGATATTTATTTGCAGGAGAACGTTTCCTTGAAGAATAAACTAGCCACTTGTTTTATCAGCAAACTTATGTACTCTTTTTTGTTGAATATATGGAGCGGTCTATCTATGTTGGTAGGCCCGAAGATGTAGCCTAGGAGTTGTGAACTCCATCACCAAATTCTTTGTTTCTTCTCTTCATGAATGCTTGTATGAGTTATATAATGAAATGATTCTTACGGTTTAAGATTACATGTAAAAACTAACTCATAATGATGAGATATTTGAAAGCTTGTTTTGTCATAAGGCCCATTTTTCCTTGCAAGGCGTGAAGAGAATGATCATTTTTTAGGAAGGAGAAGTTCTCCTCCAATTTTAGATCATACCCGATCCCTAGACTATTGTACTATTAGTTTGATTAATATAATTAAGGTGAATTTTTGTACAAAATTGTGTAAAATGTTGTGTATATTTTGTGCACTAGTAGATTAACTACTATTTATTGTTCCACTGTGCAAAATAGTCATGTTGTGATACTTTGATTAGTATATTTAGTGATTTAAGATTTTATATGAGACTCCAGTATCGTGGAAAACCAACATAGGATCAAAGCTACTTAGAAGGGCCAATGAATCAGTGTGTGCACAGAAAAGTAAAACTTAAGAGGGAGTTGGTCACATTATTGGTGAAGGGATCGCAACATTGTTTAAGTTGTAGGTCGGTCTCAGATATGAGGATAGGTTGGAAGGGTTGTCCAACTATATTCCATGGAAGGAAAGGATCTAGTTGGTTTTGATGATCAATTGGAACTGGGAATTCACTGAGAAAGCAATCAAGAAGCCAAGTCATGACCCTAATGAGCTGGAAGTGTACGAGGAGTTTGAGAAAAAGGAAAAGTTGATCATCCTAAATGGTGTTAGAGACTAGTTAATACCTAATCTATCTAAGAATAACATTACACATGATATGTGCATATCTCTTTAGAATTTATTCCAAAATAAGAACAAGAACCGATTATTTGTATTGAAGGATAATTTGAAGTCCAGCAAGATGATACATAGTGAACAGGTGACATTGTATCTGACAAGGTTGTCTCAATTTTATGATGAGATTGCAGTTGCCGATGTGAATATTGTAGACTCTAAGATGGTAATAATTTTCCTTAAAGGTTTTTCCACTAAGTGGAAGACATTCATCAAGGGGATCATTGTCATGGACAAGTATCCAGACTGAAATAGGCTATGGGATGAATTTATTCGGGAAGAGTTGTGAGACGAGAATCATCATCCAAACAAGAAGGCTTAAAATGATGACATGGAACTTGTAGCGAGAATGAAGGGAAAGTAGAAGAAGGACTTGAGTAACATAAAGTGTTTCAATTGTGGCAAGATGGGTCATTTTTCGACAAGGTTCTGATGAAGAAGGAAGGAGACGATGAGAAGAAGAAAGGGAACAAAGTTGTAGGTGTCGTTGATGGGCTCTAAATTAGACATAAATTAAGGCCTATGTTACCATCCTTCAGCACATTAAACCTCTCTTTTTGCATTAGATGACATATTTTTAACTTTAATATATTCATTAGGAAGGTTTAGATATAATTTCATATTTGTTCCTAATATTATTTATTTTTGTAGAATATTGTGGGAATATTGGGCAAAGTATGAAGATTTGGAGGAGGAGATAATCTAGGGAATTTCTCCCTACTACAGGATGGATCAAGACTGGATAATAAATGAATAAAATATCATGAAATTATTGACAAATTCTAGAGCTCTAGTGATTGAGAAAATCTAGGATTGTGTTCCATGTCATTTAATGCAGATTCCTAGTGTTGGGAACTAGATCCACTATTTAAGGGATTTTAGAGGGGAAAGATTCCTCCTTTCAAGAAGAATGCTTCATCGTAATTTTGTCTAAGTACCAATTTTAATTTTCCTCTAGAGACATATTTTTCTTAGTCTTCCTGTGGAGAAAACTTGTATTTTGCAGCTCATTTCATTTCCAGCATGGATGTACTTGTATTGATTCAAATAATGAATTTTGGTGCCATTTTTATCTTCTAAAGCTTGGTATCCTTTATATTAATCTAACTATCCTTGGGCTTGGCCATCCTAGGAGCCTCACATCCCTTTTATATAACTGTCTTTTATTCTTTTCACTTCTTATTCACATGCATCTCTTATTCTTGTTTTTCCTATTTCTACATTTAGTATTGATGGTTCTTTTGCTGAAGGATTGGGTTAAATGATTGAATTAAGATATTTTTTAGGTTATTTGTAGAGTCACAAGCATGTTGCATCCATATAAATAAAATTAAAATTAGTCTTCATCATTGAGCTACTTGGATTGGTTAACTAGTTCACAAATCTAGAATTTCTGGAAGTCCCTTGTAGCAAAATAGTAGTAATTGTATGTTATATTTTAGAACGTGTTAGTGATATTCATATGAGGTTATTCCAATTGTATTAGGTCATAAAAACATTCAATTTAATAAAAAAAAATTACCCCAATTCATTTTCACTTGATTAGGTTAGGCATTTGATAGTTTAACTAGCTCACCAGTTCTTGATTTCTAGTTACTGGAGCAATAATTTTCTGTTATTTCTTAGCACATGTTAACAGGGGTATTTTGGAGTGATTCCACTTGAAATGGATATCTAAGACATCATAATTAATAACAAAAAAAAATTCTATACCATTTGAATTTTATTTACTTGGGAATTTAGCAATATTCTTGCTCTTGTAACATTACTGGCCTCCTATAGCAATTACCTATAGCATCACTTTCCTTCACTAGTTTTTATCCCTACTGCAACTTTGACTTAGTCTAGATGAGTAATGACCCCTAGGCTATAAATCCATGATTAGGGAGATCTAGGGACCACTCTAGATCCCTCCTTCCTCCACTGCAAGCAAAAAACAACAAATGGAGTTAGGAAACAATTTTCACATTTGAAACTCTTCAAGCAAGTGAAGTAGACTTAGTTTCTGAATTTCCTAGTTATGTATTGTAGATTATATTTCTTCTTTCCAAGAAATTTTTAATTGTATTAATGATTTCCATTTGAAAATAGAATAATTTATTTGATTTGTTTGCAATTAGAATAGCATGGTTTATTTTTGCAAGTAGTTTAGGTTAGATTTTATGACATTCACTTCATTAGATCAACGAAAGAAGGACACATTGCATGTTGCACATACAATGTCGACACCTCTTAAGTTTGTACGAACCTCGGGTTGATAAATTAAGTTGATAGCCTTAGTATTTGCAACATTCTTGTTGCAATACTAGGGCTCAACACTTTTTGGCACCGTTGTTGAGGAGGTGTCAAAGCATGCATTTTTTCTTCCCTAGTTGAGTCATTTCTTTCACTTTCTGCAAAAACACAAAAAATTGCATTAGGAATATTTCTCAAAAACAAAAAATTGTGTTGCATTAGCATTTTCATTCGAAAAACCAACACCAAACCCCCAATTTGATCATGTGGTGCAGTAAGAACCACATCACCATCCACTTTTGCAGGTAGAAGAAGAAGAGGTGGCAAAGAAGGTAGAAGAAATGGATGGAGATGATGATAATGAAAAAGATCCTCTTGGATTTTTCGTTCAAGATATTGATATCAGTGTTCATATGAATAACATTTCTCCATCTTTCCTTCACAACTTCCATGGTATGAGGTCAAATGATCTAAAAACCTTTCTCTTTGAATTTGAAATCCTTTATAGATCTTATGGTTACTTACTAAACACTCAAAAGTTGAGTTTTTTCGGAAAAATTAAAGGATAGAGCTCTTAAATGGTTCATGAGTTTACAGACTAATTCAATAAGATAATGGAATGATATGAAAAAGATATTTCTAGAAAAATATAAAGATCATGATCTTAAAGAAGAAATCTTTAGAATGAATAAAAAAGAATGTGAGTGCCTTGAGGATCTAATAGAGAGGTTCAAGTATAATGTTAAGAGTGAAAAAATACATCATTTAGGATCTAAAACACTAAAAATCCTCTTACTTAGAACAATTAGGGATGAGTGGATTGATCTCCTTGATCTCCTTGATCTCATCAATAGAGGTGATGTATACCAATTATCCTTTGAAGAAATTTGGGAAACATGAAAACACATATCAAGAGGAAGTGTAAAAGTAAGTAAATCAACATCAATATCAATAAGTAAAGCTAAACTTCAAAATTTGTTTGATGAATTTAAAACATAAATTCTTAGCAATCTAAGCGAACAAGTATAAATGTTAAGAATGAAAGATGAGCAAAAAGAAGATGCTAATATTTGTGTTCTCCATGCAGAATCACATGTTGTTAAATATTTCCCATCATTACCAAGGTTGAAGGAAGTTTACCAATAGTAAAACGAAGTAAGTAAATCACCAAAGAAACTATGTTATGTAGCTCCAAGAGGACCATGGCATCCTAGTCAATCTAGTATGATGTAATAACCTAATTCATAATTTCAAGATTATGCACATCCATCTCAAAATAATTGGAACACATCCTTTCCTTGGAAACCTTAGCCATCTCAACCCCAAAACCAATATTGGAAACAAGGTTTATAAGAACCTTCTAGGAAAAATCCACACTATCCTCAATATTTTCCTCAATATCCTCCATACCCAACTCCATGTATCCCTACACATCCACCTCCACCACAACCACAGTGCCAACTAAATCCATCTCAAATATCCACTCCCACTCAACTACCTGTACCACCATTTCCAAACCCACACAAGGAAGTAGCTCAACCCACTTATAATGTTGAGTTACAACACTTCCTAAGATCTCCTCTTGATCTAAATGACTTTCATCTTAGGTCAGGAAGAGTATTGCTAAGAATAGATTCTCTTGATGTCATTGTAGGACAGTGTTCAGAAAAATAATATTCAAATGAGAACACCAATGAATCATGGGTTGTACTTAATGAAGAGAAGATATTACAATCAGAGATTCAAAAATTTCCCTCATGTTTACCATCAAATCCTCCATGTGTTCAAGAGAACAATAAAAAAAAGGAATATTTGAATGTCATGATAGAAGAGGACATAGATTCAAATGTGTGAATGGACCAGGGGTGTCACAATTAATTGAAATATGGTTCCAGATAATCATTAAGTTGCAACAACACACTCTTCTTAAAAAATTCTTGATCCCATCTCAATCAAAGAAGTTGGTCTTTCATATTCATGAACATGTCAAAGAATATCTTCTAAGCCTACACATGGTTTTATCTGTCATCTTGATGTGTGCATGGCTCCATTGGAAGTATTCCTATACTTGAAATAAATTTTGTTTTTTCAAGTATAGTAGGATAGAAAAAAGAAATTAAAAATTAGAAATACAAGAAAAAAATAAAATCTCAGGTGAAAACCTCCTTTGAGGCTCCTAAAATGTGTTCATGGATTCAAAACCTCCATGATGTGGTTAATGGGTTGGAAAAGAGAAAAAAGTGAAAAAGAAAACATCCTAGGTGAAAACCTCTTTTGATGCACCTAGGCAGACCTACTAGCTCAAAACATCATTTAGGCAGCTAGTATGCCTAAAAGAAAAAGAAAAAAAAATTGGTGCATGTATCTCTCTCTGATGAATTCAAGTGCTCTCCAACCTTTGCAAGCAACAAGAACAATTTAGCACCAAAAGAAAAAAAAATGATCAAAAACCTAGTCAAAGGAAGTCAAACTTTGGCTTTCTCCTCCTTTGCCCAGATGCTCCAATAGGAACAAGGACATGTCAATCCATCACCCTCATCCATTTCCAACATCCACCCATCATTCCCAAGCCTTTCTCATGCATTTTCCTCACTGTCCTAAAATGCTACAAGAGGGTCTTGCATTGCTACAGGAGGCCAAATACAGAGAGCATAAAATTGTTTTTATCATATCTTGAAAACCATGCAACCATTGGCCAATATATTTAATGGGGAGATGCATGTGGATGATGGTAATATCCTCAAGAAATTTCAGAAAATTCCAGTGCACACTTTTCTTAAATCGACCTCCATCACCTAAAACCATTTTTTAAGATTTCTCGATATTTGTGCATCCATTTGAAAATATTTTTTGTGGGGATATTCATAAGGATGATGGAAACATCCTCACCAAATTTCATGTCAATCCATTCTACCATTTGAGATTTATGGATAAAACAATTTTTCTATGGGAGACTATGTTGAAATGCTACAGGAGAAGCCCGAAATGATACAGGAGGTAGATCTGATTGGAAAAGGGGGCCAAAAGGTCATGTATTCTCTAAGAAATATTGGGAGAGTTCCACCTATATCACCTTCATCACTCATCCACTCCATCTATCTAAGAGCCATCATCAAATTCCACTCTGCCTTACATAAAAAAAAAAAAAATCAGAAAAAACTTTGTCATCAACTTTTCCAACACATACACCACCTCTTGATGATTGTAGCCATCCTTATACCTCCTATGACTTTCCATCAATACCAAATGCAGTAATGAGGTCTTGAAAAGGAATTAAATAATTTCTACAATAAGAGGATTCCTCATGTAGCAACGTGTACAGTTACAACAGAACCCAACATCAATTCTTATTTTCACCCATAGAGCAGCAAATACAACCACCTTGAGCATCATGAACCCATTTCTTAAGTTGAGAAGGGGCACACCCTCCTTACGAAGTATTCCATCCACTCCACCAGTATCATATTGGTAAATGGGAAGAAACCTACACACAAAAAAATATTATTCAAAGAATCATCATCTATGAAGACCTGTGAAAAAGCAAGCAAGGAAAGGAAATTAGCACCTCTAGAGGACCATGGATTGATCATCAACTCAGTAGCAACATGCATGCATCTCCAACAACAATTAGGTAGGTACAGGTATGCAATATTCTTCACCTCTTCTCTTGAGCATATTATAGTTAGAAATTTCTTATCAATGCATGAGAGATGAGGTTTTATAAACTAAGAATGGTTCAGTAGTCTTGGCCACCCTCAACTAGTTAAAAGAGGAAATTCATTCAAATTCAAAGTCGCCCAAGCACACTGAGCCCGTGATCACAAAAGGAAATAAAATAACAAGGCTCAACTTCAATTGTATCAATGCTCATTCCCAAAACAATTAGATAGTCTCATTAAGGCATCAAAGGTCGAACTAGATGATACCAGGGGATGCCTAGGGTACTACAGAAGAGATACATAGATGATTTGCATGTGCTATAGGAAAGATAGACTGTGTGCTACTGGAGAAACAAAGTTGTTATAGGAGAAAACAAAGATGCTACAGGAAGGAAAAAGTTATTGCAAAAGACCTTGATTTTGAGGAATTTCACCCCCAAACCCTATTATTTAGAGGAAAACATCTAAAGGAAGGGTAAATACATATTTCTCATTTCCATATGTGAACAAGAAGCCTGCATTTTTTTTTTTAGTAGTACAACCTATGGAAAACTTTTGATAAAAGTTTACAAATAAAAAATGAAATGATGATGTTTCCTTTGAATTGACCCTGATAAGAAGAGGAATTGCAATTATTTTTAGGTGAGCATGAAATCATCCTTCCTCTAGGAAATATAAGAAATTTTTTATTTTTTCCTCTATACTAAAAACCCTTATTTCATAGAAATATCTAAAACTTGTAGCAGAAGTATGGAATTTCCTTGCAAACTTTGGAAAGTTGTATTGAAGGCTGTGGGGGTTGGATCTAACCATAGAAATCCCACATCCAAGAATAAATAAAAGAAGAAGCTAATGAAAAAGTAGAATAAGATGGAGATTATCCAAAATAAAAACTCAAAGAGGAAGAAGGAGGAGAGGAACAAACTATGCTAAAAACCAAAAATAATAGTGCCTAAGAGAGACCAATCATAATAGAGAACTCCAGAGCCCTTTAGGAAATCATACAGGTCACAAAAGAGAAGAAGAAGGAAACAAAAGGCAAGAAGGCATTCACCATCAAAATAGAAACACTGTGATTTTTCTATGCACAAATAGTTTTGGAAAAATGAGTGAAAATGGAATGAAGGTGTCAAGGGAGAGGGTGTGAATGCAATGGATCTACAAGCCAACAAAGTTCACTTGCAAAGAGGAAAGTTATGTTTTTGTTCTTGAAGGACTACTAAACAATCATGAAAAGAACAACTACATTTTTGTGCTTGTCCTTGCAGAACCTACAACCAATCTTCTTAAGAGAAAGGACTGAGGAATGTACAAGAGAGAGGCCACCAGGGCCATGAATGAGGCACAATTAGGTCACTAAGTTGCTCAGAGGATGAGCAACACTTTCAACAGGGGGTATGATGGGCCTCTAAATTAGAAATAAATTAAGGCCCATCTCACCATCCTTCAACACATTAAACCTCTCTTTTTGCATTAGATGACATATTTTTAACTTTAATATATTCACTAGGAAGGTTTAGATATAATTGCATATTTGTGCCTAATATTATTTATTTTTGTAGAATATTGTGATAATATTGGGCAGATTATGAATATTTGGAGGAGGAGATAATCTAGAGACTTGATCCCTACTACATGATGGATCAATATTGGATAATAAATGAACAAAATATCATGAAATTATTGACAAATTTTGGAGCTCCGACGATTGAGAAAATCTAGGAATGTGTTCCCTGTCATTTAATGCATATTCCTATTGTTGGGAACCAGATCCGCTATTCAAGGGATTTTGTTGGGGAATTCTTCTTCCTTTTAAGGAGAATTCTTCCTCATCATTTTTTATAAGTACCAAATCGAATTTTCCTCTAGAGGCATATTTTTCTTAGTCTTCTTGTGGAGAAAACTTGTATTTTTACAACTCCACTTTCATTTCTAGCAACGATGTACTTGGATTGATTCAAATAATTGTTTTATGTCATTTTTAGCTTCTAAAGCTTGGTATTATTCATAGCACTTTGAGTATCATTGGGCTTAGCCATCTCAAGAGCCTCAAATCCCTTTTGTATAATTTTCTTTTCTTCTTTTCACTTCTTATTCACATGCATCTCTTATTCCTTTTTTTCCTATTTCTACATTTAGTGTTGATGTTGATTTTGTTGTAGGATTGGATTAAATGATTTAATTAAGTTATTTTTTAGGTTATTTAAATATTCCCAAACATGATGCATCCTTATAAAAACTTTGAAAAGTCATCTTCATCATTGAGCTACTTGGATTGGTTTACTAGTTCACAAATCTAGAATTTGTAAAAGTCCCTTGTAGCAAAATAGTAGCAATTTTATGTTATTTTGTAGAATGTGTTAGTGAGATTCATTTGAGTTGATTAAAATTTCATTAGGTCATTAAAAAATTCAATTTAATAACAAAATTTACCGCAATGAATTTTCACTTGAGTAGCTTAGGAATTTGATAGGTTAACTAGCTCACTAGTTCTTGAGTTTCCAGTTTTTAGAGTAGTCATTTTTTGTTATTTTTTAGCACATGTTAACAAGGGTATTTTGGAGTGATTACACTTGAAATGGAGACCTAAGAAATCCTACTTAATAAGAAAAAAATTCCCATCCCATTTTAATTTTATTTACTTGGGAATTTAGCAAGATTCTCGCTCATGTAGCATTACAGGCCTCTCATAGCAATCACCTGTAGCAAACATGTATCATCACTTTCCTTCACCAATTTTGATCCACACTACAAATTTGGCTTAGAATAGATTAATAATGACCCCTAGGCTCTAAATTCATTATTAGGGATACCTAAGTACCACTTTATACCCATCCGTCCTCCACTACAAGTACAAAACAACAAATGGAGTTAGGAAGCAATTTTCACATTGGAAACTCTTCAATGCAAGTGAAGTAGACTTAGTTTCCAAATTTCCTAGTTATGTGTGGTATATTGACATTATTCTTTACAAGAAATTTGCAATTAGATTAACTCTTTCCATTTTTCAAGTAGAATAGTTGATTTAATTTATTTTCAATTAGAGTAGCATGGTTTATTTCTTCAAATAGTTTAAGTTAGATTTTATGACATTCACTTCATTAGATCAACAAAAGGAAGACACATTGTATTCTGCACATACAATTCCGACACCTTTTAAGTTTTATGAACCCCAGGTTGATAATTTAAGTTGGTAGCCTTAGGATTTGCAAAATTCTTGTTGTAATATTAGGGCTCATCATTCGCCACTTCTGTCGAGATATATGATCTAAAGGAGGAATTTTCTTTGATCTCTCACTTCTCATGGGGTACCATCGATGATGATGCATGCTACAGGGATAGTGCAGCATTAAAGCATATGATAGGGTCACAGGAAGCATTCGAGACTCTAACTGAGTGGGACACGAAGTTGCAAATGGTGTTGGGTGACAAGAATTAGAAAGAGATTAGAGGATTCGGGTCTGTTCCATTAAGGATTGAATCACTTCAGGTGATGTGAGTTCAAGATGTACTATTTGTATTGGGACTCAGATAAAACTTCATGTTTGTCTTAGTAATCAAGTAGAAGGGGTTTGAGGTCTTTTTACAGAATGGAAAGGCAAGACTCAATCCTAGAGGTTCTAACTCCACAGTTGTCATGATTGGAGTTAGAGAGAATGGTTTACATAGCCTGATAGGAAATTCTATAGATCATGACACGAAGAAGAAGCATATCCTAGTACAAGTTCCAGAGAAGCAAGTGAAGGTTCTAGTGGAGCAGGTATAGGTTCCTGAAAAAAAGTTCTAGGTTCGAGAGGCTCATAGGGAGTCAAGTTCTATAGGGAGTTTGTAGGGTCACAGGGAAGCTATGTAACCAAAGAAAAGTGTGTGGTCAGTGGCGATCAAGGGTGCTTCTTCAACTACCAAAAAGGAATCATGGAGAGATCAGAAATAAATTTAGGTGAAGAAGAAGAAGCAGGAGGCTTTCAGTGACATTGGCATTTCTAAGAGAGGTGTATTCCATGATATAGGGATTGTTGCAGTTATGGGTGCCAGGAGTTGGGGTAAGTGTTGCAAGCAGTGACAGTGATGATGATGAGTTTATTCCTAGTATTGGAAGTACCTCCCTTGCTAAGAGGTAGTGTTGAGTTTTTGTAGCTTGGGAGGTAATCCAAGCCCTATGGTTTTGGGTTTGGAGGTTAGAGCACCAAAAAAGTGATTTGTGGGCTTGGAACCCAAGGTATAGGCTTTACACCCAAGTTGGTGAGTGTGAAACCATGAGGCATTTGAGTGGTTTTAAAGATGGAGGTGTTAGAGGACCCTTAGAGGAGAAAGTGGTAGAAAAAATCACTCAAATACGATCTTGAAATGGATAAATTAAGTTTTATATGTTGCTAATGGGTTTTGTGGCACATAGAGCAAGTAAGCTTGGGTTATTATGTGCCCCAAGACATGTTTTGATGACACCACATGGAGCCACACCTTAGCATATAAATAATGGTTGTGAGGTAGAAAAAGACACATGCAAAGTGCATCTTCCATCAAGATATCTCTAAAATAGGGTAGCATATCTGAGGCAGGAAGAAAGGAAGGCAAGTAGAATGAGATTGGAGGAATTTATCTATGTTTGGGTGTGATTTTCCTTGGGAGAGCGAGCCAAAGATATGAGGCAACCTGTGTGGAGGATAAGTAGATTGCTTTGGGGATCTTTTCTCTTATGTTTGGGTGTGTCTTCCTTTCAAACCAACCCGTAGGATTAGAGGTGAGTATTGAAGGGTTTTTGTGCATGTTTTGATGTTATTTGTCACTTTTTACTAGGGTGTATATGTGTTGTAGCAAACGACACTAGTTGGTAAAGGTTTCGAGGGACATGAGACCTTGTAGAGGGAATGTACACTAGGTCGTAGCTTCAAAGATTATATTTCCTTCCGCCTTGAGGTAGGCCTAATTTCTATAGTAGTCCATATTGAAGAAGAACCCTTGTGGAGGTGACCAAGGTGTTTTAGAATCCAAGGAAGTGAAAGAAAAGAAATTACGAGTTTGGACTTGGAAATAGTAGTTTTAGAGCTCTAGATTAGGGTTGTTGGTATTCCCTAACCAGTCTTGTAGGTGCATCAAAATCAAGGACAAGAAGGAAAAAATTGTATGTTGTAGATGTTATCTTGTCGATGGTTTGATGCTAGTGGATCAGTGGTCCTAGGTTTGGAAATTTGTATTGGACACTCATGGTTTATTGGAAAATAATGTGAGAGTGGACCAATACTAGCCTAATGTAGCACTTTGATGGACAAAGGTGGCTACTAGGAGGGGTAGTGAAAAAGAGCTCAAGGTTTGGATAATTGGATGCAGTTTGGCATAGCCCGTGTTCATTGTTGGAGAAGTGACATTTGATGATGATAGGTGGAAGTCCTACCCTATGTTAGTCTTCATTAGAGTAGCACAGGACGAAAATAGTGGGAAGAAACGTCCAAAAAGAGTTGAGTAGTAGTAGTGGGAAGAAGTATCAAAACATTTTTGCCTTGAAGGATGAAGGATCAGCTAGTGAGTGTGAAGATCATATGTGTTGGTTGTATATGGAATTTTGACCACATAGAGGGAATATTGGATAGAAAATTTTAGTGGCCTAAAGGATTTGGTGCATTGATAGAGGTAGGTGCTGCAAAATAGAATCAACGGACCTGCAACATATAGGATATGACAAAGTGGTTGTGACTATTGACTAGATTAGCTAGATCGTCATTGTATATTGTATCTTGTATTCCTATACTAGTGAATGTATGAGGGTCATTATCCCTAGTATGAGAGCTCTAAATTGTTCTATTAGCAGTTTTATTAATATAATGAAGTTGGGTTGTTATATAAAATTGTGTAAAAATTTTATGTATATTTTGTGCACTAGTAGATTTACTGATATTTATTGTTTTGTCGTGCAAAGTAGTATGTTTTGATAATTGGATTGGTAGCATTAGTGATTTAGGATTCTATCCTAGACTCTAGTATTGTGGAAAAAAAACTATTCATTCTTCCTCATTCTCTTCCCCTCTCCCACTATTCCTTTCTATCCCTCCCCACTCTTCCACACTCCCCCAAAATACCACTATATCTCCCTTTCAAAATATCCCCCCATATTTTCTTCGTCACCCTTCACTCTTACTTGCTCTGCCTATCTTTCTCTCTACATCTTCACTTCCTCCTCTCTATCCTTGACCTTGTATCTCTCTCTTCTCTACCTCATCTCTCATGCTCCCTTAGTGCCCTCTCTCTCTCTCTCTCTCTCTCTCTCTCTCCATATCCCCATTATCTCTCTCTATCCCCAAGTCTATCTTGCCTCCATCACTCCATGTCTCCCTCTCTATTTTTCACCTCTCTCCCTCTTTCTCTTCTACAAATATATCCCTCTCTCTATCTCTCTCTCCCACCATTTTGTCTCCCATCTCTCTCTCTTGCTCTTTTAATCAATTTCTTCCCCCCTTCCCTCTCTCTACCTTCCTCACTAACTCTTTTTCTCTCTCTTAATTTCCCACTTTCCACTCTCTCTCTTCTCTCACTATATATATATATATATATATATATATATATATATATATATATATGTATGTATGTATGTATGTACTTGTCTCCCTGTAGCATCTCTCTCCCCCTAGTATCCCCCCCCCCCCCTCTCTCTCTCCCTCTCAATGGGCAGAAGTTTCAAAGTGTTGTGGCCCTAGACTATTGTACTATCAGTTTGATTAATATAATGAAGTTGGCTTGTTGTATAAAATTATGTAAAAAGTTGTGTATATTTTTTGCACTAGTACATTTATTGTTAGTTATTGTTCCACTCTGAAAAGTATTCTTGTTGTGATACTTGGATTGGTAGTGTCAGTGATTTATGATTCAATCCTAGACTCCAGTATTGTGGAAAAACAACATGGGATCAGAGCTACATTGAAGGGCTAGTGAATCATAGCGTGCACAACAAAGTACAACTTAAGAGGGAGTTGGTCAGATTATTCATGAAAGGATCACAACAATGTTGAATTTGTAGCTGGGTCTCTGATATTGGGATAGGTTTGAGGGACTGTCTAAGTATATTCCATGGAAGGAAAGGATCAAGTTGGTTTTGATGGTCAACAAGTTTTGGAAACTATCTGAGAAATAAATCAAGAAGCCAAGTGACCCTAAGGAGTTGGAAGTGTACGAGGATTTGGATACGAAGGTGAAGTTGATCATCCTAGATGGTGTCAAAGACTCCTTAATACATCATATGTTTGGGAAGAACACTGAACATGAGATGTGGGTAGCTCTTCAAAATTTCTCTAGAATAAGAACAAGAACAAGTTATTGATATTAGAGGATATGTTGAATTCGACCAAGATGATACATTGTGAAGAGGTGACCTTGTATCTGATAAGGTTGTCTCAAGTTTAAGATGGGATTTTTGCTATTAGTGTCAGTATTTTAGACTCTAAGATGGTAAGGAATTCCTTCAAGGGGTATGCTCTATATTGGAAGTCATTCATAAAGGGGATCATTTCCAGACTAGAATAGGTTGTCTCATAACTTCATTCCAGAAGAGTTGCGAGATGAGGATCTTCATTTGAAAAAGAATGATTCATATGATGATGTAGCACTTGCAGTGAGAATGAAGGGAAAGTAGAAGAAGGACCTGAGTAATATCAAGCATTTCAATTGTGGCAAGATGGGTCAATTTTCAACAATTTGTCTAGTGAAGAAGAAGGGAGGTGACAAGAATATGAAAGTGAAGCAAGTCGTAAGTGTCGACACTTCTGCCATGGTTAATGATCTGTCCATGAGGTTGGAGAAGGAGGACTTTTCTTTGATCTCTCATTTCTCATAGGGTACCTTCGATGAGGTTTCATGGTACATGGACAATGGAGCATCGAAGCATATATAAGGTCACAGCTGGTGTTCAAGAATCTAGCTTATTGGGACTCAAACCTGCACATGTGTTGGGTAACAAGAGTCGTAAAGATATTAGACGATTAGGATTTGTGCCATTAAGGATGGAGTTAATTCAAGTGCTGTGATTTTAGGATTTATTATTTATATTGAAACTCAAATATAACATGATTTTTTTTCTCAATAATCGAGGAGAAGGGGTTTATGGTCTTGTTCCAGGATGGGAAGGTAAGACTCAAAACTAGAGGTTCTAACTCCATAGGTGTCATGATTAGAGTTAGAAAGCATGATTTATATAGGATGACAGGAAAGCATATACATCATGAGATGAAGAAGAAGTATAACCAAGAACAAGTTCCAGAGAAGTGGTCAGGTTTCATAGGAGCGGGTATAGGTTCCAAAAAAGAAGGTCTTGGTTCCATAGGCTCATAGGAATTCGAGCTCTAGAGGGAATTTGCAGGGTCAAAGGGAGGCTATGCAACCCAAGAAGAGTGTGTTCTTAGTGGCGAGCAAGGGTGATTCTTAAGTTTCGAATAAGGAATCATGGAGAGATTGGAAAAAAATTCAAGAGAAGAAGAAGCAGGAGACTTTGAATGTCAATGACACTTTTGAGAAAGTTGCAATCCACGCTACAAGGATTGCTATAGTTATGGATGCTAGGAGTTGGGGGATGTTGCGAGCAGTGATAGTGATGATGACGAGTTACTTCCTAGTCTTGGAAGTACCTTACTCACTAAGGAGTGTTGAGATTTGGTAGTTTTGGAGGTACTCCAAGCCCTAGGGTTCGACGTTTGGAGGTCGAAGCAACACAAAAGTGATTTGTGGGCTTGGAACCCAATGTATGGGCTTTGCACCCAAGTTGGTGGGTGTGAAGCCATGAGGCATTTGAGTGATTTGACACATGGAAGTGTTAGAGGACCCTTAGAGGAGAAAGTGGAAATGAAAATCATGCAAATTCGACCTATAGAAATTGCGAAATAATTTTAATAAGTTTTTGATGGGATTTTTGGCACGTAGATCGTGTCGACATGGGTTATTATGTGACCCAAGATATGTTTTCATGACACCACATGGTGCTAGACCTTACCATAAAAACAAAATTGTGTGAGGAGGAAAAGACACATCCAAAGTTCATCATCCATCAACATATCTCTGAAATAGGGTATTGGATCTGAGGTAGGAAGAAAGGAAGGCAAGGAGCATGAGATTGGAGATGTTTATATTTTTTTGGATTTGAGTTACCTTAAAAGAGAGAGTTGCAAATATGAGGTCGACTACGTGGAATATAAGCGTGCTATTTTGAGCATCTTTTCTCTTGTGTTTTGGTGTGTCTTCCTTGCATACGCGGCCGTAGGATCAAAGGTGAGTATTGAAGAGTTTTTGTGCAGATTTTGATGTTCTTTGACATTGTTTACAAGGATGCATATGCATTGTATCAAACATACTAGTTGGTAAAGGGTTGGAGGGCCATGGGACCTTATAGAGGGATTACACACTAGATTGTAGCCTCTAGAAGGACTAGCGTAGGTAAATAGTGGGAGGTGAGGCTTTAAACATGATATTTTCTTATGCCTTGAGGAAACATAATATCTATAGTAGTCTGTCTTATATAAGAAGCCTTGTGAAGGTGCCCAAGGTGTTTTGGAAGCCAAGGTAGTGACAACAAAAGAAGTAGGAGTTTGGACAAGGAAATTGTGGTTTTGGAGCTATGGTTTAGGGACGTTGGTGTGCCCTAAACAGTCTTGTAGGTGCATATAAATTAAGGAAAATAAGGCCACAAAAATATATTGTAGATGTTCTCTTGTTGACGGTTGGATGTTAGTGGATGAATGGTACTAGGTTCAAACATTTGTATTGGATTCTCATGGTTTGTTAGATGACATCGTGAGGGTGGACCAAGATCATATTGATGCAAAACCTTGATGGACCAAGTTGGATGCTAGGAGAGGTAGTGAAGAAGAGCTCAAGGTTTGGCCATCCAGGAGAAGTTTAGTATATCCTGTGTTCATTGTTGGAGAAGCAATATTCAATGATGATGGGTGGCAGCCCTCTTTTCCTATATTAGTTTTCATTGGAGTAGTGAAGGAAGACTATAGTGGGAAGAAAAGTACCAAAAGGGCTGAGGAATAATAGTGGGCAGAAGTCTCAATATGTTGTAGCCTTGAAGATTGAAGGAGTGGCTAGTGAAAGTGAAGAACCTATGTGTTGATTATATATGGAATTATGATCATCTAGAGGGAATATTGGATAGAAAATATCACTAGCCTAAAGGAGTTGGTGCATTGATAGTGGTAGGTATAATAAAATGGAAGCAAGGGACCCGTAGTGTACAAGATACGAAAAATCAGGTGTGATTGTCAAGTAGATCAGCTAAATCATCAATGTATCTTGTATCTTGTATATTCTTGTATGAGTGGATGTATGAGGGCCATTATCCTTGGTATGGGAGCTCTAGACTATTGTATTATTATTTTGATTAATATAATGAAGTTGGGCTGTTGTATAAAATTGTGTATATTTTGTGCACTAGTATTTTAACTGCTATTTATTATTCTGTTGTGAAAAATAGTCTTGTTGTGATACTTGGATTGGTAGCATCAATGATTTAAGATTTTATCCTAGACTCTGGTATCATGTAAAAACAACAATGCATGCTCCCTCATTCTCTTCCCTCTCCCCCTATTCATCTCTCCCTCACTCCCGACTCTTCCACACTCCGCAAATCCCATTATATCTACCTTTAAAAATATCCCCCCATATTTTCCCCTTCACCTTTCTCTCTTACAACCTCTCCTCTATCTCTCACTCTCTACCTCTTCATTTCCTCCTCTCTATTAGTAACCTTGTCTCTCTCTCTTCTCTTCCTAATCTCCCACTCTACACCAATTCATGCCCCCCACCCTAGCCTCTTTCTCTCTCTCTTGTGTCTCTAGAACTCTCTTCCATTTGTTAGGATATTCCGACACATAGGAAATAGTTAAGTACAACTTGGTCTAGTGTAGAGTTAGGTAAAGTGTGTTTCTTTACCGTTGTACATTTTGTAACTTACAATCCGACGGTCACGATATGTAGTGATCCGACGGTTCATTCTCTCCTCGGTATTACTGACACTTGATCCGTGGCTTGACACCCGATTGGTCCATGAATTCTATTTAAAGCGCATGGAGGGTCATTTGTAGGGTAATCCGTGCATGAGAGAAACATATGTAAACTTTCATTCTTTTATTAATAAATTTCCTGAAGTGGCCACGTTGGCTCAGGCCGTGGACTGTTTCCCTCTTTGAGGGTTTTAACCACGTCAAAATACTGGTGTATTGATCTGTGATCTGGTTGTGAGCGGTGTCCTTTTGGTGTTATGTCTGAGGAACTTACCCTATAAATTCCTACATGGTATCGGAGCTATTTGAGGGCCGCGTCCGTTGGTGATCCAAATCTGAAGCCGGTAGAACTGCATCCGACTGCCGTTTCCTAGATCTGTTGTTTCTGATTGCTTTCAGGCCGAGAGGACTGCTTTGTTGTGTTGGGAGCATCTGTTCCAGTGAGGAACCCCTTTCGTTTCACACGAAAAGGTTTCCGGTAGCCCTAGTTGCGTCATTTTTAAGATCTGGAGGTATACAGTGTTTATTTGCAGTTTACTGTTATTTTCTCTCTGTTTATTTTGGTTTCAGTTTATTTAGCCTTTTTATTACCGGATCTATACCTTTCATTTCTGCGTATGCTCTTTGCCCTGCGACTTTGTGCGATCTGGGCAAATCAGAAATAGAAAGGAAGGATTTTTCTCATGCGTATGCTCTTTTCCCTGCGCCTTAGGGTGATCTCGGAAAATCAGAAACATTGAGGAAAATATTTAGTTTCCGGCCAAAGCTAACTTTGAGCCGCAAGGTTCATTTTTGAAAATATTTAGTTTTTCAGCTAAAGCTAACTTCGAGCCATAAGGTTCGTTTTCTTTGCATGTCCGTGTTGGGTTTTGTGTTTTTTTGTTTTGTATGGAAAAAGAGCTTTCTCAAAGCAAGCACGCAACCCAAAGCACCCCCCTCCCCCTCAAAGCACCCCCCCCCCTCTCTCTCTCTCTCAATTTTTTTGTATAGATCAATTGGTTCAAAGCTATTTTAAGAGAGTAGAGGTCTTTGGTTCAAGTCTCCATTTTGTGGGGGCGAACTTTTTCATTTCCGCACATTCCCGCACTTTGTCGGCAACTTCAACAACTTTTTTTCAAAAAGCCATAACTTCTTCATCCGGAAGCCGTTTTTAGAGCCGTTTTTTTTAAACCAGCCTAATTTTTCGAGATCTATCCATTGGAATACTTATTTTCAGCATCTTTAGCTTCAGTTTCCATTGAAATGGAAAGTCAATACCAAGTTACCCTTGACAACACCAACTACTTCCAATGGTTGGCTTACGTTGAGGATTTACTTAGAAGTAAAGGTCTCTACAGAATAGCCTCAGGCCAAGAAAAGAAACCGAAGGATGAAGATAAGGCTGCTAAATGGGAAAATAGGCAAGACCAAGCACGTGGATTGATAGGGATGTCTATTTCTCCAGATCTTAGATTCCATATTGCAGAAATTGATTCTCCTGATGAAGCAATGAAACAAATCAATAAAGTTTTTGGGATTAAAAATGAAATTAGAGCCCATCAACTTGAAAATGAGTTGCTTACATTGGACCCTAATAATTTTTCTTGCATTGAAGATTTCTTGTCCAAGTTCAAGACCCTTAGATATCTTTTGGAAGGTGTTAAAGTTAAGAAACAAGATAGTAATCTTATCTATTCCATTCTTACAAAGTTGGGACCAGCCTACTCTGTGTTTGTTTCCACCTTCCATTCTACAAGAGAAGCCTTCATTTCTCAAGGAACAGACTACAAGCCCCCTTCCTTTGACTCTTTTTGTGATTCTTTAATAAGAGAACAAGAAAAACTCTTACACCTTGGTCTTCTTAATCTTGGAAACTCTTCCAAGAAAGCGCTAGCCGCCCAGCAGCAACCAAATTCAAAGAATCCCAAGAAGTCATATCCTAAAAAGAATGGTCCTAAACCAAACAAGGGTCCTAAGCAATTTCAGCCCCAAAATGAAAAATCATTTCAACAAAATGATAAGACAAATAAAAACAAAGGGAAGAAGACTGATAGACATTGCAATTTTTGTAATCGAGATGGCCACTTAGAATCAAAATGCTTTAAGAAGATGGAAGCCTTGGAAGCAGCAATGAAGAAGCATAACATCCATTTGGGGCAATCTTCAACTTCAACTTCATCTTCAGGAATGGCACTTTCTGCATGTGGTTGTCAAGCATCTCGGTCTGGCTATGCATTAAATGTATCTTCTTCTTCTCATTCTCATGAGTGGCTCATTGATTCTGGAGCTTCTTATCACATGGCCAAAAACAAAGCCATATTTTCTTCTTTAAATGATTGTAACACCAAAAATATATATGTTGGTGATGATAGATCTCTTAATGTTGTAGGGACTGGAACTGTTCATCTAGACAATGGTCAGTTTAATGATGTATTATGTGTTCCAACCTTATCCTGCAACCTTCTATGTATATCAGATAACTCCTTCAAGTGAAGGTAAAATCGTTGAATTTTCACCTCATGATGTTGTAATCAAGGACTTAAGAGATCCTAAACAGATTTTGGCTACTGGCATTGCTGATGATTCTACAAGGTTGTATAAGTTTCACAACTTTGGGTCATCAAATCTTCCCTCAGTATTTGTTGCTCATAACGATGAAGTGAGCAAACTTTGGCATGAGCGATTTGGTCACTTAAACTATCGCTCCCTTCAGCATCTATGTAAAGGAAATATGGTGACAGGTCTTCCTATGGTATCTTGCAGAGATGGTGTTTGTTCCGGATGTGTACTCGGAAAACATCATCGGGACAGTTTTGAAAAACGTGCCTCTTGGCACGCCTCAGCCCCTTTACAGCTTGTGCATAGTGATTTATGTGGTCCACTTCCAGTTGTGTCATTCTCTGGCTGCATGTATTTCTTAACTTTCATTGATGATTTCTCCAGACGCACTTGGGTATACTAATTAAAACTCAAGAGTGAAGAATTTAACACTTTTTTGGCCTTCAAGGCCTTTGTTGAAAAACAATTTGGACATCAAATTCTTAAGTTAAGATCTGATAATGGCGGAGAATATGTTAAAAACACATTCATCAACTATTGCACTGAGAATGGAATTCAAATGCAACATACTGTTCCATATACTCCACAACAAAATGGTGTAGCTGAAAGGAAGAATTGCACCTTAAAGGAAATGGCTAATTGTATGCTACAATATAAAGGACTTGGTCTTAGTTTTTGGGCAGAAGCAATTAACTGTGCAAATTACATAATAAATCGCACTCCTACTAAGGCTTTAAAGAATATCACTCCGGAAGAAGCATGGAGCTAAATCAAACCAGATGTAAGTCACTTTCGTGTTTTTGGAAGTGAAGCGTGGGCCCATATTCCAAATGAAAAGCATAAAGCTTTAGAACCTAAGAGTGAAAAATGTACTTTTGTTGGATATTCTGAAGATGTCAAAGGCTATAGACTTATTCCATTTAAGTCCAAAAATGTTATCATTAGAAGAGATGTAAAATTTGATGAAAATATATCAGCCTGCGAGCCTAGTCTGGCGGATGTGCCACCTCTCCCTATCTTTTCTACCTTTGAAAACATTTCTTCTTCAGATGATGAAAGTGAGGATGACAATCCTCCACCACCATCTCAGGATCCTCCTTCAGCTCCTGAGCTTCCAAAATGGGTTCGTGCTACTTGAGATGCAGCAGGTGATCTTGCCGGTGATCCTACAGATCAACGACGTACACGTTCTCAGTTCGAGAGAGCCTCTTCTTTACTGGCTCAAGCTCCAGTAAATTATGATCCTGACACCTTTGCAGAAGCTTCAGGCCATCCAGATTGGGAAGCAGCTATGAATGAAGAATATCATTCATTGTTGGCAAATGATACATGGGATCTTGTTCCTCTACCAAAGGGACGAAAACTTGTTAGATGCAAATGGGTTTACAGAACCAAGTATGGACTAGATGGGAAAGTTGATAAACATAAAGCTCGTCTTGTTGCTAAAGGTTTTTCACAGGTTGAAGGCATTGACTACACTGAAACCTTCTCCCCTGTTGCCAAAATGAACTCTATCCGCCTTGTTCTTTCCCTTGTTGCCTCTTTCAAATGGGAAGTCCATCAGATGGATGTTAAATCTGCCTTCTTGCATGGAGACTTGCATGAAGAAATCTATATGGAACAACCCATTGGCTTCATACAAACAGACTCCAGCCTTGTATGTCGACTTAAGAAATCCCTTTATGGTCTCAAGCAAGCTCCTCGGGCTTGGTATGCCAAAATGGATAGCTTTCTTTTAGAATCTGGCTTTTCTAGGTGTCATTCTGACAATACTGTCTACACCAAGAAAGTGGGCAACTCTCTTATCATCCTTGTTCTTTATGTTGATGATCTTATCCTTACTGGTAGTGATCCCAACCTTATAAACCATGTGAAGTCTAGCCTTAAAAGGAAATTTGAAATGACAGACTTAGGACACTTACACTATTTTCTCGGTCTTCAAGTCTTGCAATCCAAGGAGGGTATTTCCCTTTCCCAGTCCAAGTATGCTTGTGATATTCTACGTCATTTTCACATGGAAGACTGTAAGCCAACGCCTTCTCCCTTTCAGTCCGGAGTCAAACTTTCAGTCACTTGTAATTCTCCTGAAGTTGATGCTACCTTATACTATCAACTTGTAGGAAAACTTTTGTATCTAACCCATACTCGTCCTGACCTTTCCTTTGCTGTTGGCCTTGTTGCTTGGTTCATGCAAAACCTCCGTGAAAGTCATTGGAAAGCAGCTAAAAGAATACTTCGTTATGTTCGAGGTACAGTTCAGTTTGGGATTCATTACAGTGCCGAAGCAGCTTCTCTATTGGTTGGTTTCACTGATTCCGATTGGGCTGGTGACCCTGATGATTGGAAGTCTACTGCCGGTTATGTGTTCACTCTTGGTTCAGGACCTATTACATGGGCTTGCAAGAAACAAGGTGCCATTTCTCTTTCATCAGCAGAAGCAGAGTATCATGGTGCCGTAGAAGCTAGTAAGGAAGCCTTGTGGCTTCGTCAGATCCTGTCAAAGTTTGGCTTTCAGCAGCAGCATCCGACTACACTTTGGTGTGATAATCAAAGTGCCATTCAGCTATGCAAAGATCCAGTCCAACATCAGCGCAGCAAACACATTGAACTGCACATGCACTTCATCCAAAAGCTCATTCATGACCATGTTCTTGAAGTGCAATATTGTTCAACAGATTATCAAGTGGCAGACATCTTTACAAAGGCTCTCATAGAGGCGAAGTTCACTAAACTTCGATTTATGGTTGGAGTTCAGGAAGTTGTCACTAAGGGGGATAGGCTCTAGTGCCTCCTTCCTTCTCCTATTGTGTCATATTTGTAAATCCTTCAATCCTATCCCAAGTTGTTCTTAAGGGGGGATGTTAGGATATTCCGACACATAGGAAATAGTTAAGTACAACTTGGTCTAGTGTAGAGTTAGGTATAGAGTTAGGTAAAGTGTGTTTCTTTACCGTTGTACATTTTGTAACTTACAATCCGATGGTCACGATATGTAGTGATCCGACGGTTCATTCTCTCCTCGGTATTACCGACACTTGATCCGTGGCTTGACACCCGATTGGTCCATGAATTCTATTTAAAGCGCATGGAGGGTCATTTGTAGGGTAATCCGTGCATGAGAGAAACATATGTAAATTTTCATTCTTTTATTAATAAATTGCCTGAAGTGGCCGCGTTGGCTCAGGCCGTGGACTGTTTTCCTCTTTGAGGGTTTTAACCATGTCAAAATACTGGTGTATTGATCTGTGATCTGGTTGTGAGCGGTGTCCTCTTGGTGTTTTGTCTGAGGAACTTACCCTGTAAATTCCTACACCATTCACTCCATATCCCCATTATCTCTATTTATCCCAAATTATTTCTTCCTCTCCCTCACTCCTTGTCCCTCTCTCTCTTTCCCCCTCTCTCCCTATTTCTATCTCTCTTAGTCCCCCTTATGCTTCACATCTCTCTTTCTCTATCTATCTCTTTTAATCACTTTCTTCCCCACTCTTTTTCTCTCACTATATATATATATATATATATATATATATATATATATATATATATATATATATATATATATATATATATATATATATCATTTCTTCCCTATAGCCTCTCTCTTCCCCCAATTTCCCCCTCCATGATCTCCCACTCTCTCTCTCTCTCTCACTCCCCTTAGCTCTTCATCTCTATCATGGTCTCCCCTTCAACTCTCTCTCTCCCTCTCCCTATCCTTCTCTCTCTATATCTATCATCCCCCTCCTCTTTTTCGTATTCTCTCTCTCCTCCTATCCCTTACTTTGGCTCTATGTCCTCCCCTCTCTCTTTCACCCTATGCATCCATATTCCCCCCATCCTTTACTTTGTCTCTATCTCCTTCATTCCCTCCCTCTATGTGTCTGTGTCTACACATCCATCTTCCCCTCCTCTCTCTCCCTTCCTCTATGTCTTATTCTCTTACTTTTTCTCCCTCTCTCTCCCTCTCTCTTCTTCTCCCTTTCTTCTCTCTCTTTGTCTATGTGTGTCAATCTATGCCCCCCCCCCCAATCTATGTCCATATCCACCCTCTCTTTCATCCACTCTTACTATTTCTTATTCCTACTCTCTCTCACTTGATCCCTTTCTCCATCACTTTGTCCCCCTCTCTCTCATTCACTCTTTCTCTCCCACTCCCACTCCCATTCCTGCTCCCTATCTTTACCTCCCTCGAGAGGCCCTCTTCCCTCTCCACTGCTCTCTATCTCTTCTCACCCCCCTCTCTCCATCTCTCACTCTCCCACTTTCCTTCTCATTCAATCTCTCTCTTGCTCCCCCCACCCACCGCTCCCTTTCTTGCTCTTACTCACACCTTCTCTCTCTCACTCTCTCTCTCTCACCCACCCTATCCATCTCCATTTCCATATCCCTATCCTCCCTCTCTCTCTCCAACCTAAAAGATCTCATCGCCCTCCCTCTCTCTTGCCCTCTCTTTCTTTCTCTTTTCCTCCCCCCTCTCCCTCTCACCCTCCCTTCTTCCTCTCTCTCTCTCTCACTCATAAAAACACACACACATTCCCTCCCCCTCTTGATACCCCTCCCAATGTCTCCTCATGTCTCCATCTACCTTTCAATATACCTCTCACTCTCTCGATCTCTCCTTCTCCATATCCCTTTCTCACCCTCCCTAACTCTCTTTTTCTCACTCCCTTTCCATGTCTCTTACATTATTTCTTTAACTCCTTCCCCCTGTCCCACTCTTCCTCTCTCTCTCTCTCTCTCTCTATTTATCCCTCTATTCCTCCCTTTTTATGTTCTTAAGACTTAGTCTTTATCTCTCCCCCTTGAGAATCACTCTCTCTCCCTCACTACCTTGATATATCCCTCTACCTCCCTCTCCCTCTCCCTCACTCACTCCCCCTCCCAATCTCCGCTCTCTCTCCTTCCCCCTCTTCCTCCACTCTCACTCTCTTTCTCTCTCCCCCCACTCCCCATCCCTCTCCATCTCCCTCCGTCCCCATCTCACCCTCCCTCGATCTCCCTCTCTTTCTCCCTATCTACTCTATTATTTCCTCACTCCCTACCCTTCCCTCTACCTCCCCCTCTCACCCTCCCTTAGTCTCCCTTTATTTCTCCCTATCTACTCTATCCTTCCCTCAATCCATACCCCTCTCTCTTGCTCCCCCTCCCTCTCTCTCCCTCTCCCATTTCACCTACCTTTTTGTCTCTTCATATCCCTATTCCTCTCCCTCTCCCTCTCTCCCTCTCCTACCCCGCCCTCTTCGTCCCCTTCTCTCTCCCTATATCTCTCCCTCGCCCTCTCCCACTCTCCCTCCCTCTCACTCTCATTCTCTCTCTCTCCTCTATCCTTCCCTTCCTCCATCCCCATCCCTCTCCTTTTATCTCTCTCTCCATATCGCCTCAAATCTCTCTGCCCCCCCTCCCGGTCTCCCCGTCCAACTTCTCTCTCTCACTATATATATATATCATCCACTGTTGGCTTGTTGGGGCTTGACCCAGGTTCGGAGGTGATTTAGCCAAAAAAATCCCGGTAGTACTAGCCCTTTTAGTAAGAGTCCATGGAGCGCGGACTGAGGTCTCACCCGAAGTAGTATGGAAGGGCGATAGACCCAGGTTTCTGCAACCTGAAGATGTCTGATGAGTTCAAGTGGTTCACGGTTCGACCTTGCATGCACGTCGCTACGTGCACTTACTCGTACCTTGTAGCCTGTGATGTTGCCTTCACACAGCTCTACTCAAGGGCCAAACACTGTTATTACCCAAATCCTTACGAGTATTTCTCTGTTAGTTGATTAACTTAGCTTACTTGCATGCATACAGTAACTTAGCAATATAAATCATTCATACAAGTGTGCATGGTAAATAAACAATATATTTGCAATTGATATCAAACATGTAATAACTCAAGAATAGATACACAGAATTAGGATAAAACTTCTTTTATTATTCTCTTCTTCAGTTACAGAATCGACTCTGCCTTATGCACTCAGTTGCAGAAAACTAGGCCTCTGCACACTCAGCTACAGAGCCTTCTCCTACTCTACGACTCAAGACACACTTTACACTTGCTCTATGCTTCTACTTCTCTATGTCCTACTTCACTCTTCTTAACTATATTTTACACTTAGAGCCTCACTCTATTTATACAATCCCATGGTTTGTGACCATGGGTAGGCCGACATTACATTACAAACTAGGGCGGACAACCTTATGACTCTAACATAATTCCGCGTCGGTAATTCGCGGGGCAATACAACATTATTCGGTCAAAACATTGGCTTTGAGCCCCAAACATGCCTCGGGGGGATTCCATGCCCAACAAGCCCTCAACACAAACATCATGACTCGCCCTCAAGTCAATCTATTGGCACGGTGATCTTGGCACGAAGTTCCTCCAACTGTCCTCGAACTGTGCTGATTTCAGCAGTGCACTACACCGCTGCTTGCTAAATCTGTTGCATCCGTTGTTTTGAGACCTCTGTGTCCAACATGCTTCTCTTCATCTGCGCATGCATCCCTTATATGTGCGCGAGCTTTCCTTCGATATTCCCCGTAATAGTGAAGGCCTCATCAATCCATGGCTGAACATGTGCTTTGACAATTGCCTCCTTATGCAGCATCGCGTCCACATGTTCCTTCAGTGCCTTGGCTTGTTGCATCTGTTAGCGCTTGAATTTGGCCTCAGGCTGAAAAAGACAAAATCCAAGGCAACATCAAACCACTTAGCCTCGTAGCTAGCCCTACGGGGCAGGAGAGGGCTCTCTCTGGGTCTATCTCAGCAAAAGGTCTTCAAAGGGCGGAGATGACCGATAAAGAACACTGATTTTAGGCTAGTAAACTGATTGAGAAGGTTTGATTTCAGATTTTTAGGGTTTTGGTGGAAAACTGAGCACAACAATTTTGGGTGCGGGGATGAGACACAGTTTTTGCAGAGGTCTTTTTGGGGCAAGGTAGGAAATTGTCTTGATGCCTTAGATTTAAGTGAATGGATAGGAATGACCGGTGAGGAGCTAAAGAGAGCAAGAAACCATCGAGAGTTCTCTTTAGACAGAGGAAAACATAGATATTAAGCAAACTTAAAGGCAGAGCATATAAATTATGAATTCTACCTTAACACTTCATTTACTTAATGTGCAGAAAAGAGAAGTAGGAAATTGATACACATAACAAATCTTACAAGTACATGAGAGAAGCACACCATCAACACAAATAACCACAGGAATCCCAAATAGTGCTGCAAAACCCTGGTCTTTCCTTTGCCAAAATTGCAGAGATACAAAGTGTAATACAATAGAAGCTTATCCCTCAAGAGTCCAACCATGAAAATGACTAAGAAAATACATAATATAGGCAAGCTAACACCTTTCCTTGCCTCTAGGGGTCGAGCTCATCATCCTAGGAGCTGTTTCAACCAATTCTAAACTGAGCACTACAATCTAGGCAATCAAAACAACTTGCCTCTATAAGCTAGGAAACCAATTCATTCATTAAATTTTTGAATTTTTATGAATGAATCTTCTAGAAGAGATAAATAAGTGCCATGACATCATAAAATTACATCAATTACATCAAGAAGGATGAAAAATCACCCCAAAAAGTCAAAACTAGTCAAATCTGCGTTTTGCTGAGCTGTAGGTGAAAATCTGGCAAATTTCCTTGATGCGTAGCGCCCCAATTCTCAACGCGTAGCGCGCCTTTGAGCCAACTGTTTAGGCACTTCCCGGCATCCAAATGAGGCAAAAGTAGGCTTGTTGGAAAGGTCTGGATGTCTACTTTCCAACCCAAGTGGAATTTCTCAATTTGGTGTCGATTTGCCCCTCCAAAATTTCAATCTCCCATGACTGCTTCCTGTGTGTCCAAAAAGTGGCAGAAAGTCATTTTTTGCATGTTTTTTGACCTTCTGAGGGCTCAAACCTAATGAAATGACTTGGAAATTGCTGAGCAAGTGTAATTTGTCATGAAAAATCCAAAAATGCTGAGTTTTTGAGAAATGAACTTGCCCATCTTTAGGGTAGCACGCAGCGCGCTACGCGTTGAGGGCAAAAACCTGTTTTTTGACCAAAAAATTCAAAAATGACCAAAATTGCTCCAAATTCTCTGAAATTTGAGCTGAAGGTGTGTCATTTAGTACCATGCTCCTCCAAGGAAGCCTCAGCCAAAATATGAAGGGGATCGGGCCTTTTCCTCCGTTTTAGTGCCTTGGCCAACCGTCCTTTGAGCACCTTCATTCTTGCTTTACACACATGCATTCGAGCCCAATAGTGATTCTTCATGTGTCAGAGCATGTCTTTTTCCGTGTTTGCCTTGGCCAACAACTTCTCCAAATGAGTATTGACCCAGATGAGCATAGCCTCTCGCTCAATGGGTGTCAAATCACCGGGTCTCTTACGAGCCAAGTTGCGGTCTTCATGGATCCTCCGCAACTCATCAAGAGAGTGTTCATCCTCTAATTGCTTGTTGCGCTGCTCTAAATAAGTAATTGTCGAATTTGCCATCTCCAATTTTTGCTGCAACAAGTCATTTTTAGCCCTTAGTTTCTGGATGATCTCCTTTGACTCTAGGCTAGGAGAAATGATATCAAGGTCAACAACATCTACGCCTGGAACACCTGATGGCCCCTCTTCAATCTTGGGCTGCTTGCCTCTCTCTGGTACCTGTGCTGCTGTCGAAAACAAGGCCCCTTCCACCTGATGTGGAGATAACACTCGATGTGCTTATGAAGAAGGTGAGACCCCTTCCACCTGATGTGGAGATAACACTCGCTGTGCTGATGAAGAAGGCGAGACCCCTTCCACCTGATGTGGAGATAATACTCGCCGTGCAGATGCAAATAAGACCCTATGGCCTCTCTGATATGTAACACATCATGGAGTGCTGATATGCTCGGGCTCTGGAATATCAAACTGATGTGAAGGCCCTCCCTCATCATGAACAACCTCAGGAGGTGGCTGTGGCACTGTGAACAAGTCACGAGAAATGAAATCCTCCCATGGAATACCCTGTTGTGCCAACTGATGCATGACCACAATCTTGATCAGTGCATAATGATAGATGCTCTTATGTTGCTGTGCTGGGCTCTTTCTTTGCACCAAGGGCACCATCCTCTCTATATTTCGGCACATGAAGAATGGAATGTTCATCATTCGTACCCGTGTGAAATGCATCAACAAACAGATATGGTACGAATATAAACGTGAAAATCTGCCCTCGCAAGTGAAATAGCGAATGATGATCCTCATCAAAGGTGCATACTCGTCTCTTAGGAATCTGAAGGGAAAAACACCAGTTGGGTGCCTCATATATACAGGTTTGATATATGGCTCATAATGAAATCTGTCCAACTGCTGGCGCTTGTTCTCACATGCCCATTGTGCAAATGTAGGACAAACAAGCGGGCCAATTCCTTGTGGTGTTGAATTTGGGAGATTCTCTCACAATATTCATAACATGATTGATATCGGAAACATGACACTGCAAGTGGACAAGCTTGTAGATAAGCCAAAGAGGTGGGCTCCTCCCTGACATGCTGACCACCTTTACCACCCCTGTGATGCCTCCTTGGCACCTCTACCTCTGGTGTTGTTTCACGGTCATCACTTTGCTCATAATCTGTTTCGGTTTCTGACATGGTTTTGGAGGCAAGTGACTGAAAAATAATGCTGACTGTGCACCCAATGAACTGTTGTTTTGACTTGTTTAAATGCTGTTACCAAGGGGACAAACACACATGGGAAATGTTAGGGAAAAGGGAAAATTGAGGGGATTAGGGAAAACAAATGTGAAAGGAAATTTTAGGAAAGGAACATGGAACAATTGCAATCATAATTTGTGGGATTTTAATGGGAAGTAGGGTTTAGAAAATTTACATAGGGTTTTAGGAATTAGTAGGGTTTAGGGATTTTAATGATTTTTAATAGGGAAATTATATGATTTTCATGGAAAAATGTCAAGGAAAATGGTGAGGAAAATATGGGGAAAGAGGAATGGAAAATGGGTAACCTTGGGCAGCAAATTTCAATGAAACCCTAGCTCATTTGCATTTTTAAAATTTGATACAGCAAGGTAGGGTTTTTACTTCATATTAGCATGGCATTTTTTTTTTTTTGCATGTTCATTGCTCATTCATCTTAGCCAAACCAAAATCACCATGGATTAGAGGCCTACCTGAAAAGATTTTGAGAGAGAAGTAGTTTTGGTGGCTTGCTGGCGATTTCCTGAGCAAGAAACCCAACGCGTAGCGCGCCCAGCCTGATGCGTAGCGCGCCTCCAACGCGTAGCGCCTGAGTTATTTAGCACTGGAAAATGCACACTGATGCGTAGCGCGCCCCCAATGCGTAGCGCGCCTCCTTTGATGCGTAGCGTGCCACTGCAATTGCCCAATTTCGCCCAATGAACTTTGAAATCGACTTGACAAGTATTCTCTTGAAGTGTTGAGAGGCAAATGAGTTACTAATGAGGAGGGAGGGGCTTTTATAGGCTCACTTTTGAATTTAATTTGCCCAAAACCCACTTTATAATGTTTTTGAAATGACACTTTTTGAATTAATTGCTGCTGACTTCTGGTTTCCATTTTCAAAATAGACTGGTTGAAATGATGAGTTCTCTTGAAAAATTTTGCAGTGATAGCTTCGGAGATGTCTTGGCAAAGGAGACCAAGGCTGCATGCCAACTTTCGGAGAATTTGAACTTTTTACAAATTTTTTACAAAAATGAGATAATGACCTTTGTCTTCAAAAACAGGGTTTTTGAAAACAAGGTAAAAATTAGCTGTACAATGATAAGAGTTATTAAAATGATGCTTTATGACGGACATCCCTCTGGCCTGCTGGTCCTTTATGACATCTCAAGACAAAGCTTGACTCAACCCTAGACCTAAGACCTTGACACTTAAAACAGGGAAATGACCTTGTGAAGAATTTACTCAAGAAAACATGATCCAGCATTGCCAAACAAGAGGGGAATAAAAGACATAAGCTTCTCCACCAGGGTTATGGCATGCCTAACGGGATGCAACATGATCACACTGATGAGACACCTAATTATGAAATGCAAAGAGTTTTGATCTCTGGTGGAGGGCTACTAGACCGACTCTAACATTGGCTCCAATGGGGATGGTAGCTCCTTGGAGATGCCAAGAACCTTTGACCTCTGGGAGAGCAGACCAGTGCTTTCCAACCATTGGGAAATGGAGTCATTATTTACATATTTGACCTAAGCTTGGACAGCTTTATTGACTGGGCATCTGACTACAAATTGGACACAACTTTGACCCAAACCAACTCAACTTTAGACAGAAAATGGACTGATAAAAACAACATGACAAACCTCACACCAACTAATCTTCATCTTCAGAATTATAGCCTTCACCACGGGCCCCAAACTGAGGATGAAAGATCAGCACACACATGCGATAAAATAGAAGTAAAACGGTATATACAATGATGGTGAGAAGAACAAAAATGCTCAGACATGGTACCTCTTCAGCAGTCGACCACTGATTGACCCTCCGGGATAATCATCTCTGTTCATTTCCTTGAGAAGAAAAGCATTTTGGCCACGATATGCTGCGATCTTATAGGGACCCTTCCATAAATTATCAAATTTGCCGTGCTTCCCTTTGTCTTCATTCCGAGCATCCCACTTCAAAACCACATCATCTATTTGAAAATCATCTGATTTTGCTTTCCTGTCATAAATCTTCTTTATGCGCTCTTGCAACTTGAGAGTATTGTGAAGAACCTCCTCCCGTGTCTGCTGTAAATGAATCATTTGATTAATCCGCCTCTGCATGGGATCTTCCTCACTATCAATTTCTTGAAGCAATTTGACCATCGGAATAGCAAGCGACGTAGGAAACACTGCATCTGCCCCGTACACCAGCTCAAAAGGAGACATGCCAATTGACTTTTTATGACTTACCCTATCAGCCCACAGTGCATTCACTAACTTTTTATGCCAGCTCTTCTTATTGATTTCCAACAATTTTTTAATGATATTTACTAAGGACTTATTTGAAGATTCTGCCAACCCATTTCCTTGCGGATGGTAGGCGGTAGAATGCCCCAAGCTGATGTTGTATTTATAGCAAAAATCAACCATTCTCTTTGATTTAAATGCTGCTGCATTATCTGTAATTAACTTACTTGGACAGCCAAAATGTGACAGTATATTACTTTCAAGGAAAGAAATAATTACCGCATCTGTAGCCTGTCGGGTGGGAATGGCTTCAATCCATTTTGTGAATTAATCTGTGGCTGTCAATATCCATCTATGCTGTCCTGACGATGCCAGATGAATCTCACCGATAAAATCCAAGCCCCACTACTGAAATGGTGCGCTGACTTCAATTGGTTTGAGAGGCAATGGCTGCAATTTCTGTTTTCCTTGAAATATTTGGCACTCATGACAACTCTTAACAACTTTATATACATCTGAAAACAATGAAGGCCAATAAAAACCTGCTCTTAGGATCTTATTTGCTGTAGTCTTCCAAAACAAATGACCCCCACAGTCACCTTTATGAAAATATTCCACCACTGTTTTGGCTTCCTCCTCAACCAAACAATTCAACAATATTCCACCGGGGTCTTTCCAATATAGTGCAGATTTAAGGATGCAAAACTTGGCTGCTTTCAACTTCAATGTCCTACTTTTATTTCGAGGCATCCCGGGAGGTGAAGACAAATTTTGAAGTACATATACAATATCAGCATACCAAGGAGAAGAAATAAAGATGTCAGATACCTGTTGTGCTGAATTCTCCTCATCTTCATCGGACATGGCAGCTATCAAATTGATGTCTAGGACATGTAGATTTGTTTCAGCCATCAACTTGGCAAGACCTTGCCCTTTGATCAACTTAGTGGGTTTAATCTCCAGATCATACTCTAATAATGCAGCAATCCACTTCCCCCGCCTTCCTTCCGGTTCTGTCTGTACCAACACATCCTTTACTGCCGCGTTAGGAACATAAGCTATAATGTGGGAATGCAGTACATACATACGGAAATCCTTCAGGGCCTTCACAAGTGCAAGTGCTTGTTTTTCAATGATGTTATACTTTAATGCTCCATCTCTGATAATACGGCTGAAAAAAGCAATAGGCTTCTCAACTCCATCTCTCTTTTGCATTAGTACAGCTGCCAATGTATGCTCAGAAGCAAATGAAAACAAAATAAAATCTTGTGTGTAATCCAGACTAATTAGAGTAGGGGCTGAAGATAAAACCAACTTTACCAAATTGAAAGATTTTACCGCCTCTTCGGTCCACTTGAGCTAGCTGTCCTTTTTCAACATGTTTGTGATTTCTCTAAGGTACTCGGCAGGATTCAGAATGAAGCGACGCAGAAAATTCAGCTTGCCATTAAAGGATTGTATTTCTTTTTTGTTCCGGGGCTGCTCAAGTTGCTGAATAGCTTCAACACGTGCAGGATCTATATGGATACCATCTTTGGAAATAATGTGACCCAAGAGCTTGCCTTCACTCATGGCGAAAAGACTCTTCTTTGGATTCAGCGAAATACCATATTTTCTGCACTTTTGAAAAACAATTTGCAAGTGATATAAATGTTCTTCATCAGATTTTGAAAATACAGTCAAATCATCAAGGTAAACAACTAAAAAGACATCTTTCTCATTGGCAAAAGCCATGTCCATCGCACGCTGAAAAGTGGCACCTGCATTTTTCAAGCCAAATGGAATTTTTGCATAATGAAATGTACCCCATGGAGTAGTGAATGCGATTTTATCACGATCATCTTCATGCACCAAAATCTGATTGTACCCGGAATAGCCATCGAGTAGTGACATCCTTGATGCTCCAACTACTCGCTGCAATATATGATCCATTTTGGGCAGCGGATAATTGTCCTTTAAAGATACCTTATTTAAATTTCTGAAGTCAATGCATAAACGGATCTCACCGGTCTTCTTTCTTACGGGCACCAAATTTGATATCCAATCGGAAAATCTGATAGGTACTATGATTCCAGACTTGTACAACCTATTCACTTCTTTCTCTATCAATGGCAGCAATTTAGGATTGATTCTCCTCAACTTTTGGCGGAAAGGCTTTTGATTTGGATTTATAGGAATAGTATGCTGAATGATATTAGTATCATATGTTTTCAGATCTAAATAATCCCATGCAAAGACATTAGAAAACGAAGACAACAATCTGACATACTGCTTCTTTACCTTTGGTGACAATGACTTAGATAATTTTACCATCTTAGGATTCTCAGCTGCTCCAATATTTACCTCCTCAACACCTTCTTCGGTTGGTCTCAATGTCGGCTTGCGGGCCACATCATCTTGATCAAACAACTTTTCCAAAGGAATCAATCCTTTAGGAATAAAATTATCCTTAAGTTGCAGCACATCCATTTGATTTACCTCATCTGTTTCTGTATCTATGGAGATGTCCTTAAACTCACCTTCAATCTGCAGAAAATCTTTGATTTCTTCATCATCCTGGAAGACTTGCCAACATCTTTGATTTTCCGGAACTGTAGGACGGTGCTTCACATAAATCTCAAATTTGTTGCTGGAATTCATTGGAATTTTTAGGTTACTTGCTGCTTTGGCCAATGCATCAGCAACACCATTTTGTATGCGGGGCACACACGTCAAAGTATGTTCAGAAAACAATTTCAAAATATCTAGGACAACATTTCGATATGCTCTCATGTGAGGATGCTTGGCCTGGAACTCACCTTTCACTTGCTTTATTACCAACTCGGAGTCGCCATAGACTGCAATCTTCTTTGCTTTCAGCTTTTGAAGAATTTTAAGGCCAGCAATGAGAGCCTCATATTTCGCCTCATTATTTGAACAATCAAATGCTAGTTTATAAGAGCACACTCTCACCTTGCTTGGGACTTTGTCTTGGGCAGAAAAGGGACTTCGAATCCACACACCAATACCAGCACCATCGCTGCCCACAGCGCCGTCAAAATCCATGGTCCAAAGACCATCTTCATCTTCCTCCAAGTGCTGAAAATGTGTTGCCTCTGCTTTTTCTGCTTGCTGCCCATTAGCTTCAGCTGTTTGCTCCATGGCAGCTGGCTTTTCTTCTCTTTCCTTTTGCAAAACTTCTCGAAAATTTTCGGTAATCTCTGGTATATCTTCTGCTTGAACTAACTGACTATCTACCTCATTAAAATTATCAGCAAACAAAACAAACGACTCCAAATCTGTATGTACATAATTTACAGGATGATTTACTGGCTTTTCTTTACTAGTTATCATGTATTTCATCTTTTGCTCCCGATATAACTTTCTCATCTGACCGAAAACTGGAATTGTAGCATAAGAAAAGTCAAGCTGAAGTGTACCTTTCAACTTAGCTGCCCAAGATCTAGAAAGCAACATACCAAATCATGGAGGAATATCTGCCACAACCATATCCATCAAGACATTCTTAGCTGGAATTTGATCTAGGCTTACCACCAAGTCCTTGATCAATCCGATACACTTTACCCGGCTGGAATCAAATGAATATAAATCATGATATTTTCTTGTGATGTCCAATCCCAGCCTTTCCATGATTGCTTTCGGCATCAAATTATGCGAAGCACCCGAGTCAAACATAGCATTATGTAAAATATACTCATGCAACCTCAAACTGATATAGAAGGGAGGAACATCATTTTCAGGAGACTCACCATTCAAAGCAGGCCCAAAAATTAATTCCGGCTGATCATCTTCTACATTTACCGTGTCAATCATTGGATCAATATTCAGAATTTTGGAAATTTGACCTCGGTAGGTAGTGTTTTTCATGATTTCAGTCAATGGAATAAACACTTTTAGCTTTGAAATTTCATTCTCCAAACTAAATGCTGAAACTTTTTCACCTTCTTTGGCCGGAACTTCTCTTCTTTCAACTTTATCCTTCATTATGCTGGGTGGCTGATTTACCTTATCCGCTGAAGATGATTGACTTGTTGGGGGATCAATTATATCTTTTCCTTTTGTCTGTGGGGAATCATTTTTTGCTGAAGTATCTTTCTTTTTCTAAATGGGATTTATAGGAACAGCTCGGTTTCTTAATTGTCTCTGCTGAGCGGACAAAGCATTGAGATATCCTCTTTGGTACTCCTCCGATTCTTCCTCAAGTGCTGCCTCATTCGATAGGATATAATTCTCATCTTGATGTATGATGGAATTTCGCACAAATTCTTCTTCTTCTGTAATATAGGTAGCCAGATCATCAGGAGTAAAAAAGTGATTTTCCTCTCCTATAGTATCACCTTCATCCTCGGATTCTTGACTAACAAAATTCTGCTGAAGCGGAGGTTTTACTTGTTGTTGAACTCCTGTTTCTTGTGCCCTAGTTTCATGCTGCTTGATTCTGTATTGTGGCTGTTGTGGACCTCAGAAATTAGGATTACAGATCTGCAGTTCCGGCTTGCTGAGATGAGTATTTTCAAGCAACGTAGCTACCTTGCGAAGGAGTTGATCTGATGTAGAAGCTTCTTCTTTGATTGTCACTCGCTTTTCGGCTTTCATCCTGGCTCTCTTATCATTCAACTTCGCTTCAACACTAACAGTGATTTTCTGCATATCCTCCAAGGTAGGCGGATCTCTATCTTGCAATGAATAAGCCATCTCCGGATCAAAGCCATCCGGGAATTTAAGAAGTGCTGACTTTCTAGATGGCCTTAAATCATCTGGAATAGCATTATAAACTGTGTTAAATCCGATAATGTAATCTTGGACCGACTCACCATGATTACGTTTGAGATTGTTGTACTCAGCATTGATCTGAAGTGGATCCTTTCTGATTTCCCATCGATCTAGAAACTACTTCTGAAGTTCTTCCAATGTGGGTATACTTCTAGCTGTCAAACCTCTGAACCATTTTCTTACTTCTCCATCGAATGTTTGTACAAACAAACGCATAGCTACATCCTCTTCATCTATCTCATATAGATCAAAGAAAGTTGTCATCTTGTCTATATGCTGCTGAGCAGAAACACCCTGAGGAGTGCCATCAAACATAGAAATTTTACTCTAATAATCAGCTGGCATATCATGCAGATTTTGAGGAAGAGCAAGTGGAGCAAACCGGGCAGCCATTGCTTTAGGTAGATTGGGTCTAGGAGTAGCAGGTGGAGTAGGTGTAGATGTAGTATGAGGGTATAGGGAGGTGTAGGCAGAGGAGAAGCGGTATGTGACGTGGAAGGAGAATTAACTGTTGATTCAGGATGTGTGACTATAGGGGATATAGAAATAAAAGGAGGATTGGTCTGTTCGTGCGGAACTGAAGCCGTGATAGTAGATCCAATATTGCTAGATATAGTTTCTAGGAAATCAGCAAGATTAGTGACTTGGATATCTGTCTGAAGGTGTCTTAGGATGAAATTTTCAACCAATTTATTATGTCTCTCGATTTCAAGAGCAGCAGCAAAATCAGGGTTGGGAACTAGAGAACCAAGTGCACTTTCAGATTTGGTTTTGAACAAGGACAACTCAAAACTCTCGTCAAAATCAATGTCTTCAAGATACTCAAAAACAACTGGACATGAATGAGATTTGAATATATGTTTAGAATCTGAAGCCAGTTTGGATATCGAGGAACAAATAACCAATCAGCCTGTGAAAACTCTCAACTAATCATCCAAAAGTTCAGAGTTTACAAATGAACTGGGGTAAAATGCAATCGAAGTGGTTGTATTCACAAGCTCACAGAGATTGACTGAAGCAGCGTTTATCTACTTCCGCTTATGCAAAGCAAAAGCGTTTCGAAGGCTACCTGGCATAACTTCAGGCTCCGTCTAAGACTTATGAAACAAACACATCAATCCACAAACAAGTTTGTTCTCCCCAGTATGGTCGCCAATATGTTAGCGCTCGAATTTGGCCTCAGGCTGAAAAAGACAAAATCCAAGGCAACATCAAACCACTTAGCCTCGTAGCTAGCCCTACGGGGCAGGAGAGGGCTCTCTCCGGGTCTATCTTGGCAAAAGGTCTTCAAAGGGCAGAGATGACCGATAAAGAACACTGATTTTAGGCTAGTAAACTGATTGAGAAGGTTTGATTTCAGATTTTTAGGGTTTTGGTGGAAAACTGAGCACAGTAATTTTGGGTGCGGGGATGAGACACAGTTTTTGCAGAGGTCTTTTTGGGGCAAGGTAGGAAATTGTCTTGATGCCTTAGATTTAAGTGAATGGATAGGAATGACCGGTGAGGAGATAAAGAGAGCAAGAAACCATCGAGAGTTCTCTTTAGATAGAGGAAAATATAGATATTAAGCAAACTTAAAGGCAGAGCATATAAATTATGAATTCTACCTTAACACTTCATTTACTTAATGTGCAGAAAAGAGAAGTAGGAAATTGATACACATAACAAATCTTACAAGTACATGAGAGAAGCACACCATCAACATAAATAACCACAGGAATCCCAAATAGTGCTGCAAAACCCTGGTCTTTCCTTTGCCAAAATTGCAGAGATACAAAGTGTAATACAATAGAAGCTTATCCCTCAAGAGTCCAACCATGAAAATGACTAAGAAAATACATAATATAGGCAAGCTAACACCTTTCCTTGCCTCTAGGGGTCGAGCTCATCATCCTAGGAGCTATTTCAACCAATTCTAAACTGAGCACTACAATCTAGGCAATCAAAACAACTTGCCTCTATAAGCTAGGAAACCAATTCATTCATTAAATTTTTGACTTTTTATGAATGAATCTTCTAGAAGAGATAAATAAGTGCCATGACATCATAAAATTACATCAATTACATCAAGGAGGATGAAAAATCACCCCAAAAAGTCAAAACTAGTCAAATTTGCGTTTTGCTGAGCTGTAGGTGAAAATCTGGCAAATTTCCCTGATGCGTAGCGCCCCAATTCTCAACGCGTAGCGCGCCTTTGAGCCAACTTTTGAGGTACTTACCTGAATCCAAATGAGGAAAAAGTAGGCTTGTTGGAAAGGTCTAGATGTCTACTTTCCAACCCAAGTGGAATTTCTCAATTTGGTGTCCATTTGCCCCTCCAAAATTGCAATCTCCCAAGACTGCTTCCTGTGTGTCCAAAAAGTGGCAGAAAGTCATTTTTTGCATGTTTTTTGACCTTCTGAGGGCTCAAAACCTGATGAAATGACTTGGAAATTGCTGAGAAAGTGTAATTTGTCATGAAAAATCCAAAAAAGCTGAGTTTTTGAGAAATGAACTTGCCCATCTTCAGGGTAGCGCGCAGCGCGCTACGCGTTGAGGGCAAAAACCTGTTTTTTGACCAAAAAATTCAAAAATGACCAAAATTGTTCCAAATTCTCTGAAATTTGAGCTGAAGGTGTGTCATTTAGTACCATGCTCCTCCAAGGAAGCCTCAGCCAAAACATGAAGGGGATCAGGCCTTTTCCTCCGTTTTAGTGCCTTGGCCAACCATCCTTTGAGCACCTTCATTCTTGCTTTACACACATGCATTCGAGCCCAATAGTGATTCTTCATGTGTCGGAGCATGTCTTTTTCCGTGTTTGCCTTGGCCAGCAACTTCTCCAAATGAGTATTGACCCGGATGAGCATATCCTCTCGCTCAATGGGTGTCAAATCACCGGGTCTCTTGCGAGCCAAGTTGCGGTCTTCATGGATCCTCCGCAACTCATCAAGAGAGTGTTCATCCTCTAATTACTTGTTGCGCTGCTCTAAATAAGTAATTGTCCAATTTGCCATCTCCAATTTTTGCTGCAACAAGTCATTTTCAGCCCTTAGTTGCTGGATGATCTCCTTTGACTCTAGGCTAGGAGAAATGATATCAAGGTCAACAACATCTACGCCTGGAACACCTGATGGCCCCTCATCAATCTTGGGCTGCTTGCCTCTCTCTGGTACCTGTGCTGCTGTCGAAAACGAGGCCCCTTCCACCTGATGTGGAGATAACACTCGCTGTGCTGATGAAGAAGGCGAGACCCCTTCCACCTGATGTGGAGATAACACTCGCTGTGCTGATGAAGAAGGCGAGACCCCTTCCACCTGATGTGGAGATAATACTCGCCGTGCAGATGAAAATAAGACCCTGTGGCCTCTCTGATATGTAACACATGCTGGAGTGCTGACATGCTCGGGCTCTGGAATATCAAACTGATGTGAAGGCCCTCCCTCATCACGAACAACCTCAGGAGGTGGCTGTGGCACTGTGAACAAGTCACGAGAAATGAAATCCTCCCATGGAATACCCTGTTGTGCCAACTGATGCATGACCACAATCTTGATCAGTGCATAATGATAGATGCTCTTATGTTGCTGTGCTGGGCTCTTTCTTTGCACCAAGGGCACCATCCTCTCTATATTTCGGCACATGAAGAATGGAATGTTCATCATTCGTACCCATGTGAAATGCATCAACAAACGGATATGGTACGAATATAAACGTGAAAATCTACCCTCGCAAGTGAAATAGCGAATGATGATCCTCATCAAAGGTGCATACTCGTCTCTTAGGAATCTGAAGGGAAAAACACCAGTTGGGTGCCTCATATATACAGGTTTGATATATGGCTCATAATGGAATCTGTCCAACTGCTAGCGCTTGTTCTCACATGCCCATTGTGCAAATGTAGGACAAACAAGCGGGCCAATTCCTTGTGGTGTTGAATTTGGGAGATTCTCTCACAATATTCATAACATGATTGATATCGGAAACATGACACTGCAAGTGGACAAGCTTGTAGATAAGCCAAAGAGGTGGGCTCCTCCCTGACATGCTGACCACCTTTACCACCCCTGTGATGCCTCCTTGGCACCTCTACCTCTGGTGTTGTTTCACGGTCATCACTTTGCTCATAATCTGTTTCGGTTTCTGACATGGTTTTGGAGGCAAGTGACTGAAAAATAATGCTGACTGTGCACCCAATGAACTGCTGTTTTGACTTGTTTAAATGTTGTTACCAAGGGGACAAACACACATGGGAAATGTTAGGGAAAAGGGAAAATTGAGGGGATTAGGGAAAACAAATGTGAAAGGAAATTTTAGGAAAGGAACATGGAACAATTGCAATCATAATTTGTGGGATTTTAATGGTAAGTAGGGTTTAGAAAATTTACATAGGGTTTTAGGAATTAGTAGAGTTTAGGGATTTTAATGATTTTTAATAGGGAAACTATATGATTTGCATGGAAAAATATCAAGGAAAATGGTGAGGAAAATATGGGGAAAGAGGAATGGAAAATGGGTAACCTTGGGCAGCAAATTTCAATGAAACCCTAGCACATTTGCATTTTTAAAATTTGATACAGCAAGGTAGGGTTTTTACTTCATATTAGCATGGCCATTTTTTTTTTTGGCATGTTCATTGCTCATTCATCTTAGCCAAACCAAAATCACCATGGATTAGAGGCCTACTTGAAAAGATTTTGAGAGAGAAGTAGTTTTGGTGGCTTGCTGGCGATTTCCTGAGCAAGAAACCCAACGCGTAGCGCGCCCAGCCTGATGCGTAGTGCGCCCAGCCTGATGCGTAGCGCGCCCAGCCTGATGCGTAGCACGCCTCCAACGTGTAGCGCCTAAATTATTTAGCACTGGAAAATGCACACTGATGCGTAGCGCGCCCCCAACGCGTAGCGCGCCTCCTCTGATGCGTAGCGCGCCAATGCAATTGCCCGATTTCGCCCAATGAACTTTGAAATCGACTTGACAAGTATTCTCTTGAAGTGTTGAGAGGCAAATGAGTTACTAATGAGGAGGGAGGGGCTTTTATAGGCTCACTTTTGAATTTAATTTGCCCAAAACCCACTTTATAATGTTTTTGAAATGACACTTTTTGAATTAATTGCTGCTGACTTCTGGTTTCCTTTTTCAAAATAGATTGGTTGAAATGATGAGTTCTCTTGAAAATTTTTGCAGGGATAGCTTCGAAGATGTCTTGGCAAAGGAGACCAAGGCTGCATGCCAACTTTCGGATAATTTGAACTTTTTACAATTTTTTTACAAAAATGAGATAATGACCTTTGTCTTCAAAAATAGGGTTTTTGAAAACAAGGTAAAAATTAGCTGTACAATGATAAGAGTTATTAAAATGATGCTTTATGACGGACATCCCTCTGGCCTGCTGGTCCTTTATGACATCTCAAGACAAATCTTGACTCAACCCTAGACCTAAGACCTTGACATTTAAAACAGGGAAATGACCTTGTGAAGAATTTACATCAAGAAAACATGATCCAGCATTGCCAAACAAGAGGGAATAAAAGACATAAGCTTCTCCACCAGGGTTATGGCATGCCTAACGGGATGCAACGTGATCACACTGATGAGACACCTAATTATGAAATGCAAAGAGTTTTGATCTCTGGTGGAGGGCTACTAGACCGACTCTAACAGCATCCTTGCAAGCCGCTGAGTGAGGACTACTATCTGCACAGTTCCTCTAACACTGTCGCATTGTTGCTGAAGTTCTCACGCCTTTGTCTCCAGGTGCTAGATGTTGGGATCCTCCTAGAGAGTGGTGAGGACCTCTAGTGCTTGCTCCAACGAAGTAGTGCAGTCCTTTGCTACACCTTCGATTTCTTCCAGTCCCGATGCAATAGTGCTAGCGCACTGTTCTCTAACTTCTGGGGGAGTGGAAGGCTACGCCTTCAATCGCAGCTTGACGATCTGAAGATTCAGCTCCATCTGAACCTTTGTCGTTTTTCTATGGCCTGGCAGACTTTGGTTCCCAAGTTGTGGATCATCACTTCTACCGGTAGATCTGCTGGGATGGCTAGCTCCAAGACGCGTTGGCTAGCATCATCTACCACCTGCACCAAATGTTGATTTTGCGACACCAATTCATCGCGCTGCAAGATGTGTTGTTCCTTGTTTATCTTTTGTTGATTGAGAACTTGGATCGCGTGGCTCTCCCTAGTGCGCAGCTCTATCGTTATCCCATCCTGTCGCTGATACACTGTTTCTCATGGAAGGGCAGCCAAATTAAGGCCAAGGCCTTTCATCAGGTTAACAAAAAATCTATCGGTCACATTTTTATCAACTAGGGCCCCTTTTAGCAACACTATTGTGTTTTCCAACCATGAACACAACATCTGATCTGCTGCCAAGGATCCTGCTGCAAGGTGGGTAGAAAGGGTACCCATCTGAGGGGGCCACACCTGTAACTCCTGTAGCTGCGCCCTCAAGGCCCCCAACACAGTCTTGTGCTCCTGCATAAAATCTTGAAGGGCCACATTAGTGACATCACAAACCATTTCGCCAATGTCATGGAGGTCACCTTCAGTTAAGGTGATCGGGTCAATGGCCAACTTCGAGGCCTTGACCTTCTTCCCCAGTCATGTTCTCCTTGTCATGTTTGGGTGCTTCAGTTGTGTGGACACTGTCCTTGGTTTCGCACTCCCTCCTGCTATTTTTGCTTCCTGTTATAGACATATTTTGGCACTACAACCCCAATCACATATGTCCATAAACCAAGGGCTTCTAAGTCCCTAAAAGTGTTGTTTCATACCCTAAAGGCGCAAGGTCAGCTGATTACATCATCTCCCAGAAGTTTTCCATGAAAAACCACTCAGAACTGGTCAAAGCAGGACCATACAGACTGCCCAGTGCAAAGGGTGCGATGCATCTCACCTGCCACATGCAAAAAGTGCGATGCATACTGGAAAGCCCTTCTGTAGGGTGCGATGAGTGAGAGCAGACAAATGGCACAAGCAATTTGCTAGGTGGAGACCCTGAGAATCTTCTAGAAGCTGCTCATTTGACACTTGCCTCCCTGAATTCATCCAAGGATGAGTAGGAGATCATGAAATATCCAAGTGGAACCAAGAACGATCAGAGAGATGACACTAATCAAAATCCCAGAAGCTAACTCACCCCCCTGCAAATATCTATAAATGGATCCCTCATTCCAGAGATCCGGAGGTTGGAATTTGGTAATTTGCAAAGAGGTGCTGCTGGTTTCTCTTTGAAGACATTGTTGGGTGATCTTGCTTTGTATGAGGTGAAGAGGGCTTTCAAGCTGGGAGGATGGCGCCGGGTCAGACCAAGTGGTTGTAATCCTCTCTTCTACTACTTTTACTAATAAAGCTATTTGAGTTTTCCTCCATATTCTTGTGTGTCTTTGAATATTGTGTTGATATATGCATTTGTATGGTCAATATATATCTGATCCTATATTATTTACAGTGAAAGATCTCTATGCTTTGATGGTATTATGCTGCTGTGAATCTACAGGTGCTCTTTGAAGCGGGACAAGTAAGGAAGCAGTGGTGAGATTCTGTCAAAGGGGAAAGGAAACAAGCAAGGAGCCAAGCGGAAGACTGAGGTTGGTACTCTCTACTTCTTTCTCATCTCTCTCTCATAAAGGAAAAACAAGTGACTTTAATCTATTTGTTTCTAAGATAGCTACCCGTCTTAGTGGGACTAGCAGCTCTGAATAGACACTAGATTTCCCGATAAAAAAATGTCGACTCTGCTGGGGAGTGATTAGTTTGATTTCTTGTCTCTATTTTTTTGATTCATAAACCACAGATGGAGCCTGAAGTTAAGCCAGCTAGCATTCGAACTACATTTGCTATGCAAGTGCAAAGTAGATCAATGCTGCTTCAGTCAATCTCTAGGTTTGTTTATCAACTGAACAATTGACTTGCAAACATCCTAAGTGCCCTAGAGGTAGCTTGAGTAACCTCATTAGATAAGCCCCTGTACTTTGTAGTTACTGACTATCATTTACTCGGCCTAAATCCCTGAACTAAACTGCAAACTGTGACCAAAAACCAAGTCAAAGTCTTGTCCCTGGACCATCGCACCTTGTCTTCTTGGCAATCTGGATGCATCGCACCTCCCGTGTGCAGTAGGTGGGATGCATCCCTGTTTCCCTATGTTACAGGTGTGATGATCAGGCAAGACTAAATCTGCCTCCAGATTTTGGTTTTTCCTTCACTTTCTTCAGCTTTATTCAGGAGTTTTGTTGTCTGTGATTAGTAGACCACTGTTGAAACCCCCTTTCTTTGCATCATCCAACCTCCATTGTGCAAAGATTTTTGAATGTTTTTATGTATTTTTCACCATTCACAGTTCTCATTTACAAAATGGTAGTTTAATCGAACTGTCGTCTTTGGATTTGAAAGTGTCGCAAGTGTCGTTTTCAGTCAAGGAAAAGAATCGTTCTCTTTTTGATAGTTTATTACACTGTTACTCTTGTATTTGATCTGAATTAATAGTACTTCAAGTGTCGAAAGCAATTTTCAATTCAAAATCACAAAGAGTCATCTTGTCTCCCTTTTGTTTTTTGAAAAGAAAATCGTTAGTACTGTCACTTTGAAAGAAGATATTGTTCAGATTTGTGCTTAGCATTATTTTTTTCATTCACACATTAAGAAATTGGAAAACAAATACATGCATGTTCATTTTCATTTAGACTGCTTATTGGTTTTGATTTAGGACAGTGCATCTAGTGTGTTCTCTCTGCTCTATGTTGAAAGAATTTCATTTCTCTTTCCTTAGTAGCTAGGATTTTCATTGCAAAAAGAAGATTAAATGACTGTTTATCATCTTAGATTGCATTTTAGGAATTGTCTATCTACATCACGCGATGAACCTGAAAGGCAAATTTCTTAAGAAAGATCAACTATAAAATAAATTCAATGAACATAAAAATGCTTTGGAACCTAATGCACAACATCTAGAATTATAGGCTAGAGACGTATTCCGGTGTCGTAAAGCCTAGTAACTGTCACTTTCATCGTAGTTTGGGTGATTCCTCCTCTTTGAGACGACAAGTGCCAGTACGGACTTGTGCTCCCACGTACCGTCGAGTATATATTGGGAGACCACAATAGGCTATATCCTTTATCCTTAGGAAGCCGTGTCTGCCACCTTATCGATCGCAATGCACTGAACACAGCATTTGGGAAGATTGACTGCCGTACCGTAAAAAGTATTCTGCAGTTTTGTGATTGGTTTGGTAATCCCTCTGTCTAGATTTCCAGAGTAGTCTCTTTCATTCCTTTTTAGACTCCTTAAAGGAAAAGGTCCATCTGAGCACTTGTCACTTCAGGCTCATTAAAAATTGAAGGCGACTAGAGTCATCTTTAGCTTTTTCTCGACTCTTAAAAATTGAAAAAGAAAGTTGTGTCAAAGTGTCTAAAATTTATTTTAATCAGAATAACGTCATTGTTCCCTCGTTGGTCTTAGATTGAGAAAATGGAGTCCACCAACCAAGGATTTCCCCTTGGGGGAAATCCTAGTCCTTTCTCCTTTTGGGGAGATGTTGGTGTACCTCATATGGCCACATTGTCCCTGCGAGGTCTGACAATTGGCCTATCGGTATGACTTTTCTTGACCTCTGTCGTTCAAAGCACCGTGATTCCTAAACAATCGAATTGGAAACTAGACGATATCAGAGTTCCCCCCCAACCTTCTACTTCGTTTGTCTCTCCCTCTCCTTCTTCCTCTTTGCTTGGTGAAGATAGTAAAACTAAAAACCAAGTAACTGAGAAGAAGAAGAAGGGGAAGGAGAAGAAGAAGAAGGAGCCAACGACAAAAAGGGGCAACCGTGCATCGTCTAGCGAAAATCCACACACTGCATCATCCAAACCTAAATCTCCATGTGTCATATGCAAAGGAGACCACTATCACCGAGATTGTCCTTGCATCCCATGGATCCTAAGGGATTGGTCTCCTCGCTTGCACAATCCGGTGTCATCAACCTCTCGTGATCATGTTGAAAGTACACCATCAACTAGTGAAAGTGAAGTCGCCAGACAGAAAGGAAAACCTAAATTTCCCTGCAGACTGTGTGAAGGAGATCATGCCCTCCACTGTTTTCCCTTCTTGGACGAAGCTAAAAGAGTCTTTGATAATCGTCCTACATCACCGCAGCGACTCCCTCCTAGGTACAAGAAACTCTTGCCGAATCCATTGCTAGTTGAAAATCTGACTGACCCATCTTTGGTGTTGGTCGAAGCACCTATCATTGAAAATAAACCCTCTGAGTCCACATCGGACCAAAGTCAACAAGTTGAGATGGCAATCGACCCCATCTTGGCTTCAAAAGATTTACCTTCAGATGATACAGTCAGCAAAGAGAATGAGAATGACACCGTTCAAATTCTTTTTGTAAACACAGACTCCAATGAACATAGGGGCAATCTGCCCATTCCTTTACCGTAGGAAGGAAATTCGTCAGAGTTTTATCCGGCCGTTTATTCGGTCCCACCTACAAGCAACCTAGTCATTTCCTTCGATTGGAATCTACTAGGCAGACCCCGTTTACCATCTAATATACTGTTTCGAATCATAGTGCAAACTTACAAAATGGTCATGGTTGGTACCATCATAGATGAAGGGGCTTCTGTGAGTATCCTTTCCTCAATTTCTTGGAAAGCGCTTGGTTCGCCATCGCTTTTGCCTGAGATGTGAAATCTGACAGGCTTCGATAAAGGAACCAGTCGACCGTTAGGGATCCTTCCAAGTTTGCCTATAACTTTGAGAAGGAAAACCATTTATCTGAACGTAATGGTAGTCCAAGGACCTTTAGATTACAATCTACTCCTTGGGCGTGACTACATTTATAGCATGGGAGCCATTGTCTCCTCACTCTTTCGAGTAATGTGTTTTCCGCATGAAGGCAGAGTGGTCCAGCTCGTAGACCAGCTTTCATTCCCCGGTTCACACATAGCTAATAGTCAAATTCCATCCCTAACAGGTCTTTTTGCGCAAGGAATGTCTCATCAATCTCCAATCCATCCACCTGATGAGCGTGAGTGATTCGGTGGTCAAGACTGAAACCTAGGGGGTATGCACCCTGGTCTGTTTCGGCATGGAAACTTCAGGTATACGGTAGGCTTCCACAGAGGATATATGACTGGTCTGACACACCCGTCCATTTAGGAAAATGGGATTAGACCGGAATAAGATACCTCTGTTAGAAGGTAGGCCTTTCCCGATAGAACAAATGTTTTTTCTGCAAATTGAAGGGTAACCTGAAGAAGGTAGGCCTTTCCCGATAGAACAAGTGTTTTGTCTGCAAATTGAGGGGTAACTTGGGAAACTCTACTTCGCTATACCTGGGGGCATGCAAACCTTTTTGCGTGAAAGTGAAAAACGACCATTTATTTTCTTAGTTTGTAGGTTCTTAACCCTTTAAACTCGTAGGATTGGTCGTTCCTAGCTTACATAATAAAAGGAGTCGGAGCATAATTTCGAATGGTGCAAGCTCCCTAAAAAATGAACCTATCGATGAGACATCCTTATTATACGACTGGCACAAGAAGTTTTACGCGAAGTTCAAGCTCGTTAAAAATTAAACCTAGCAATGAGAATATGTTCCATAAGAGTTTAAGCTCATTAAAAAATGAACCCACCTCCGGTAAATAACCATTGTGAATGATTATCATCAGCTTTTGAGCCTTGGTCATGTTCTTACCATCACCTCCACTCTGTTTTAGCCGATCATTCGCCTCCATTTGATTATTTACCCCTTTTGAGGAACAACTGCGACGAGTGATCCTATTAGCCACCTTCTTTACATTGCTGTGATTGGAAAGTTCCAAACCTTACCTAGAACCAGCTGCTATCTAAAAACATCACTTGTTCCTCAAAAAACGAGTCTCCTTTAAGCTCTTTTCATCTGACTTGTAAAATATGAAAAGGTTGCCGAGCAATTGGCCTATCTAGCTCGTTAAATGATTGGAAGTGTTATCCCTTCTCTAGATTTTAATCTTTTTGGACCTGAGGGATTATTACACAAAAAGATCGAGTGTTTGTCTTGTTCGGCTCATTAAAACTATCGAAAAGTCATCACTTTCGCATTGTTTTATACTTTTTTGGACTTAAGGGATTATATTACGAAAAAGGAATAGTGGATTTTTCTTTCCGTCTCTTTTCAGACTCTCTAAAATTGAAAAGGACCGAGTTATCCTTGTCGTTAAACTTGTTAAAACAATAGCGACAAACTTGTCCATTCAGACAAGAGTGAGTTTCACTGTCGCTAGGCTCGTTAAAACATAGCGATGGGTTTGCCCGAAGGGAAAATTATAGAACAAGAATATGTTATCCTCCTCAAGCTTGACAAAAATAAAGAGGTACTGGTCAGAAATGACTGGGGAAAATTGGGAAGAAAACTTGAAGAAACTTTATTGGTACCAGGTCGCTCTTGAACATGACACTTTCACTCCATCACCATGATTGAGTCGGGTTAGGTTTTTCCATTCACTGGTCATACCACCATTGGTCCACCGTACCATCCACTTTTGGGGTTAATGCTGCCAATCCATTTCAGTGTCGCCGATATGTTCAAGAGAAGTCGCTCAGAGAATTCACCTACCCAGCTTGTGTCTCATCTGCTACAATACCTTCATGCTTCATTCTTTCATGACCGCCACCCTGAACCTTGTATCATCAGATCGTTTTCACCTCTACAAGATCATTTGCTCCGTTCTGTGTTGTAGATGTGGGATCCATTAATGCCCTCCTATGACAGGTCATTTCTTGTCAACATCAGCTCATTATCCAAGAAGCTGACCTAGGGACAACCCTTCTAATACTTTGAAGCTTGCATGCCTCAATGGCAAGTTTCTCACTTTCGGCGACAAGTTTATGCTAATGGCCTTCGACCGAAAGGTTTTGCATGGTGTTCGACATCAACTCATGTATTCACACCACGTGAATTGTACTACAATACCTTGAGGGTCATCATCATCATCGGTGATTCCTCTCGCGTCTGTTAACAACTTACATCATTGGCTAGTAATCAGGAAATGTCCTTCCATGTTCAACATCAGAACATCTTTTCACATGGATCGACTTGTACTTTTGGGCGAATATTGAACGAGTTTTGAAGACCCCGGATCTAGTTTCATCCATCCGGGCTGCGATATATTTAGGAAAATAAAGACATCAAATGTACATCATTGCTGCATAGATAATCATCCAAACTAAGGGATGATGGCTCTACCAGAATCATCAGTCTGCACACAGACGATTGTCTGTCCTATGCACATGAAAATGAATTTATCAAGCTGAGCATGGGAATGCCCGTCTCAGCTAGATCATGAAAATATTATGAAGATAATGTATTGTATTGTATCTTATTACAGGTCACCTTCCAGTGCGAAAAACCTTGGATCCTCATTATAAAGCATTTCACCCAACATCAAAAGATTTACGACCTCATGCTTTAGGGGGCAACTGTTATAGAAATATTTGGGCACTGCAACCCCAATCACATATGTCCATAAACCAAGGGCTTCTAAGTCCCTAAAAGTGTTGTTTCATACCCTAAAGGAGAAAGGTCAGCTGATTACATCATCTCCCAGAAGTTTTCCATGAAAAACCACTTAGAACTGGTCAAAGCAGGACCATACAGACTACCCAGTGCAAAGGGTGTGATGCATCTCACCTGCCACATGAAAAAAAGTGCAATGCATACTGGAAAGTCCTTCTGTAGGGTGTGATGAGCGAGAGCAGACAAATGGCACAAGTAGTTTGCTAGGTGGAGACCCTGAGAATCTTCTAGAAGCTTCTCATTTGACACTTGCCTCCTTGAATTCACCTAAGGATGAGTAGGAGATCATGAAATCTCCAATGGAACCAAGAACTATCAGAGAGATGACACTAATCAAAATCCTAGAAGCTGACTCACCCCCCTGCAAATATCTATAAATGGATCCCTCATTCCAGAGATCTGGAGGTTGGAATTTGGTAATTTGCAAAGAGGTGCTGTTGGTTTCTCTTTGAAGACATTGTTGGGTGATCTTTCTTTGTATGAGGTGAAGAGGGCTTTCAAGCTGGGAGGATGGCACTAGGTCAGACCAAGTGGTTGTAATCCTCTCTTCTACTACTTTTACTAATAAAGCTATATGAGTTTTCCTCCATATTCTTGTGTATCTCTGAATATTGTGTTGATATATGCATTTGTATGGTCAATGTATATCTGATCCTATATCGTTTACAGTGAAAGATCTCTATGCTTTGATGGTATTATGCTGCTGTGAATCTACAGGTACTCTTTGAAGCGGGACAAGTAAGGAAGCAGTGGCGAGATTCTGTTAGAGGGGAAAGGAAACAAGCAAGGAGCCAAGCGGAAGACTGAGGTTGGTACTCTCTGCTTATTTCTCATCTATCTCTCATAAAGGAAAAACAAGTGACTTTAATTTGTTTGTTTCTAAGATAGCTACCCGTCTTAGTGGGACTAGCAGCTCTAAATAGACAGTAGATTTCCTGATAACACTTCCTCTACCTCTTGCCCCTGTGAGGACGTTGCTTGGTCCTCATCCGCCTTCATTGTTGCTTCCTCTGCCGCTTGTGCTGCTGTTGCCTTTCTCTATTCTGTAGCTTCCTGTGTCGCTTCCCGCACTGCCCTTTCCTTAGCTATCGTTGTTTCCTTCCACATTTTCTCGACCAATTGTGTGACATGCAGCTTGGCATCGTCCTTCTTCTTCTGCGTTGTCGCCTTTTCAAGTTCGCCTAGGTCTGGGGCGCGCCATTCCGGAGGCCATGTCTCCAAGACAATGAAGATGGTGTCATCAGTGGCTATAAAAGGGAGCTTTGTCCACTGCTTCATTGTATCCTTGTGCGCCCTGATGTATACATTATGGATGTCAACTTTGAATTCTTCAAAACTTTGCAGACTGTTGTACACTGTAGGAGACAAGCGTGGCCTCCGATTGATCCACATCCGTATGCTCATCTCCATGAGCACCCAGAAGATTTTGTGGCCCAGAGCAAAGCATACTTCGCGGCCTCCGGTAATTCTCTGTCAATGCTGGGGAATTGGCTATCCTCCGGCAGTTCCCTTGCTACGAGCATTATGGATAACAACAACCACGCGTAGTGGAAGCTTTTACCCTGCTCCTGGGCTTCGCGACAGTTCTCCAAAAATTCCTCGCAAAGGAATTCGGACCAGTTGAACTGGACCCCCTTCATGCACTGCTCGGCTAGTGCGACTACCGGCACTGGTACCTCATCGACGTGACGCTTTCTCATAACTTTTCTAGCCAGGAGTTGGGTTGCTACACGTACCCCTTTGTCCTTGATGTTGGAGATGGCGTAGCCCCTTTTCTTCTTCTCCAGCTTGTATTTTGTCTTCATGGCTTCTGTAAGAGCCAAATCATTGCCCTTTCCTTTGGCCATGGTTGTGGGGTCCTTTCCTTTGTATGGGAGCTGAGAAATGCAATGAATGAGGCCTATCATGATGGGGATATGCTCTTCTAGCCATAGATACCCATCATGCACCAGGCAGAGTAGCTACCTGACGATGAAAATGGTGATGGGCGCACAGTGGAAATGTGGTAGCCATAGCAAGTGCAGCAACTCGGCCTTTTCCACACCGCGCAGCCATTTCCGCAGCTCTAACGTTGTTATCACCCCCTTAGTGTTCTTCTTCATGAGGTTCTTGGTCTCTAAGTGAGGAAACTTCTCGCAGTCATCGAGGTCCCAATATTCAAACTTCATGGTTGGCACGCTGCCCAGGTGCGTGCCTTTAAACACTATGCCATTTGGGAGGAGCGAAGCCTGGAGTGAACTCTTGGTTTCATCCAAGTCCTTTGGCACTTTGGTTTTCCCTTTTCGCAGGGGGACATATGCAGGTATTTTTTTTGCAGAACGTATAGGTTGAATGTCCTCCTCCATATCTTCGTCGTCTTCTATTATGATGGTGAGGGCCTATAGATCTTCTTCTTCCTCATCTGTGTCGATCGTGACAACTTTCCCTTTTTCTGGCATTGATAACTTGCTACGTAGTAGGTTCCTTGGGGACATGCATACGGGGGCCATTGCTTGTTTATCTTTATTAGACCTCGGCATTCGCGGTGATTTCGGGATTTCTACCACAACCCCAGTGCCTTCAGGAACATCCTCCACCATTGGGGTCTACGCAACCTTGCCGGCGTTTACCTCTTTGATTCCAAAACCATCCTTAGTTGCTGTCATCGTGTCTAGGCTGTAATCTTTCGCTCGCGAACTTAGGAGCTCAATTTTCGCTGAAATCTCAATTCTTAGTGCTCTTCTCAAGTGCTTAATTCTCAAATGACCAAGTGTTGTTCACTAGGCAATCCTTTGTGTTTTATAATGCCTTTTGAATTTGAATTCAATGTCCCCCCCAAATTCGGGCCATTAATGCTTTCTTGGTGGCAGATTTTCCCAAATCTTGCCCATAAATCACGTCCTAAATGCCCGCCGCCCACTCCATTTGGCCTCAAATCGAGCATCCCATCGTGAATAGTGATGCCAATGGTCACTTTCTAGTCAATCCGCGTGGCAGCACAACCCTCCGTGCGTAATCATGGACCTTGTGAGACTCTGCTTCTACGCACATCCCTAATATCGCACAACTTCCAGGCATAATAGTTTATAGTCCCATGCTTCCTTTCAACTACTTGGAGCGCTAAGACTGTCCCTCCTGTAGCTAGTCAGGTGGTCGCACCACCCATGTGGGGCTCCATCCAGTCCTCGACCATGGTTCGCAGAGAATCCACACCTTACTACTTGCAACGCGCTACCCTGGTCACTTTGTTTGGCGATATGCGGTCCAAGCCAAGGTAGTAGACTAACCAATTCATGGCGATAATGCTCAACCTTGTCAGTATGATCGTTCATACCTTGCCTTACCATCCTAGGTTCTTCGATGAAAAAATATTCCTTTATCTCGTTCTCCAGCTTCTTGACCTCTGCGTCCATCGAAGCACTTTTCTCCCTTAGTCATACCCGGTCTTTTTCAAGTTTGCGAAGTCTAAGGTTTCCCTGTCAGATTTCTTCCTCGAGTCTTATGTGTTCTGTTTCTCGCGACTGTGTGATTCCTTTGTTCCGAGCTTCGCAAACCGTTGTATCTACAGGTGCTGCTATGCACAGACTAGGCTTCACATGCTCCATAGGGATCATAGCCCCTGCTTCATACTTCAGCTTTGGAAGTGCTTGCACGGTTAGGGTTTTTCACATGGTCCTATAAGCCCATAGAACTGTTGGTACGCGCAGGTCCCAGTTAGTGCATCTCACATGGTGGACCATGTTCAGCACTTCGCACACCTTGTCAAAGGCTTTACCGCATATCATCTTTGGTGTGCTTGGTCTTACATACTTCATCATTCACGCCCTCATCTTGCCCGCTCTTGCTTGTTGTTCATGTTTCCTATTGAGAGGACGGTGTGCGTTCGTGCAGGTTGCGTACCATATGCCTGTACCCATCTAGAGAGGTGGGCGTACAGGCTGTTTCATCCATCATACCCGGCTTCCATCCGTAGATAAGGCGTTCCAAACCATATAAGCATCATCATTCTACATTCGTGCCATTTCTCAAAACTTCTCTGATGCGCACTCCACCATCTTGCGAGCTTAGCGTGCAGTGCCCATTTCAGAGTGTCAAAACACTACTGTTCTGGCACTTCTCTTTCAAATTTCTTCAGGAATTCATCCACCGTTGTCAATCCATCATACATAGGTGGATCCCTTACCTATATTGTTACACAGTGCAGTGATCTTACCATCATGTTGCAATTGAGCGTGGTTACCTCGTGTAACTAGTTCTGTCATCGTTCTATTTCCTCATCTGAATCCGATGTGCAGGAGCTTTCACGCTCCCACAAAATTTTTCCATTTGCTATAGGATTCACCCAATCCTATTCCCAAGTAGTTATCTTGTAGATACAGTCTAGATCATCGTCACTTTCATCATAGCGCACTGGCTCTGTGTAATGCGATCCTTCCGCAGGGTCTAAAGGTACCACTACGCATAGTGACTTTTTCTCAAAAAATAATTTTGCGCTTCTTCAGATTTATCACCCCGTTCATATCAGTGGCCCAATCTATTCCCAGTAACGTGGATAGGGATTGCTATCATCAACAATCTCTATCACTTCAAAATCTGCAAGCGCGTTCGCACCTTCAATATCTACCATTATTCCCTGCAATATTGCCATCGGTAGGATCTTCTGTTAGTTCGCCATTCGTAATTAAATAGGAGACCATTGCAATGCGGGTCTGCCCATGCGCTCCCATGTCTATTTTGGTAGTAAGTTCGTGTCCAATCCTAAATCCAGAATCACATGATCCATTTCATATTCCCCAGTTTGTGTAGTCAATCTCATCTCCCTTCATGTTTGCTTTGTGTGCTTCCCAAGCTTCCAAACTACACGTGGTTCTCCTGACCTAGTGCACCTAGTGATGAGTTCTTGCAGTCCCTTCATAGCCTTACTGTCGTGCAACAACTTCATGCATGTCTCCAGAAAGATAGTAAGCATTGATGGGTCCATCTTTGACTTACTACATGAAGTGGAGGCCTTCATGAAGCTCTTCTTAGCTTCCATGAATGTCTCCTTTGTGCGCTCCAAATTGAACTCTGGTTCCTTTCTAGGAGCCTTGCAAACCCAAGAAATTTCTTTGGGTTGCTTGCCCTTTTCATCTCCTATCGTAATACTACTTTGGAGCCCGATGTTTATATTTGGGTTCTACCTCATCATTTGCATATTCTAAGTCGGGGGATGCTGGAGTATTCCTTTATTGCGCAACCTCGCTATCAGTGTGGGGTAGTCCTACATCTCATGATCAAACTAGGTACAATATAAACATGATGCTCTCGTCAAATTTGTACAATTGCAGGCATAATGTTGTTTCTCTGCAATTGTAACAAATCAGCTGTTTGTGACCCCTTCCTTGTACCATTCCACCTCGACCTCATCTACGCCCCTGAAATCCAGTGCATGTCATCCCTGTATTTTGATCAAGGACTCATGTTTCGGTTTGAACTCTGTAGGCATGAGTCCAATCCATCATCAGTTCATAACTTCTACAGGTGCGTTGATCATGGCTTACTGACTTGCAGAAATTACAGAACAACTATTGGAATGTTTACGTATAATTTTGTAATAGGTGACAGTTATCTGTAGCGTGCTTCCCTTATATCTAACAAATCACGCACCATAATGCAGGCACTGCGCTCGGCCTTGCTTGTGCCTCTGGTCTCAATGGCATTGGCCCTCCTGCCACTAGGTAATTTACGAATACTGGACAATGGTCCTTGTCATGCTCCTGGCCTTTGCATTTTATGCACCATACCTCTTCACGTGCTTCTGGGCGAGTTTTCCTATCCTGTTTCAAACTCTGCATTTCTAGACACAAATTTTTCAGTTGCTCTGGATTTGTTGGACTCCCAGGCCAGGATCTTGTAATGGGGTCTCGTGCAATCTCATTACAATCTCCAAAGGTTTGGATTGGGTGGATATCTTCTGCTGCGACAACACCATCCTTAGATGCATTGTTAGTGATGCTACAAACCATACGCGGTGTTTCCCATCTGTTAAGGTCATGTTGGCTTCACGAATCATGCTCTTCAATCTCTGATCCAGTTCCCAGGGAGTCTCACCTAGAAGCATCGTGATTTCCTTAAACTCGATAATCGACTGTGTCTCCGATTTTGGGCTGCTAAATTCCCTGTTCATCGCAGCCTGGATATCTATGATCCCCGCATTTGGATGGTCATTAGAATGATTAATGTACCATGTCAGTGCACGATCCTGCAACGCACTTACCAGTGTTGCCTTCTTTATATTGTCATCCATGACTCCTTATGCTTCCCATACAGCCTTTACCACGAACCAAAATTGGTCCGAATCTTTGTTCCCTACTCCTTTGAACAGAAGAAATTTTATCGCGCTCGCCATATTGAACTGTGATGGTGGCGGAGGTGGTGTGGGCGGAAATGGGGGTGAAGATGGTGAGACTGGAGTGGTGTAGGTGGAGGTGGTATGCGCGGAATTTGTTGCCTTATCAAACTGATCGCACTTCTTGGTGAAACTTTTGCGAGCTCTTCCTCACTTTCTCATCGAGGTGAAATCAAGGGGCTATTCTCTATCTCTGTGCTACCTTCGTTTCTATAGATCCTCCCACTTCGCATAGCCCCAAACATCAATTTATTTGCATAACCCGCTTTTCACACAGTAGCATTTTAATCCAAGTGTTCAAAGATTTAATGTACTTACCTCGTGGTCCTTTGAGGAAGCGTTGTTCTACCTCACTGTAGCTGACTGAAGTATCTACCACGAACTCAGTGATAAACCCTCTTATAATTCAATCAAGCCAATGGTCCACAGTGCACACAATCTTATCTTCTGATGCTTCTAGTCTGCGCACCAATTCTGGAGTCCACATAATCGGTTTGTTGAGCTTACACCTTCCCTGACTGTTTGCTATCTTCACGGTCCACTCATACAACTCAGAGGGGAAGGATGCAAAGAAAATTTTGTGGATTTCCGTATATAAGTAGCACTCTAACCAGTGTTCCTTCGATACTTGCAGATTCCTATTTTCCTACATCGCAAACTCATGAATTTTTCTGTCTAGCCACCCTTCAATTTCTTTCTTTGTCCGATTCCAATGACATGACATCAGACATCCCTTATGTAGATCTCAGTCCCAACAATGGAACCATTTGTTGGCTTGTTGGGGCCTGACCCAGGTTCGGAGGTGATTTAGCCAAACAAATCCCAATACTACTGGCCCTTTCGGCAAAAGTCTGTGGAGTGTAGACTGAGGTCTCACCCGAAGTAGTATGGGATGGTGCTAAATCCAGGTTTTTGCACCCTGGAGATGTCTGATGAGTTCAAGTGGTTCGTGGTTCGACCCTGCGCGCATGTCGCTACGTGCATTTACCTGTACCTCGCAGCCTGTGATGTTACCTTTGCGCAGCCCTACTCAGGGGCCAAATGTTGTTATTACCCAAGTCCTTACTAGTATTTCTCCATTAGTTGATTAACTTAGCTTAATTGCATGTGTACAGTATACTTAGCAATATAAATCATTAAAACAAGTGTGCATAGTAAATAAACAGTATATTTGCAATCGATATCAAACATGTAATAACTCAAGAATAGATACACAGAATTTTGATAAAACTTCTTTTATTATTCTCTTCTTTGGTTACAGACTTGACTTTGCCTTGCGCACTCAGCTACAGAGGTCCACGCACTCAGCTGCGGACAACTAGGCCTCTGCAAACTCAGCTGCAGAGCCTTCTTCTACTCTACAACCCAAGACACACTTTACACTTTATCTATGCTTCTACTTCTCTATCTCCTACTTCTCTCTTCTTAACTATCTTTTACACTTAGAACCTCGCTCTATTTATAATCCCATGGTCTGCAGATCATGGGTAGGCCGACATTACATTACAAACTATGGTGGACAACCCTAAGACTCTAACATACTTCCGCGCCCGCAATTCGTGGGGCTTTACAGCATTATCTGGTCAAAACATTGGATTTGAGCCCCAAAACATGCCTCGAGGAGATTCCATTCCCAAGATCCACCTCTGATCTTTATCTCCCCCCCTTCTTTCTCTCTGTTTGTGTACATATTCCTTCTCTCTTACTTTGTCTCTATGTCCCTTCTTTCTCTCTTTGTGCACCTATCTCATACATTGTATTTATGTCTGTCACTCCCTATATATTACATTCTCTATCCATACCTATCCTACTATATCTACATCCCTCCCTCACTCACTCCCCCTCTCCTTCTTTGTCATTCTCTACATTCAAATTTCCTCCTCTCTCTCAATCCCTTTCCCTCTATCTCTCTTACTTTGTCTCTTTCTCACTCTCTCTATGTCCATTTCCCCACCTCTTAGCATCCATTTTCCCCTTCTCTCTCTATGTCCATATTCCTCCACCTTTCTCTCTATGTCGATCCCTCACACCTCTCTCTCCTTTTCACTCTCACTCTCTCTTTCTCTTGCTCTCTCTCTCACTCACTCTCTCTCCATCTCTCTCCCCCACTCTATCTCTCTATCTATCCCCCCCCCCCCCCCCCCCCCCCCCCCCCCCCCCTCTCTCATTTGAGAGCCCACTATTTCCATCCCTCTCTTTCTCCCTCCCTCCATATACCCTTCAAATTTCACTCTCCTTCCCCCCCCCTCTTGTTCTCACTCTATCTTCCTCTCTATCTTGCTCTCACCCCATACCTTTTCTCCCTCTACCCTTCATCACCCTCTCTACCTTATCTCCCTCTCCGTCACACTCTCTATCGCCTTCAATATCCCTTCTCCCTCTCTCCTTTATCCTTCCCTCTATCCCTTCCCCTCCCTCTCCCTTTGTCTCTCTCTCTTTATCCATCTCGCCTTAGCTCTCTCTCTTTCCCCCCAATATCCTCCTCCACTTGTTAGAAAATTATATATTACAGAGAAATGGAACACATAAAATATTATGGAAACACAAATAGAAAATGCATAAAACAAGAGGGACACAAATATATGTGGTCCACCCAATTTGGGTTACATCCACGGAGAAACATCTAGTCCTTCCTTTTATATTATCCATCAAAATGAAGAGATACAACCTAAAACAAATATTTTGTAATTTCCTCTTCACTCTCACATAGTATCCTCTATCTTTCTCACTCAGAATGAACATACACAACCACAATACAATTCCCTCATATAAACTAAGAATTTCTTTGTAGGGAAAAAACTCTAAAATATCATAACTTCTACTTTCATATCATTCGCTTAATGAACAACCTAGATGGACTAATAGGTTACAATATTTTACAAGGAAATTTTTCATCTAATTTTAGCTTCGTGGGCATTGCCCCCAATCCCCACTGGGGTGGGCTCATAAAATTCATCGTCAACCCCTGGGAACACCTGACGACAATTAAACGGGTGGCATTGCAACCCTGTTAGGAACTAGGATCCAGACACAATTGAAACAAAAAACCTTTGAACAATCAGGAAGATAATTGAGCTCCACACCCAACGCCACTCTGTGTCTCCCTCTCCCTCTCTCTCTATCATCCCCCTCTTATCTCTCTCCCTTTTTGTGTACATCCAACCTTTCTCTCTTACTTTGACTCTATGTCCCTCCTCCTCTCTATATTTTTACATCTGTCTTCCCTCTTGTCTCTTACATTATCTATATCTCCCTACCTCCCAATATCTTCCATTTTATATCCCCACTATTTTATCTTTGTCCTTCACTCCCTCCCTCTCTCCTTCTCTCTCACTCGCTACATCCATATTTCCCCCCTCTCTCCCTCCCTCTCCCTCTCTTACTTTGTCCATTTATTTATCTCTATGCACATCTCTTCCCCCTCTCTCTACATCCATTTCACACCCCTCTCTCTATCTCTATATTCCTCCCTCTCTCTCTCGTTCACTATCACTCTTTCTCACACACACTCTCTCTCTCACTATCGCTCTCTTTCTCTCACTCTCTCTCCCTCTCTCTCCATTCTATCTCTCCACCACATCTCCCTCCCTCTCTCCTTAGAGAGCCCCTCTTCGTTCCTCCTTCTCTCTCTCCCACTCTTTCATTCTCTCTCCCTCCCTCCCTCTCTAATCCATCTATCTCCCCTCCTCTCACTCTCACTCTCTCTTCCTCTAGCTCTCGCTCTCTCTCCATACATTCTCTCTCTACCCCTCCATCTCGTTCTTTGTATTTTGTCGCACTCTCCCTCACACTCTCTTTCTCCTTCAAGATCCTATCTCCCTCCCTCCCTCCCTTTCTCTCTCCCTCCTCAATCTCCCTCTCACTCTCTGATCTCCCTCACTCTCTCTCTCTTTTCTTATCATTGTATCTTTCTCTCTCTCTCTCCCCCCAAGAAAACCCTTCACACTCCATCCCTACCTCCCTCTCTCTACCTTTGTCTCCCTCTCGATCTCCCTCCACCTTTCTCTCTCTCCCTCCCCCTCTTCCTCTATTTCTTACTCTCTCTCTCCCTCTCTCTCTCTACCTACTTGTCCCTTCCTCCCTCTCCCTCCTTCCACCTCTCTCCTATATCCTTCCCTCCCTCTCTCTTTCCCTTTCTCTCTATCTTACTCCCTCCCACTCTCTCTCTCCTTCCCTCCCCCCTTTATCCTTCCCTATCTCCCTGCCCCTCCCTCTCCCTTTCGGTCGCTCTCTATCTCCCACCATCTCTCTCTTTCCCCGTAGACTCCCCCCCCCCCTCTCCCTATTTCTATCTCTCACTCTCCCTCTCTCCGTTAAGATCCCCCCTGTACTCCCAGCTCTCCAACTCCCTCAATCCCTCTCCCCCCATACTCTCTCTCTCTCTCTCTCTCTCTCTCTCTCTCTCTCCCCTCCCTTTATCGATGTCCCCCTCTCTCCCTCTCCCTCTCTACCTCCCCCCCACACTCTCTCTCTCCTACACTCCTTCAAACTCACACTCTCCCTCTCCCTCCTTTCCTCCCATCTCTCTCTCTCTCTCCCCTCTCTCTCTCTATCTATCTGTCTCCCTTTTATTATTCATGTCCTTTGCTCTCTCTCCCCCCCTTAGGAACCCCTCTCCCTCCCTCCTTCCATCCCTCCCTCTCTCTCCCTCTCTCTTTATACATATCTCTCTGCATCCATATTTCGTCGTCGTCTCTCTCTCTCTCTCTAGATATATATATATATATATATATGTATATCACTCTCACTCTTTTTTCCTCTCTTTCTTTATCCCTCTCTATGTCTGCCTTTCCTCTCTCTCCATCTCCCTCGGTCTATCTATATCTCGCTATTGCTTAAGATCCCCTCTTTCCCTCACTCAAAATTTTTCTTCATCCTCCCTATCCCTCTCATTATCTCCCCCTCTTCCATTTTATCCCCCTCCCCTCTCCTCCCTCTCTCTCTCCCTCTCCATCTCCCTCATTCTCCCATTCTCTCTCTCTCTCCCCCCTGCATCATTGTCTCCTTCTGACTCACTCAATATCTCCCTTATTCTCTTACTCTCCACCCCTCAACTTCACCCTTCCTCCCCATCCACTTTATATCTCTCTTCCTATTTTATTGTCCATGTCCCTTACCCTATCTCTGCCCTCAAGAAACCCTTCCCCCCCTTCCTACCTCCATCTATCTATCTCCCTCCCTTTCCCTCCTCCTCTCACTCTCTCTCTCCCTCCCCCCTTTTCTCCCCCACTCACTCCACCTCTATTTTCCTCCTACTCTAACTTTTTCCCTCTCCCTCCCTGTCCCTCCCTTCTCTGACTCTCACTCCCTCTCCCTCTCTCATCTATGCTTCTCTACCTCTCTCCACCTCCCTCTCCCTCCCCATCTATCCATCCTTCCATATCCCTCTCTTGCTCTGTGACTTTCTCTCCCTATCCTTCTTCCTCACTTTCTCTACCTCTCCCTCTACCTCGTTTCCTTTCCCTCACCCTCTCCATCTCTCCCCTCCACCTCCCCCTCTCCCTCTCTCTCCTCGTACCCCCCCCCCCCCCTCTCTCTCTTTATAAGTCTCTCTCCATCTCCCTCTCCCTCTCCCTCTCCCTCTCCCTCTCCCACTCTCCATCTCCCCCCAACTTGCTCTTTCTCCCCAAAGTCTCATGCTCTCTTTCTGCATCCATCACCCCCCCTCTTATTTTGTTTCAATTTCCCTCTCTCTGTGTCACTTTATGAACCCATCATTTTTGCCCTCTTTAACTTTGTCTCTATGTCCCTCCCTCTCTATCTCTTACTTTATTCTCCCACCTTCTCTTACATTGTCTTTATGTCCCTCACTCTTTCTACCTCTATGTACACATATTTCCCCCTCCTCTCTCTGCATCCATCTCCTCCCCCCCTCTCTACATCCATCTTCCACCTCTCACTATATACATCTTATCCCCTCTCTCCCTCCCTCTTGCTCCCTCTTCCTCTCCCTCTCTTACTTTCTCTCTCACCCTCTCTTTATGTCCATATTCCTCCCACTTTCTCTCTACATCCATATCCCCATTCCTCTCACTTTCTCAATCACTTCATCTCTTTTTCAATCTCTCACTCTCTTTCTCTCTTAGTCTCTCTCCTCCCTCTCTCTCTTTCCCTCCGTCTCTCTCTCTCTCTCTCTCTCTCTCTCTCTCTCTCGTCGTGACTCTGCCTCCTTTCCCTCACCCCTCCCCCTCTCCCTCTCCCTTTCCCTCCCTCTCCCTCCTGATATATCCCTCCATTTATCTTCCCATACCTCACTACCACACTCTCTCCCTTTCTCTCTGATTATCTATCCCTCTCACTCCCTCTCCCCCTCCCTATCTCATTTTCTATCTCTCTCACTTTTTCTCTAACTCTCTATTATCTCTCTTCTTATCTCTATTCCTCATTCTTTCACTTCCCCCTTCAAGAACCCCTATTCCTCCCTACCTCCCTCTCCCTCTCCCTTTGCGTCTTCCTCCCTTTCTTCCTCTCCCTTTCTTCCTCTCTCACTCAATATCTCTCCCTTTCTCCCTCCCTTCCCCTCTCCCTCTCCGCTCTATTTTCCCCTCCTTTCATCCCCCTCCCTCTCACTTTCTCCCTATCCCTCTTTTCCTCTACCTCCCTTTCCCTCTCCCTCTTCCTCCCCCTCCACCCTCTTCTCTCCCCTACCACTGTCTCTCTCTCTTTTCCTCTCCTACACGCTCCCTCCCTCCCCCTCTCTCACTCCCACAATACCTCTTTTACCCACTATGTTTCTTCCTCCCCCCCAAACCCCCTCTCTCTATCTCACTCTCACTCTCTATATCTCTCTATTTCCCACTCCATTACCCCCTTTCTCCCCCTGTCCATCTCTCTTTCCCTCTCCATGTCCATCTCTCTCTCCTTCTCCCTATCCATCTCTCTCTCCCTCTCCCTCCCTCTCCATCACTATCACTTTCCCTCTTCTTCCCCCCCCTCCATCTATCTCACTCTCCCTCCCTGCCTCCTCTTTCCTTCCATCCATCCCTCCTCCTCCCATTTCCCTCCTCTCTCTTTCCCTCTTCTTTATTCTCCTCTCTCCCCATCTAGATCCCTTGTCTCTCCCTCCCTTCTTGCTCATTCCTCTCCCTTGCTTTCTCCCCCTCTCTCTCTCACTCTCTCTCTCTCTCCCGCTTTTCCTTCCTCCCTCTCTCCTCTCTATCACTCTCTGTCACTCTCCCTCCCTCTTCATCTTCCTCCCCCCTCTATCCTTCCCTCCCTCCCTCCATTCTCTCTCCCTCTCCCTTTCACTCCATTACTCTCTATCTCTCTCCCCCTCTCTCCCTGACCCCCCACCCCAATTCTCTCTCTCTCTCTGCATCCCTTCCTCCTCTTTCTCTCTATGCATCCCTCTCTCTCTCTCTCTCCAACTATCCCCTCCCTCACTCTTTATCTCCCTCTCTCCCTCTTTGTTCCTATGCCTCCCTTCCTCCCTCTTTCTCTCTCTCACACAAACACACCCCCATCCCAACTCTCTCTCTCTCCCTCTAACCCCTACTTTCTCTCTCTACATTGCTCCCTCTCTCCCTCCATCCCTCCTCCTCCCTCCCTCTCTCCCCCTTACTCCTTTCATCTCCATCCCCCTCTCCCCCCCTCTTTCCTTATCCTTCCCCCCTCTCTCTCTTATGCACCATCCTCCTCCCCTTCTCCCCCCTCTCCTTATCTCTCTCTTTTTCACTATCTCCCCGCTCTCTATCTCTCTATGCCTCCCTCCCTCCTTGTATGTAGTTCCCCCCTCTCCACGTGCCTCTCTCTGACACTCTCACGTCGTCTTTCCCTTTCTATCTCACATTACTCCCCCTTTCTCTCTCATGCTCGCTCACTTACTCTCTCTCATTCCCTACCTATCTCACCTCTCTCTCTTCGTCTCCCTCACTCTTTTCCTTCCCGCTCAGCCTCCCTTGGTCCCTGCTTTCTCTCTTTCTCTTCTATCCCTCCCTCCCTCTCATGCCATGTCCCTGCCCCCTTTCTCTCTCCCCTCTATACCTCTATCTCCTTCACTCCCTATCGTCCATTCCTCTCACTCTCTCCCCACCTCTATTTGAAACAAGGATAAATACAAGGAAACAAAAATAAAATTATCAAAATGGAATTAGACGATGAATAAAATCTAAAATATACTTCAAATAATCCAAATTAAAAATATATTTATATATTTGAAAAATAAATAGATATAATAATAATTAAAGAGTCTCAATACCATCACTTATAATATTAAAGGAATTGATACTTATCACTCAACCTTAATAAATATAAATATATTAAAAGAAGTGGAAAACGTAAATACAAAATATTATTTTCAATCTGAAAGAATTATTAAAATCTAAAAAAATAAAAATATTTGAATAAAATAATTTAAATATTTTTATTTTAAAATAAAAAATTTATGCATTTAATATCTTAAAATATATGATAGTTCCTTTTGTATAGAATGTTGCACATCTAATTGAAAGGCTATACAAGGTGTAAGTAAAGGTTAAAATATATGCTAGTTCCTTTTCTATAGAATGTTGCACATGTAATTGCCAGGCTATACGAAGGTAGAAGTAACAAGGTGTAAGTAAAGGTTAAAATATATGATAGTTCCTTTTCTATAAAATGTTGCACATATAATTGAGAGTCTATACAAAGGTAGAAGCTACAAGGTGTAAGTAAAGGTTAGGGAAAAGTAGAAACTACCACACACGAGAAAGGTGGACTGCTTAATGTACGTGTATTCTTTCCATAATTAATAGTAATCACCCTGGTATTACTCTCGAAATGGCATTCAAGAATATCTTGCATTATATGCATATGTTGAGACTGACATTATTTATCAGATCTCAATTATGTCCATTTTATCCGGCTATCTAGTTTAAAATATCTCAATACTATTTATAAATATTGATTTTTCTAAATATTTATGAGATTTAAAAATATCTCAATACTATTATAAATATTGATTTTTCTAAATATTTATGAGATATAAAAATATCTCAATATATTATAAATATTGATTTTTCTAAATATTTATGAGATTTAAATTATCTTTATAGTTAAATAAAATAAATCTAGAAGTACCTATGAAATGTCAATTGGTAAAATAAAGGGAAAAATAATTTAGCTATGTAGACTTTTTATGGGAAAAGGTTCATAAATGCCATGGGCATCTAACTATCATAAATTTATTTTAGTTACGGATTTAATATAAAAAAGAGATCAAATATTTTTAAAGTGCAAATACAATGTTTTATTTTTCGTTGTTTAAATTATATTTTTGAATACTTAATAAACTATATAAGACGTCTTAACAATAAAAACTTAATTTTTTATTATATATATATATATCTATATATCTATATATATATATATATATATATATATATATATATATATATATATATATATCTGTGTCTGTGGGGGTGGGGAAGGGGGGAGACGTTAATCATCATCATTATCATCATATATAATTTGTTTTAAATGATATATTATATATTTAAGTTACAGTAAAATATTTCACATCGAAACATTCTATACATAAATTAAAATAGTTTTTAATTATTAATATATTTTTAAATATATGTCAATATTGATTTTATTAAAAATTTATATTGAATATTTTTTATATTGAATATTTTTAAATGTTTTATTTTAACAATTCTTTTTCTATATATAGATATATATGATGTTGATATAGATATAAATTAATGAATATAAATCTTCAAATAATTTATTTAAATTTCTTATTGAAATATTTTTGAAAAGTATAAAATTTAAATATCTTATTCATATATATATATATTCATTTTTTTATCATAAGGAACATTATTTTTCTATTTAAAACATAATTTTTATTTTTATTTTTATTTTAAATAAGAATAGATATACAAACAAACTTACACATCTCTTATATAGAGAATTGTAAGATGATTCTCTTAGCTTAATAATATTTATATAATGAATAAACAAAATAAAAATATATTAATTTCATAGTAGATACATTTTATTTGAAGTGATAAATATTTCAAATTTTAATATAAGTTTTTATTCGAGTATGGGAAAAACTTTAATACAATTTAAGATTTCAAATTGTAAACTAATATTTTAAAAGTGTTTTTTAATTTTAAATATGAATTATGAATTTTCATATCATTAAATTTTAATGATCAAAAAATATTAATAGTGAAATGACATATTAATTAATATTTTGATTAATTTAAAAGTCTTTCCATGTTATTATGTTTATATCAATAAATAATTAGGAATTATATGAATGGAATATTTTTAACACAACAAGGAGAGAGAAAGCACTCGATAATAAATAAAATACATAACTTTCGTGTGGTTATATGAATGGAATATTTTTAACACAAGAAGGAGAGAGAAAGCATTTGATAATAATAATAAAATACATAACTTTCGTGTGGTTATTCTTTAGAATAAAAACCTAGATATATTTGGGTTTATGTTAATATTTCATATTATTTTAACAATAAAAGAATGCATGGGAAAGCATGTGAAACGGATTTTTTTATAAAGAAAGGAAATATTTTATAACCAAATAAATATTGACCAGGCACATTACAAATCATTGTATTTTAGAAACTAAATTTTTATATGTTTGGAGTTGGTAATGAAATATTTAGGAAAATAATTTGTTTTTTCTATTCACTTTGAGTTTAATTCTTAGGGACATGTTTTTCCTATTGTGAAAAGACTTAAAAAGTAGGTATCCCACACTACTTACATCAAGCTCACTCTTTTTAAGTCATAAGTTTTACTTATGGTCTATTGGATATACACTTGATCTTATAATAATAGTATGAAGATTTGGTATTGGGCATAACCAAGATTACTCCTAAGTGTTACCAATTCACCATGGTTGTCTATGTGTTTGTGTGATAGCATACCATCTTCACATTCAATGCACAAAATACTTTTTTACGTTTAGGCAAAAAGAAAAATACATTTTAAACACAAATACTAATCTAACCCTAACTCCATCTAATTCTGGATCTATCATGCACCAAAGGGATAAAATTCCTCTATGTGCAAACCTTTCCTCAAATTCTACACTCCATAAAGAAGGCTTGCACCTCGAGGGGTTGGGTCCCTCTTAGGGCATGATAGATCCAAAGTTAGATGGATCCGGGCAACCAAAGGAACTTTCTATAGCTAGTGTCCATGCTCAAAGTTAAATTTTAGCTAATGGATGGGCGCAACGAGAGGAACTTTCTATAGCTAGTGTCCATCCTCAAAGTTAAATTTTAGCTAATGTGTGCCAACATAAAAATACAGAAATTAGAAATCTAAATAATGTTTATGTTTGTCTCTCCAATAAATAATAACTAGCATAGATCAATGTTAAGCACACATCTAAAATGAGTCGAGAGGGATAGAATTTCTTCTGGTGTAAACTTATTTTAGAGTGCAAAATACAATGTGTAATTTTTCTCTTTTCTTTTTTATTATTGCTCACAGTTATTTTCTATTTAGAGAATATTTTATTTTATTTCAAGAGGGACATCAACTCCAAGTTGAGCACAAACATACTTACACATAGCCTCAACACTGAGCTGTAGAATGGGCCTCTTTGCTCAATAATGAAAATAGAAAAAAATAATGTTGGCCCCAAACCTCTCCACTCAATAATGAAAATAGAAAAAAATAATGTAAAAAAAAAAAAAAATACAATACAAACATCTCATGCATTTAGATAAAAAAATTACAATACAATTATCTCATGCATTTAATAGTTCTTTTATTATATAGGTTGAATTTGAATGGATCATAAATTTACCTTCAACAAATTTTTTTACCACATTAAAATTCCAAATTAAGTGAAATTCTAAACATCTTTACTCTTTACTAAAGTCACTACTATTTCTTAAATCAAAGTAAAAAGGTTAATTCAAAACAAAGAATCCAAAATCTTGCTCTAAAATCTTTTAATGTTTCTTTTAATTAATTATTTGTAAAATAAATCTTTAAAAGGAAAACCATATCCTATGGATATATTAAATCTCTATACACATAAATATTTCCATGTCAAAGTTGTAATGTTGGAATATATTCCTTTGATTTAGTTTTATTATAAATTTTGTTTTCATGCCATGTAAAAAACTTCATTAAATCTAATATTATTATTGAAAGTTTAATATTCATATTAATATTATGATTAAATATAATATTAATATTAATATTATTCAACTTAATAAATTTTAATTATTTAATTTTTTTTACTATAATGATATATATTAACTTTAGATATATATGGGAGGGAAGAATAAAGACATAGAGTGATGGAAGTGGAGAGATAGAAGGAGGGAGAGAAAGGAGGAGAGAGGGAGGGATAGAAAGATGGAGTTGGAAGGAGAGAAAGCGATGGAAGAAAAAAGGCATAGAGAGAAAAACGTGGAGAGAGAGAGAGAGAGAGAGTGGCAAGGAAGAGATGGAGAGAGAATGTTTATGCTTAGTGGTGATATTGAACGAAAAAGGAGGGATGGAGAGAAGGAGGGGAGAGAAGGAGAGAGGGAGGGAGATAGTGACAGATTTGGACAGTAGAGAGAGAGAGAGCGAGAGAGAGATAGAGAGAGGGAGATATTGGAGGACATGTTGAGGATGTATGTGATGCACCAACTAAGGAGATGTGAGGAGTGCATTCCATTAGTTGAGTTTGATTATAATAATGTGTATTAGGGGTCACTAAGGATGAGTCTGTTCGAAGCACTATACGAGCGGAGTTGTAATACTCCCATTAGTTGGAGTGACTCGGTGAACAAGGTATTGATTGGACTAGACATGTTGGTAGATATGGAACAAGAAATGTAGGTAATCAAGAGGAATCTAAAGGCATCACAAGACAAGCAGAAAAGTTATGCAGATCAGAACAGGTTGTTAAGGATTTTCAGTTTGGGGAACAGGGGTATCTATGCATCAAGACCAAGAAGATCTCCTTGAGGATTGGGTCATGTGCAAAGCTAGCACCTCAGTTTTGTGGATCTTTCAAGGAGGAGAATTCTAGCTGAAGCCTCAGTGTATTTTTTAGAGAAAGATGCTCATGCTCCGGAACCAAGCAATTGAGTTGGTTAAAATGCAGTGGAAGCAATTTGGGCCTGATGAAGCTGCATGGGAGATGGCAGATCATATGCAGGTGATGTATCCTTCTCTATTCACTAGTTGAGTGAATGTTTTTGGCATATGTTTTGGTGTGATGTTTTGGCACACGTATATATATGTATATGGATGTAAATACCACCATGAGTTGTGTTATAAAGCTCCAATAAGCGGTATGCGTGTCATGTCATTATCGTTGTCATGTTCTTATGTTGTTATGTTGGTTTTCTTCTTAGCATCTTTGTCATTATAAATAATGCATCGAGCTAACTTATAAAGCTCCATGGGAAGTATGTTTTTCTTTCAACAATTTTAATGGTTGTAAGTGTCATTGAACACCGAGGATGATGTTACCCCAAGGGGGAGGGTTCTGTAATAACCCTGGTCAAAATTCCATGTAATAAAAGTTAATAAAGGAAATATAATAACCAATGTCATGAGACACTTATTCGAAGCTTAATGTTGGGCAAGACATCCTAGTGTGGGTGTTCATTTGGTTTAATATGGCTAAGGAAATTGGCAAAGGAAATGGAAAAGGCTTTGAAAAGGCAAAGTGGTATTAATTGGCATTTTTATTTATGAAAATAAAGCAAATTAGGAGAAAAGGAATGTGAAATGTCAGAAGTTGCATGTGAGGAGGAAAATGAAAAAAATAATAATGGAAAGTGAAGAAAATAGAGGCCTCATTAATAAAAATGCTATTGAGATCAGTTGGTACCTTTTTTCAGTTTAGTTTTGGAGTTGTCTCTCTATTCTCTCTCTCTCTTTCATACTCTTGGACACTTAGAGAATTATTTGAGAACTCTAGCATTGGAGGAAAGAAGGAAAAGGTAGAGAAAAGAAGGTAAGGGAAGCAAATATCAAGCAACGAAGATCAGGATCAAGGGACTACAGTAGGACTACTTGTAGGTATTGATTTTCATGTGTGATTTCCTTGCTAGCTTTGGCATGCATGTGTGTTCTTAGTTCTCTTGTTTTCATTGGCGTGGGTTTTTCCAGGTGTGATAGTGTTGTTCAACTTTGCCTTACCACTTTCAGATAGCCATGGTGTGGTGGTTTCTCTTGTATTTGGTTGAGCTGAATTGTCAGATGGATTTGAAGCTGAGTGGGGTGGTCTCAAGATTAATCACAAGACCTAGGAATCCCAGGATGGGATACATGATAAATCCTGGATGTGAACACCTCGATTGGGCATAGGAATCCTCGAGCAGTGAATGGTGGGATAGACAGTAAATCCTGGAAGTGTATACCTTTGATTGGTCCTAGGTATCCCTTGGCCAATAATGGAGGGAAACATGGTAAATCCTAGAGGGTGGTAACTTCATAGGCCTACGAATCCCTTCACCGTAATAGTGGAATACACGGTAAAGCTAAGAGGTTGCGACAGACAAATTCCTCACGGTTTAGGTGGAGAATTTCAAAGGCATTCATGCTTGTTTAGGACCCAGTGATCTGGCGGGATTGTGGTAAAGCCTGGTTGTATTGATGAGGGTTGAGATGGTTTAGCTTCTAGAAGTCCTAGTTGGTTCTGTTATGAGTCCCACATTCATGCTTGGAATATGGCACGGGGTTGATTGGATGAAAGAAAGATTTGGTTAAGCCAATCTATGGTCGAGTGGTTTTTGGAAGTCCCACACCTGGTTGGCTTATGAATTTATTAATAAGAGTTCCTTCTCCTTGGTATTTCATGTGTAAATGTACTTTCTAATATGTGGTTTTTATGGTTGTCATATCATTTTTATTTCTGTTGGTTATATGGTTGTTATATGTTGGTTATGAGTATGCTTTATGAAAAAATTGATGTATGGATATCATCATGTTTTTATTATTAAATGAATGAAAAATGAATATACGACCGAATAGATGATAATGCATCTATTATGATGAGATATCAATGCTTCTTTACGAATCTCAGATAAGTATGAGACCCCTATGCTTAGACCTATTGTTATGACCTGTAGATTTCGTATTTGTGACATGTTTGACAAAATGTTTGTCATGGCTAGTAGGGGTTCAGAAGTACTTGGTTAAATGATTTCATTAGTAGCATTATTCCATTGTTATTTGTCACTTCTGAAAGTTTCATGAAGTTATGGGCAATAGCCTGAGCCTTAGACCTAAAAAAGTGTCATAGAATCTGGGGTCATTGGCTTAGAATTGACTGGAAAAGTCCACGGTCACTCGCATGCCCTACTGTGGGAGCGAATAGAAGGCCTCAGTCACATGCATGGCTTGTCATGGGAGCGACTGAGGGTCGAGATCAACAAAATGACAAATTGTCTCAGGGGCTGGTCACCTAGAAGGATTGGTTTGCTCCTGAAGGTTTTGTAGCATGTGTGTAAGGTCATATTGGATTTTTTTAGTCAATTCCACTTCCTTAACTATACATGGGAATTTGAATCACATCATAGTAGCCTCTTGTCACATGTTTACCCTAGTGGACCACTTAGCTTGGGTAAATGTGGGAGGAGGGTGTTACAAATTCTTGGCTTGAATTTCGTGATTTTCCATGTATGACACTTAGTAAAGTAAATAAATAAACCTAAAAAAAAAATTATTGTGGTTTCAAGAAAGAAAAACTATTTTTGTTGCTTGAAAATTTGATTTTATAGATTGCTAAAAAATTCTTCACTTGAATTTCATGATTTTCCATGTATGACACTTAGTAGAGTAAATAAATAAACTTGAAAAGGAAGGAAATAAATCTCTATAATGAGTGAAAAATCTTGAAGAAGGAAAAACATCTTTTGTGACAACTTACCAATTAATACATAGTGAAAAGACATAAAAATTGAATAGTAAGAAAACTTATTATCTAATTTCAAATGTTATATCCTTTACACAAAATAATAACCTTTATATAAATATATAGAAATAAACATGTATATGATACCTTTTACATAAAATAGCTTACATATAAAAATATAGACATTATATTTAAATATAAATTATATTTAAATATTTATTTTTAATATATTGATAAATTATATTAGTTATTATTTTTAATTTTCAATACTAATAATTATTGTATTGAGAGGCCTTTTACACTCTAGTTGTGCTGAGAGGTGTTCTACAACCCAGTAGAGAGGCGCACCTCTCAACAACCCAGTGGAGAGGCACTCTACAGCCTAGTATAGGGTGGATGTGTAAAACCCAGTTGAGAGGCACTCTACAACCCACAACCCAGTAGAGGGTAGATGTGTAAAACCCAATAGAGAGGTGCTCTACAACCCAGTAGAGAGGCATACCTCTCAACAACCCAGTGGAGAGGCACTCTACAGCCTAGTATAGGGTGGATGTGTAAAACCCAATTGAGAGGCACTCTACAACCCACAACCCAGTAGAGGGTAGATGTGTAAAACCCAGTAGAGAGGTGCTCTACAACCCAATAGAGGGTAGATGTGTAAATGTAATGTAAGTATGTAAACATTTTTACATCTCCAGTGCATATATTGAATTTATATTTATGTTCAATTTACAAGAAGTAGGATTTGTAAATATTTACATGTTAGCTCAATTAAATAATAATAAAAGGTTAAAAGTAATATAGAGCTTGGGAGATGTTGTAGAGTTGGTTAAAAGTTAAAAGTAATAAAAATAATAAAATTCAATTTGTTATATTGTGTTTTTGTTTTTATTAATAAAGCTACTAGCAAATTTTTAGATAAAAGAAAATCATAATATAAATATCACAATAAAATATATAAGCAGCTATAAAGTAAGATCAATTTTACCTTATAAATTAAAATAATGCTTTTGTAGCCATATTTAATTTTAATTAATAAGAATATAAAAACTTAAATGCTTACAATAAACAATACGATAAAAGAAAATCATAATATACATATCACAATGAAATATATAAGTAGCTATAAAGTAAGATCAATTTTACCTTATAAATTAAAATAATGATTTTGCAGTCATATTTAAATTTAATTAATAAGCATATAAAAACTTTAATACTTAAAATAAACAATAGTTTTAACCATGGACATTCACCCCCATTTTACCATAGATATTATTAACTTGTAAATAGGTGTTGTTACAATAGCATGGGCCATAAACAATATTTTAACCATGGACATTCACACCCATTTTACCATAGATATTATTAACTTGTAAATAGGTGTTGTTACAATAGCATGGGTCAATATCATGGCTCATCAATAGTACATGCAAAAAAATCATCTCTCATTATAATATTTTTTTAATTGATGATGATGATGATTAATGACCTTATGAAAAATAGTCTAATTGTCATTCTTCAAAATCTTGTTTTTGTGATCAAAGAGTAGGGAAAGAAGCATCCTGTTTTTGTGATCAAAGAGTAGGGAAAGAAGCGTTCCAAGATCGCTCTAGTTGGGCTAGCTTGATAAGTCAAGAAGATTGGAGGTGTGGCTAATGATAGAGAATTGAGAAGAAAAAAATATTGTACTTACTTTTGAGATATATTTAAACCCTCAATCACATTAAAATATATAAGATATAAGTAGTAGTTATAATTTGATCTATTTTACCATATAAATTAAAATAATATTTTTGTATTCATTTTTAATTTTCATTAGTAAGCAGATAAAAATAAAAATCTGGAAGAGATATTATAACAATAAAAATAAAAATAAAAATGATTATAATTATTAATTAAAACTTTTTGATACATAAAAATTAAAAAATAAAATAAAATAAAAAATAATAATAATAATAATTATTAATTATTATACAAATCTATATTCATTAGCTTCGAATCTATGCAACACCATGTGGCATCAAATTTTTAAGGGTGTAAACATTTTCTTAAGTTTTACAGTAAGAAAAGAGGATTTCACGTCAACAGATTTGATCCCTCTCAACGCTTAATAGATTGAAGTTAAGAATAGATCTAGGCTGGTATAGGGAGAGATATGTAAGTGTAAATATTTATAAAATTTAATAATGTTATATATATTATGTGTCTACCAATATCAATACAATGATTGTTTTGATCATAAAATTTTGAGAAAAAATAGTGAGTAGAAGAAGTGAAGAAAAATCAGAGAATGGATTGAAGTTTCAAATAATTAAGTTTCAAATAATTGTTTTCTTGGCTTGTTCTTCACAAGAGAAAAGAAACTATCACAGCCATCTCGACATCATTATCATTATCACTTTCATGCCTCTACGAAATAAGACAAAGGGCACTTGAATCACATTATATATCAAACTTACAATTTTTTGGTTCAACGCTGGATTTTCACTTCCGCAAAGATATTTTTTTCTACTACCTTTCATTTTAAAAATGTTAGATTTAAAATTAAACGAACCTAGATCCATCTTAAATCTAGATCTATAAAGTGCCTAAAGAGATAAAATCTTTGGGGTGCAAATATTTCTTCATATTTTATATACCAAAAAAGGATTAAAATTTACAACAAATTAGGTGTTTAGGTTTACAAACCTCTTTTTTACACCTTGAAAGATTTAATAAACAAATCTATAATAAATTCGAAATTAAAATAAATATAAAATAATCATATATAAATTTAATTTAATTTATATAAAATTTAATTTAATTTCACATAATAATAAAAAAATTAAAAATTTATCCATCCATCATTGACTTTATAGATATTGTAGCCGTTGACTTTATAGATATTGTAGCCAAACCTGAGATATAGTACACTGAAATTTTGAAGCAGCACATGGCATATGCGTGCCTACCTAATTGGCAATTCCCTTTTCTATCGGTTGAGCCTCATTTTTGTGTGAGCTATCTAACATAGTTACTTTCTTTTCTTTTCCCCAATAAAATAACCCTTCACAACATAGTATACTTTTAATGACACAAATTCATATTGTTTTAAGTATAATGTCAATAATTTAAACAAAAATAGAGCATGTTCTATATATTTGTAGTGAAAATTTATAATCTTTACCTAATTTTATTAAAAAATACTTAAATATATATCTGTCACAGGGAACACATTGAACAATGTTTTGCATCAATTCATGTATTTTGATGAGATTGAGGCCTGGAACTAGGCATCGTCGTGAAGTTAAGAAATGTCTAGATATAATAACATTTTTTTGTTAAGTATGTTTAAGAAATATTTGGATATCATTTTTTGTTAAGTATGTTTAAGAAATATTTGGATATAATAACATTTATTGTTAATCATAAGACTTTGATATTTTGAATTTATGATAGGGTATTAATGAAAAACATGTATAAAAAGAAATATAAGATTTATATATTTTTATTAATTTAAAATATATTTATAATAATAAATTAATTTTAAAATACATATTTATTTATTTATAGATAGTAGGATAATACAATTATATTTCATTAAATTATTTAAATTATATATATATATATATATATATATATATATATAGATATAATCTTACATATTTTATTAAATCACCAGTAAGAACCGAACTGTATGACTCTAATTGATCCTTCAAACTAGAGTTAATTACATTAATTTATCTTCTTTAGGGGAGCAGACAATTTTAGGAATAATGTTTAGAAACTTCTCCGCCCTTTTTCAGAAAATATTGTTGGTCTTCAAAGAAGAATAAAATATTTGAGAGCTCGGTGATTTGAGTAGTCCACTGAGAAATCGATCCTCTAAACCCTAATGGGTGATGCCGCTTCGATTCAATTATTGCTTGGATTTTTGCTTTGGTTCATTGAATTCAAGTATCATACGACAATTGCTTTAGTAAAAGTTGATTCTCATTATTAATGGATAAGAATGGTAAAATACCACTATGACTGTTGGACACACAATCCTTTGGGATTTTGTGCCAATTGTAAATAGTATAGATAATGGAAAGGGAAGAATCATAGGTGGGTAGGAAGAGTCATACTATCTTAGGGTATTAAACCAAAGGTTGCATCAATTGTTTTATATACTTATGGCACTTTTATAATGAGAATTCATTTAAGTGTGGAGTTTATCCTCAGTCTAACATGGCATCGAACCCTTGAGGTTATTTTAAACTAAATGATTCTCTCTAACATTTGAGCCCTAGCATTTTTCCATTCTTCTTTTTGCGTCAGTCTTTCTCATACATCAAATCTAGCATTATCCTTGCTCAGTCCTCATCAACCATTGGAATTCCCTTTGGGATGCATCCTCAATAGGGAATTTTTTAAGGATTTAAATATTATTCCTATGGTTAGTATTTTAGCGATTATTTTCATTTCAGAAGTCATACATATAGAATGTACGTGAATATTCATTAAATACATATGTGGCATTGTTCCATATCTACGAGCATTGGATCAAACAAGCATAACTTGGCATAATTAAAAAAATTCATAACAAATAGCTATATTTAATGGATTACATGGTAATAAAATGAACTCTATCCTAACAATCCCACACATTCAGGAACCAAATCCTCTGGTAAAAGTTTTTGACCTTCACGGTCAATTGAGTTTTTACAAACGCCCTTGCATCATCTAGTTACATAACAAGACAAAAAATTGATTGCTAATAACATAGGTGGACAAAAATCTTCTTTCTAATTACAAAAAACCTCATATCAAGTGTTAACATAGTCGTTGCTCTTTTGAGTGTGTTCTCTATATTTGTGTTTGGGTGTCTAGTAAGTGGCAAGTACATGGGGTAAATTCTAGAAAAAAAAATTGCATGCATTATTATAAATGTGCATGTGCTTAGTGAATTTGTATGATTTATTAACAATGAGAATGCATTCGCAAGACGTAGGTACACTACATTACCTTCCCTACCCACCTTCATATCTCACCTTCTCACATTATCTTGGTAATGCCAAGACCATGCATGCATTATATAAAGTGTGTATGTGTCTGTCTCTATCCCCCACCCTTTACAATTTCTCTCTCTCCCTCTCTCTATTCCCCCCCTCAATGTCCCCATCTCTCCCTCTCTCTCACTATATGTATCGCCCTCTCCTGCATCACCCTTTGTCCCTCTCTTCACCTCTTCCTCTCTCTATCTATCTCTTAATCCCTCTCTATCACCCCACAATATCTCTCTCTCTCTCTCTCTCTCTCTCTCTCTCTCTCTCTCTCGGCCCCACCCCCCCACTGTATCTCTCCCTCTCTCTTTCTATCTCTCACTTATTTCCCTCCACTATCTACATCCCTCTGTTGGCATTATGTTTCTGGTATGGCTATATATTTGTTACAGATGTTGTACTTGATGGCAACCCCCATGGCAAGGCTCTCAATATATTGAAAATTAAGAAGTACGCAGGAGATCAGTTCACAAAGTGCGTACCCGCAGGTACACCGTGAAGGGACCGCGGCCTGATACGCAGATAAGCCGTCCAGGAGGTGCGTACCCCCAGTGCACTCATTTCAAGGCAGAGAAAAGCACACGTGGGGTTTCTTATGTTTAATCTTTGATATTTAGCCGACGGTATTTGTGTTATTATGGTGTCGGCCCGTGGTATTGATCCATGATTTGAGGAAGAGCTTTCCTATATAAAGCAAAGGAGATCATTTGGCTTGGGCATGTGCTTGGGTTGAACATCTTATGAGAGCTAGATCTGAAATATTATGATCTCTTGGGAGTAATATCTAGATCTAAATAAGGCGAATCTACTGATGGATTGAGATCTCTTCGGCGCATGATCAGATCTGTAGATCTGACTGTCTGGGTTATTCTTGAAGTCTTGAAATCATCTATGCCCAAAGGTACGCAGGTACAGTGAAAGAAAAGTGCGTATATACGCTGGAACGAAGCGTTTCAGGTGCGCCGATACGCAGGCACAGAAGGGTTGCAGGTGCGGAGATCCGCAGGCAGATCAATGGACACAGAGCGTAGGTAAGCAGTTGAGCAGTTGAGTACAGTGCGTACGTAAGCAGGTGAGCAGTTGACTACAGTGCGTACGTAAGCAGGCGAGCAGTGGAGCAGGGTGCTTACTGTAAGCAGGCAGTACATGGGTGAAGCTGCTTACTTCTCTTGAAATCTCTGTTTATCATTGTTGTGTTCTGGGTTTGGTTCTATTATTGTTGATCTGGTTACTACAGTTGACTGGGTGATTCTCTTATACTTGATGATCATTTGATGCTTATGGATCCAGTTTGAAAATTTATGAAAAGTGGTCCTTGTAAGAAAAGAAGTAGGGGGTTGTAGCTCCCTTCCAGGAGAGACTGGGAAACGAGAGAGAGTTGTAGCTCTCTGCAGGTTGCAGCCTGCGTACTGGTAAAGGACTGCACCAGTACAAAACCATTGTAAAAGGAGTTTCTAATTTGAAAGAAGATAGAGACATATTGCAGCAGGTGGTTTTCACCCACATTGGGTTTCCACCTTACATCTTGTGTTCTTTGGTGTGACTATCTGTTTTCTTTGTTCATGCTCATTATTTTATGGTACTGACATGCAAAAATAATTCAAAGAACAAATAAGGAAGATTTATTAAAAGAATGAGATAATACTGATTCACCCCCCCTCTCAGTATTATTTCCAACACCCTCCCTCTCTCCTTCCCTCTCTTTCTCTATCTCCACCTCTCTCTCTCTCTTCTTTCCCCTCCACTATCTCCATACCTCCCTCTCTCCTTCTCTCTCACTCTCTATCTCACTCTCTCTCTTCTTCCCAATTTATCTCTCTCTTCTACCACACTCTCTCCCTTCCTCTCTCTTCTCTCAATCTCCCTCCCCTCCTTCACTCTATCCTTTGTCAATCTCCCCTCCCTCCTTTTCTCTCTCCTTCTCTCTCTAACTCTTTCTCTCACCTGCACTCTCTACCTCCCTATATTCATTTACACATTTGTCTATTTCTCTCTATCCTCCTTCCCCCCCCCTTTTCTCTTTTACTCGCCACCCCCCTCTCCTTTCTCTTTCTCCCATATTCCCTCAATATATCTGTCCCTCTATTTGTCTATCTATCTCTTCGTCCTCCTTTGCTCTCTCTATTTCCCCCTCTCCCCTTTCAATATCCCACCCCTCCTCTCTCCTCCTTCCATGTCCTCTTCCCTCCCTTGCTCTCTTTCTCTCCACCTCCCACTATATATCTCTCAATTTCCATTTACCTATTTGTTTGTGCCTCTCTATCTCTTCTCTCCCCTCTCTCTCATTGTCTCTCTCTTCTTTCCTCTCTATCTTGTTTCAATCTATGTCTCTATCTCCCTACTTCTCTCTCTCTCTCTCCCTCTCTCCCCTGTTATCCTCTCTACCCCATTATCATCTCTTCCTCACTCCCTCTCTTCCTTCTCTCTCTTTCTTCTTCCCTCTTTATCTCTCTCTTCTTCCACTATCTCTCCCTCTCTCTCCTCTCTCAATCTCCCTCCCCTCCTTCTCTCTCTCCTCCCTCCCTGTCCCCTTCCCCCTCTCTTTTATCTCCCCTCCACTCTCTATCTTTCTTTTTCCTTTTACATATTTTTCTCTCTCTATTTCTTCTTCCCACTTTATCTCTATCTCCCTCCCTTTATCCTTATCTCTCCCTCCCTTTATCCTTCTCTCTCTCTCTCTCTCTCTCTCTCTCTCTCTCTCTCTCTCTCATCTACATATCTTTTTATGTCTCTCTATGTCTTCTTCCGCCTTTGTCTCTATCTCCCTCCCTCTCTTCTTCTCTCTCCCCCCCTCACCCCCTCACTATCTCTCTCCCTCTCTCCCATATCACTCTCTCACACACTCTCTTTGATTCTCATTTTCTCTCTTTTATTCCCCCTCTCTCTCCCCTTCTTTCCCCCTCATGACACTTATATCCCTCTCTCTCTCTCCCCTCCATCTTTATCCCTATCTCCCTCCTTGTGTCTCCCTCTCCCTCCATATGTCTCACTCTCCCTCACTACATCTATTCATCTCCCCCCCTCTCTCTTCCTCCTTTAGATCTATCTTTTTGTCCCTCCCTATGTTCTTCTTTATCTCTCTATCTCACTATCTCTCTCTCACACACACACACTTCTTCCCTATATCTCTTTCCCACTCTCTACTCCCTCCCTCACTCCCTCTATTTCTCTCTCTTCCCCCTCCTCTTTCTCAATATTCTTCTCTCTTCCCCCTCCACTCCATCCCTCCCTCCCTCCCTCCTTCTCTCTCACTCTTTATGTCCACTGCTCTCTATCATCTTCCCCACACCACTCTCTATCTCTCTATTTCTAGTTATATGATATTTTCTCTGTCTCTCTATCTCTTCTTCCCCCTTTGTCTCTATCTCCCTCCCCCTCTCCTTCTCTCTCTCCCTCTCTCCCCCACCACTCTCTATCTCTCTCTACGTCTCATTCTCTCTTTCTTTGTCTCTCTTTTTCCCTCTCTCTCCTCCTATTTTCCCCTCACACCACCTATGTCCCTCTCTCTCTATCCCTCCCATTCTCTGTCTCTATCTCCGTCCCTCTCTACTTCTCCCTTTATAATCACTCCTTCACTATCTATATCCCCTTCTTCCCGGTCACTTTCTCTCTCTCTTTACCTCTCTCTCTATCTCTCTCTTTTCCTCCCTCTATCTCCCCACTTTAGCTCTATATTTGTCCCTCCCTTTCTTCTTATGTTTATTTTTGTCTCACCTCCCCCATTCCTTCTCTCACTCACTCCCTCTCCATATCCACTTGTCTCTCTCTCCCTCCCTTTTCCACTCATTCTTTGACTCTTTCTCTATCTCCCCTTCTTTCCTTCTCACCTCCTTCTTTGCCTCTCTCTCTTTCCATCCCTACCTCGCCCCCCATTCCATTTATATCTCCCTCCTCTCCCCCTCTCTCCTCTATCTTAGTTCCCTCTCTCTGTCTCCCCCCTCTCCTCTCTCTCTCTCTCTCTCTCTCTCTCTCTCTCTCTCGCCCCCTCCCTCTTCCCCTCTCCTTCCCTCTCCCTCCCTTTCCCTCCTTCACTCATTCTTTACTTCACAATAACCCCCCCCCCCTTTCTACTCTACAAGTTTGTCTCTATCTCCCTCTGTTTATCCTTCTCTCTCTCTCTCTCTCTCTCTCATCCCCACTCCCTCCCCCTCTCTCATTCTCTTCCCCCTACAACATCTTTATATCTCTCACTCTTCGTCTGTCTCACCCCTCCACTCTCTCCCTTTTTCTCTCTTTCTCCCTTGCCCCACTTTAACTCACTCACACACATTCTCTCCTCTTGCTCTCTTGTTTTTCCCTCTCTCTCTCTCAATCACTCCTTCACAAAATTCTCCTCAAAATTTGTCTCTCTCCCTGTGTCAACCACAAATATCTCCCTTCCTTTCCCTTTATGACCCTCTTTCCTTATCTCTCTCACTCTCTCTCCTCACTCACCAATTCATTACCCCCCCCCCCCCACTCTCTCTTTATCTCTCTTGGCCCCTCTATCCCTCTTGCTTTCACCCCTATGCCCCTTCAAACTCACTTCAACCATTTCTCATCAACTCATTCTGCCCCCCTAGCCACTCTCTCTTTGTCTATCTCTTTATTTCTTTATTTATCTTCATTGGCTCCTCTATCCCTCCCTCTCTCACCCTCCCCAACCCCCTAGACCCACCTCAACCATTTCCCATGTGTTGAAGTCACTAGCTATAAGAACACATGTGCATTCCTAGCACTAGGAATGTGCACACATTGTTGGTACTAAAAACACACATGCATTTTTTTGAATTTAAAATTTTCCTAGTGATAATCCTATGTGCACAGTGACTTGGTTGCTTTAAATATAGGTTTGTTATCACAAACCCTGTAGTTTGGGATGCAACATGAAAACATCAATCTTTAAGAACACACACACACATACTCATTTCTATTTTTATGTTATTTATCTATAAGCTAGACAAATATGTTGTCCATGAAACTACATACATAGATAGAGTCGACTATGTGGATTTTAAATGTATAATTTTTTAAATTAATATTTTTACTATTTTTAATACATTTTTCTCTTGATATTTATCAAAACCTTAAAATATAAACCTTGCTTATTTCAGCTACAACTTTTGGGGGCCTTAACCATTTGGAAAAAAATTATATGGCACACTAGAGGATATTGAGACCTACAATCTAAAAGAAAGAATTGTTTGATAATGGTAAGATCCTTTTAGGTTGCACTAATGGAAGGTTCTACAATTTCAAGGATATAATGACTTTCATAATTTAAAAAATATATATAAAATTAAGATTATAAATTTTGAAAAAATAGTTGTGCAAGAATAACATGTTCTCTACAACTTCACAAGTTTTTGTAGCAATATTCCATCATTTAGATACTCAAAAATTGCATTAACAAAAACATGTGTTATATTTTGCATGAAAAATAACATATCAATGTTAGAAAAACTCAAAATTCACATTTGATATTCCAATATTAAATATATTATCTTTAACACATAATAGCTTTTAAAAAAAATATCTACATAATATGATATATCTCTTATTAGTCCCTGCTGGGGACTATAAGCGATCGATAGATCGCTGACTTTGGGTTGACCGCGGCGATTTTTGCAAATATTTGGGATTTTTCCTAAGTCGAATTAAGGTTTACGGGGCGGAAAGGGTTGGGGGTCTTATTACGCGCTTCGCATGGTTCGAGGCGAATGGCACGTGGCGCGCGTGAGGGGCACGTGGTTGCATGCGGTCTGGTGGTGTGATCGGCGGCCAGGTGTCCGTCCTCGAGATGCTGGAACGTTCGGCTTGTGTTTTACTGTGTTCGCGGCATTTGGGTTGGTATTGTTACTTGCTTGTGTAGCTCTGCAGTCTGTGCGATGTTTGGTCTGCGGTAGAGTTCCTGCCTGCCCGGGTATTGTTACTTGTAGTCTGTGAGATTTTTCGTCTGCGGTGGAGTTCCTGCCTGCTCGGTGTGGCTTTGGTGAGTTCGGCTACTGTGTGGCCTGCATGCAAGAGTCGATGGTTATAAGTTAATGGGATTCTGGTTGAATACTGAGGGTTTGTCTTCTGGTTAGATACTGAGGGTTTCTCTTACGTGCATGCAAGAGTCCATGGTTAGTTGAACATTATAAGTTAATGGCATTCTGGTTGAATACTGAGGGTTTGTCTTAGCTGTGGTCGGCATGCGCTATGGTGGTCTCATCGGCGGGCAGCTGTTCCTGCTCGACATGCTGGAAAGTTCGGCTTGGGTTTTACTGTCTTCGCGGCCTTTGGGTTGGTATTGTTACTTGCTTGTTTAGCTCTGCAGTCTGTGCGATTTTTCGTCTGCGGTGGAGTTCCTGCCTGCTCGGGTATTGTTAGTTGCTTGTTTAGCTCTGCAGTCTGTGCGATTTTTCGTCTGCGGTGGGGTTCCTGTCTGCTCGGTGTGACTTTGGTAAGTTCGGCTACTGTATGGCATTCTGGTTAAATACTGAGGGTTTCTGTTACCTGCATGCAAGAGTCCATTGCTATTTGGGTTTTACCCTGTTCGCGGCCTTTGGGTTATTATGGTTACTTGGTTGTTTAGCTGCGCGGTCTGTGCGATTTTTCCTTTCTATTTGTTCTATTGTCTGCGGTGAAAACACAATGCGGTTCCTTTTTGCTGTGTTAGCTGCATGCAAGAGTCCATGGTTATTTGAGCATTATAAGTTAATGGCATTCTGGTTGAATACTGAGGGTTTGTCTTAGCTGCATGGGTTTCATGCAAATTTGGGTAAATGTCGGCGTGAAGCTATGATTCTTAGTTGTATTGTTTAGAGGTTAAGTTCTGCTACTGCATTATAAGTTAATGGCATTTGGATTATTATTGTGAATACTGAGGGTTTGTCTTCTGGTTGAATACTGAGGTTTTGTCTTACGTGCATGCAAGTGTCCATGGTTATTTGAGCATTATAAGTTAATGGCATTCTGGTTGAATACTGAGGGTTTGTCCATGGGTTGACGGACGCGATTTTTGCAAATATTTGGCATTTTTCCTAAGTCGAACTAACGTTTACGGGGCGGAAAGGGTTGGGGGTCTTATTACGCGCTTCGCATGGTTCGAGGCGAATGGCACGTGGCGCGCGTGAGGGGCACGTGGTTGCATGCGGTCTGGTGGTCTGATCGGCGGCCAGGTGTCCGTCCTCGAGATGCTGGTATGTTCGGCTTGTGTTTTACTGTCTTCGCGGCATTTGGGTTGGTATTGTTACTTGCTTGTTTAGCTCTGCAGTCTGTGCGATGTTTGGTCTGCGGTAAATGTCTGCGTGAAGCTATGATTGTTAGTTGTATTGTTTAAAGGTTAAGTTCGGCTACTGCATTATAAGTTAATGGCATTTGGATTATTATTAGTCCCTGCCGGGGACTATAAGCGATCGATAGATCGCTGACTTTGGGTTGACCGCGGCGATTTTTGCAAATATTTGGGATTTTTCCTAAGTCGAATTAAGGTTTACGGGGCGGAATAAGTTAATGGCATTTGGATTATTATTGTGAATACTGAGGGTTTGTCTTGTGGTTGAATACTGAGGTTTTGTCTTACGTGCATGCAAGTGTCCATGGTTATTTGAGCATTATAAGTTAATGGCATTCTGGTTGAATACTGAGGGTTTGTCTTAGCTGTGGTCGGCATGCGCTGTGGTGGTCTCATCGGCGGCCAGCTGTTGCTCCTCGAGATGCTGGAAAGTTCGGCTTGGGTTTTAGTGTCTTCGCGGCCTTTGGATTGGTATTGTTAGTTGCTTGTTTAGCTTTGCAGTCTGTGCGATTTTTCGTCTGCGGTGGAGTTCCTGCCTGCTCGGATATTGTTCCTTGCTTGTTTAGCTCTGCAGTCTGTGCGATTTTTCGTCTGCGCTGGGGTTCCTACCTGCTGGGTGTGGCTTTCGTAAGTTCGGGTACTGTATGGCATTCTGGTTAAATACTGAGGATTTCTGTTACCTGCATGCAAGAGTTCATGGTTATTTGGATTTTATCCTGTTCGTGGCCTTTGGGTTGTTATTGTTACTTGGTTCTTTAGCTCTGCGGTCTGTGTGATTTTTCTTTTCTATTTGTTGTGTTGTCTGCGCTGAAAACACAATGCGGTTCCTGCCTGCTCTGAGGATTGCTGTTACCTGCATGCAAGAGTCCATGGTTATTTGAGCATTATAAGTTAATGGCATTCTGGTTGAATACTAAGGGCTTGTCTTAGCTGCATGGATTTTATGGAAATTTTGGTAAATGTCTGCGTGGAGCTGTGATTCTTAGTTGTATTGTTTACAGGTTAAGTTCGGCTACTGCATTATAAGTTAATGGCATTTGGATTATTATTGTTGCTTGGTTGTTTAGTTCTGCGGTCTCTACGATTTTTCCTTTGTATTTGTTGTATTGTCTGCGGTGAAAACACAATGCGGTTCCTGGCTGCTCGGTTAACTCTATCGCAAACGTTTGGTTGCGGTTCTGTTGTTCCAGGTGCAGCTTGTATCGCTCGACTGTGTGTTGTCACTTTGGTAAGTTCAGCTACTGCATTATAAGTTAATGGCATTCTGGTTAAATACTAAGGGTTTCTATTACTTGGATGCAAGAGTCCATGGTTATTTCAGCATTATAAGTTAATGGCATTCTGGTTGAATACTGAGGGTTTGTCTTAGTTGCATGGGTTTTATGGAAATTTGGGTAAAATCTCTGCGTGAAGCTATGATTCTTGGTTGTATTGTTTAGAGGTTAAGTTCGGCTACTGCATTATAAGTTAATGGCATTCTGGTTAAATAGTGAGGGTTTCTGTTACCTGCATGCAACAGTCCATGGTTATTTGAGCATTATAAGTTAATGGCATTCTGGTTGAATACTGAGGGTTTTGTATGCAGACTTCGTTAACCAATTTCGTCATTTGCACATTTTGTCATGGTACTGGCATAGGCTGCGTTGTGCATGCATATGGTCTAGACGAGAAGGAATTCGAACGCTCGGCTTCGTTGCAGGTACGGTGTTATTCTACTAATTTCTTTTTGTCAATTTTTGTATTACTTGCTTTTTGTCAATTTGTTAGGGGTTTAATTTTTGCATTGTGTAGGTTTACGATCCAGTTACTCTAGGTTTATAGTGCAGTTACTCCGTGATCCCTGCTGGGGACTATATGCGATTGATAGATCGCTGACTTTGGGTTGACCGATGCGGTTGCTGACTGCCGTGATACTCTGGGTTTCTGTTACCTGCATAGGTTTTATGGAAAATTCTGTAAATGTGGGTTTCAGCCACGATGTGACTTCGTTATCATTTGACCCGAGTGGACCTGGGCGAAGCTATGGTTCTTGGTACAGATTGAGTCGCAGTCTTTTGTAGTTTGAACTGTTTTTGCACATGAAGATCTAAATAAATTGGGGATTTTGAACTGTTTGAAATGTTAAAATATTGAAGATTGCAGTCTATTTTGTAACTGCACGGTTTCCTATCTTAGACGTGTATTCAACGTTTTTCGCTCGTATAATTTATGTATATGTTTACTTTGGTCCATAATGTTTGTTGAAGTTTGCAATTCTGTTATGGATGTATGAATATTCGACTCTGATATTACTCCTAGAACGGAAGGTTGCTTTGTTAACAACTTTGTTAAGTTTATTTAGTTAGTGTTAAGTTCATTTGCTTTGTTAAGAAGTGCTGAATTGAAGGTTTGCTATATTGGTACTAGATGTTGTTCGTTTGCTGTTGCTTATATATTGGATGAAATGTTTCGTTTGCAAAAATTATAAGCTTTTCTGTGATACTGAGGGTTTCTCTTACCTGCATGGGTTTTATGGAAATTCCCGTAAATGTCAGTTTCGAGCACCATGTGACTTCCTTGTCATTTGGGCCGAGATGACCTAGGTGAAGTTGTGGTTCTTGGTACAGGCTCTGTTGTGCATGAATATGGTCTAGACGAGAAGCAATTTGAATAGTCGGCTTTGTTCCAGGTACGCTGTTATTCGACTAATTGCTTTTTGTCAATTTTTCTATTAATTTCTTTTTGTGAATTTGTTAGGCTTTTAATTTTTGCATTGTGTAGGTTTATGGTTCAGTTACTCTAGATTTATAGTCGAGTTACTCTGTGATTGTTTTAAAAAACATAGATATTTAAGCTGTATTCAGTCATTTATATCTTTTCTGTCATTCAATTATACTGGAATTCAAATCTAAAATTGTCATTGTTTATTCTGTGTTTACATTAATATTAATATTAATATTATCAATTGTTATAATCATAACAACAATATTATTTGAGATGATCCCAACAAGTAGAAGTTGAGTAATGCATGCAACTAGCTCCGTATAATGATGAATCAAGACATTTTGTCTATTTAAACCTTAGATTAAAATGTCATGTTAGCTAGTTATAACCAGATTGGTTCTCATATGATGTTCAACTATCTTATTCTGCTCAGAGAGAAAAAATTATTTTATTATGAAAACAAAATTACATTTATTACATATGTTCCTGCATTTCACAGATATCCTTAAGCATAGGAAGTGATAAAAGTATTGCTGGGAACATATCTTGTTTCATAAACAGTTTCCAAAAATGTCAATATGACAGCCCTATCATAGTCATTCTAACATATATCGCAGCTTTGAAGCGAGTTTTATCTCATAAGAAATTAGCTGCTAGATATGTCCATAAACAGCCCCATAAAAAAATATAGATATAGAGATATGCTTAAGCATAGGAAGTGATAAAAGTATGGGTTAGAAGATATGTTGCTTCATAACCAGTTTTCAAAAATGTCAATATGACAGCCCTGTCATGGTCATTGTGACATACATCAGAGATTTGAAACCAGTTTTGTCTCATGAAGAATCAGGTCCTAGATATGTTCATAAACAGTGGCATAAAAAATTATACATATAGATATTGACATTTAAAAGACATTCCATCAGCTCTCCTTCCGCTCTCTGTTGAATGAGCCAAGCTCATGCTACCAAGTGTAATCTTGCTTTTGACAGTCCATCAGTTTCCATGTTCCTGTCTTTATAAACATGTTCAAACATAATGTGTTAAATACTCTGTTTAAGCAAGTCGAATCTCCTGAAATATAGGTTGAAGTTTATAATTATCCAATCAATTTGTTCCATTCATCGAATTCACCACAATTTGTGAATCATCAAAGATCTGTAATTTTTGGGCATCTTCTTTCACATGCGACAATTGCCAACAGTCTTGGGACAATTTGCTTAGGCAGATTGTTGCTGTGTTTGCCAAACCTGCGCTTTGAATATATTACATGTTCATCATTTATATGGATCATACCTGCAGTGTCCCATAATGATGGATCTTCTTGAGAAGCGTTATGGAATTATGCTTATGAAGTACTCGTATCTGGTTCTCAATGCCTTGTTTGGGTTCCTTGATCCTTGAATTCTGTTTAGATCCATATAGTATAACCATATCCAAATGCCATTAACTTATAATGCAGTAGCCGAACTTAACCTCTAAACAATACAACTAAGAATCATAGCTTCACGCAGGCATTTACCGCAGGAACTCTACCGCAACCAAACATCGCACAGACTGCAGAGCTAAATAAGCAAGTAACAATACCAACCCAAATGCCGCGAAGACAGTAAAACACAAGCCGAACATTCCAGCATCTCGAGGACGGACACCTGGCCGCCGATCAGACCACCAGACCGCATGCAACCACGTGCCCCTCACGCGCGCCGTGTGCCATTCGCCTCGAACCATGCAAAGCGCGTAATAAGACCCCCAACCCTTTCCGCCCCGTAAACCTTAGTTCGACTTAAATGAATACTTCAAAAATTTCAATTGCATCTCAAGTTGCATTAAGCATGAAGTAATGATATTGATAAAGGAAAATATCATTATCCTTGAACATACCCATTTTGAAGACTGCTTTGTAGAAGCATTGTTTGCAAAAATAAAAGTTGACAGATTAGAAATTGCAATACTCAATATATATGCATTGCCACATGCAAACCTAAACAATATCCTCAACGTCATTGCAAAATCCTTATACCAGTTAGATCTAAACAATATCATAGTTATACTAGGGGACTTCAATATTCATATGGTGCATTGCAATCAAAAAACAAAGCAGCTAGAAACTTACATGCAAAACTACAATCTTCATTTCCTAGTTGACAAAACTAATAGCATGCACAAATCATTGATTGACCATGTTTGGGCAAATCTAGGCAATATAAAGTATAGAATTTTCGTATTGGATGCATATTGGTCTGACCATGATATAATATCTCTTCTCCTTGACCTATGGTATACACATGAAACAGTTTACAAAATTCCAAATTTTGACATTTTTGCAATATCTCATTGCTTTTACCATATCTATTTTACTAAAGCATACTACAATATCTTTTTGCGGTAAACGAACTGATAACAGCATACATACTATGCATTCTATTCTACATTTACATATATGGCGTTCTGTATTGATCAATGCAACTTATGCCAGGGACAGCCTTTTCAATTAATCAACAGAACTATCCTATCATAAATTTGCAGATATGACCTCATCTATTTATGCATGCAGATTCTGCTAGTAAAACCCTTTTCAATTGAACAGAACGACCAAGAAAAAAGAACAACAACATGCAACATAAACAAACACAGTATATTCTTTTTGCCTTTCCTTTTCTATGGATCTTGTCTTCTTGTTCAAGTTTTACTTTTATATGTTCTTTTGACTTGTACTAAATATGTCTTGCTATTCTATAACATAGCATAAAACTTGAAAAAGGAAATGAAACAATTGAAGAAATAGAATGCATAAGCCAATTAGAAAGCGCAAACGAACCACTTGCTTTGCAAAGGTATGTCTATCAGAACTACACAAAAATGGTAATTTGTATTTAGAATATTAATGTCTACTATATATGCATTCTATTTTTATTTTTACATATGTATGGTTCTATGGTTTTAATGTTCTTGTTCAGTTTTTACTTCTAGTTTGCACTAAATATATGTTACTATTCTATAACATAGCCTAAATCTTCAGAGACGAAACGAAACAATTGAAGAAATAGAATCCATAACGCAATTAGAAAGGGCAAGCCAACCACTTGTTTTGCAAAGGTATGTCTATGACAACTATACAAATATGCTAATTTGTATTTAGAATAATAATGTTCAGCAAGGTATGTCTATGACAACTATACAAATATGCCAATTTGTATTTAGAATGTTAATGTTTAGTATATATCCATTCTATCTTTACATATGTATGGTTCTATGGTTTTAATGTTCCTTGTTAACTGTTTACTTCTATATGCTCTTTGAAATTGAACTAAATATATGTTCCTATTCTATAACATAGCATAAATCCTGAAAAAGGAAAACAAACAACTGAAGAAATAGACCACATAACTCAATTAGGAAAGGCAAACCAACCACTTGCTTTGAAAAGGTATGTATGGCAACTATACAAATATGCTATTTTCTATTTAAAATATTAAAGTTTACTATATATATCTCCTCTTTTTACATATCTATATTTAAATGTATATATGTCAGATTAGGCCACCAAACCCCCCTGAAGCTTCTCAACGCCAAAGTGTTTCCCAAAGAACGATCTCCCTTTTTCAACGAAACTGCCAATGTTTGCATTGGCAGTTTTGTTGAAAAAGGGACATCGTTCTTTGGGAAACACTTTGGCGTTGAGAAGCTTCAGGGGGGTTTGGTGGCGTATCGATGACAGTCATGTTCAGTTTTTGCTAACTTCATTAATATTTTTTGCAAAGCTGTACAAGACAATTGCAAAAGCCAACTCTGGTAAGCAATTGCAAATGATGGAAGAAATAATAGATGTTGACAATTAGAAATTCAGATTGCAATGCATTTTGCCTAAGAACATTGATATTGTATTAAAAAGAAATGGTCTTTTTAGACTAAATGCATTTTCATATACTGTAGGAGATTGTCTATTTGACTCGTTCGAAATGCTTCTACATTTTCGTTATACTTCAAATGAATTGCGAAATGGGTTAATAGACCACTTTCTTTTTTGCTTAAAGAACAATGACGTTGAAGCAATACAGTCATATCAATATGAACTAGCACCTGAGTTCCTATATGAGTTACATGGTGTTAATGATATTGGTACATATCTTCATAAAATGCGTTATTCTGCATCTACAAATATAAAGGAGTCTGAACGAGGTTTATGGGGTGATACCTTTTGCATACGTTGGTTAGCTAAATGGCTAGATATATCAATTGCATTAATGTTGGAAACCACTTTTATATCAGTTTGAATCTTCTGCTGCATTGTTGACGTTCTGTTTTACTTGGTGGTGCATCAGAAGAAAAACAGCTTCAATCAGGGTAAAAGGAGGCTCAAGTTAACGTGAATCTGAAGTTTGATCGCAGATACAATTCTGTAACCAGGAATAGCATTGCATACGATAAAACACCTTTCAGCAGCTTGATCTTATTTTGAAATTGTGTTGTTCCCTGCTCACATAAGGCAAGTGCAATCTGCAACTATTTGATGCTTCTTTCTGTTTGCAAGTATTTCAGGTTTTTTTTGCAAATACCTTATCCAGACATCTTTGTTTTATTTATGGGTCAAGATATTATTAGATGCAAAATTGAGTTGAGATGTTTTAGGTTACACTTCCATGTTATTTCAGTCTTGCATAATTTGAGTACTGTTTTGACTCAACTAGTTTATTTACAAGACAATTGCAAAAGCCAACACTGGTAAGCAATTGCAAATGATGGAAGAAATAATAGATGTTGACAATTAGAAATTCAGATTGCAATGCATTTTGCCTGAGAACATTGATATTGTATTAAAAAGAAATGGTCTTTTTAGACTAAATGCATTTTCATATACTGTAGGAGATTGTCTATTTGACTCGTTCGAAATGCTTCTACATTTTCGTTATACTTCAAATGAATTGCGAAATGGGTTAATAGACCACTTTCTTTTTTGCTTAAAGAACAATGACGTGGAAGCAATACAGTCATATCAATATGAACTAGCACCTGAGTTCCTATACGAGTTACATGGTGTTAATGATATTGGTACATATCTTCATAAAATGCGTTATTCTGCATCTACAAATATAAAGGAGTCTGAACGAGGTTTATGGGGTGATACCTTTTGCATACATCGGTTAGCTAAATGGCTAGATATATCAATTGCATTAATGTTGGAAACCACTTTTATATCAGTTTGAATCTTCTGCTGCATTGTTGACGTTCTGTTTTACTTGGTGGTGCATCAAAAGAAAAACAGCTTCAATCAGGGTAAAAGGAGGCTCAAGTTAACGTGAATCTGAAGTTTGATCGCAGATACAATTCTGTAACCAGCAATAGCATTGCATACGATAAAACACCTTTCAGCAGCTTGATCTTATTTTGAAATTGTGTTGTTCCCTGCTCACATAAGGCAAGTGCAATCTGCACCTATTTGATGCTTCTTTCTGTTTGCAAGTATTTCAGGTTTTTTTTGAAAATACCTTATCCAGACATCTTTGTTTTATTTATGGGTCAAGATATTATTAGATGCAAAATTGAGTTGAAATGTTTTAGGTTACACTTCCATGTTATTTCAGTCTTGCATAATTTGAGTACTGTTTTGACTCAACTAGTTTATTTGCATGAGCAAGTGCAGTTGATCATATAAAGTGCAACTCGTCACAGAGCATCATGATGATGTTACATGTGTTTATTCTTTCCCAAATATTTCTGTTAGCTTACGTAAGTTGTCAAATTTTTCCATCGCATGGAGCACCGCATCAAATTCTGTTGGATTCAGATATAGATAGAAATGACTTTTTTGCAATTCTTTATCTTCTAAAACAGAACCGCTCAGAGTTCAACGTGAAAGTACGTTTATTTTCTGCTTCACTTGCTTTTACATATATGTCTCTAAAACTTTGCTACGTGTTAGTCTGGATTCTGTGTGCATTCTGTTTTAGTTTAATTGCATTCATTTGACTCGAGAATAAAAAAAGAAAGATCATGACACATAGTTATTTAGAAATAATAAATAGAATGATGCAAGCTTTTAAAATAAGCATGATAAAGAATGTCCAAGCAGTAAGTTTACCTCAACCCATTTCATTTTTTATATCATTTGAAGTGCACTTCAGACACAGTGTTGTGTATGCAGAAGCTACCTTTGGAGTACTTCGGCAAGGGGACTTAAAACTTTTTATGAAACCCGTGCCTAAAATTTCTAGTCGGTTCTTTGCATTTAATTGCCTACATCCTCAGCATTGTGCAATATTTTCAGCCAATGTCTCTATTAGACCTGATTGAAAAGCACATGCTACAGGCCTTGTTCCAAAAGTTTATGGCTTTGTAGCCTCACACTTTTGATCTCTCCTTCTGCATTCTCATGTTTAGCTAGTTACCGTGAATCTGAAGTTTGATCGCAGATACAGTTCTGTAACCAGTAATAGGATTGCATATGATAAAGTACGTTTCAGCAACTTGATCTTATTTTGAAATTGTGTTGTCTAATTGGCAGGGATGCTGTACTGACTTCTGATATGAGGCACACAACAGCTGCCAATATTAGAATATTACAAAGAGAACAGCTTCCTCGGTGTGCTTTCGAAACTGATCAATTGGTTGAGGTATGTACAATACTCACTTTCTAATAAATTGTTTTTGCAAATCAAAACAGATCTCGTCAACATTGCAAACCTGCAACAAGCCATCTTAGGCATGTGTTGTAGTCTTATACAGCTTTAGTCAACAAATCAACCTTCCGTTCTAGGAGTAATATCAAAGTCGAATATCTATAGATCCATAACAAAATTACAAACTTAAAAAAACATTATGCACCAAAGTAAACATACACATAAATTATACAACCGAAAAACCTTGAATACACTCCATAGCTTGACTCAGGTCGTCTCGTTCCAAATGCCGGTCGAAACCGACATTTACAGAAATTTCCATAAAACCCATGTAGCTAAGACAAGTCCACAGCATCACAGCCGGCAGAAACCGCATTGTGTTTTCACCGCAGACAATACAACAAATACAAACGAAAAATCGCAAAGATTGCAGAGCTAAACAACCAAGTAACAATAATAACCCAAAGGGCGCGAACACGGTCCGATTCATACCAACGTTACACAATGGCTTGGGAGTCGCCGGACCACATGCCCTTCACCTCCAACGATGCAAGGCCCCCAATAACACCCCAAAACCTTTCCACCCCCAAAACCAACCTTTCCAACCTCCAAAACCTTGGTTCGACTTAGCTTATATCGCTCATAAAAGCCATGCAGGTAAGAGAAACCCTCAGTATTTAACCAGAATGCCATTAACTTATAATGCTCAAATAGCCATGGACTCTTGAGGGAAACGAAGAGACAATACTGCTGGACCTACAAAGCAGGCAAGACTGCACAGTTAAACAACCAAGTAACAATAATAACCCAAAGGGCGCGAACACGGTAGAACCCAAGTCGAGTAACTTTCCAGGATCTCGACGAGGCATAGTTGTCCGCCCACAAGACCACCACAGACGAAAAATCGCACAGACTGCAGAGCTAAACAAGCAAGTAACAATATCCGAGCAACCAGGAACTCCACCACAGATGAAAAATCACACAGACTGCAGAGCTAAACAAGCAAGTAACAATACCAACCCAAAGGCCGCGAAGACAGTAAAACCCAAAGGCCACGAAGACAGTAAAACCCAAGCCGAACTTTCCAGCATCTCGAGGAGGAACAGCTGGCTGCCAATCAGACCACCACAGCGCATGCCAACCACAGCTAAGACAAACCCTCAGTATTCAACCACAATGCCATTAACTTATAATGCTCAAATAACCATGGACTCTTGCATGCTCAAATAACAAGCTCAATTGTTGATGCCTTGCTATGAACACACTTTATTTACTGATCATGTTTTCTTTGTATGGTCAGATTTCTCATGCCAAAGTTAATCTTCTTCAAGTTAGACCAGGAAAATCTGAATCACTGATTCAAATTTCAGGCAATCCACACCAAACAAGTGCACCAATTTTGTATGCAGTTCTTGATCTCCCTCCGACATTTTCCAACATTTGCCAACAATTCGTCTACTGTCGCTCTGTTGCTACTTTTTGATTTTGATTTCTTAGAACAAAAGCAGATTCCTTGATTCAATTAAATTTCTATTTAAGATAATTAACCATAAATCTGTCTGCAAACACGAACCCCTGCAGTACTAACGACATGCTTTGTTTCAAAATTCAGTCAAATCGCAATATAAACAGTATTGGCAATTTCTCTGAGTTTGAGGACCCAATTCTTTGTCAACAGACTTCTGCCAGATTTGAAAGGTACACAACATTTGCAAAATTTTGTCAATTGCTACTATCATAGTGCTTTTGCTGATCAGTATTTCTGTACTAATGTCCTTGGCATTGTATATCACCTTTGGCAGTGTGACAGCAGCTGGTCAGCTTATCACAAAAACTACAGTTGAAGTTGTAACATCTGAACGCACAGTTGCAGCCATTCTAGGAAAGTCTGGAAATGATCTTGTTAAAATTCAGCAGTTAAGCTAATATAAAGAAGCATAAATATCTGCAAATTCCATGGGATCCCCTTCAACTGAAATTTTTGAAACATGCAGACTTGGAATGAAGTGCTGTCATTACTGACAAAATGACATTGTATTGACAAAATGGCAAAATGTTACAGCACAAATCCTATGTTCTTAAATGATCATCTTGTATCTGAACATTCATCTAGTCGAATGTTGCATTAATTATTAGTTAATAAAAATTGGCATTGGCAGTTTTTATTTTGTCTGTATGGCTCTTGATTCATTATGCTAATGTTTAATGCATTAATTATTAGTTAATAAAAATTGCATTGGCAGTTTTTATTTTGTCTCTATGGCTCTTGATTCATTATGCTAATGTTTAATTAAATTTCAATATCTATGGTCCAATATTTTTTCATTATGCTAATGTTTAATGCATTAATTATTAGTTAATAAAAATTGCATTGGCAGTTTTTATTTTGTCTATGGCTCTTGATTCATTATGCTAATGTTTAATTAAATTTCAATATCTCTGATCTAATATAAAAATATTATTATTATTTATTTTTATTTAATTGTAATATCACACTCTATCTTGCATTGTTTAAATAAATAATGCATTTTATGATTTAAATTACCCATATAATATTAAATACTGCTTATTCATTCATATTTAATTATAACTATTAAATTATTTATAGTTTTAACTAAGTATAAATTTCCTATAATATTTTTATTATTCAGTATTCATAATGGAAAGATTACACTTCCAATCACAAAGAAATAAAATTCCTTGATAAAAAGATTCCCACATTGAAATGAACTGTTATCTATTTTTTATTTAAAACACTATTAATTGAATATGACTTTCATAATTTATAACATGTAATATCATTTCTCCCAGTTGTATTAACCTGCAATAATTAGCTTATGGCAAGGCAAGCCTTTCTTGTCACCAGGTATAAAGTTTAATAACATAATAACTTTTAAAAAATCAAGCTGTCAAAACATTATTTCTAACTAATAAAGAGTAATTTGAAGTGTTAAAACATTATTTCTAACTAATAAATAGTTTCTAACTAATAAATATAGTAATTTGAAGTGTCAAAACATTATTTCTAACTAATAAATAGAGTAATTTGAAGTGGTATAGTCAATCTCCATTCTTTTATTATTTTCAATTATCCCAAATTTTGTCATTCTATATGTCATCATATCTCCTATGCTTATGTTATGCCAAATAAATGAATTATATTAAACTATACTCCCTAATTAAGATAATCACAAAATAGAAAAACAACTATGTTTAATGGCATCGGTTTATCTGTGATGTAAGTGCCTTCATTATACTTTGAAAAAATTTCAATAAAAAAACTAACTTGCTTAAATGGAACACAGATATTGCAGAAAGCAACACTATACAACATCAAAAGATAATGAATTTTTTCTTGCAGGTCATGATCAATTTACATTTCAACTCGTAGAGTTTAAATGTTTTTTTAATTTTAATCTGTTTATTTTAGTTTTTAATTTATAAAATAAACTTATCAAAATTACTTTGCTATTGTACTTAGATACTATATTTACTAACCCAAAACTATAAAAAAGACCAAAAGTCATGTCCTTTTGCATCACAACAAATTACTAATTAAATGCAACAAATTACTAATTAGAAATTAGATGCAGGGTTTATTTTCTTTGCTAATTAGTAATTGGACAAATTTAAAGTTCACACTAAAGTTATATAAACAATATTTTTAAATAAATATATCTTTTGTTCTTTTGACCATGGAGTAATTCCCCAATCATTGACATTAACCCGAATGGAATCACTTATGTCCAAACATGTTACTAGATATCTAATCTTTCAATTATGGGTTCAAGACTCCATAATTTTTAAATGCTTAAGTTCTTCTTTGACTTTCGACAATCATTTATCTAAATATTGAACACTCTCCACCACGGATTTAATTAACAAATTTATATTCATAATAATGTTTATTTGCTCATTATCATTTTATGAATATTTCCATAATATTCAAATGTAAAAAAATAACAAAATTCTATCTTTTATGCACCATGAATTCATTATTATGCATTTAAATATATTTTATACCCAATGCTTATTAAAATACATAACTTACTTTAACACTCTCTAATTCTTCATACATTATAATGCATTATTATTACCTTTTATAGTTTTTTCCCGTCAAGGTTTCCATGATTCACTCTTAAATTTTATTACATTTTAATTATTAATCTAAACATTTTCTAAATCATGACACATTGGAAAATTACGTCTAAAACTAATCTTACATTTATCACAATTCTTACTTAACAAACGCAAAGTTCATTATATTTCACTCTTTGCATAAAGTCAAAAAGTCCATACAACAATTCGCTATCCAATTCACTAAATCTTAATACAAATAAGCATGCCTACAACACACTAGTAATGCAAACCAGCTCTGATGATAATGCAAATTAAACACATATTAAATCTCATAATAATAACTCACCAAACTCTTCTATTAACCGGCAAGGACTAGCGCCACAACAGTGGCTCCTTGTTATAAATTAACTTTTAAAATAAAAATATTATATTTAACTTTGTTTTTTTTTTATTTAATATATTAATATTCACAATTTCATTTTGAATATATATATATCTTTAAATTACAGTAGCTATTAATCTTTATATTCGAACACCAATAATTATCACATATGAAAACAATTGAAAAAGTACACCCATCCATCATTGCTTTTGTAGATATTGTAGCCAAACATGAGATATGGTCAACTATGAAAATGTGAAGCAGCGCATAGCATATGCATGCCTACCTAATTTGTAATGGTATAGTCTAAAGAGGTGGAGGAGTCGCCAGAAAGTTATGAAAATTCTGGTCATATTTAGAGAAAATCCGGCAAGGATTTTTATAAATCCAAGTTATAGTTGTTAAACTTCAAAATTTTAGGTGTCCTGGCAATTTGTGTTACATTCTTTATCTTGACAGCATCATAATAAACTTTTAATGACAGAACTTCATATTGTTTTAAGTGTAATGTCAATGTTTAAACGATTTTTCACAAAATATATTCTATATGTTTGTATTAAAAAATATATTCTTTGCCTACTTGACGTATATTATAAAAGAGCACATTGAACCATCTTTTACATCATGGAGATTGATAACCATAACTTTAGCACCGTAGTGTTTAAGAAATGTTTATAGATATGATAGCATTTATTAAACAATTAGACTTTGATATTTTGATTTTGTGATATAGTATTAATAAAGATGTATAATAATAGAAAGCATATTAGAAAGCAATATAGATTTTTTTTAATTAATTTAAAATTGATTTTTAATAACAAATTAATTATATATATATATATATATATATATATATATATATATATATATATCATTAAATTAATTTAATAATTATATTATTTATTTTTTAGTTTTATGTTATTTAAAAATTGGAATTTTTTTTAAAATATATCTGACATATTTCATATTAGTATTAAGGGGTTTCCGCAATGCATTATATTAGATATCATTTTGGGATTCAACTGCATTAAGTAAGTCATTTATCTATGACTATTTCCATGAGAGGTAGTCGTAACTAACTAATTTCTCATGATTTTTGAATAGTTCACTTAGCACTTATTGCATCGGGTGATGCTCACAGTGGTGAAGAAGTGGGATTGAAACTAGTGAATATTAGTATTAAGGGGTTTCCACAGTGCATTATATTAGATATCATTTTGGGATTCAACTGCGTTAAGTAAGTCATTCATCTATGACTATTTCCATGAGAGGTAGTCGTAACTGACTAATTTCTCATGATTTTTGAATAGTTCACTTAGCACTCATTGCATTAGGTGATGCTCACAAGGGTGAAGAAGTGGGATTGAAACTAGTGAAATGAATCACATAGCGTCAATCATCACTTCCGGGGCTTGCACCCGATAACTAGGACTTCCTGGGACGTCACCAATCCTAGATTGCCTCTAGCTCAAGCGCGCTTAACTGTGGAGTTTTCCCCACAATAAAGCCCACTTAGGAAACCGCTTAATACTAAAATCCAAAAAGAGTGAAGGGAACTATACTTGAATGGTTCATAAGGCACAATACTTGGTAAGGTTTTGCAAATGGGGTAGCAAGCTAAGTGGGCTTGATTTTGGGGAAAACTCCACAGTTAAGCCACTTGAACCAGAGGCAATCTAGAATCAGTGACCTCTCAGGAAGTCTTGGTTACAGGGTGCAAGCCCCAGAAGTGATGATTGACGCTATGTGATTCTTTTCACTAGTTTCAATCCCACTTCTTCACCCCTGTGAGCATCACTCGATGCAATGAGTGCTAATTGAACTATTCAAAAATCATGAGAAATTAGTCAGTAATGACTACCTCTCATAGAAATGGTCATAGATTGAGCCAGAGGCAATCTAGGATGGGTGAACTCTCAAAAAACCAATTTAAATAACACAAATCAAGATTTCACCACAAAAACCAGTTTAAATAACACAAATCACAAGTTTGATATGTAATCTTTGCACAATCAAAATGCCATACGGTTTTTTCATGATGTTGAATCCATATATACAGTCAAAAAACCAGTGTAAATAGCACAAGTCAAAATTTCACCTCAAAAACCAGTTTAAATAACACAAAGTTTAAAAACTGCTCAACCCCTTATTCAAAAAAAAAAAAAAAATTGAGCTCTGTTGGACCAGCTAAAAGAAGAGCTCGGTGATTTCACAGTGTAATCCACTGAGAAATTGATCCTCTAAACCGCTTCGATTCAATTATTACATGGATTTTTTGTTTGGTTCATTGAATTCAAGTATCATACGACAGTTGCTTCAGTAAAAGTTTATGTGAGACTTGAGTGAGTTGCTTTAGTAAAAGTTTATTTCACAGTGTAGTCCACTGAGAATTCGATCCTCTAAACCTTGATGGGTGATGCCGCTTCGATTCAATTATTGCACGGATTTTTGCTTTGGTTCATTGAATTCAAGTGTCATACGACAATTGCGTTAGTAAAAGTTTATGTGAGACCTGAGTGAGTGGAGTTACGGATAAATTTGATTCTCATTGTTAATGGATAAGACCGGGGCATGTGCCCTTTACGGAAAGTATTCACATTTTCAAGCACATGATCATATATCTTCCACATTCATAATTCATAGTTCGACGGGACTTGGGTTAAAGTTAATTACACCAAGTTGAGGGGAGTTACTATGATATAAAAATTGTCTTTCAATGGAAATAAGTGGGAAGATTTGTGGTCCATTACTAAATTATTCTAACTTCTAAAATAATTCACTTTCAAATACTAAATATTGCGATATTTCTCGAAAGGACATCAGTCATATCTTAAAACACATGAAAATAAAATAATATTGGTTCTTATATGAATTTGAAAAAGACATTAAAATAAAATATGGATTCAAATAAAGAAATCTCAATATTTAAATCTAAAAAAAAAAAAAAAAAAAAATTGAAAAATTATTAAATCTTTCTAAATTTTTATTTAAAAAAAATTAAATACATTTTAATTTGTAATGTTCATAAGCTCTTCAAAAAAATTATTAAAAAATACCTAAAGATATTGGGGTTTCTTTCAAATGTATTGTAGTGATTAGATTTTAGAAAAGGATTATGGAATATATTTTATATGAGGATTTTTTTTTTATGTTTTATATTAGGAATATACATTTTTGGGTCCTAAGAGACTATTCAAACTCAATAACAAGGCTTGAAGTCATTACAACAAAACTCATCATGTCATTTATAGGAATTGAACTTAGGTGGGGAAATGACTATCATTCCTCCCAACCATCCAAGATAAAGCAAACTAAAATCCTTCAAAAGAAAATCAATGTTCTTATATTTTTTTACTATCTCAAGTATATTTGTGAATACTAAACTTACATATCTTAATTTTATTTATGATAAGAATATGGAACAAGTCATTTCATATAAGTGTCCTAGAATTGACTTCCATCACAAGATAAATTGGAATTGTATTGTTGAAAGAAGGATAGTGGAGGTTGGAAAGCTTATTATCACCTTGAGAGAAATTGTAAAGAATATGAGTTTTGGATATGAGTACAAAAGTTTCTCTTTTACACTTATTATCATCATGTTCTTTTATGCTTGTGAAGTTAGGGGATACATTGTTTTTAAAGATAGTTGGAGGAAAAACAAGCAAATAGAAAATCATTTTATATTAAACAATTTTAAAATTAAAGGCAATTTACCCTACCTTACCCTCATTTTAGGGGTCAATTTTCCTCCTATTGACAATAAGGTTATGTTTAGGTACTTATTATGTATGTTGTCTAACATGAACAAAGAAAACAAGAAAGAAAGGCTTCCAATCACAACATCAAACATAATTAAAACTCTCAAGGCTCAAGAGAGGATGGGATAGAGATCATACTTCTTATCTCCATTATTCGGGTATAGTGGAAGATGATGCCCGTCAAATTACCACTATGACTATTGGACGCATAATCCTTTGGGATTTTGTGCCAATTGTAAATAGTATATATAATGGAAAGGGAGGAGTCGTAGGTGGGTAGTAAGAGTCATACAATCTTATGATATGAAACCAATGGTTGCATCAATTGTTTTTGTCAGACCAGGAGGTAACTCCTCAAATGTAACTGTGTTATTCATTCAGGTTGTTCATTAGTATATACAAGAGGGAGTGATTGTTTAGTTCATCTCCTGATGACTCTCCTTTTCCTCTATTATTTATTTACACTAATTACAATTGTTCACCTAATCCCTATGATTAGGTGTCAACATTCCCCCCCTTAATCTGAAGTGATGTTGGTGAGTCCAAGCATCGTTCTGAATCTTTCAAGCTTTTCTCTTCCAAGCGCTTTGGTGAAGATGTCAACAATTTGTTCATTAGTGGAATAATGGTGGACATGGATTGTTTTGGCCTCAACATGATGTTGAATCAGATGATATTTTGTATTGATTTGCTTTGTTCGATCATGGAACTTTGGGTCCTTGGCCAACTTTATTGCCGAGGTATTGTCAATCATGAGTGGAGTCAATTGTACTTGTTTTACCTGCAAATCTTCAAGAATTTTCCTGAGCCACACAATTTTTTTTGTTGCCTCAGTTGCTGCCACATATTTTGCCTTTGTTGTGGAATTTGCTGGAACTGATTGTTTACGTGATCTCCAGGAGACAGCTCCTGATCCAAGACTCATAGCATAACCTGAAGTAGATACCCCAGTTTCTTTTTCTCCGTCGAAGTCTGAATCAGAGTATCCAATCAAGTTGAAGTCGCCACATGTGTATACTTGATTCCAAAGTCTTGAGTTCCCTTCAAGTACTTTAGAACTCTTTTTGCAGTAGACCAATGTCCCTCACAAGGCTTTTGCATAAACTTGGAGAGGATTCCAACAGAAAACGAAATGTCTAGTCTGGTAGTAGTCAGGTAGTTGAGACTTCCTACAAGTTGTCTATACTTTGTTGCATCCTCAAATTCTTTTCCCTCAATGTATGCGAGCTTTAAGTTTTGTTCCATTGAGTAGTCAGAGGATTGCATTCAGTCATGCCAATTCTGTTCAACAGATCTCCAATGTACTTCTTTTGAGAAAGGAATATGGACTTTGGATGTTGAGTTACTTCAATACCAAGATAGTAATGAACATAGCCCAAATCAGTCATTTTAAAACCTTTCCTCAATTCCTTCTTTATGGATGCAATGTTGCTCTCATTATTCCTTGTCATCAAACGATCATCTACATATACCACAAGATATACAACTATTTTGCCAACCTTCTTGACAAACAAAGTTGCATCATCAAGATCATAATGTTTGAAATTGAGTTTCAGAAGATGCTCAGTTAGTTTTTCATACCAGGTTCGCGGTGCTTGTTTGAGCCCATACAAGGATTTCACAAGTTTGCATACTTTATGTTCATGTCCTTTTATAGAAAATCCTTCAGGCTGGAACATAAAAACATTCTCTTTTAGATCTCCATTCAAGAAAGTAATTTTTACATCCATTTGATGGACTTTCCAACCATTCTGCGCTGATAGGGCAAAGAGTGTCTGGATGGTAGCCCATTTTGCTGTGGGGGAAAAAGTCTCCTGATAATCGACCCCTTCCTTCTGTGAAAAACCTTTTGCCACAAGCCTGGCTTTGTGCTTTTCAAGTGAACCATCAGCTTTATACTTGTTCTTGTAGACCCACTTGCAGCCAATAGGTTTGGTTCCCAATGGAGGATCAACCAGCTTCCAAGTGTCATTCTTTATTAAGGCATCATACTCCTTTTGCATTGCTTCTTTCCATTCATCATGAGAAGTAGCTTCTTTGAAGGAATTTGGTTCAAAATCTGTAGACAAATTCAATTCAAAATCATAAGAAACATCCATATCAATAGGTGAATCAGAGTCATCTACATCACCTCCATTTTGCCAGTTTGAATTTCTAGTTCTTGTCTTCCAACCTCATCACGATGAACACTTTTCAAGTGTCTTTGTCAGCCACTTTGGGGGACCTTTCTCAGATGGTTCAGGTTGCTCCATTGATTGAGTTGGGACTGAATCAAGATTGAGTCTCCCAATTCTGTCAATCACATCACTCAAAGTATCATCTGTTGTTGGAGTTTCATGTGAGGGAGAGAGTGCTTCGGAAGAAGATTCCATAGGTTGATCTAGTATAGGAATCCCCCCTTCAAGATGTGGAATCTGATTATCAAATTCTTGAAATGATTTTGTATTTGCGAATCTATCCGGGTGATCAAGTTGCCGCTCAACAACATTGTCAGTTTTGGATGATTCAAGAAAGATTACATCTCTAGATACAACAAACTTTTTATTGACTTCATCATAGAGACGGTATGCTTTGGAGGTGTTTGAATACCCCAAGAAGATACACTTACGACTTCATGCGACAAATTTGTTTCTATGTACCTTTGGTATCAAGGCATAACATGTGGAACCAAAGACCCTGAGATGCTTTACTGAAGGAATGTGCCCATACCACATTTCATAAGGAGTCTTGTTTCTAATAGAATTAGATGGAAATCTATTCTTTACATATACATCACATAGAACTGCATCAGCCCAAAACATCAATTTTACATTTTTGAAAAACATCATGGAGTGCACCATATTTAAGATTGTCCTATTCATTCTTTCAACTACTCCATTCTGTTGGGGATTATACGACACAGATGTTTGATGTTTGATCCCATGTTGGCGAAGATAGTTTTAAAATTCATTTGAAGTGTGTTATTTTCCATTATCAGTGCAATAGATCCAATATGAGATTGTGCATCATTTTCAATCCATGTATGAAAGTTCTTGAATTTTTGGAAAGCATCAGATTTGTTCTTCAATAAATAAACCCAATATTCTAGTGTAGTCATCAATAAATGTCATCATATATTTATTTCCATTTGCAGAAGGAACAGGCATTGGACCACATAAATCTAAATGAATGAGTTCAAGTTTTCTATGTGCTCTGGAATGTGAATCATGAAAAGACTGTTTTCTATGCTTTCCTAGAATACAAGCATCACATTTCTTAAGTTTCCTGGGAATTGCAGGCAAACCAGTAACACCATTTTTTTTCAACAAGTGAAGGTTGTCATAGTTCAAGTGTCCAAATCTAGCATGCCATAATAAACTTGATGGAAATGTACCTTCTTCATAATGAGAATAGTATGAGAAATTTTGTGCACGAGCAGAGGTACCTTGCAGCTTGAGAAGCCTTTCTTCTTCTATCCCCGTCATGACAAGTGAGTGGTTTGATGCTTTTTTCACCTCAAGCTTTCCATCAAACATATGAATGGAGTGTCCTTGCTGGCAGATGTTGACCAAGGATAGCAAGTTTCTCCTCAGTTGTGGGAGATATAGAACATGATGTAGAAGAAAGTCTGGAAGACCAGGGAATTTAAGTTTGATTGTGCCAAGCCCTAATGGCTTGAGTTTTGATTTGTCTGCAAAGTATACTGATCCATCAATATTGTCAGTAAATTCTTGAAAAAAATCTCTTCTAAAAGTCATGTGGCAAGTTGCTTCTGAATCAACCAACCAATCATTTTTCCAAGAAGCAAGTGAAGCATTAAATAAGTCTTCATTTACTCCAATATTAAGTGTGCCACAACATAGTGAGCGAATTCAGGTGCTTTACCTTTCTCTTTGTCATTATTTTTACTTTTGGGTTGGTTTCTTTCCTACTCAATTATGTCCCAAGGCAACTTGCATGTGGATGCATCATGTGATCCATCTCTTTTGTAGCGTATGCAGTGAAAATCTAACTTTTCTTCTTGAGAGTGTCTTCCCCCCAACCTCTGAAATTTCTTCCTCTTCCTCTTTTACCACCTCTTCCTCTGGAAGACTCTTGAGCAAGATTATTTTCTCTATGTGCAAGACACACAGCCCCTTCAGAAGACTGAGGAGTTGTCTTCTTCCCAAAATCTTTCTCTCTTTCAACAATTTTTTTCACAAGGGAGTCAAAGGTAATATCTTTGAGGTTTCCATTTGCTTGCAATGACTCAAGATAATTTGAGTAAGTGGGATAAAGTGCCTTGAGAAAAATTATTAGAGGAATATCCAATTCAACATTAGTGACTTTGATATCATGCATAATAGATTTTACTTTTGATGCAAGGGCAAGAGGATCATCATTTTGTGATTCAAGGGTGAACAATTTAATCATGAGTTGAACAACTTCAAGTGTAGAGTATGAGTCATAGAGTTCCTTCAGTTTTTGTAAGTCTTCGAAAGCATTTGAAAATGGCGAAATATGGTGACTCACCTCTTCATTTACTGATGCTGCAATCAATGCATAAGCCTTGTTATTCTTATTTTCCCAAATGGCGAACTCCTTGTCTAAGGTAGCTGTTCTGGCTCTTTGTCTCTGTTTCCAACACACACTCCTTTCCACAGCTCATTAAAAATGAGAGTGTGTTTGATTTTCCGCCACCATTCTTGATAGTTCTCCTTGCCAGTGAGAACCACTCCCACAATAGATATCAGTGAATGCATTGTAAAACCTGTGTATTGTAAAAAAAAACTGCTGGTGGAAAAAAAAATGCAATTCTGGTGGCTAAAACTGCACTTCTGGTGTAAAAAATGCAATTTGATATTTTAGGATAGAGGTATTATGTGGGGTAGGGTTATATGGGGAAGGGAGTATATGGGGAGGTATTAATGGGGAAGGGAATTCGATTTAGGGAGCGAATGTATAAGGAGGAGCAACGACGCCAACACTTATGGAGGAGCGCTTATGGAGCAATGCTTATGGAGGAGCGGTATGGAGGAGTGCTTATGGAGGAGTAGTGGAAACACCGGGAAGCGGGGCAGAGGAGCAATGCTTATATGACAGTGTATGGAGCATTGTAGTGGAATGGTTCGCTGGACCCACAGAGTAGGAATGGTTTAGGGACAACGTTATATAGCGGAGCAGCGAATAGGCGTAATAGGACTTCAAACATTCAGTCAATTCACAGAGTTGGAGGGAGGGCTAAAGCTGAGGGGTGACTTCACCTTCGTATTTAGGAAATTTGCTCTCGCTCCGATAAGCGGATAAGGACCAAAGCTATCAGATCCTTCAGAATCTGCTAGGGCCGACTATACATGAGTATGGGCGGAGTATATATGAAAACAACGTATATATGGAGGCCAAACAACCTGATATACTTGGGACAGCTTTGATACAACGTATATATGAAAAATTAACACAGTCTACCAAGAGAAGAGCCACTAAAATTTTGGACAGAGGAACACGGACCAAGGATATTCAATCTTTCTTTCAAATCTTTCTGCTTTTCCTCTTCAAACTGCATGCTCCAGACTTCTCAGCTTTTGATTTAATCCTCCATGCTCATCGCACAGTCTCCACAGTCACTGTTATGCAAGGCTGGAAATGGCAAGAAACACATGACATTTTTTCTGTCAAAGGAAAATAATGGCAGACAATGATAGGAGTTACAACTAATTTTGGGAGTTGGCTCTAATACCATGTCAGACCAGGAGGTAACTTCTCAAATGTAATTGTGTTATTCATTATTATATAGAATAGGAAGTGACTGTTCAGTTCATCTCCTGATGACTCTCCATTTCCTCTATTATTTATTTACATTAATTACAGTTGTTCACCCAATCACTATGATTAGGTGTCAACAGTTTTATATACCTATTGCACCTTAATGAGAATTCATTTAAGTGTGGATTTTATCCTCAATATGACATTGTATTGAACCCTCGAGGTTACTTTGAACTAAATGATTCTCTCTCACATTTTAGCCTACCTTCTTTCCATTCTTGTTTCTCCATTAGTCTATCCCATCTATTAGATCTGGCATTAACCTTACTCAGTCCTCATCAAACATTGGAATTCCCGATGGGATGCATCCTCGATAGGGTATTTTTTAAGGATTTAAATATTATTCCTATGTATAGTATTATAGGTAATTATTTTCATTTAAAAAGTCAACATATATAACGTAGGTGAATATTCAATAAAAAAATATGTAATTTGTTATTAAAATTGGTAATTATTTGAGAAATTTCATCCATTTATTCATATATATGTAAAAAATATGTGAGTTTTTTACCAAATTGGTGATTTTTTTTAGAAAATGTCCAAAAAATAGCCAATATGTGAAATTTCGCCCCTAAAATTTTCCTTGATCCTTGAACCTCTCTCTCTCTCTCTCTCTTTGCTCATGCATATTAGTTTCCACATCATCTAAAAAAAATGCTTGAATTCCAAATTCTATCCCATGGCATGTAGTGTCCTATCTCTCTGAGACTCAATCCTAACTCGATATCTATAAGCATGCAACTATCTCTCTAAGATATCATCTGTGCAACATCAATCATGCGCCCTCTTATTCATCACTCACATGGTCGATATGGTTCTTTTAGAATCCAAATTGTTTTTTTGTTATATACAATTTCACTCTAATTCATTTCAACCAACATGAACCCTTAGGTGTAATCCTCACAATATAATGGATAGAGAACCACAAGAAATCTAAGTCTATGGAGTTTCTAATAGCATCAATATATCAAACCAACAAACTAGTCTTCTATTACAAATGTATGCATCCCCTTTGAAAGCACCTATCTCATATATTAGTTAGTGATGCACATGCCAATAGAAGTCAAGTGCAAGAGTACCTCCACGACCTTCGATTGGTTCCTCCACATGATTAACAATCTTTATTTTCTCAAGCACTCTTATATTTTCTCCATTGAGTCAATATACAAGAAGTATAAGTTTCTCCTTTGGAATTATGGGAACCTTTGTTCAAATCCCTTTAATGGAAGGTTGCTTCATTGATTAGTTGCAATTTCTTATTCTGATAACATTTTTTATTATTATTAGATGCATAAAATGCATTCTCTTAATTGCATAGTTCACATCATGTTGATTAACAGGAGAACTATCCTAAACAGTTTAAGATGACCAAGATCACATTAATATTCAATGATATGTGGGACGAACTTTGTGATAGATATCCAATTGAAGAAGTTGAATATGATTCTACATTAGAGGTGCAATAGAAGTTGAGAGGGCCTATCAAGCTTAAATCTACCCAAGAAATTTCCATCTATAAGAACAATGACAAGAAATAATATGCCCTCATTACAAGTGCTCTAAGTGAACATGTGACTTGTCACCTCATTTCAATCAGTGATGATTGTGGTTCTTTGTAAATGTTGAAGGATTTCTATGTTTCTCACTTAGAACTTGAACTCATACAACTACTAGTAAAACTCTTCAACCTTGGGTTCCAGGATGAAGATCCCATGGATTCAATATTAGAAATCAAAGCCATCACGCATGAAATAGATGCTAGTAGATTAAAGATATATCTTCCTCTCATAGTTTTTATCAAACCTCTCTACCGTACATACTCTCACTATCTTGAGTCCTTGCAAGATAATGGTCAAATGAAGTTCATCACATTCAACTCTAGCAAAAACAGTTGCAAAATTCAAAAAAAAAATTGGAAAGAAGAATAAAACAACACAACCCATTGAAGAGCGCATGTGCCTTTCTTAGAAAGGGAAGAATCAATCACATGATTCTTCTAAAGGAGAAAGTAGTAAAAGAGGATGTGGAAAAAGGAACTTTAGATGCATGGGGTTAGTGTTGGCTACCTAACAACTCCCCTTCCATTTTTCTAAAATGGAATGGCCCCCATTTTTCTTATATCGATCTTTTAGATTTTTTGAGTGCCTTATTGATCTTGAACATCAAATTTTCCTTCTTACTAGTTGTTTGATCTTTTTATGAATTTCATAAGTCTTCATTTATTCATGACTATATGTTTGAGCCTTGGTCTGAACTTTGGAATAGGTTCTCCTTACATTGGATCCATAGTTTATTTTCATGATGATTATCTTGATTGAATCCTAATGTTATTATGAATGAAATATGGGTTATGGTTTGTCCTTATGTCTTCTTGAAAAATTGAGAGAATTTTTGTTTTCATTAACTTTATGTTACATGGAAACCATTAGTTCTTTGTTATAACACCATTAAGAATTGATCCTTTTTTAATTGGCTCATACAATTCTTATGGAATATGGTCTTTTCAAATGCCAATTTCACAGTTATATTTTTCCCAACCCTTTTAAACTATGGATTGAACCTAAGTGATTAAAACCTATGTGATTATAGCCTCATAATATTTGAATTTGGGTTTATTAAATTTAACATTTTATTGCATCGATTCTTCTACTCTCAAACCTAATAATGCACAATATTGTCATAAACAGAGCATTCAATACGTGATAATATTGGTATTCAATGTGTGATTGGTCTCTACGGTTATGTGGTGATGGTGCACGCCCGACTAGTTGATGAAGGTTACTATGAACAAACATGAGGTTTGATTCATTTTGTTATAGTTGTGAAACAACATTAATTTGGCCATGTAGTATTGAAAATCCACCCTCTCTATCATGTCAAGCCAAAAAATTAGTTGAATACTGCACCACTATTGTATTACCCCATTCAAAACCATAATCTGATTGTTTGTGGAGATCTCTAGTATGTTGTTCTTTCAACTCTCATTCTGTCAAAACCCTAACCCAATGTTTTTTCATTCTACTATGAAAGACTCAGTCGAACACTACACCATCCTCTTGTGAGTAATCTTGACACATTTTAAATGGGCCTGGTTGTAAGAATCAAGCCCATTTGCAGTGAAATAGTGGAAGACTACAAGGAATATTTGGATCTGTTCAAACAAGCAGGCTGGTGGAAATTAATTTAGTCTTTTCGAGGACACAATGTTGAAGTGGCTAAATCATTCACGCGAACCTACAATTGAAAGGTTGCACGAGTAGGATATTTAGAAATTATTGTCAAAGAATTTTTCATTTCTAAAGCTACACGACTTCTCGTATAAGTAGAGAGATGGTCAAAGAGATTTCTAGTTAAAAACATTCCTTGGGAAAAAATCCTCATCTCCAAGAAATTAGTTTAAAATGTGAAATGTATGCCAGTGAACTCATTAAAACCTAAATGGTGTGACCTAGGTTTGATTGTCAGATGATATATTACATGTGAAGGCCACTACAATTTTGTTTTCTACCACCATTTCTAGTTTTTCAAGGTGATTTTGGGTTACAAGTTGAATCTTCTGTATTATTTGCATAAAAGTATTAAAAAAATGTATAAATTCTACCAGAGGGGTTTTAAGAATCCTGAGAGGAGTTTATTTCATTATGGATTAATTCATATTTTGGTAGAGTTTTTATTGACCCAGTTGGGGGATTCATAGGGAGTTTTTTTTATAGAAATAATTTCATCAAACCTCTCGAAAATCATGGGGAAAATATCCCACCAATGGTTAAAGAAACTATTGAGGGTTTTCACAAAAATTCTACAGAAACCCTCACTTCCCTACCTTTTCAAGAACCAATGCCTAAAACCCCTAGCTTCTAGGCTCGATCAGATATGTTGAATGGAATAAAGGTAGAATTAAAAGATTGATATTTCACCTAAATTACTTGTAGTATGGTCAAAAGAATTAAGGTCGGTTATACTGGAAAAAACCATGATCCCGCTATCAAAAGAAACTTTGAGTTTGAGTTGAATGATTTCGTATATTTTAACTAGTGTGATCCTACAAGCGAGATAACATAATGTGAGAAGAATGTAATCACATCAACCCAGGTTAGGAATAAACAACTTTCCGAAAAAAATTCCCAAGCCAAGAGAAATAGGTATAAAAATAATTCATCCCCAATTTTCCATATAAATATTCCTAAGGGATCATTACCTGAACAGTAGATGCTAGAAGTTGATCTTGTTGAAGATTACAAGGATAATTTTTTTCTTTAGTGAATTCGATGACAAGGTTACCTTTGGAACAAATAATGATCGTAAGAACCAAAAGGATTATCAAAAATTTCTACAGAGTTGGTTTTGGCAAGAGAAGTATACAACCACAGTTCCTTACCTAAAAAATAAACCCATGAATTATAGAAAGAAAATAGGTGACTAAGGCTACAAAATAAATCTCTGACAAAGCAACATGCCAAATAGATTACTGATCTCAGGGAGAAATTACAATCGTTCAAGAAACAAGTTGTGATTAAATATTCTAGTGTTAATGTGATAATTACTTATGATATACACACTTTTACCACATCCAAATGAGTAATGTTTAGCTTATATATCTTGAAAGGTATGAATCATTATTTGCTAGTTTGTTATTTTCATTAATGGTAGCTAAAGAATCACAAATTTTGTAGCCATTATTCAAAATAGATAATTATTTGTTGATTGGATATATGTGTTATCCGACATGTAAACTATGTATATTTGCAGCTGAATATGAGTTTCCTAACTTAGTTTATTTGATTGTTGTCTCTTGTTGGCATGGCATATTATTTGTGACAATTATTTATTTTTGAAGTACTATCTATATGACCAATGAAATTCAAATCTATGGGATGAACATTGATAGCGAAATTTTGGGGAACCTCATCTTATTTTTTATTTGTAATAATTTTGTATAGGTTTATTTTATATAAATATATGATCAAACATTTGAGTGAGGGGGGATGGAATAAACGAAGTAGTACTTCTGGTGACATTGAAACTTTATATCATTTACTATAAGTTTTATATTAAATTTCTTTCATATAAGACTTAGTTTCATTACTTAAATATTTCATCATTACCCTTCTGGAATTTCAATTCTTTCCTTGACTTTGATTCAGGAGGTCCCTAAGTTTAAACAACATCATTCACTTGACATTGGTTCAAAGATTTGGTGTTAATAATAATTATTCATTTGTTCATCTTTAATTGATTCTATTTGTTTGGATTCCAAAATCTAGTTATTTTCTTATGATTTTCATCTATAGGATTTAACTTGGTTTATACATAATGTGCTTTTTAATTGATGAAATTTCTTCCATTAATTAAAAATTGTTACATATATGTTTACCAATGCAAATAAGATTGGTAATTATATTTTTTTACTTTATTGATATACTCATTTGTCTTTCATTTCTTATGAACATATTTCTCTAGCTAATATTGAATGAATGATTATTTTTATTAACAAGAAAGTAGGACTAGTCTTTCATTAGTTTAATAATCTTGGCCAAGATATAATAATAGATAATATTTTTGTATTTTATTCTTCTTATGATTTTTAATGTAAAATTTATTATATCAAACTAAATAAAAAACAATGATTATAACTTTTTTCTTTTTCATTGTTCTTTAATATATTTTTGCATTAAAAGTCAATCTCGTTTATCTGAAATTAATCTTTTTTAATTCAAATCATTCTCTAAATTATTATAACTTTACACTAGTTAGAGTCTTCTTCCAGTGGTCCTATTAGTTATATATTTGTACATAATTGTTAACCCCCAACCAGTTGTAAGTATTCATGTAGGATACCTAGGATAAATTTAACAATTCCTTTCTCGAAAGAGAATGGAATATTTGGCTAACAAAGCCTTAAAACCCATCAGGAATAGCCTCACCAAATGACTTGGGTTATTAAATAACCTTTGTCCAGGGTGTCTCCTCTTATTAATGAGAGGTCATTTTTTCCCATCAATAAATGGCACTAGAAGGAGGGCCTATCTGCATTTAAATGGATAAAGGGAGTAATAAGAAACCTCCTACCACTCATTCTTCGATATTACTCGTAGTCACTTTGTAGGTGCAACTACTACCACCTCTCACATAGATCAAACTTCCACATTTCCCTCTCATCCTTAGCACACTAGTGAACCTGTTACTCCTGCACTTTCACGAGACACCTCTCATATTGAATACTTACACTAAAATTCTTGTGAAGTATTATCCAAATCTCAAGGAAAAATGATGAGAGATAGGGATGTTGAATGGAAAGTTTCCCAACCTCTTGTGACGCCAATCGATTTACGAATTTTATATCCCATTGTGTTTGATCCCTAGCTAGGAAATCCTCAAAATGTCAATAATAGATTGCATGACATATTGATTGGTTGAATTTATCATAATCAACCAGAATTAGAATTACTTGCTAGTGAATCTACACAATCACAACATATTGTTGTAGGAGGTTTCAGTCCACCACCATCTACACCTAGCTTGTCTTCCTCTTATTTTGGTAAGGATTCCTCTGGCAAATAAAGTTCCTCAACAATAGAATCAATTAATTCACAAATTTTGCCCCGTATGGATAAAAACTAAGGAAATAATCATGGGAATAACCTTGATGCCCCATGGCTTGATGAATATATAGTTTCTTTACTATGCTAACAACACCCTTTACCTAAAACTCCTCAAACATTTCTCCCAAAATTTGACCTCGATTCTAGGTAACCTGTAGATGATCGATTTAAACTATTTATGTTAGCTCCTAGAAAAAAGAGTGTACAACATGAAGATGTTGTCTGCATATTTTTTCCATATTCCTTTGAGGGAAAGGCCTCAATTTGGTACTTTTCCCAACAACCTCAAAGCATTACATCATGGAGACAGTTTGAAATTACATTTTAAGAAAAAAATTGGGATGATAAAACTCTTAAATTCTAGGTCATGGAATTGTCTAACATGAAAATGGAGCAGAAGGAAACAATTAAATAATTCAATGTGAGATTCCTAAATTTGAAGAACAAAATTTCTATTGAGTCCATCATACCAAAAATCTTGTGGTTGTGTACTATATTAAGGCCTCACTAGTTGACATTGCCATGTGGGTGAAAAGTTCCCAAAAGGAAACTCTCCAAGAAGACTTTAAGGATGCCATTACTCTTGAAAAGGATATTCTTAATCTCAAATATAATCCTGACACCCAAGGTGGTTAGGCTTCTTCCTCCTAGGAAAAATCTGTGTCGTCCTCCAAACCTCCTCCAACTAAGAAAGAACATGAAGCTCTAGATTTTGAGAGTCTTCAGAGGTTCTAAATAAATTATCAAATGAAATTATTGACCTGAATAAGAACTCAATGGAAGGGCCATCAAACAGAGGAAATTTTAGACCCTTAAAGAAAAATTTCCACCTAATTCTACCCCTCTTACAGAAGGTTTAAGTGCCGAAATACTTGAGAATATTTTTCAAGCACTGATATTAGGGACATATTCATATTCTAGCAAGAAAAAATATGAACTAGATGACAGTGACGAAGAAATAGATGTGAATAATGATGAAGATAAACATCCTCCTACTATGGGTCACTTTGCTAATTGTTGTAGGAACTACAACATGATGAGCACCAGTATTGTAGCAAGAATGTTGCAGCTCCTGGGGCTACCAACTTTACTTTATCAACCCGGGGTTCGTACAAACTTGGAGGTGACAATGTTGTATACACAAGTAAAAGTGATGGTTTTGCCTTTTGTCACTATTCAGTTGGCGAGAGACCACTTGGGTTTTTCATGCCAGACTTCTATGGATTTAGAAGAAGCTTGATTACTAGTGAGGGAAAGAGAAGTCTACCCTAAGAGAAAGTCGATCTACTACAGTAAGGAAAAATACTAAAATCCAATGCTAAAACACACCATTTCCTACCTAACTGCTAAGAGACTATGTTTCAAAAATAATGCTAGATTAACATGTATGAAATTCAACTATTTTAAACATGTAAATTCAAAGAATCAACATTCTACTATTGTGCATGTAAATGGCTACAACAAATCTGTTTTTTCTTTTTGTTTTTTTCGCTTTTTATGGAGAAGTGTGAAAGCTAATCTCTTTTGGTGATGTGGCAGGTGTCTTATGGGTTCTGGTGGATGGTTGGAAGGTTTGGGACACCCTTAGGTGACCTTGTGTGGCTTTCTAGAGATTTTCCCTCAATTCAGCCTCACAATAGACCACTATAGGAAAACCTAAAGGATTCCCTATATTTCTATAGGATACAGTCGAGAGCAAAACGTTGGGTCCTGAAGGTGATGGAAGGCTTAAGGAAGGTGGTTGGTGGATGGAATGGAGTGAGAAAATGCCTAGTATCACTCAGCACTCAAAACCAGGTTGGGATATGGTTGGATTTGCTCAACATTCTTCGAGAAGTTTCCTTGAAAAATGATGAAATTGGTGAGGGTCTTAGTGAAAGCAAGGAATGACCATGGATGGATGAAGTTGGGAGGAGGTTGCTAAATATGAGATATCTCTTTGCTTTTGAAACACCTGCGCTGCATCAAACATTGTTATTTTCCCAAAAATCATGTAAATAAGAAGAATTTCAATAAGCTAGAAAAACAGAGTTTAATGAGCTTGTTGTCTACTTCATGCATGAGGAAAATTTGCAGAATAAGATGAAATCATTGATGATATCTACTGTAAGAATGAACATGGAAGAAATGATAATTAAATCCTACACTTTCAAACTGATGAAATGCTGGTTCAAGTACAGTAAATTCTATGTTCTATGAGAAAGTAGAATTCTGTCTTTTTGGGGCTACATGGGGGTCCTTTCCTCAAATCATGATCCATGAAGGAAGAGGTGAGGCCAAGACACCTACTGATAGATTTTTGATGCTCCTCTTATCCCCTCTAACCTACTTCTGAGGTAAAGCACAATGGAAACAAACTAATGAACAAACTAATCAAATCTACACTACTTGCAATGAAATACTTCTGACGACAATTTAACCATGAATCTATGATATTAATCTAAGCATACAGATACAAGAAGAGGAGCCTTTGCTGCTATGGTTGGGCCCTAACCCAAGAGCTTCATCCCTCTGAGTTAACTCGGTGTTGGATCAAGAAGAAGCTCATTCTCATTATTAAAACATAAAATTACATAGCAATGTCTTCCACAAGTTTGGAGCTCAAAAATAACTAGTGTTTTTGCAGCGAAAATTTGAATCCTAATGAGGCTTTAGGCCTCTTTATTTATAGAACTAAAGTCTCCAACGACTTCCTTAAATATAGGGAGGATCGACTCCCAAACTCAAGATGAACTAACTCTTTAACTATCACTTGATTGGCTACCTTTTGATCTTCATGACTTGGTTGCTTGTACTCCGAGCTAGTGTGATTGATGGAGGAATATTCGAATGAGGGAGGAGTAAATGAGGAGGATTTACCTCCTACAATATCTCTTCCTTGTCCCATTCGAGTTTTAGCCTTTAATATTGCCAAATTTCCTTGATTTCCTCTCACAAGCTTGTATTCAATGCACATTAGTCCACTAGGCATAATATCTCACTTTGAATCATCTCATTAAACAAAATATAATCAAAACATATAATAAATTGTGAGAAGAGTTGATTTGACTAAACTAGGAGGTGAGTTAAGGTCCATATAGTTACCCAATGATGAGGCTCATAAACACCCCCCCTACTGAAAGTGTTGCTCATCCTTTGAGAAACTCAATCAATATCCATATCTTTCATAGCCCTGGTGGCCTCCTTGACATCCCATGCTTCTGTTGTGGTTTCCTCTTCTTGTGCATAGAATCCTGCCTTCCTTTCCATCTCCTCCCACTACTTTCTTTCTTCCTCTTCCTTCCTTCCTTCTAACATCCCCAAGAGCAGTGGTGTACTGAGTCTCAGGCCAATCCAATTCACTTTGAGCCTTTGGATGGTTTGATTGTACATGGGTGTCCTATTCAGTGCTTCTCTCATTCTTTGAGGAGAATGGTACTCTATGATTTTCAAATTGTATGGTAGAGTATTCCATATCCCTTGGAAAGATTGCATGTTTTCATCCCCTAAAACCCTAAACATATCCTCAAAATGCATAATTTCTTGCTCTTGGGCAGCAAGATACCTGGGTGCAAGTTAAGGATCATTTTCAATTAAATTATGTGTGTTGATGATAGCCGTTGGATTTGACTGCTCAGCTCTCATCATGAGAGGCTATGTTTGTTCCCTTCCCAATATCTTCTTCATTTATGCAGCCCTTGCTTCCCCATGATGCCAAGGCCATTAATTGTAAATCCCTTGGTTTTGCATTAGGGTCCCATACAATCAGATCTATCAAGGCCATGTTATGCAAGTAGAACTCAGACATCTTTGCCCTATCCTCCAATGTGCTTTGATCACAGAGATCAATGAACTGTCTATAATCCTGGAATGGCGTAGTGTTGGCTTGTTGGGTCTTGACCCACTTTTGGAGTTAATTAGCCAAAAAAATCCCTACACTACTGGCCCTTTTGGAGACAGCCCGCAGACCGCAGACTGAAGTCTAACCTGAAGCAGTATGGGGAGATGTTGGGACCAAGTTTCTGCACCCTTGAGATGTCTAAGGTGTCGATTTAGTCCAATTGTGCCTACCTTCGCACAGGTCACTTCGTGCATTGTCCTAACCTGTGAGACCTTTGTGATTTGTTATAATCACCTTCATGGAGCCCTAGCTAGGGACTGAGGTGCTTTCGCGCTGCTAGGGCAGCGATATGTAGGTTTTCACCCCGTACCGAAATTACCTGCATACGAATTCTAAAACACAGAAAATAAACAATGCGAGAGCATAACATATAAAACACATATACACAGAGATTTTCCCCTAGATCCAAAACCGGGACTACCAACTTGATTTGATATGTAGGTTTTAACCCCATACAAAAATTACCTGCATACGAATTCTAAAACACAAAAAATGAACAATGCAAGAGCATAACATATAAAACACATATACACAGAGATTTTCCCCTGGATCCCAAAACTGGGACTACCAGCTTGATTTTTCATTATGTTCCTTTCAATGTTACAATACATATTTATACATGCTGAAGCATCCAATACCATGGATCAAAAACCATCATGTCCAAAACCATGGACCAAAAACCATCACATCCAAAACCATGTGCAAAAAGCATGCACGAAACCATAGGTAGGTCTGCCCAACCTAATATAGGGTCCAAAAACAAAATTTTCCGGGGCGCTGCCCTGGACCCCATAGAGTGCAGTTACCTACACCCCTCAAACCCCCTGTTAACTACGTGGGCTTGTCATGGAAAGAATATAACACAACCCAACATTCTCCCACTTGTTGTTTTCTTTCCATAGGGGGCCACAAGAGAGTTTATTCATTTATCCAGCCCTGCAATGCCCATTGTTTCTCTACACCAAGAGAACTTCTCAGAGCTCACATATTTTTCAATGCATCCACAACATTCTTCAAAGTGTCCACCTTTACCAGCAACACCTTTTTGTCTTCTATCATATCCCTCACAATGTGATACTAAACATCAATGTGCTTTGTCTTTGAATGATATGTAGGGTTCTTTGCCAAGGAAATTGCACTTTTGGATGTCACAGTCTATCCTTATAGCTCCCTGTACTAACCCCATCCTTGAACATAATCTCTGCAACCAAACTACTTCCTTGCTTGCATGAGTGGCTGCCATGTATTCTGCCTCTGTAGTTGATAGTGCCACTACAGATTGCTTCTTACTCATCCAACTAACTGCACCTCCAAATAGGTTAAACACATACCCACTTGTAGATCTTCTCTAATCTAGATCTCTAGCCCAGTCTCCATCAACAAAGCCACGAATATCCAACACTTTGTCCAATCCTAGTCTTCATTGGTAGCACAAACCATAACCACTAGTGCCACAGAAATACCTGAAAACCCGCTTCACTGTTGTCCAGTGCTCCTTCCCTGGTTTTGACATAAACATGCTCAATACTACCACTGCATGTCCAATGTCTAATCTAGTACAGACCATTGCATACATCAGGCTACCGACTGCACTTGCATATGGAACACGAGACATGTCCTCTTCCTCTTCTTGTGTCTTGGGACACTGTTCAGCAGATAACCTCACACCTACAAGAATAGGAAACTTCATTGGTTTACTATCCTGCATATTAAACCTCTGCAGTATTGTCTTGACATACTTCCTCTGGTTTAACCAGAGCTTCCTCTTTGCTTGGTCTCTTTTAATTTCCATGCCCAAAATATAGTTTGCAGCAACAAGATCTTTCATGTTGAATTTGAAGGACAATTGGGTCTTCAAATCTTGGATAATTTCTTTATCATTTCCAACCAGTAACATGTCATCTACATACAAGACCAGATAAATAACACGGTCGCCAATTAATTTAAAATATACACAATGATCTGCTTTCTTCTGGTAAAGTCCCCATATAAATGTATCAAATTTCTGATACCACATCCTTGGTGACTGTTTTAACCGATACAAAAACTTCTTTAACTTGCATACCATTTCTTTCTTACCCTTCACCAAAAAACCTTCAGGTTTCTTCATGTAGATCTCCTCTTCCAGATCCCCATGAAGAAATGTTGTCTTCACATCCATCTGTTCTACCTCAAAATCAAAAGCAGCATCAACAGATAAAAGTAATCTAATAGAAGCTACCTTGGCAACAGGAGAAAAAATATCACCAAAATCAATTCCTGACACCTGGGAATAACCTTTTTATACTAATCGAGGTTTGTATTTCTCCACCTTTCCTTTTGCATTTGTCTTCTTTTTTAACACCCATTTGTTGATCCCAAGCCTCGTTTTTTATTAAAGATGCCATTTCATCAACCATGGCCTCTTTCCAGAGTTTTCCATCCTCTGAATCTACTGCTTCCTTCACAGTTCTGGGATCATCATCAGTAATAGATAAAACAAAATTTGAATAGAAAGCAGATGGACTATACCTTTCTGGCTACCTTCTTTCTCAAATTGATCTTCTCACACCCGGAGTTTGTGGCTCTTCATCTTCTGATTCCTCCTCTGCTATAGAGTCTGATTCTTCCTCCTTTAGCTTAAACTCTATCTTCTCATGTTCCTTTGGTTGGACTTTAGGTTTAATAACTTCTTTCACCTCTCTAAACACCACATCTCGGTTGTACACAACCTTCCTTGTTACTGAGTTCCAAAGCTTATAACCCTTTAAACCATCCTTATACCCAATAAAGATGCACTTTTTAGATTTACTATCCAACTTGGTTCGTTTCTGCTTTGAACATGTACTTATGCATCACATCCAAATACCCTCAGATGTGAAAGAGAGGGTTTCTTACCAGTCCATACCTCTTGTGGAGTCTTATCCTCCAATGTTGATGAAGGTGATCTATTGACCAGGTAACATGTTGTCTCCATCGCCTCCACCCAGAATTCATGTCCTAACTCGGCACCATTGAGCATGCTTATTTCCCTTTCCATCAATGTGTTGTTCATTCTTTTTGCAACTCCATTTTTTTGAGGTGTATGTGGAGTAGTTTTCTTCTGTGTTATACCACACTTCTTACAGAATTCTTGAAATTCCTTACTAGAAAACTCTCCACCATTATCTGTCCTCAGCACCTTTATCTTCTTCTCTGTCTAGTTTTCCACCAGAGCCTTAAATTCTTTAAACCTATCAAACAGTTCCTATTTCTTCTTAAGGAAATATATCCATGTATTCCTTGAGAAGTCATCTATAAATGATACATAGTACACAGACTTACCCAGTGATGGAACCTCCACAGGTCCAAACATATCACTGTGCACAAGCTCTAATATCTGTTTCGCCCTCTTATCACCAGAGGGGAAACTCACCTGATTCTACTTCCCATATACACAATTTTCACAGAAATAAAAATCCAGAGAGCTATTACTCATAACTTGTACCATACCTTTACCATGAAGTATTCAAAGGCCCTTTTCTCCAATATGTCCAAGCCTTTGATTCCATAGCATGTTCTTCTCTCCAGAGACCACTATATTTTCTGCTCCACTTTCAGGAACCACATAGCTGTTGCACCCTTCAATAACAGTGCTACCTTGCAGATTGTACAGAGTTCCAATCCGAACTCCCCACATCAATACCAGTGCTCCCCAAACCATTTTGCAGGTATCCTTCTCGAACACTGTTCTTACACCTGCATCATCCATCTTACTTACAGAAATCAGATTTCTGGCCAATGCAGGAATATGTAGAACACACAGAAGTGTTCTAAAGCTTTCACCTTGCAACTTCAACTTTACTTTTCCGTGACCAATGATTCTAGCCTTCCTATCATCCCCTAAGAAGACATCACCACCATCATATTTCTCATACTCGCAGAACCACTCTCTATGGAGAGTGAAGTGAAAGGATGCACCTGAGTCAATCAACCATGCCTCATGATCTACATGTGTACTTGAAGAAGCCAAGTACACATCCCCACTTTCATCTGAGGTGGTTTTTGCCTCTGCAGAAGGAGCAGCATTAGATCCCTTTCCTTTATCAGGAGCTTTAGATTTACAATCCCTTTTGTAGTGCCCTTCCTTTCCACATTTCCAGCACACCACCTTTACAGGTTTTCCTGGAGATTTAGATCTCCCTCTAGATTTAGATCTCCCACTCGATGACTTATTTTTGTTTATGTTCTAGGACTGTCCTCGAATAGACAAGGCATCACCATTCTGGTTCTCCATATTTTTCTATCTCATCTCCTCCGTTAGCAAGGATGAGATTGTTTCATCAAACTGCAAGGCAGTTGTATTGCCACATATTGCAATAACTAGACTATCCCACGAATCTGGTAGAGAACACAACAAACTAATGCCCTTATCCTTATTTGAAATTTTAATATCAACAGATAATAACTGACTTAACACAGTATTAAATGCATTCGGATGTTCTGTCACCGAGTCTCCACCTTTCATCCTCAGGTTATACAACTTTTTCCGTAGGAACAGTTTATTCAGCAGGGACTTAGATTGGTACAAAGTCCCTAACTTGTCCCACAAAGCCTTTGTTGTAGCTTCCCCTGATACATTCAACAATACTGAATCTGAGACACACAATCGTATTGCGCTCTTAGCCTTCCGATCCAACTTCTTCAATTCTTCATCGGACACTCCCGTTGGTTTAGTACCTGGATCTACCGCGACCCACTGATATTTATCCACCAAAAGATCCTCCATCTTGAGTTTCCATAACTCAAAACTCTAACCATTAAATTTCTCGATCTCTATCTTTCCACTGCTCGCCATCTTCTTTCATCACTAGAATCGATCCCATAGATCTCCCACTGAACAAAGTCTACCACGGGTCGGAGCAAAACCCCTCAACAACAAAGGCGTCCCCTTGAAGCCAAAGTAGCTTTGATACCATATGTAGGTTTTAACCCTGTGCAAAAATTACCTGCATACGAATTCTAAAATACAGAAAATAAACAATGTGAAAGCATAACACATAAAACACATATACACATAAATTTTCTCTTGGAACCCAAAAATGGGACTACTAGCTTGATTTTTCATTATGTTCCTTTCAATGTTACAATACATATTTATACATGTCGAAGCATCCAATACCATGGAACGAAGACCATCGTGTCCAAAACTATGGACCAAAAACCATCATGTCCAAAACCATGTGTGAAAAGCATGCACAAAACCATAGGTAGGTCCGCCCAACTTAATATAGGGTCCAAAAACAAAATTTTCGAGGTGTTGCCCCTGACCCCATAGAGTGGGGTTACCAGCACCCCTCAAACCCCTTGTTAACTACATGGGCTTGCCATGGAAAGAATATAACACAACCAAACAAGCGATTTGTGCTATTTCCCCAAGTTATACAATTTATCTTAGTTATCTTCTTACAAATGTTAGTTAACTTCGTGTAAATAGATACTTTATCTTATGTTCACTTAATCAACACAATCATATATGTTTGCGCACCATATAACAGTAAAAATGCAATTCATACCCCATATACTCAATGCATAAAAACAGTAAATAGATACACAGAATTGATGCGAAACTTTTGTTTATTGATGCTTCAATGGTTACAGACTCGACTCACCCTGCGCACTTAGTTGCAGGGGCCTGCACACTCAGTTGTGGACTACTAGGCCTCTGCGCACTCAGTTGCAGATCCTTCTCCTACTCTATGACCCAAAGACTCAACTTTACACTTAGATCTTTCGCTATCCTTCTATCCCATCATCATTACTTCCATGAATGTTTTACAACTTAGAGCCTCACTCTATTTATATAATCCCATGGTCCTTGGACCATGGCTAGATCTCTAAAGCCAACACTACATTCCAAAATTAAGTGGGGATAACCGTATGACTCGTTTACAACTTCACGCTCCGCGCCCACAAAATGCGGAGTCTTTACATCAAATTTACAACTTTTAACCAAAAACTGGCCTTTAAGCCCCAAAACTTTCCTTAGGGGATCCCGCGCCCAACAGGCCCCTAACACAAACATCATGACTTTCCCTCAAGTCACTCTGTCGGTGCAGATATATTCACACAGAGACTTCCCAACTCTGCCTAAACTGTTGCAAGATCGACAGCTTACTGAGCGGTTTCCTACTGCACTTCCTGGACGCGCTGTTTAGAGACTGTGGTAGCTGAACTGCTGCCCTGAATTTGTTCCTATGTTCCCTGCATCTGCACGAGCTTGGCTTCGATCAAGGCTATAATGACAAATGCTTCATCAATCCATGGTTGTACGCGCACCTTCAAGACAACTTCCTTGTGTCGAGCAGCATCCACCTGCTCCTTGAGCGCTTTCACCTACTGCATCCGCGCGAGCCTTTGTGTAAGGATCACCATCTGTGCAATCCCTTTTATATCAACGTATTTTTGTTGCATCTCGCACTCCTCTATTTCTAAGTGATGTATGTTCGGGTCCTCCTGCAGAGTGGTGAGGACCTCAAAGACTCTTCAAACAGTTTGGTGCAGTCCTTCACTGCACTACTAATCTCCGCTATTCCTGTTGTAATGGCATTGGCGCGTTGTTCCCTCACCTCTAGTGGAGTTGAAGACTACACCTTCAATTGCACCTCAGCTGTCTAAAGGTTCAGTTCCAGCTGAACCTTAGCCATCTCTTCTTTCACCTCGCGCACCCCTATTGCCAGTCTCCAGATGCACGCCTCCACTGGTTCCTCTACTAGGATGGCCAACTCAAGGACCATCTGGCAGGCTTCCTCGACCACCTGCACTAGATGTTTGTTCTGTGTCACAACCTTGTTGTGCTGTAGGCTCAATTGTTCAATATTAATTTGTTGCTTGCTCATCACCTAGAGCACGCGGCCCTCCCTGGCCCATAGTTCTGTAGTCACTCCGTCCTGCAGAACATAGAGCGTCTCCCAACGGAGCACAGCCATGTTTATCCCAACTCCCTTCAGCACACTTACCATAGGCTTATCGACCTCATTTTCTGTAACGAGTGCTCCCTTTGGCAACACTATAGTGTTGGTCATGCGTGCGCGTAGCATTTCCTCAGTTGCGACCATGCCTACTACGAGGTTGGTCAATAGAGTACCAGCCTAAGGAGTGCACACATGCAACTCCTGTATATGTGCCTGAAGGGCCCCCAACACCATCTGGTTTTCCTCCGCAAACTGCTGGAGGGCCTCCGCGGTGACGTTGCACACCATCTCCCCTATGTCATGGGGATCCCCTTAGTGAGGGTGATCGGGTCGAAAGAAGTCTTAGAGGCTTTCGACTTCTTCCACGGCCCCACCTATGCTCTCAAGCACTATAGCTTTAGCTGTGTTGACATTGTTTGTGGGTTTGCACCACCTTCCTCTGCTTTTGTCTCCTATTGAGGTGAAGGAGACTTCTTGCCCTCGCGCTCCTTCTCTGCTGCCTTCTGCTGTTCTTCTGCTGCCTTCGCAGTGTCCTACGCCACCTGGTCCTTTGGTGCTGTTGCTTCATTCCTTCTCTTCTCTGCCAACTGCGCCATCCATAGTTTCGCCTCCTCCTTCTTCTTTTGTGCAACAGACTTCTCTTCTTCCACCGTGGAGCTGGCTGGAGCACACCACTTTAGCGGCCACGACTCAAGCACGACGAATATGACATCATTCATGGCCAGGTAAGGGAGCTCATTCCATTTCTCCGTGGGGTCCTTGCACGCCCTGTTATATACATGATGAAAATATGCCTTGAAATCCACGAAGCTCTGCATACTATTATAGACAGTGGGTGATAAGCGCGGCTTGCGGTTAATCCCCATTCTGATGTTGATCTCCATGAACACCCAGAATATGTTGTTGTCTCTAATGCTCTGTGCATCTTTAGTTTCCCACAGCGAAGTGTACTTCGCTGCCTCCGGAAGATCCTATGCAATCGTGGGGAACTGGCTGTCCTTGGGAAATTTCCAAGCCACTAGCACTATGGATAGCAGAATCCATGCATAGTGGAAAGTCTTCCCCTATTCTTGTGTCTTGAGGCAATTTTCTAGGAACTCCCTACACAAGTAATCTGCCCAGTTAAACTGGACCCCCTCTGTGCACTACGCGACAAGTGTAACCATCGGAGCAAGTACCGCATTTGTGTAGCAATTCCTCATAACCTTCCCAACCAGTATCTACGTTGCAACTCTGACTATATCATTGTTGATACTAGAGATCGCATACCCTCTCTTTTTCTTCACCAGCTTGAATTTTTTCTTCATGGCCTCCGCGATGGCCAAATCATCACTTTTACCCTTGGATATTTTCGCTGGATCCTCCCCTTTGCAAGGGAGATGGGTAATTTTGTGAATTACATGGTTCGTGATGGGGATGGGCTCCTCTAGCCATAAACACCCATCATGCACCACGCAGAGCAGCTGCTTGATGAAAAAAATAATTACTGCGGCGTGATGGTAATGCAACACCCAGAGCAGGTTTAACAACCCTACTTTCTCTACTCCTCGCAACCACTTGTGTGGCTCCAAATCTATGACTCCCGCCGCTGTGCTTTTCTTCATCCGCATTCGCTGCGCAGTTGCCAAATGTGGGAATTTCTCGTGGTCCGTGAGATCCCAGTCTTCAAATTTTAGAACTGGCAACCATCCCAAGTGTGCTCCATCAAAAATGATGTCATCGGGGAGAAACGGAGTCTGTAGAGAGCTCTTGCTCTCATCTAGGTCCTTGGGCACTTCTGCTTCCCCCTTCCGTGGAGGAACATACGCAGGAAACCTGGTGTCTGCACGCTGGGTTTCTTCCTCCATTTTTTCGTCCTCCTCCTCTTCTACCAGGATTTCCTTAAGGTCTTCCTCCTCCTCATCGGCTTCTAAATTGATCGCCTTCCCCTTTTATTCCATGGTAAGTTTAGTTCTTAGAGGGTTTCTAGGGGACATGCGCACCGGTACCATAAGTTGTTTGTGTCTCGGCGTGCCCGATGATTTAGGGATTTCGGTGACTATCTCGGCACTTCCCAGGGCTTCTCCTATCACCATGGCCTGCGCGGCCTCTTTAGTGGTCATCTCTCTAATATCCATGGCTTCTTCAGATGCTACCATATTTTTGTTCCACAAATCTCTCAATGGTTTAGGTAAGTGCTCAAACAAAGCCTTCGACTTCAAAAGATCAAAAAGATCTGGGTTCATAAATCTTTGGGCATGTAATAACTCAATTCTCAAATGGCCAAGTGTTGTTTGCTGGGCAGCCCTTTGCAATTTATAGCGCCTTTTGAATTTGAATTCGATTGTTCCCCCTAAATCCAGTCCATTAATGCTCCCTTGGCGCAGATTTTCCTAAATCTAGCCCATAAAGTTTGCCTTAAATTCCTGCCACCCACTCCATTTGGTCTCAAACCAAGCATCACATCATGAATAGTGACTATAACGGTCACTTTACAGCCAACTCGCACGGCAACACAGCTACCCTTGCACTTTCATGAACCCTGTGACACCTCGCTACTGCACACAGTCATGACATCGCACAACTTTTGGGCAGAGTAGTTTATACTCTCATGGCTTCTTTCAGCTGCCTGGAGCACTAAGAATGTGCTTCCTGTTGCTAGTTAGATGGTTGGGCCACCTATGTATGGCTTCAACTGACTACCATTTTTTTTTCCTAGGAAGAGTTCGCCATTTAACTTCACCAACTGCATCGTGCCACCATCTGTGATCTCCTTAATAACATACAATCCCATCCAATGCATTTGGAGCTTCCCTAGAAATTGATCAAACTTACTATGATATAACAATACCAAATCATTCACCTTAAAGGTGCACAACTTGATATGTCGATCATGCCAAGCATTTTCACACTACTTTTGTACCTGCTGATGGAATCCAGCCAAAAATCATTCTTCTTCAAGCTCCTCCAACTGTGCGAGCCTCTCCTCCAGGGCTCCATGGTCCATCATACTTGTGAGGACTACTATGTGCAAACTAGGCATGATATATTCCATCGACATTACGGCTTCCACTCCATAGACCAGCCTAAAAGGCATATATCCCGTCAGTTTCTTGCATGTTGTCCTATAAGCACATAATATTGCGGGTACGCACAGGTCCCAATCACTTCGATGTGCATTGCATACTTTCGTCAGCACGGTCTCCAACACTTTGTTAAATTCCTCTACGGTCCTGTTAGCCTATGGGTGACATGGTGTGCTTTTCTAATGATACACCTGAAACTCTTTTGTTAGCACGCTCATCGTTTCATTCAGGAAATGTGTACCACGATCGCTCATCAAGATCTTCAGACAACCAAATCGTGTCAGTATGTATTCAAAAATAAATTTCACGGCCATCACGACTGTGCAATCTTTTATTCACTGCGCTTTTACCGAATGCGTCAGGTATTCTATCGCAGTAATAATATATCACGCACTTGTCTTTCCTTGCAGTTTGATAGGTCCTACAAAGTCGATCGCCCACTTTTCGAAGGGTTGCAATGTCATTTGTAGATTCAAAGGCATCTTGTCCCTCCACAATGGATTATCCATTATTTGACATACATCACATGCCTTGCAATGTGATTTTTAATCCTGATTGAGGGTCGGCCACCACAACCCTGCACGAAGAATCTTCTGTGAGGTTTCTCTCCCTGCATAATGACCTACCGCGGGGCCTCCATGAGTGTTCGCGAGGATGCTACTTTGTTCAAACTCTAGTACATACCTTCACAATATCTCATCATTCCCCATCTTGTACAAATGCCCGCAATGACAGAAAAATCTTCCACGCGAACCACTAGTTCCTTCTTCTACTGGACAGAGTAACCTTCTGGCATAGTTCCAATTGTTAGAAAGTGAATTATATCTTCAAAATTTCCATCTGCTACACACACAGTGAAAATCTACATGTCAGGTAGTCCTTCCTCCAAGCTAGTAGGTTCCTCCCCTGTCTTAATGCGTGACATGTAATCAGTTCCTATGTTCAGTTGTCCAGGCTTCACAACAACTTCAAAATCATATTCTTAGAACAATAAAAGCCACCTGCATATGTGCCCCCCCAACATAGGCTTATTGACCAAGTATTCAACGTCGAATTATTTGTATGCATCTTGAAGTGTCCCCTTAGCAAGTAGTGCCGATATTTCTGGATCACATACACCATAACCAGTCCCTCACATTCAGTGGTGGAATACTTATTTCCTACTTTAGTCAATTTGCAACTCGCGAACGGGATAGGGTGATCCAAGCCTTCTCCACCATCTTGTGTGAGTATTGCCCCCAATGTTATACATGACGCATCAACATGAACATGAAATTATTTTTTCCAGTTCGGGAAGACAAGAATTAGCACAGTAACCATCTTCTCCTTCAATATATCTAGGCTTTCCTTACAGTCATTGTCCCAACAGAATGTGACATCCTTCTTCAATAGTTTTTACATTGGCGCGGTGATCTGGGCGTAACTCTTGATAAACTTTTTGTAGTGCCCTGTATGTCCCAAGGTAGTGCGCAGCTATTTCACACTGCGCAGTGCTTCCAAATTCATCATCACTACAACTTTCATGGGGTCTACCATCAGCCCTTGTTTACAAACCACGTGCCCCAACATGTTCCCAAAATGAATGAGGAACATACACTTCTTGAGGTTGAGTGCGATTTGGTATCTTCGGCATGTATCTAGCATCAAGTTCAGGTTCACTACATGGCACTTAACCAGCACAAATACAGTCCAGTCATCAAAATAAGCCTCCAGGAACTTATGAATATATTCCCTAAACGCCACAACAACCATGCACGAGAAGATAGCTGGTGCGTTCTTCAATCCAAATGGCATGACAGTGTAATGAAAGCAACCCCACTCCATCGTGAAGGTTGTCTTGCTCCTATCCTCCAGTGTAATTCTAATCTGGTGGTACCCTGAGAACCCATCAGTGAAAGAATATGCCTCCTGACCACCTACATTGTCCAACACCTCATCTATGAATGGAGTTGGGAATGGATCATGTACACACGTGTCATTCAATTTTTGAGATCCACATATATTCTTATTTCGTCCTTCTACTTCTTCTCTTGTACCACCATCGTGCTTACCCAATCAGATTCCTCCACAGGCTCAATGATTCCTTCCACGAGCATCTTGTTTAATTCTGCATGGACCTTTTCCATGTATTTTGGATTTAATCAGTATGGCCTCTGCTTGACTGGCTTCGCGTCGGGTTTCAACGTGATCTTCATTACCCCTAAATCTCTAATTATTCCCTTTAAATCCATAAACTTGGTTGGGAATAAGTCCTGATATTCGTGAAGTAATTCAGCAACCTTGTCCACTGTCGCATCATTCTAGTAGACTTCCCCAATATTGGCAAATTTAGGTTCTGCCTCTGTATGAATATTCACCTGCTTAGTCTTCACTATTGCGATTATGTCAGGATTCTCAATTTGTGGTCCTTGAACCTCGCGCTGGCCTTCTGTCTCTGGAATATTAATCTTCTGCGGATCTTCATCCTCTTCCTCTGCAGTTACATTATAACACTCTAGCACGCAACTTAACTGAGTAGCCCATTCAGACTGAATCGACTCTACCGGTTCTGTGGCATTCTAAAGATGGTCACTTTTACTTCTTGTAGCACTTCATCAATACTATCCCACCCATCCTCAAAATTTAAGATCATCACAAACCCTTCGCGCAGAACATCCCATTCACTCGTCCCGTGGTGGAGTTCTGTTTCTATATACCAGTTCATTAGTATAACATCCAGGGTGTAGCAGAATAATTGCACCCACTCAAGTTGTGTCTTTTTCCCATAGGCCTGCATCCACTTAGCCAAATGCATGCGCAGATCATCTTGCCCATTGTATTTTTTTGTTAATCGCATTCTAGGCTTCCCAAACCATGTGCACATCATCCTCCTACATTTTCGCTAGTCATCAAAGCTCCCTTTGTGCATACCCCACCACCTCGCAGGAATAGCACATAGCACCCAGTTCAAGGCCTGGAAGTGCTACTTTTCTGGCACCTCCCTTTCAAATTTGTCCAAGAAGGCATCTACCTCACTTAATCATCATAAGTAGGCAAATCTCTCATCTCTGTCGATATGCAGCACAACAATCTTATCATCATATTGCAGTTAAGCATGGTTACCTCATGTAACCAGTTTTGCCATCGCTCTATCTCCTCATCAGAATCTGAAGTACAGGAGCTCTCGCGCTCCCATGAAATTCGTCCATCCATGGTGGAATTTACCCATTCTTGCTCTCGCATGGTTATCTTGTAGATGCAGTCCAGATCATCATCACTTTCATAGTCATGCACCGGCTCTGTATAGCGCAATCCTTCAGCAGGGTCTAGGGGTACAAATATGCGTAGAGGCTTCTTCTCAAAAATCATCTTGCGCTTCTTCAGATTAATCATCTCGTTCATGTCAGTGGTCCAATCAATTCCTAAGAGCGCCGGGTAGGGATTTTTGTCATCAACAATCTCTATCACTTCAAAGTCTGCGAGCGCGCTCGCTCCCTCAATATCCACGGTGGTTCCCTGCAATTTTCCCATGGGTATTATCTTCTGTTGGTTTTCCATTCATAGCTGAATAGGAGACCACTGCAGCGTAGGTCTCCCCATTTTCTCCCATGTTTTCTTTGACAGAACAATCTTATCTGATCCTATCTAGAATTACTTAGTCCATTTCATATTCTCCAATTTACATGGTTAACCTCATTTCTATCCTCGTCCTCGTCTTATGCTTTCCAATCTTCTGGACTACGCACGATTCTCCTAGCACATTCCCAACTCATCTGTTAATGAGTTCTTGTAGTCCCTTTACAGCCTTATTGTCGCACAGTAACTTCATACATGTTTCCAGGAACATCGTGAGCATAGATGGGTCCATCTCAAGTTCGGTCTATATTTGCTTCCTGAAGTGGAGGCATCAGCGAAGCTCTTCTTAGCTTCCATAAAGGTTTCCCAAGCGTGCTCCAAATCAAACTCTTCTTCTTTCACTCGATCTTTGCGAACCCAAGTACTATATTTGGGTTGTTTGCCTTTGTCATCTCCTGTTGCAATTCCACTTCGGAGCACAATGTTTACATTTGGATCTTCCTCACATGGCTCAGACCTCATCATCTGCAGGTTCTAAGTCGAGGGAGGTGGTAGTTCTCCCTTGTCGCTTATCCTAGCTATCAGCTTAGGACGATATTCCATCTCATGTTCAAACAAGGTACAATACAGACATGATGGACGCGTTGGGTTTGTACAATCGCAAGCGTAATGTCTTGGCCCTTCACAATTGTAGCATATCAATTGTTTGCGACCTCTTCCACGACCTCCTCCACCTCACCCTCATCCATGCCCCTAAAATCCTGTTCACGCCACTCCTGTGTTCTGGTCTAGGGTCCATGTTTCGGCATGAACTCTATAGGTGGGAGTTCTATCCATCATCAGCTCATAGCCTCTACAAGTGCGCTCATCGTGTCCCACCAACATACAAAAATTACAGAACAACTGTTGCGAATTCTGCGTGTACTTTTGTAACAAATGGCAGTTGTCTATAGCATGCTTTCTACCTATTTGACAAATCGTACACCACAAAGCAAGTGTTGTGCTAGGTCCCGCTTGTGCTTCCGGCCTTAACGACACCGGTCCTCCTCCCGTGAGGTAATTTGCAAACACCGGGCAGTGGTCCTTATCATGACCCTGACCCTTGCATTTTACGCACCACACCTCTTCATGCAGTTCTGGTCGAGTTGTCCTGTCCTGTTTCAGACTCTGCATCTCAATGCATAATTTTTTCAACTACGCATGGCTTTGCTGAACTCCCAAGTTAGGATCCTGCACTAGGGTCTCATGAAGCCTCATCGCAATCTCTAAGGCCTCTTCCTAATTCGTTAACTTCTGGTGTGACAGTACGCTCCTGAAATGTGGCATTAGCGATGCTACAAACCATTTGTAGTGTTGTCCATCCGTCAGATTCATATTAGCTTTGCAAATTGTACATTGTAGCCTTTGATCCAGCTCCCAAGGAGTCTCACCTCGTAGCATTGTGATCTCTTTGAACCCAATAATCGACTACACTTCTGACTTCGGCCTACTAAATTCCTTATTTAGCACAATTTGGATATCCGTGATTCCCGCATTCGGATTGTCATTTGAGTGCTTAACATATCAGGTCAGTGCATAATCCTGCAGGTCGCTAACCAGTGTCTCTTCCTTTATATTGTCATTTGTAACCCCCTGTTCTTCTCATATGGCTCTTACCATGTGTTGGTCAGGTAAATCCCCTCTGCGGACAGAGGCGATCCCACTAGCCTATAACAGAACTAGCCACAAACAAACCACGCTGCTACGCAAGTTCCTAGTTATGCATCAAAGGTGAATCAAGAAGACTAACCTGGAGTACAACGCTATGATTGAAGCAGAGTTGATATCCTCGCTCCCTTGCTCCAACAGATCACAAACGAACACCTGCACATGCAAAGGAAGAGACAGATACCAACATAAAAACTACCAAGGCACAACTATATTTCAGTCAGAAAGGAAATAAATCAACACATCACCATGATAGATAATGAGATTGGAACTATAATAGCAGTCGCTTATCAATTAATAAACAGGAAAAGTTACAACCATTGTTCTGACGTCGACCCTTCTCCTGGCTGGGCGAATAACTATATGTGTCTTGCCATGCATCTCCTCTCCGGCAGCATAACCTCTCTAGCACTCACTAGCATTCCTCCAAGAACTCAAGAACTCAACATCTAACACTCCATGACCAATAATCATCACTACTATCACTCAATCACTAAATCACTAGCACTAACACTCTAGCTTGTCCAATGCATAATGACAAGCTTATATAGATGAAGAAGGGAGGAGGATACGACGAACCGGGACACCTTTCGCGGATTAGCAAAAGCCATAAAGATGGATAAAGCTCGACAAAAGACTGATTTTTTATCCTCAGAAAAGCTCCATGTAATGAAGGAAACAACAGTCAGACGTGCGTTAAGGCAAAAAGCACGACTAAATTTGGTTGGCGCGACTGTTGTTCTAAGGCAGAGCGCCAATGGTCGCGCCCTCTTTTGAGGATCTCCATCATTGGCACGGGTAGGATACTGTGGACTTGCGCCAATGGAAAAAGAGCACTTTTTAGGGATGATCTGCAGAAGGTGTCTTCAAGGAACATGGAGTACTTACTCAGGGGAACATAATGCAAGTGTTTTTAGCCTTTGTCACTTCTTATAACTCCCGAGATGGGTCCTCCAAGGTACGACAAGAGGAGTAACAGGGATGGTGACAAATTACTGTGTAACAGATGCCCCCTAAAGCATGAAGTCCGAGAGGTGGAGAGGGGTGAAATGCTTTACAAGAACACACAAGAACACATAAGAGCACATATAGTTACTGCCGCCGAGGATCTATATTAAGAGACATGACAGATAGTTCAATTACATGATGTACGTGGTATGGTCGCAGCCATCCATAAGAGAGTACATAAATAATCTAGATCCATAGTATGGACGCAGCCATCTGGTTAGGATCAATAAACTGACTCAGGTATGGTCGCAGCCATCCAGTGAATGAGTCAAGTATCAAGAATCACGCCTGGATTACAACAGACACAATCCAGGGTCTTGCGCTCCAACTCGACCCGAACAAGAGTACAAGTCCAAGCATGTGAATATATGAGCTGAAGTCGAACATGCATGAACATCGTCTGATTACCAGTCAATAGTGGAAACTGTTAACAGACGCGAGAGGTACCACCAATAATGACAATGGCCCTAAAGGTACTATAGGTACAATCTACGACGTGTGAATCAATGATCTGAAGTCGAACACCCGTAGAATCATTCGATCGGAGGCCAATGATGAAAACCTCACGTCGAACACGAAGAACCTGCCATTGAGGCATGCAGGCTCCAAGGCACCGGAAAGGAGTCTCTCGATCAATTCCCTGGATAATGAGTTGAAGTCGACAGGGAGTGACCTTGATCGAAGGTGGGCCATAATGTTTCCCACATCATCGACACGAGACAGGGAGATGAAGTTGTGAATCAAGATTGTGCGAACTATCAGAGGGAGGTTGTTTTGCAGAGGTCAACTTCTCTTGAACATATCGGCGGCACATTAACGGAATTGGCAGTATTTGACATCAATGTATCAAAGGTCATGATGACGAGGCAATGAGTGAATGAGAGGTCAAATAGGGTACCCAAGTCCATGGAAGCAAGTGAAAGATATGAGATGAAATATCCCCACCCCGGACACAAAAGAAAAAAGTGCCATGTTCAAGAGCAACATACTGCCGTTACGGTAATAATTATGTTTCAAAAATTTTCTTTTCCCCCCGCCATTTCTGGCGAGTACCCCAGTTATTTTTAACAAGCTTGATGGGGATAGCATATGCTTTTGTTGTGACAAAATCCAATGTCATTAAGTTTTAACGAGTCTGACAAAGGAAGAACTCGGCGTCTTTCAATGTTTAGAGAGTTTGAAAAGACAGTAGAAAAGGAAACTCCAGGGATGTCCTTTTTCGTAAAGTTGTGTCTCTCGGGCCCGAAAAAGTATAAAATAATACCCGAAAGAACCGCCCGATCATTACCCGAGATGGGTCCTCCAAGGTACGACAAGAGGAGTAACAGGGATGGTGACAAATTACTGTGTAACACCATGAACCAAAATTGGTCTGGATTTTCATTTCCCAATCCCTTGAACACAAGAAACTTTATTGTGCTCGCCATATTGAAATGCGGTGGTGGCAGAGGTGGTACGGGTGAAGATGGAGGCGATGGTAGTGAAGCTGGTGGTGGTGTGGGTGAGGGGGGGGGGTACGCATGGAATTATTTTCCTTATCAAATGGATCGCACTTCGTAGAGAGACCTTCGTGAGATCTTCCTCATGCCCTCGCGGAGGTGAAATCAAAGGGTTATTCTCCGGTCCCTTACTTCCTTCGTTCCTATAGGTTTTTCCACTTCGTGTAGCTTCGAACATCAAGGTAATTGCATAACCCTCTTTTCACACAATAACATTTTATTCCAAGTATTTAGAGACTTTACGTACTTACCTCACGGTCCTTTGAGAAAGCGTCACTCTGCCTCGCTATAGCTAACCAAAGTGTCTGCCGCAAACTCAGTAATGAATCCTCCTATAATCCGATTAAGCCAATGATCAACAGTGCATGCGATCTTATCCTCCAATGCTTCCAATCTATGCACCAAATCTGGGGTCCACACAATAGGACCATCGAGCTTCCACCTTCCTTAGCTATCTGCTAGCTTCGCAATCCACTGGTACAACTCAATAGGGAAAGATGCGAAGAATATTTCATGGACTTCTGTGTACAAGTAGGAGTCTAACCACTCTTCTTTTGTCAGTCGTGGATTCTTGTTCTCCTACACCACGAACTCATGAATTCTCTTGTCTAGCCACCCTTCAATTTCCTTCTTAGTTGGATTCCAATGATACAACATTAGACATCTCTATTTAGATTCCAACCCTGGCAACAAAACCATTTGTTGGCTTGTTGGGGCCTGACCTAGGTTTGGAGTCAATTAGCCAAACAAATCCCTACACTACTGGCCCTTTCAGCAACATCCTGCAGAGTGCACACTGAAGTCTGACCCGAAGCAGTATGGGGGGATGCTGGAACCAAGTTTCCTCACCCTTGAGATGTCTGAGGTGTCAATTTAGTCCAACTGTACCTTCCTTTGCGAAGGTCACTTCGCACACTGTCCTGACTTGCGATACCTTCGCACAACCCTGACCAGGGACAGAGGTGCTTTCGTGCTGCTAGGGCAGCGATTTGTGCTATTTCCCCAAGTTATACCGCGTATCTTACTTATCTTATTACAAATGTTAGTTAACTTCACGTAAATAGATACTTTATCTTATGCTCACTTAATTAACACAATCATATATGTTCACACACCATATAAAAGTAAAAATGCAATTCATACCCCATATATTCAATGCATAAAAATAGGAAATAGATACACAAAATTGATGCGAAACTTCTCTTTATTGATGCTTCGACGGTTATAGACTCGACTCACCCTGCACACTCAGCTGCAGGGGTTAGCACACTCAGCTGTGGACTACTAGGCCTATGTGCACTCAGCTACAGAGCCTTCTCCTACTCTATGACCCAAAGACTCGACTTAACACTTAGATCTTTCGCTATCCTTCTATTCCATCATCATTACTTCCATGAATGTTTTACAACTTAGAGCCTCGCTCTATTTATACAATCCCATGGTTCGCATACCATGGGTAGATCTCTAAAGCTGACATTACATTACAAAATTAAGGGCGAACAACCCAATGACTCATTTACAACTTCACACTCCATGCCCACAAATGTGGAGTCTTTACATCAGAGTTACAACTTTTAACCAAAATTGGGCTTTAAGCCCCAAAACATTCCTTGGGGGATCCCGCGCCCAACACATAGTGCCTCTCTATGCTAGGGTCTTAATTTGGAACTGCAACTATTATTCCCTTAGGTATAATTCATAGGACTTACTTGGCATCCTGTGCTAGATTGCCTCTAAAGATAGACTGGCCATGGTTGCTAATTGATTCTCTTTTTCTTGCAATTGTCCTTTCAACCATGTATTTTCTCCCTCTAACTAGCTTTTCATTATGGCCTCTCTGCCCCTCAGGCTTCTTATTTCTCTGCCCATCTCTTTGATCTTTTCCTCCATGTGACCTATGTCTTCCACTCCCTTAGACTTGGAAATATGCATCCATCTATGTGTTCTGGCTCTTTCTTTTTGAAGCTCAAAGAATGGGATGGAAATTTTTTGTGAAATGACCCTACCCCCTTCAATAAATTTGTAGTAGGAGTCAAGGTTAGGTGGAGGACTAGGTTCCCTTAGCTCTGGGTCCTCCTTCTTTGGTTCTTGCGGCATACTCCCTTCCTTATCCAATTTTTGAGTTTCCTGTAGGTTTCGGAGAGTTCTTGTAGGATTTCCTCTACTTCCTATAGGTCTTGTTGTGTATCTTGTAAGATGTCTCTTCCCTTAGATAAGGCAGACCTAGTCACAGGCCTTCTCTCATAAGTGATAGGAGACTTAGCGGAGGTTTGTGCTAAGGATCCTTCTCCTTGAGTTTTAATAAGAGGAGCCATCTTTTCGTGTTGTTTAGGTGAGTATTCAATAATAATGGGAACCTTGGTGGGAGTTTGAGGTTTTCCCTACCTTATCCTTGTACTCTTTCTTGTTCTAAAGTATAATGGGGTTTGTCTCTTTCTTTTTCCTTTTTGTTTGATAGGGGTGCTAAGGCAGTGAGGGCAGCTACTGGCTCTCTCTCAGTGGGCTCTAAAGACACCCTGGGTGACTCCTCCTTGTCTCCTGCCTCCTCTTTTCCATTCCCCTTTTCATCTATGTCTTTCTCCTCTCCTTCACCTTGTTCATCAGTTTCCTCCTTGGCATCTTCCTCTGTTTCTTCACCACTTTCCTTCTCTTTCTCCTCATCTTCTCCCTCATCTATTTTAGTTTCCTCTTCATCCCTTTCACTGGCAATAGGGCTTTTGTCATATGTGAGGGCTTTTATATCCTCCTCTGTCTATATGTCTCTGAAAGTTTCCCATGTGATAGGAATTCTAAGGTTGTGGAGGGCATCTTCTATGATGAGTCTAATTAACCCATGATGGGCCAGTTGCTGGTAGTTTCCTTCCTTCACTTCTATGCTCATATCTATTAGGGATTGAAGAAGGGCGTAGGGTATGTTGAGTCTGTGGTGAGGAGGTGTATCTGCTCCAAACCTCAATTCTTCAAGAAGCCTAAAGTGGTATCCATATACCACACTATACCTACCTTCACATGATATGTATTTTATAAGGTGGTAGCTTATTTCATTCCAGGGGTATGGTAGGCTTGCTCTTCTCACTCCATTCTTGTCTTCCATGGCCTCCTCTCCCTCTAGAAAGAATTTATTCTTTGCAGTTTGGTTATTTCCCTTGTCTTCCTTTCTCCAAGGCACTCCTAAGGGAAGTGTGATAATTCTGCTTATGAGTTTAGGGGTGAGCTCTATGGAGAGGCCTCTCACCACAACAGTGGCATGGGTCTTGGTCAATGGAATGAGGGAGAGAACAAAATCTCTGGCTACTTCATCATCGTACCCCCTCAATTTCTCAAAGTACCCCATCCAACTATGCCTTGTGAATATTTCTTACACGCGAGGGTGTTGGTGAATCCTCATAGTGTTGATGGGATCCCTTCTATTAAACCCCCCTGTAATTTTGTTTGGTGAATGGAGAAGAAGAGATGTATAATACAAAATTTTAATGAAGGAGGAAATGGGACTGAAGTTCCTGTGGATACAATTCCCTTATACAACTATCAATTTCAATCAAACTAGAAGATTTTTTTATTCCTTTTACTTGGAAAAATGAGAGGAAATGTAGAGCCTACCTCCTTACAATGCTTGATGTATCCAACCCCTGCGTTTCCTCCTCTGAAATAGCTCACTGCCAATCCTGTAGATTGCCTGACTGTATCCTGTAGGATTCCTGTGGGATCCTGTAGGATTTCATGTAGGAGGTCCTACGCTGGAAAAAATGAAGTTTCCCTTTCCTGTAGGTTGCTTGACAGCCGAGAGCGACTTTGCTAGAGTGAGCCTCGAGAAGATGAATGCATGATTGCATGGGGACCAACATTTATTTCCTCATATGGTCGAGTTGAGTGAGGTGGTGTGCTGGCAGCCGAGGTACGAATTTATATTTTTGGACCTTTGGTCCCCACTACCACATCATCATTCCCCTCACCTCGTAATCAAATCCCACTTTAAGAATCCATAGTCTTAACTGCTTTCAATCTCATCCTTCGTTTCTTTGACTTGACTACTACCACATGTGTGAGGACTAACTGCTTTGTCCTCATTGACTGAACGGAGGTGGCCAAGTTAACTGGCCACCTTTTGCTTATAAACCAACTCGTTCACAATATTTACATATTTTGATTACATTATGCAAATGAGAGAGTGAAGCGAGATACTTACCTGTGGGAACAATACCTTGTTGTAGTTTGTTGAAGAAATGAGGTGTTTGTTGTATGTTGGCTGCATGTGATTTCTCACTCTTTTTTATATATTGTCCTTTGATGATTTTCTTGTTGTGCATGCACCTGGTGTTGAGGGTGATGATGTTGTTGCTTCTCTGGAGGAGCTTCTTTTGCCCTCGGATCTCCATGCTTGAAACTTGCTGCAGCCTATGATTTCTGTTTTGTGGGATAGGTTGCTACAGGATTTCCTATAGGATGTCCTGTAGCTGCTTCTCCCTCAATTTTTTTAATCATATTCTACTACTGGGACTTGAGGATGATGACAATGGACAGAGAGTAGGTCTAGGGGTGTGTGAATAATGAAAAATAACCTTTAGGTGTTGTTCCCCTTGCTCTCTATCTCATCTTTTTTCTTAGTTTTTTTTCTTGAAAACTGTAAAAAAAAAAATGAAAACTAATTTTTTTAATGATGAATGCAGGGGTGATCAAGGTGGAGAGTGGTATGGTAATGAGATGGTGATGTAGGATATTTTTTTTTTTTTTTGACATGGGCAGGTCATTTCCTTGCCCTAGGGTTGCTTCCTTTAGGATTCCCAAGCCACTGTAATTCCTACAGGATCATCCTGTAGGTTTTCAGGGGATCTTGTAGGTTTACAGGGAATCCTGTAGAAAACACAGAACCCTTGCAAACTAAGTCAAATGAGTGAAAATATGAAAGAAATGGTAGAATGGTGAAGGGTAATGAATGGAGAAATAAAAATATGAGTTGAATAGGTCCATTTTGATTCTCCATTGTTGCTCTGATCGTCCTCCTGTTGACCTGCAAACAACATTTTCATATTTTTCTTTTCTCTCTTTTTTTTTTGTTTGAAAACAACTAGTCTGCCTCCAAGAGGTTTTCATTCTAGTTGCTTGCCCTAGACGCCTCAAGGGAGGTTTTCACCCAGAGATATTTTTATTTCTCCTATTTTTTTGTTTTGACACCATTGGGCTGCCTAAAGAGGTTTTCAACCCAATAGTGAGACTCAAGCGCCTCATGGAGGTTTTCACCTGAGTCTCCATATTTTATTTTTTCTTTTCTAAATGACTTGATGAAGCAGGAGCTGGGACTTTCTCTGCCACCATCACTATTTTGTTGATACCATATATGAACTCTTTCTTTAACAATGGCCTTTTATAAGCTTTCAATCTGTGTCCATTAACAAGTAAAGGAATGGCCTCTACATCTATGGTTCTGATCTGCACTAAACCATTATCATGACATCTCTCTATAACATAAGGCCCTAACCATCTAGTCCTTAATTTTCCTTTAAAGTATTTATATGTAGAATCATATAACAAAGCCCAATAACCTTCTTGAAATTGCTTATCACTGATGTTCTTATCATGACATATCTTCCTCTGAATTTGAGTTACCTTTGTGTGTAGGAGGGCCTGTATTCTGAACTCATCTAAACCATTCAACTGGAGAAATCTCTTTTTTGTGCATTGCTAAGATCTAGATCTAGTTGGGCTGCCATCCTCAATGTATTATACTCAAATTCAATGGACAACAGGGCCTTCCTCCCATAGACCAACTCCTAGGGTGTGAATCTAGTGGTGTCTTCCAAGTGGTATTATAGGCCCAAGTGGCCTCAACTAGTCTATCTGCCCAATATTTTCTGTTGCTGCTAACTACTTTGGTTAGAATGCCCTCCAGCACTTTATTGGTCACCTTCAATTGCCCATTATCTTGTGGGTGATAGGGAGTGGAGGTTCTATGCCTAATCTTGTGCTGGCTTAACAAGTCTTCAATCACGTTGGAGGTAAACTGGCTGCCTTAATCGGTGACCAGTTCTCTAAGGTACCCAAACTTGTAGAATACATTCTCCCTTAAGAAATCAACCAACTTCTCCTCTGTTTCCTCCTTGATTTCCTTGGTTTAAGCCCACTTAGTCAGATAGTCAGTGCACACAATGATATACTGCTTTTTCTTGGAAGGAGGGTCAATAGGCCCAATTAAATCCATGCCCCACTTGTCAAATGGCTCGAAAGTCACTTGAGCTACAAAGGCATTTCATCCCTTGGAGTATGCTTTCCCATCCTTTGGCACCGATCACACTGACTAGTATATCTTTTCACATCCTGATGAAGAGTGGGCCAATAATAACTAGCTTGTAACACCTTGAATGTTGTCCTCTTTGCTGCAAAGTGACCTCCACAAGGCCCATCATGACAGGTCAAAAGGATTTCAAAGACTTCCTCCTCCCTGACACATCTTCTCAAAATTTGATCCGGGCCTAGTTTGAAGGCATTTCCCCCAATCCAAGTGAATGGGGTGCTCTTCCTCACAATCTTACTTTTCTCTTTGGAAGGCAAGTTTGGTCGGAACTGTGTGGATACCAAATAGTTTGCTAGGTCAGCAAACCATGGAGAGAGAACTGAAATGGGTAATAAGTGTTCAAATGGTAACTCATCATCAACCATTCCTTCCTCACCTGTAGGCAAAGTTAATCTGGACAAAAAATCTAAAACAACATTTTCCTTATCGGGTTTATCAACAATAGTTAGATCAAATTGTTGTAATAAAAGTAACCATCTAATAATCTGGGCATTCACATCAAGTTTATTCATTAAATATTTGATTTCTGCATGGTCAGTATGTATAAATGTTTGATAACCTATAATGTAATGCCTAAATTTGTTCAATGAATTCACAACAGCGAGGAGCTCCTTTTCGGTCACTGTGTAGTTCATTTCGGCCTTTGACATATTCTTACTGATAAAGTAAATAGCATAAGGAAAATTTTCATCTATCTGGCCTAGAGTTGCTCCTATGGCTTTATGTGAGGCATCAGCATGTATATGAAAAGGAAGGGCCCAATTTGGGCCTCAAAGAATCGGTGCAGTGGTTAACTTGTCCTTTAGGGTGTCTAGGGCCTCTTGACAGATTTTTGACCATACAAACTCAGAGTCCTTGGCCAACAACCCAAATAAAGGAGAAGCTAACTTGCTGAAGTCTTTAGAAACCTTTGATAGTATCCATCTAACCCTGGGAAACTTCTAACATCTCTCTACTTTTATGGAGGTGGGACCCTTTGGATGATAGCTATTTTGTTTGGGTCCACCTGCAGTCCTTGATACGATATTGAATGACCTAGTACAATCCCTGCAATCATCAAAAACTCACATTTCTTAGGACTAAGGGACAGTGTTATGAAACCAGCTCACAAAAAGATAGAAAAGAGAGATCCACGCCTTAGAATTCAGCCTCTTCGAGGGGGCAACCTCCTTTACATTACATAAATGAACAATTCTTGGATGATACAAATGAAAATACCTCCTTTCTATATATAGGAGTCTAAGTGGTCCCAATACAATCAAAGCCTACATAACAATAATATTGTAGGGCACAACAATAACAATAGTGGGCTTCTATGTGGCACAATAGTAACAATATGGGCACTACATGGGTACATCAATATAAATAAGGGGTATAACTACAATAGTAATGGGGTAATCACTAGTATTATAGGGACCCAACATGCCCCTCTCCTTCAAAAAAGTGTTGTCCTCAACGCTTGAGTAGTTCAGGATACTTCTGCATAAAATTCTCATCCTCCCATGTGGAATCTTCAGCGGATAAGTTCTTCCACTTGATAAGGTACTCTGAAATTGATCGATTTCGTAGCTGTCGAGTTCTTATTTCTATAACTGCTTCCGGTTCCAATATAATTTTTCCTTCTTCGTCAAGTTCTGGCAATATTGTTTGAACTGGGAGCTTGTCGCCTATAACCTTATTTAAGCATGAAACATGGAAAACTGGGTGCAATCGAGAAGCTGCAGGAAGCTCCAATTTGTATGCCATAGTACCAATCTTTTGCAACACCTTGTACGGACCATAATACTTTGGTGATAATTTATTATCCTTCTTAGCTTGCTTGAGGGACATTTGCTTATATGGTTGTAGCCGTAGGAATACCCAATCACCTACATCAAAACTTCTTTCACTGCGATGCTGATCTGCCTATTGTTTCATTCTATTCTGTGCCAACACAAGGTTATCCTTTAAGAGTTGGAGGACTTGTTGTTGATGTTCGATGTGATGTTCCACTGCCTGAACCTTAGAATTTTCTCTTAAATATGATGTGATGGATGGTGGTTGATACCCATAAAGTGCCATAAATGGGGTCATTTTTGTTGCTGTATGAAAGGAAGTGTTATACCACCATTCAGCCAGAGGCAACCATTTGACCCATTGTGTCTGTTTATCAGATACAAAGCAACGAAGATATCCTTCCAAACATTTGTTTACTATCTCAGTTTGCCCATCAGATTGAGGATGATAAGATGAGCTATGAGCTAACTGAGTACCAAGACAAGAAAATAATTCTGTCCAAAAATTTCCAGTGAAAATGGGATCTCTGTCACTTACAATAATCTTTGGGTTTCCATGTAGCTTTTGAATTGTTTCCATAAATGCAGTAGAAACTGTACTGGCTTTAAATGGATGTGATAATGCACAAAAGTGTGCATACTTGGTAAGTCTGTCAACTACCACCATGATGACACTCTTTCCCTCAGACTTGGGTAAACCTGTGATAAAATCCATTGATACCTCCTCCCAACGTTGGCTTGGAATGGATAAAGGTTGTAATAGACCCGGTGTCTTAATTGTTTCAACTTTATTTTGTTGGCAAACCAAACATTCTGCCACAAACTTTTGAATATCTGATTTAAGGCCATCCCAAAAAAATTCCTTCTTAACCCTGTGGTAAGTTTTTAAAAATCCTGAGTGCCCTCCTAAGGGAGAAGTGTGCAATTCCATAAGAATCTTTTGTTTTAGCTGGGAATTCTTACAGAGGTATAAGCGATCTTTGTACCATAACGAATCATTTTTCCAGCTAAATGTATCAGACATACTGGAATCTTGTTGTAGCTTTCGAATAAGTGCCCACACTTCTTCGTCATTCTTCCATTCCTCCCTTGCTTCATTTATCCAATCTGGTTGGATGATAGAAATAGCGCACAACAATGCTTCCACATCCTCATCCTTCCTTGAGAGTGCATCTGCCACCACATTTTGCTTCCCTTTTTTGTAGATGATTTCAAAGTCATAACCCAACATCTTTGTGACCCACTTTTGTTGCTCTTCAGAGGATAATCTTTGTTCTAAAAAGTATTTAAGGCTATCATGATCTGTTTTTACCTTGAAGTGTCTTCCCATTAGGTAGGGTCGCCATTTCTTAAGTGCATGGAGTATTGCCAACATTTCCTTCTCATAAATAGCTTTGCTTAAAAACTTTCCCTTGATTGGACGACTTTCAAAAGCAATGGGTCTTTCATCTTGCATTAGAACAGCACCAATTCCATTTCCTGAAGCATCACATTCCACAATAAAGGTTTTTGTGAAGTCCGGTGTAGCTAAGACCGATGCTTGGCACATTGCCTCTTTAAGATGTTCAAAGGCCTTTGTTGCTTCCGGAGTCCATGAAAATGCATCTTTCTTCAATAATGTTGTTAGAGGTGCTGCTATTCTCCCATAATTCTTAACAAACTTGCGATAATACCCTGTCAACCCAAGAAATCCGCGCAAATGCTTTATGGATGTGGGGATTTTCCATTCCTTAATGGCTTTAATTTTGCTAGGGTCTACCTTAACTCCTTCATGAGATACAATATGACCCAAATATTCCACCTCCTGGACTCCAAAGAAACATTTGGATCTTTTGGCATATAATTGTTTCTCTTCCAATAGTTGTAGCACCCTGTCAACATGTTCAACATGATCCTTCCAAGACTTGCTGTAGATAAGTATATCATCAAAAAATACTAACACAAATTTTCTAAGGAATGGTTTGAAAATTGAATTCATCAAACCTTGAAATGTTGAAGGTGCATTGGTAAGGCCAAAAGGCATGACCAAAAATTCATAATGACCCTCATGAGTTCTAAATGCCGTTTTCGGAATGTCTTCAATCTTCATTCTGATTTGATGATATCCTGAACGAAGATCCAACTTGGTGAAGTAAATTGATCCATGCAATTCATCCAGTAATTCATCAATGACAGGAATGGGGAACTTATCTTTAATAGTGAGCTTGTTGAGCTCCCTATAATCCGGACACATGCGCCATGATCCATCCTTCTTGTGCACCAATACTACTGGAGCAGAGAAAGAACTTTGACTCGGTTGAATTATACCAGCCTCTAGCATTTCTGCAACCATACGTTCAATTTCACTTTTTTGGACATAGGGATATCTGTACGGCCTGATGTTTGGAGGAACACTTCCTGGAATCAGATGAATAGCATGATCATGATCACGCATAGGTGGGAGACCTTTGGGAGTCTCAAATACCTTGGAATGATTGTCCAGGACTTTTTGGAGATCTGGAGAAATAGATGATTCTAATGTGGAAACATCTAGCGAACATAATTGTGCAATTACACCCCTTTGCTCCTTTTTTAGAAGCTTTGTCATACCATTAGAGCTGATTATCTTTCCTGGTTTCCCTGCAATACCCCTTAATTCAACTTCCTTTCCTTCCACAGAAAATTTCATGAAAAGTTCTTGAAAATTAAAAGCTATTGTACCAAGGATTGTAGCCATTGGACTCCTAGTACAACATCAGCACCTCCCATTGGAATGGAAAGCATTGGGCTAGTCAATACATATTCTCCCATGGATAGCTTGATATTATGGCACTTTCCAGAGCAATTTATTGTTCCTCCATTTGCAATCATCACTTGACACTCTGGTGCTGGATATAGGAAGCAATTCAATTCTTTTGCTACCCTACAATGAATAAAATTGTGGGTGCTTCCTGAATCAATCAACACTATCACCTTTTTCTTCTTGATTTGTCCTTCTATCTTGATGGTTTGAGGAGTGGTAATTCCCGCCAATGCATTACAAGATATGGTTGGATTTATTTGTTCTTCATCTAGGCTTTGTTCCTGGAGTATATCTTCTTCTTTTGACCTTTCTTGCTCCTTTTCTTCTTCCTCTTCACAATCTATGTAGAATAATTTCTTCTCGCCACACTTATGACCCTTTGTGTATTTGCTATCACAATTGTAACAAAGCCCTTTTGCTCTTTTTTCTTCCAATTGTTGTGGTGTCAACCTTGTAGGTTGTGGAAGACTATGGGCAACAACACTTCCATCTTTATAGTTGTGAATGGTATGCTTTCTAGTTGCCATAATTTTGCTTTCCATTTTTCTTGCTAACCTGAATGCCTTCTCTAATGAATCAGGTTCCCAAAGGCGAACATCATGTTGGATATTATCCTTTAAAGACCCTATGAACACATCAATCCTATGCTGCTCTGGAATATCTTTTACCCTTATGTTCAATTTTTGGAACTCCTCAATGTGCTCCATTATTGAACCCTTTTGTTTGAGACTTATCAATTGGCTAAAAAAAGTGTTGCTTTTTGTATCCTCATAATGTGCTATCAATTCTTCTGTAAAAATTGCCCAAGTGATAAATTGTTTACGAGAGCAAAGCCATTGATACCATACAAATTGATTTGGTTCCAAATATAAAGTTGCCATACGTACCTTTTGTGTGTTTTGCACATTATTGAGATCAAAGAACTGCTCCATCTGTAATATCCATGTGGCGGGATCCTTCCCATCAAACTTCCTCATATCGATTTTTGGAATATGGTGGGTCTTCGATCCAACATTAGAATCTATGGAATCATGATTAACATTACTTTTGTTCACATCATGAGTTTCCTTTACAACCTTTTCACCATTAGTAAGTATCTCTTGTAGAAAATTTGTCAAATCTGTCTTCAAATCTGCCATGTCTGTCTTCAAACTTGCCATGTCTTTCTTCAAATCTGTCTTCAAATCAGTCTTCAAATCGTCCATCTTAGCTTCCATGCCCTTTATCTTAGCATCTGTTAGCTTTTGTGAGCGTGACATTTGTTGCACTTGTTCTTGTAATTTTGATATATCATGTAGCATTTCTTCCTCTTCTTCATGAGTCATGCTAGAGCTTTCAGGTTCCTTACTAGGCGTTTGCATTTTCTTTCCTCGGGGCATCAGTTACCGATAATAATGCTTTACTAGGCCCTTTGAATTCCTTCAAACCAAGCTTATGCAAAAATAAAAAATAAAAACTACACACCTTTTTTTACTTTGTAGAAGCCTGATATTGAATCTGATGTACCTCTGTAATTTCGAATCATCCAGTTCTGAAATTGTGATCTGTAGTAGCTTTCTGTGTCCTCTTTCCTATGCCACTAGTCTGAACCAAATTGGATTCTCCAAGAAAGAGTTATGCACAATCTACCGCAGTGACCTGATTATAGACTGGTTCAGTAGAGCGAACTTGTATGAAGTGCCACGTGTCACTGTTTCAACCCTTGACTCTGAAAAATATAAAAAATAAAACTACAGTTTGTCCTCTTTCTGTAACTTCTTACGAAATTTCAATCCGATCCTCAGAAAGAAAGTTATGACGATTTTCCCCAGGTCACCTGTTTTGAGTGTAATTCAGGAGTCTGCAAAAAGACCAACTTCCTGAGATCATATCTCTGAAAATATCGTGCAAAAAGATCTGAAATTCGGACCCAAGGTTCAGCGCGATTTCTTCTCAAATGGGTTTTTTTTGCGACTTCTGAAACGTCACAGAAAAAATGTTATAGCGAAAATGCCACGATGACCTGTTTGGAGCAGCGAAACCCTAGAATCCAAAGCTCTGATACCAAATGTTATGAAACCAGCTCACAAAAGATAGAAAAGAGAGATCCACGCCTTAGAATTCAGCCTCTTCAAGGGGGCAACCTCCTTTACATTACATAAATGAACAATTCTTGGATGATACAAATGAAAATACCTCCTTTCTATATATAGGAGTCTAAGTGGTCCCAATACAATCAAGGCCTACATAACAATAATATTGTAGGGCACAACAATAACAATAGTGGGCTTCTATGTGGCACAATAGTAACAATATGGGCACTACATGGGTACATCAATATAAATAAGGGGTATAACTACAATAGTAATGGGGTAATCACTAGTATTATAGGGACCCAACAGACAGGTTCATTTCAATTCATTTGTTCATCACCTTACCTAAGTTGGATAGAGCCCCCTTGAAATCACATCCATAAGGTGTAAAATCATCCATATAAATCTCTACTGTATCATGGACTAACTTAGCAAAGATACTCAGGACTGCTCTCTGGAAAGTGGCAAGAGCATTGTATAGGCCAAAAGGAAGGACCCTATAGGCGAAAGTATCCCAGAGACAAGTGAAGGTGGTTTTATCCTGGTCTTCCGAGCTGATATAGATTTGATTGTACCCATTGAATCCATCTAGGAAAGAGAAAAAAAAATTCCCTTCTAGGCCATCTAGCACTTGGTCGATGAAGGGTAGAGGGAAATGGTCCTTCTTTGTGGCTTTGTTTAACTCTCTGTAATTGACACAAATCCTCCACTTACCATTTTTATTTGGGACCAATACCAAAGGAGAGACCCACTCACTATCAGAGATAGGGTAAATGAATCCTGCATCTAGCAGCTTTTGCAGTTCTTCTTTGACTATATCTTTGAGAGTTGGATTCATCCTCCTTTGGGGTTTTCAGACTGGTTTGCACCCTTCTTTGATATAAATGTGGTGAGTACACACAGAGGGGTGCACTCCCTTCATTTCTTTGTAACTCCAAGCAAAGGCATCCAAATGTTCCTTGAACATGTTGCACAACTTTTCTTCTTGGTGGACAGAAAGAGATGGGTTGATATTCAAAGTTCTCTCAGGGCCAAGTTCTATGGTTTTGACACGGATAGGGTTGGAATCAGCTAAGCATAGATCAATCTAATGGTTTTTCTAGGTTTCCTTTACTACTTCTTCTAAGGACAATGTGCTGGGAGTTGGAATTTGGAGTATGTGTTCAATCAAATTATATTCATCCGATTGTCCCCCTCCCACGGTTGCTTCTAAGGTATAGAGTTGGGCGGAATAAACTTCATCTTCTTCTTCCTCCTCTTCCAGCCATAAAGGTAAGTCATGTTCTAGAGATGGGAGCAGGAGGATATAGGACTAACTCCTTGGACATATGCCCATTCTTGATAGTCGTATTCCCAACCCTGCAGTTAATGTAAGCATTGTTAGTGGCTAGCCAGGGTCTTCCAAGGATGAGAGGGTAACCAATAAGCTTGGCCTTAGGCTGGAGAACTAGGAAATCTGCAGGGTATTCCCAAGAGTCAATGGAGACCATCACATCCTCCACAATCCCCTCAAGGGCCACTGTGGAGCGGTCTGCAAGTTAAAGGACTGTTGTGGTCTTTCTCAATGAACCCTGGAGGTTGAGCTTGAGCATGGTGTCCTTGGTCATCACATTAGTGGCAAACCCAAGATCAATCAAAGTGTATGGGACAATGGTGCCATTGATGTGCACATCTACTACAGGGCTTCGAGGGTCCAAATACTTTGGACAAATTACCTACCCCAGCATTAAGTCAGACAGTTGTCCAATGACATTAATGGTAGAGGCATCTCTTCTTCGCCTCCCTGGATGCTTGAAGAACTTCTCCTTGATCAACTTGTTGTAAATAGGTACATATTTTATAGCTTGGAGAAGTTGAATTTTGACACATAGATTTTTCAATTCTCCCAGAAGTTCAGTCTCTTCTGGGGTAGGCTGGAGTGGTTGGGTTAATCTCTGAGGAAAGGGTGGAGGATTTACTTTAGGCATGCTTTCCTCTCTTTCTTCCTCAACCTCCATAGGTGGAGGTATAGGTTGGTTGTCCAGTATTACCCTCCCAGATCTTAGGTTGATTTCCTGAATCTCCATAGCATAAGTAGGATAGGATGTCTCTCCACTATATACTTGTTATGTTTGTCTGTTGTTCGGGTTTAGATTTGGCTGGGCAGGCATATGGGGTTGTTTAGGTGGAGTAGGATATAAAATCTGTGGTTGAGCAGATGGTGAAGGTAATAAAGCTGGAGCATTGTTATATGGGGGCCTCGACTCCTAGGGCGGTGCATTCCACTGAGGTGGTGGTAGAGCATATGATTGAAATGACTGGCTGGTTGGCTGGGAATGATATTGAGGTGCAAAGGACCAAGGGGGAGGTGTAGACCAGGAAGGATGAGTAGAGGGCCCCCAAGAAGGTATGGATGTGGTCTAGTTGGGGTTTTAATATGCATGGGATGACCCTTGCATGCCTTGTTGGTATGGCCTAGGCCCATGAGGTCTCCTTTGGCTTATGTAGCAGAGTTGTTCAATTACCCCTTCAGCTCCTTGATATACTACTTTTAGTCTGGGTAGAGAAGGGCACTTGTCTATGGAGTGGTTTTCTTCACAGATAATGCATATTTCAATAGAATCCAATGGACATTCATTCTTAGGGTGCCTTTTGGTGCATATAGGGCAGAAATTTGCTAATCCTCTCTCTGCTTCCTCTTGTTTTCTCTTAATGTGCATAGTGTCCATATGTAGGGAAAGGGTTTGCAACATCTCGCTCTTAAAATCTTCCAGCATGTTTCCAATTTCACGCTTGATGGATGAATTGGAAGAGAATGGATTGACCATAGGCTGACTACCCCTACCATTTTTCCTAGCTACCCTAGAATGGTTTCTAAAGACAGTCTTGATATCCTCATAGGGAAACTAGTAGATATCCCCTCCTGTTAAAAATTTTAGGGTATCCAGAAGATCTTCCCTTACTCCTCTAAGCAGGACTAGCTTTAGTGACTCAGGGTTAAGTATGCACCTGGCCCTTTTGTAGCTAAGCTGGAATATTTCTTCATAATCTTCTAGGGATTCATCGTGCCCTAAGGTCATCCTAAAAATTTCCTCTTTAGTGTCTTTAGACCTATAGTAGTCTCGATACTTGTTGTTGAAGGCTTGCTGCATCTGAGCCCAAGTGGTGATGCCATCCCTAGGTAAACCCATGAACCAGCACAAAGTTGCATCCTTGAGAGTGGATGGGAATAGTTTCAACTTCTGCTCATCATTGGTGTAGTCATAGGTTCAACATACGACAACAAATTCAAATAGGAAAGTGTCCAGATATTTTGAGGTCAAGCCATGGAAATGAGGAATGGCAGAGGGGATTATATTATTCATCTTAGTATCCCCATTGGTTTCCCTGATGGGGAAGGCACCCTCAAATATTTCTCTATTTCCTCTGTCATTTCTATTTTCAGCCATTAGATCAATAGGAATGGATTCTTCTTCTTCTTCCTCTTCCCTTGTAGTTTCTTCAAATATTTTAGGTTGTTCACCTAAGGGTTCCTCCAATTCACATCCACCGAAGAAGAGGGAAGGTTCGTTGTTTGAAGCAGTGGGGATATTTGGAAAAAATTTCCCTAAGTTATCCCTATTCCTACGAGGCATGAAAAAATGTTTTTGTTTTGTTTTGAGTTTTTTTTTTCAAACTTTGATAGTGATTGCGGAATTGAAATTGCAGACTGAATGAAAACTAACTAATTGAATGAAATCTTACTTGCAGGATTGAAAGGAAAGCAAAGAATGAAGAATGGAAAAGAAAGCAACTAAATTACTCTTGTATAAATGAAACTACTAGCAGAATATCATAAACAAGAAATGGAAGAAAGAAATCAATAATCACATTTTACTCAGGCACCTCCTTGGCAACGACGCCAAAAAGTGATGAGCACCAGTATTGCAACAAGAATGATGCAACTCCTGGGGCTACCAACTTTACTTTATCAACTCGGGGTTCGTACGAACTTGGAGGTGACAGTGTTGTATACAGAATTAAAAGTGATGGTTCTGCCTTTTGTCACTATTCAGTTGGTGAGAGACCACTAGGGTTTGTCAAGCCAGACTTCTATGGATTTAAAAGAAGCTTGATTACTGATGAGGGAAAGGGAAATCTACTCTAAGAGAAAGTCGGTCTAATGCTAGACTAACATGTATGAAATTCAACTATTTTAAGAATGTAAATTCAAAGCATCAACATTCTACTACTATGCATGTAAATGGCTACAACAAATCTTTTTTTTCTTTTTGTCTTTTTCCCTTTTTATTGAGAAGTGTGAAATCTAATCTCTTTTGGTGATGTGGCAGGTGTCTTAGGGATGTTGGTGGATGGTTCGAAGGTTTGGGATACCCTTAGGTGACCTTGTGTGCATTTCTATACGTTTTCCCTCAATTTGGCCTCAAAACAAACCACTACAGGAAAACTTATAGGATTCCCTGTATTTCTACAGGATACAACCAAGCGCAAAACGATGGGTGTTGAAGGTGATAGAAGGCTTAGGGAAGGTGGTTGGTGGATGGAATGGAGTGAGAAAATGCCTAGGATCACTCAAAACTCAAATCTAAGGTTGGGAGATGGTTGGATTTGCTCAACATGCTTGGAGAATTTTCCTTGAAAAATGATGAAATTGGTGAGGGTATTAGTGAAAGCGAGGAATGATCATGGATGGATGAAGTTGGGAGGAGGTTGTTGACTATGAGATCTCTCTTTGCTTCAAAAACACCTACACTACATCAAACATTAATATTTGCCCAAAAATCATGTAAATAAAAAGAATTTCAATAAGCTAGAAAAATAGAGTTTAATGATCTAGTTGTCTACTTCATGCATGAGGCAAATTTGCAGAATAAAATGAAATCATTGATGAGATCTATTGTAAGACTGAATATGGAAGAAATTATAATTAAATCTTACACTTGCACACTGATCAAATGATAGTTCAAGTACAATAAACTCTAAATTCTATGAGAAAGTAGAATTCTATCTTTTTGGGGCTGCATGGGGGTCCTTTCCTCAAAATCATGATCCCTGAAGGAAGAGGTGAGGCAAAGACACCTACTAACAGCTTTTTGATGCTCATTTTTTCCCCTCTAACCTATTGCTGAGCTAAAGCACAAATGGAAGCAAACTAATAAACAAACTAATCAAATCTACACTACTTGCAATGAAATACTTCTAAGGACAATTTAACCATGAATCTATGAAATTAATCTAAGCATACAGATACAAGATGAGGAACATTTTCTGCTAGGCTTGGGCCCTAACACAAGAGCTTCAGCCTTTGAGTTAACTCAGTGCTGGATCAAGAAGAAGCTCATTCTCATTATCAAAACAAAAAATTACATAGCAATGTCTTCCACAATTATGGAGCTCAAAAATAACTAGTGTTTTTACAGCAAAAATTCGAATCCTAATGAGGCTCTAGGCCTCTTTATTTATAAAACTGAAGTCTCCAATGAATTCCTTAAATATAGGGAGGCTTTGCTCCTAAACTCGAGATGAACTAACTCTTTGACTATCACTTGCTCGACTGCCTTTTGATCTTCATGAATTGGCTACTTATACTCTGAGCTAGTGTGATTGATGGAGGAATATTCGAATGAGGGAGGAGTAAATGACGAGGATTTAGCTCTTAAAATCTCTCTTCCTTGTCCCATTCAAGTTTTAGCCTTTAATCTTGCCAAAACTCCCTGATTTTCTCTCACAAATCTGCATTCAATGCACATTAGTCCACTAGGCATAATATCTCACTTTGACTCATCTCATTAAACAAAATATAATAAAAACATGTAATAAATTGTGAGAAGAGTTGATTTGACTAAGCTAGGAGGTGAATTAAGGTCCATATAGTTACCTAATGATGAGGCTCATCACAACACCCACCCAAACTTTTGGCCTAACACCAAATTTTGGGCGCCCCCTCTACTTTTCAGGGCTCCTATGGTAGGGAACTAATCCTCTCATGATGTGCGTGGTATTTATCTTCCTAGGTTCATGTTGGATTGTTTTATTATGATTTCATTAGGGTTTGAGCGAAGGTTTGATCACATATTCAAAAAATTTATTTAAAATATCCATGTCACTTGAAGCTGCAAAATCAACTGAAAGCGCCTCATACAGTTTGGCAACATCTCATTTTCAATCTCATGCTTGCAGTCCATTTTGGATTTAAAATTTTATCATTTAAGATTATGGACTTCTAAACATTCCCTTGGAATGCATACAAAACTCAATTTCAAAGTGGTTTCAATAAATAGAGAGGGATCCATTAAGATTCCAAGTTTTACTACCCCAAAACCCTAGTCACTTTTATCCACCCCTAATGGAATTCTCCATGAATTCTTTATTTATATGACTAGTTTGGGGAGAGAAAGTTTATAGATGTTCATTCTCATAAAGTACTCATGTTAGGAAGGCGACACTTGTGGAAGTAGAAACTAAACCAAGCCATATTTTTGTGCATCCTTTCACTCATAATGAGGAGTGCCTTTCTTGAGGAAGTCTTCTATCCATACATGGAATGAAATTGATTTCTTTCATTCTCTATGTCATCTAGAAAATCATCAAATTGTTGTAATAGTCTTCCCTAGCTGACACAACCTCCATAATATTACCTCTTTCTAACAATAAATAAGATCAATTTGTGATGAGGATCACTAGTTTCAACAATTTTTTGGTAAAAAACTACTTTTGAATCGGACACCATCACCTACATCCAAGATGGACCAAGAAATATGATGCCTTTTTTACTAGTGAATGTTATGCCATTAGAAACAAACCTTTCTCTTGAGTTAATTGAAGTTTCTAGTCGCATTCCTACTTGCAAGTCACACTTATGCGCTCTCAGATTGCAACCTAAAAATGCAACCTGTGATCACACTAGCTTTCCTATCCTTCTAAGTCACAGGTCATAAATGAAAACTTTAGTGACAATGTGATAATAAATAATGACTCAGAGAATGCGACATGTGCTTGAATTAAAAACCGCGAAACATAATTGGACCTAGAAATATTATTGGAATATTATAGGGCGCAACTTACTATTCAAAAAAGGACTTTTCCCAACAGGATGGAACAACCCACCAAACAGGAAAAAAGTGTTTCCTTATCATCTCAAATGCATGTTCATGGGACAATTTAGAGGTAGTCTATTGGAGCCACGATAATCATCTCATTGAATTAACATATGTGCAATAGCTAAAATATGTACAAGATTTTTGTAGAAAATGGGTGTTGGGCTGGAGGGCATGGTGTTAACTCTTAGAAAGGTTTTATTTGGGAATTGAGTGATCATTGAACCCTTTGGAAAAAATATGTTTTCTTAGGGCACCACCTCCTCTCAACTTTTCAAGTTCTTCTTGCCTCAACACAAATTTGACTAACTTTTGCACTTTAGTGACCAATGGGCAAGTCACTCTAGTGGGGGATAGATACAATAACTCCCATGCCTTTGTATGCATGATAAGAAAATAAAATAAATGTGATCATGGACCTTGTCATAAAGAGTAAATTGTAATCCTTGTGGTTGTATGTGGAATGATCCTTTCTACTACACTTGTTGTGGTCATTTGGTTTCTAGCATATAGGCAAAGAAAAAGGCATAAGAGATCTAGGAAAATATCCAACCCTTCTTTTGTTTCTCTTGTTCCTCCTTCATGGAGGGTGTAGCGTAATGATGAATTGAGAATTAACACTAAAAATTTTAGTGAATGAAATCACCTCCTAGGAGATACAAATAAGGGAGGAACACATAGGAGTGTCTTGCCAGGCGGTTCACTAGTAGCTATTAAGAAGCTACAAAATCTAGTTTACAGAGTAAGAAAGGTTCTATTATGAAGTTAGAAGGATCACATGGCTTAATCATCCCAATATTGTGGTTGTTAAAGCATTTTTATATGGACATGGTTAGTGATATTATTTATGAACTTGTAGCCAATGGTCCTTTGGATGGATGGTTACATCATCTTCCGAAAGGAGGTAGGAGTTTGGATAGGAGGATAAGAATATGAATTGTGACCACACTTTCCCAAGGTATTGTGTTTCTACATGAAAAGTAAAACATCATGTAGAGCACATAGATATTCAGGCCAACAATTTCCTCTTAGATGAAGATTTCGGGGCACACATAGTAGGTGTGGGCCTATCCATGTTTGTACCATGGGACGACATACATGAGAGGAAAACAATGGTTTGTACTCATGGATATCTTGCTCCTGAATTTATTTACCAAAATGAAATCACAACTAAAATTGATGACAACCAAATCAACATGAATAAATCAAATTATGTGGAATTCATAATGGGAAATGTGACTTGCCTCAGTCACAATTCACCAACACATTTCACAGTGATACCCATTGCCCTTGACTCTATGATTTTTGTGTGGAATTTTTGACTTAACAAGTTGCAACATGACTCCAAGTTATAACCCCCTTGGAAGTAATTCTCAATCATTGTTTCTCTTGACACACTTTCCAGGTTTCATCAATTTCATCGGCCTCAACCTTGCATTCTTATTCTCCTCCAGCACACTACTCTTCCTATTATTTTTCGCTTGGCTAAAAAACGTTGATCTCTAACCTAATCAGTTGAATGATGCTCTCAGAGTGACACCAATTTCCTTTCAACTACAGGGTTCAATGCCTATGATTTCACATGAAATCTTAGTTGACACTGGATCACTTTCGAAATTATCTAATCACTATATCTAATCATCTAGAGGTGGATTTATTAAATCGTTTATGCATTTCTTCAATAGGTGTGATTTTAAGGTCTTGAAGGTGGCATACATTCATTTAAAGGGAAGTAATTTATCTTATATGGCATAAAACATGCAATGTGCTGGTAGAACTAAAGTTACATCCCCTTTAATGAATCCCTCTCAAAGCTCCTACGTGTTCCTTTCATTTTAGTCCATAAGTAGTTTGTATAGTAACTAGTTTTGGTGACTTGCCATATAAATCATGAAATGATTCTTATGACCCAAATTAGATTAAGAATTTTCTTCTGTAGCATATATTGAAAACCATAAACAAGTAGAGTGATACACCTTTCTCTTAAAAAAATTGAATTCACTAGTCGTAATCCTACTTGTTGGTCTCATTCCTTCTCTCTCTAACTGCAAACGACGGATGTTACCTCTGACTAGGTCTTTCACTTAGCTCTTTAGGTCGCAAGTCACATCCGCAACCCTTAGTATCCATGTAATCCAAAGTTACGACTTGCACCATGCCCCGAATGTGTGACCTATGCTAAGGGTTTAACATGCGACCACTCCAGAAATTGTGACACACGATTTAATTGATGACATCGCAACTACTTGTGCTCAATACAATCCATTCAAACCTAAAATTTTATGGGTAATGAAGAAAGGGCTCTATAGCCATCTCACTAGAAAAAAAAATCTTCACTCATGGATGAGGTCCAAATGCAAGCTAATGTTCGAAATTCTAGAACAATGGTGAACAGGAGAGCATTAGATATGATCATCGTGAATTTGATGGAAATCATTTTTAAATGTTGAAAAGACCATGCTAGGTTTTTATCCAAATGTTTATAGGGGAGTTTGGAATGAAGGTACTTCTAAAAGTGGATATGAGAACTTAAACAACAGAGCTTCATAGTGTACATATGGAAATCCAAACTATTCCAAATATGATTTGGTTGTGCATCACAAGTAGATCAGTTTGTCCTAATATTAATTCTTCATGATATTGATGAGAAGGGTTATAAAAGTTACAGTTGGTGAGATAAAAATGCTCCAACTATGAAAATTGAAAAGATGCCAATATACCTTCTACTTCATGTAATGAAATAGTGGAGGCTTCCATGTTTGATGATAGAAATATCAATTGTAAGATATCAAGATAATTGAAATATATGTTTATGAGAAAATTTTAGGAAAATTCGCAACTATGATGGAAAAAATGCAATGAGGATCATATCAAAGATCTTACCTGTGCTTTTCTGAAATAAGGACATGATTTTTGGGAAGGAATTTCTTCCACAAACATGGTTAAGGAAGCTTAGAATAATCTTGCACAGACTATACAAACCTTGATGATATTGTAGTGCATAAAAGGAATGTACAAGGGTCCAAATTAATATCTAACATTTATTCAATTTATTAGATTTATAATATTATTCTTTGACTTCAAATGTATTTGATCGATGCAGTTTTCTTGTAGGTAGAACAAAGGGAATGAGAATGGTGACCTATGTGGAGGAAGCTAGGGCTACTCACAGAGGCTATGAAACTAGGGTTTTAATGAGTAGACAAGCTAGATCCATATCGGATTTTAGAACTAATTATCAATACTAAAGGAACAACATAAAAAGTTGGTTGGATGCAATGAGGTGTGGTAGAAGGAAAATAGTCATTCGATACAACAAGTGAACAATGCAACCTTATCTCGTGACCTAGAAACAACCTTAGCAACAAGTACTATAGGGTTTCCAAGAACCCTCTGTATTCTCCTCATAACTCTTTTTTCGACATAATATAAATATTTCTCATCATAATGCCAAAAACTATGATAGGATTGATTTCAACATGTAATAGTCATTAGACATGAGAGAGAGTCACGACGAAGTTCAAGAGTCATGAGGGCAGGTGAAAGGTCATGGTAGGTGAGAAATCACCTCACTTCTATAAATATACCCTAATGCCTCATCTATAGGGAATTTTAGCACTTGAGCTAGGTTATATTTATGTACTTTTTCTCTACTTAAGGAGCTAGAGGCATTCAACTCTTAACAGCTAGTAGGGTGCATTGTGGTGAATCTAGGGTTTTGCTTTGTGTGATGGTATGAAAAACCCATGTTCCACTATTGGGCCTTGATGGATTTATTGAATATGTACTTGTATTTGCAACAACATTAATAAGGGGTCCTCCTCTTTTGCTATTGATTTCGATGCTTCTTCACTATGGTTGTACCAGGTTTCTGGTATTTTCATCATGTTTGTATGTGTGTTTTCATGTGGGTGATATGTTAATGAACTTGTTCATGCCTTGCAGCTTGCATGTCTACTTTGAATCCTTACTTTCTTATTCCACACTATGCCAGTAAATCATTGTAAATTTATTTGCAATTAACCTCTATCACTTTCCTATTCATGTATATCTGAGATGGTATTAACTCACTAATCCTTCTTGTGGCATGTTTCTTATTATTTTTTTCTATTGCATTCTTGTTTCTTGTTTTGCAGATTGTTAATCATGAGTTTACCTCATTCCCATTGTTCGAGCATTTCTTTCTTGGTCTTGCTCTAACATATCCACTAATCTAGGTGGATATTGGTGGCCACCTGCCTATTCCATTTTTACCCCCAATAATGAATCCTTTTAGTTTCCTAATTTCCAACACAGTTTCCTATTTCAACAATTTTCTATTTTTGGCAGTTTTTCGGGTCCTAAACTTTTAATGTTGTTTTAAGGCCTTAAATGGCGTTTTCTTGAGAAACTAGAAAATGGGAAGCAAATAGCCCCCTTTTGTACTATAAATTATTTCCTCGGATATATATTTCTAAAGAGGTTTTGTGTGCACAAAACAAAGATCATATGCCAAAGTTACAACCCTGGAAAGTTGATGTTCCAACTAACCCCAACGGGGCCCACAAGCCTTTCACACTTCATCTCCTAGTGTTAGGTTTGTAGTTGTCTAGGGTTTTCAATTGTTTGTTGGTGATAAAAATGCCTCCAAGCCTCATTGTAACATACTTTAGAAGGCATGTAGTTGTCACATCTCTTCTCATAGATAAGCTATGATCACTCAAGCTAGATTTTTTCTCTAATGTATGTAAACAATTTTCAGCACTTGCTATTTATTAATTGAAGTTATGTTTTCATGTATCTCTTTGTTCTTGTGTAAATTTGTATTTCTTTATGTTCCTTCATAAATCAGGATCAACTGTATCAGAGCGGTTTGCTATTTCTCAGTTTTTTTGTGCATGTCCCCAACAAGGTCTGGGTATAAGGAGTTGGGACTTGAAAAGTTTGAACCCTTGTAAGACCTACTTCACTAACCATGATGGCCTCCCATTGGAGAAGAAAAAATACAATGAAGCAAGAGACATTTTCAAAATTTTGCTTGAGGAGGCCCTCGAGCAACATCAAAATGAGATGATGGATATATTTTCCCAGATCCCTCAGCATGTATTATTGGGTGAAGCATCCTCATCCAACAATCACTTCATAGGTTTCGTCCCCTTAAAGGTACAAGTTAACTTTGGTATTTCTATATATGAAGGCCAGATAGATGAAAATGCCCTAGATAGATGTTTAAATCTACCGGAAGGATATTTTTCAATCCATAATCTTTTTGACAGTGAAAATATTACTTTTACACTCCTCAAAACCACCCCCATGTCAAGGATTGGTGGGAAACTTACTGTAAGCAGAGGGATGAGGAGGAACCCTAACTATTTTTAGCTGAAACCTCTTGGAATTATTTTTGAGATGATGTCAAGGAACAATATTACCTTTTCAAGATCTATCAAGATAAGCATAGAAAATGGACCAATCTATGATAGTAAAGGGATCAAGACATCCCAAAGTTCACAAATATTTTCCATACTTTGCCCACAAATTTGGGTATGAAGGATTCTAAGTGGCATCTGGTACTCAAGTACTATGGTTTTTGAAAAAAATTGTCTAGGAAAAAATGGAGTTTCAGGACATCTCCTCGCTTGGTGCAACATACCGATATGATGTTAGGACTGAGTAGAAATTTAAGTAGAAAAAGTGAGACTTTGGATCTACAAATCTTAAGCAGGGAAAAGGCACCCCCAAACCACAAAACAAAGGACAAAGCCAAGGTAGAGTGGCCTAGGACATCTCATTTAAACCATAAGTAAATAATAGCACCATGAAGATGAAGAAGGACATAGGAAAGTGATGTGAGTTCCATAAGAGCCCCACCCACAACACAAATGAGTGTTGCACCAAGCAGTCACTAGTGGCCCAGTTAAAAACTTCAAAGTATGATACATGTTCTGACTTTGAGCCAGAAACCAATAATGGAAATGACAAGTGGAAGTAGATTATTGACATAGAGCCCAATGCCATCATTACCATCACTAAGGTCTAGAAGATTGAGCCCAAAGATCCAGAGGAGGGGGAGCATCTCTTCCACTCACAAATGTGGGTGAAAGGTTCTCCACTATATTTCATTGTTGACAATTGGAGCTAAAGGAACCTCATATCCACAGAGTTCCTTAAGCAATTGGTCATGTTGACGACACCACACCCACAACCATACACCATCATGTGGCTTCACCAAGGATGATATCTCAGTGTCATCCAATAATGCCACCTTCCCTACAACATCAAGCTCTTCGCAGATGAGGTATCATGTGATGTTGGTCCTCCTGAAGTTTGTGATGTTTTATTATTCCAACCATACTTGTGGAAGTGTCATGATATTTATGAGTCTAGACGTCACACTATGATTATTACTTTGGGAAGAAAACTATACAGGATACCAGAGGTAGCCCAACCTACTGCCATTTCTTTCGCCTCTAATAAGTAATGTAGTAAGATCATCTCCTATACCGAGATTTTATTTTTCTTTATAATTCACTCTCAAAGTAAGGGGAATATCATGGAAACATCCATTGCCCCCAAAAAGAGTTCATTTATGCAATAGAATTAATTTGATAAGGTCATGGAGGAGTAGAGGGACATCTTCTCCTCACCCACAGGGGTACCCTTGCACTATAAGGTCAAGCATTTGATCGATTTGAATTTTGAAGATCCTTTACCCAATGCAACCATATATCATCACTCTCTTCTAGGAAATGAGGAAATCAAGTAGCAAATCTAGGAGCTACTACAAAAAGGATACATCCAATCAAGTTCCTCACTTTGTGGGAGCCTAATTGTACTTGTACAAAAGAAGGATGGGACCTAGAAACTCTGCATTGATTATCAGGCATTGAATAAAATCACTTTCAAGAGCAGGTACCTGATCCCATGGATTTATGACCTTCTTGAATAGCTCAAGGGGGCCAATTACTTCAACAATATTGATTTGAAGTTTGGCTATCACCAAGTTCTAATAAAACCCACAGATGTATGGAAGACTAGCTTCAAATCCAAGGAAGTCCTTTTTGAGTGGTTGGTCATGCCCTTCGAGTTGAAAAATGCCCCTACAAATTTTATGAGGTTGATGGATGACATATTGCATCCTTTCACCAACTCATTCGTGGTTATATATTTGGACGACATCATTATTTTCAACAAATCTTAGGTAGAGCACCGCCAACATATTCTATAGGTCCTTCAAACTCTACGACATCACAAACTATGTGCCAATTTGGAGAAATGATACTTTGTCATGAACCAGGTCCAATATCTAGGCTACAACATTGATGAACAAGGCATGCACCTGGATCTAGCTAAGATCCAAGTCATTCGAGATTGGCAAACCCTAACAATTCTAACAAAGCTTCACATATTTTTTGGACTTGCCAATTTCTATTGAAGGTTCATCTTGGGATTCTCTCATATCACTTAGACTTTGAGTCAAGTTACTAAAGGTGGAGTGAAAGAAAATTATTTTCGGTATGAGTCCCAAAGAAAGGCATTCATTGAGCTGAATCACTGCCTTTTCTTTGCACCAATACTCACATTTCCAGACCTACAACAACCATTAGAAATTGAGACAGATGCCTCCAACTATGCTATTAGTATAGTTCTCACCCAGCAAAGGCATCCAGTGGCCTACCATAGTGAGACACTCTCCAATATGATTCAGAAGTACCCCACCTATGATAAGGAGATGTATTCCATTATTTAGGCTTGCCTATAGTGGAAAAATTACATTATGGGGAAGGAGATGATCATCCAAATAGATCTCCAAGCTCTTCAATTTATACAGATAAAATGAAAGTTCCAGAATGCTTGCCATAAAAAATGGTCCACATATCTATAACAATTTCATTTAAACATTAAATACAAGAAGGGAAACACTAATAACATTGCAGATTTCCTCAGTCATCCCCCAGTTGTGGCATTGACCACTATTCTTAACTCTTGTTGTCCTGAGACTTTTGGATGGCCACAATTATACGAAAATTCTTGGGTGTAATCTTGCACATTTTGACCTTTAAGTTGTCTAAAGTTCTGCCAATTCATGATGGATTTCTACATATAAGCTAGAGGGTATAATTGTCTTTTAATTGCAGCAATGAAATCAGACCAAGAAATTGAGATCTTATCGTGTTTTTTAATCTCTTCTTGTGTCTTTGATTCCCACAAGACTAGTGATGCACCCTCCATCCTCAAGGAAGTTAATTGAATCTTTACATCATCCTCTTGAAGGTTTTGAAGTTTGCAATAGACCTCCAACTGACGAACCCAATTGTCAAGCTTCTCTACATTCACTTCACCATTATACATTGGCATTTCAAATTTAACATCAAGTTTTAATAAGGGCGATTTACCAGTTCCTTTTGAGGTATGTTGATGATTATGAGTAAGGGTTGTGTAACTTAGTGGAAGAGGGTGAAGATGCATGTGAAGAAGAAGATGAAGAATATGGTGGAGAGGGTGGAGGTTTACCTCCTCATGAAGAACCTTCTACTTTGGGAGGTTTGGAGATTTCACCCTGCAGTCTGGTATTCCTCTCTTCATAGAGGACCTTCACCATCTCTGTCATATCAATGAAAGCCTTCCTAAAGACCTTTTCATCCTCTGTCATGTTTGTAGGTTCTCCTTCGTGAGACATGCTCACTAGAGTCTCAACTACAACTTGAGGAAGAACTTGTGGTGGAGATTTTGGCAACCTTGCCCTCCTTCCCCTTGACCCAACTTCAGGGCTTTCAACTAGCTTCTCTTCTGCTCTCTTGAGTTTTAACCTTGTAAGCATGGCATTCATTTGCAAACAGTTAAATCATTCTTGCACGAATAAAACCAAGAGCTTTGATACCAAACTTGATATGATTGAGAAAATTAGTTTTGTTGTGTTAAAATTCCTTTTCAGATTATATTAAATATGCTTTAGGATTTATGAAATTATTTGGAAGTTTAAACATGGGTTTTTTAGTGTTTTTATGTAATTTTTATGTGCAAATTAACATAAACAAATGACTAAACAACAACATATAACAGACATAAACATCACCATAAATAGTATCACAACAACACATGATGAAGGAGTTCACCCCTCCTGGGCTACGTCTCCTTGGTCCAACTTCCAATGGCTTGGCCCTCTCTATTATGCTCAAAAGTGTGAATACATTAGTTTACAATGCTCAGAAAGCTCTGAAACTTGTTCCAATGGCTCCAGAATGCCCAAAAATGCATGTGTAGCCTCTTTATGCTCCTAATTTGGTCAAAAACTGAAGAAGTTATGGCCTTTCCCAATATTTTTCTAATCATAGTGCAAATTCCCCAAAATCTGGCACCATCCTATGATTTTTCCCCAAAACACGCTAACGAAGAGAAAATTTCACCGAAAATCAAGTGAAATTGTTAGACACTTTAAATATCTTCAATGCATAAATTCTGAAAAATGTGGCCATGTGGGGGGCCACGTGCCCAGGGCTAAGGCCAACGGACCTCCCTTGCCATCCGGGCACCCTCACTGCTCTCCATCGGTGGTTCTATGTGGGTGGTATAACCAAGGTTCGGCCCCCAACAAGTTGGCCCAACCTCCAAATGGCGCGCTATTAAAATTCAAATAGAACTCGTGCCCGTAATGGTTAAGAAACACTACAATGATGTATTGGCGAGGCATTAGAATTATGTTGGGAGGTCATTGTTTCAACCCCCAATGCCTCACCTCTGACTTGAACCATAATTTTTGTGGCCCCGGGCTGCCATGTGGTAGCCTCCGGCTGGGCCACATGTCCGTGGTTGGCCACCAATCCGACCAATCAAAAATCATCGAATTGCACCAATAAAAATATGCCACTTGTTAGCCTACCATTCATAGGAGGATCCCATTGACCAGTCAAATTACCACATACACCTACACAGTCAGCGCCACATTAACAGTGTGGACTGTTGACTAGGCTGTCCATTTTTTTGAAAAAATCGTATATTTGGGAAAGTGAACAGAATATGATTTTGGAAGCATATGGTGTTCATTTCGCGCAAAACAAGTTGTGCCGAATTCAGCATGAAGAGCACTACGCGGTTTTCTAGGTTCCACATCGATCCGATAATTTTGAATTTTGAGCTATTTTTTAAGCACCTGATCATCACATTAAAAAAAGGGGAATTAGAGGATGCAACTAAGTACAAACAATTTGTGGGTAGCCTCATCTACCTTACCACCACCAGATTAGATCTCTCATTTGTTATTGGCATCCTTTCCAGATTCATGCAAAAGCCTTGTGAAGGGCATTGGTCTACTTCAAAAAGGATCTAAGATACTTAAACGGAACCAAATATTTTGGACTTAAGTACACTAAGGTGGATGACTTCAGCCTAATTGGATATTCTGATTCAAACTTTGATGGGGTCAAAGAAAATGGAGTATCAAATTCAGGGTATTTCATCATTCTTAGATCAACAATTATCTACTAGGGGTCGCACAAATAGTAAGTTTTGGTGAATTTTTAAAAATTACAAAATTAAAAATATAATTTAAATTAAAAAAATTATATATATATATATATATATATATATATATATAGAGAGAGAGAGAGAGAGAGAGAGATATATATATATATATATATATAGAGAGAGAGAGAGAGAGAGAGAGAGAGATATATATATATATATATATATGGTGTTGCACAGAAGGTAGCAACCAAAACATTGTCATCTTTGTTGTTAATGAGCACAACTGATGAGTTGTTGGCCCTGATTGAGGGCATCACTCATCCTTCCCAAGAACTCTTCCATGGGCACCAGAAGCCTTCTTTGTTGTGCTTGGAACTATTGATCAATATAGAGTAACATATAGCTAAAGTTGGTATTGAGAATTTGAAGGCTTTGATTAAACTCAACAATATTAGTATTTGATTTTGGAACACACAAGTAGAGCTCAATATACGCCTCTTCAAAATAATACCCTAGAGATCAACACATAGAAATTGGATTTCATATTTAATTTTCTTCTTTCTTTACCTATCATGCCAACTGCATATTTCTTGAATTTCAAATAGAATATTATATTTTTGTACCATTCAGATGCATATAATGAATAATTATCGCCAACTCTATTATGACATGGAATGTTAACTGCTTCAATTCCCCCGTTAAACTTACATAGGCCTTGTCGCTTCACAACTTTCAAACGTTTTATCTCAATATCAAATTATTATAATTTTTCTAAACAACTTTCCCATATTCCTTCTCTATGTTTTGATTGAATATTCATTAGAGGTTCATCTATTGTGCTAGAACTCGAATTCTTCTTTTTAGAAGTCTACATATTGCCATGCCTACCATGGCCTTTTCTCTTACTTCAATGATATTTCTTATGGGTTTCTTTTCTCATTTAGGAATTTCTTCTAATCACAAATAAACATATAACTTTTCTTCCAATTACAAAATTTTCCCTCTAATTATACAAGAAAACAAATATTTTCTCCCAAGCTTACCAAAAAGGACAATTTTTTTTTTCCAAATTCACAACATGATAAAAAATTCCCTCCCAATTACACCAAGAGACAAATATTTTTCCAATTCCTCACCAAGAAAATAATTTTCTTCAAATTAATCAAATTTCCATCTAATTAAATAAAAATTGTCTTCTAGTGATGCATGCCAAGGGGATTTTTCTTTCTAATTAAATATATACATGGACAAGGCCTTTAATTCTCTAAAACCACTAGATTAAAAAAAAAATTAATATAGACCAAATGGGAAGGGATTATATGAATCCAAAACCTTATATTATAGCCACCATAGCCAAGACCACAATATATTTGCACACACCAATTAAATCTTAGCACCATCACATACGAGAAAGTCCATACAACCACAACCTGTGACCAAGATTTCAGCCCCCAACATTTTTTTATTGAGTCATATCACTGAGAATGTGTTGATTCTCCCACTTTTATTTCTGAGGAAGATCTAATGGGATGGGAATAATTCCCATCAAGTGCCACTTCTCTATTTTCCCGTCAAGTTTTGACCCTGGCAATAGAATTTTATCCTGACTTTTGACCAACCTCTACTTGTGATGACCTCTTGGACAGGAAATTTGACAACAATTGTAGCTTGTCTCTCCATCACTCACCACTAGAGATTCTATCTTGGTGATTTCAAACACAATCACTTCTAAGAGCGTTCAGGGTAATTTCTTCTGGGGAATTTGTCTTGAGACAAAAATCTCTTAACAGAGTTCTGGTTCTGTCAAGTAACCAACTCCCACAACTTAAAAAAAAACTAACTATTCGTCCCCTTTTGCTCTATTCTGAGAAAAGATTCATGCAAGATTATTATAGGGATTTTAACAGGGTGTTAACATGCATATACATAGACAATTGTGACACCACTCATATTGCATTCGATAATAAATAAACCACACGTTTAACAACATTTTAAAGATAAGAATGTACAGGAATTACAGAGGCACAATATAACCACTCTACAAATTTTTTATTCACACTTAAAGCCTCTCACCACACTCTCTATGTTTTATTAATTTCAAACAATGATAAATACATATGCCGCATCATTCTAGATCCATGAGGATATGATCAGACAAGCCAAACTTGGAATATTTAAACAAATTCACAAAAACTAGCTATATTTAATAAAATACATGGCAATAAAACAAACTCTATCCTGAAAATCCCATACATTGAGAAACCAACTCCTTTGATAAAAGTTTTTGACCTTCTTAGTCAATTGATTTTTTATGAATGCCCCTCCATCATACTCCTAAGGAACAAAGAATTCATGGGCTCCTTCCCATGAGATATTCAACATATTTGCCACTTTTTTATAGTAATTATGTAGTTATCCAAGTAGCATAAGCTATAGGATGGTCTTTCCACTTGACCAAATACCCATAATACTCCTTTCCCCATTGCCTTCTTGATCAGTCTCTTATCCAAAATTCTCTCTAGTTGTAAAGGATCTACTATTGGGATTTGTTTCTACCAATGAACATTTTGTTCTCCATTTTTCTTTAATTTTTGTGTTGGTTCAGGTGGCTAATACTTGTAAGGGTATACAACATTGAAAATGGGAGAGATGCAAATCCCTGGGGTTACCTCTATCGCATAATAATTAGCTAATAATTTCCTGAGGATCTTACAAGGACCAATTTTCTTGAATTTTAATTTTTTATATTATCCTCTAGGAAATCTTTCCTTCCTTAGATGTGCTAAAACTAACTCTCCCACTTCAAAATTATGTCTTATCCTCTTAAGGTATCTTATAGTTTTTTATTTGAGATTGTTGCCTTGTAATTTTTGCTTTGCTAATTCATGGATCTCCTACAAGGGTGTGACAAAATATTCACCTATTTCCCTTCTCTTTTCAGCTCTTCCCGAGCTCCTAAGCTCATGAAATCCTCTCAAGTGCATTTCATTCATGATTTGGATCAGAATTCACCTCGAAATGTTTGTTGAAATCTGGAAACACCAAAATAGGTTTTTATGTAATCTTCTTCTTCAATAATTGAATCCATTCTCAGCTTCAAAATTCCATTAGAATGGTTGCTTTTTCTTCTTTATGGTCTCCAAAATTGGAGCACTCGTCATGCTAAAATTCTCAATAAACTTCTTGTAAAAACTAGCCAAACCATAAACATTCTATCTTCAAATATATTTTTAGGAGAGGGCCAATCAACAATAGCTCTTACCTTCTCAGGGTCCATCTTCAAGCCATATTTAGTTATAAATAAGTTCATATAAACAAGTTTTGTCTTTAAGAATGAACACTTCAAATTGATTAACAATTTCTCTTGCTGCAACTTTTCTAAAACATACCTCAAGTGCCTTAATTGCTCTTCTTTGGATTGATTGTATATAAATATGTTATCTAAGTAAACAATCACAAACTTCCTTATGAATTCCTTTAACACCTCATTCATCAATCTCATGAAGGTATTGGGTGCATTAGATAGTCTAAATGGCATAATCAACCATTCATACAACCCACCATTGGTTTTAAATGCAGTCTTCGACTCATCTCCTTCTCTAATCCTTATATGGTGATGCACACTCTTTAGATCAATCCTAGAGACAAACAACTAGAACCACTTAAACAATCCAACAAATCATCTATGTTGGGTTTACGAAATTTGTACTTAATTGTAATCTTATTCAATGCCCTGGAATATGTGCATGTTCACCAACCACCATCTTTCATAGGACTCAATAACGTCAGCACTACAAATGAACTAAGGCTCCCTCTAATCAATCCTTTATCTAGCAACTCCTACACTTGCTTTCTAATTTCTTCATTTTCTTGAGGGTTCATTTTGTATGCAACCTTGCTTGGTATACTTACTCCTCATATCAATTCAATATGATGAATTTTACTTGTCACATGTGGAAACTCATTAAGCTAGTCATTTACTACAATGTCACTATATTCATTCAACATGTATCAAAATTCAAAAGGAAATTTTGTCACAATAGTTGAAGTAATAATTACTCTAGGTTTGTAAACTAAAACAAACTTTACCTCATTATCGGTCCATTTGCTACAAAAATTCTTTTCCACTCAGCAACAATGCCTTTGGATAATTTTTCTTTGATGTCCCTTCTTACTATAATGGTATCATGGTATGGTTTATGCCATCCTTCTGGAACTTTTAAGTGTTCTTCTTCCCATCATGTGTAACACTTTTGTCAAAATTCCAAGGTCTACCAAATAGAATTTGGCACAGAGCCATGGGCATTACATCACATAGTATTTTTTCCTTATAGATACCTATCTACAACTCCACTTCACATTGTTCATTCACCAATAATTGATGACATTTTTGAAGCAAAGAAACCTTATAAGGTGTTGTATGCTTCATCCTCTTCAAACTCAACTTCTCCATGACTTCTGTAGACACCAAGTTTTCTGTGATGTTACTATCGATCACCACTTTGCAACATTTCCCCTGGAGTTTGCAAGTAGTGCTGAATAAAGCTTTCCTCTAAGTTGGTTCAACAAATTATTTCTTTGGCTTTAACAACACCTTCTTAAGAAATAGAGGCTCTCTTGTCTTTGGTACATTTTTTTCCTCTTGTTCCTTCGGTTCCCCTTCTTTTTATGGGGAAACAACAACACTCCTTTGGTCTATCTCTCTATTTTACCAAATGTAGGTTTTAACCCCATACAGAAATTACCTGCATACGAATTCTAAGAACATAAAATAAAAAATGCGAGAGCATAACACATAAAACACATATACACAAAGATTTTCCCCTGGATCCCAAAACCGGGACTACCATATTTATTTTTCATTATGTTCCTTTCAATGTCACAATACATATTTATACATGTCGAAGCATCCAATACCATGGACCGAAAACCATCACGTCCAAAACCATGGATCGAAAACCATCATGCCCAAAACCATGTGCGAAAACCATGCACAGAACCATAGGTAGGTCTACCCAACCTAATATAGGGTCCAAAAAAAATCGTGGAAAGAATATAACACAATCCAACATTCTCCCACTTGTTGTTTTCTTTCCATAGGGGGGCACAGGAGAGCTTAGTGATTTATCTATCCCTACAACGCCCATTGTTTCTCTACACCAAGAGAATTTCTCAAGGGTCATAGATTTTGTCAATGCATTTGCAGTATTCTTCAAAGTGTCCACCTTTACCAGGAACATCCTTTTGTCTTATATCATATCCCTCACAAAGTGATACTGAACATCAATGTTCTTTGTCTTTGAATGATAAGCCAGGTTATTTTCCAAGAAAATTGCACTTTGGCTGTCACAGTCTATCCTTATAGCTCCCTGTACTAACCCCATACTTGAACATAGTCTCTAGAGCCATACTACTTCCTTTCTTGCATGAATGGTTGCCATGTATTCTGCCTCTGTAGTTGATAGTGCCACTACAGATTGTTTCTTACTCATCCAACTGACTGCTCCTCCAAATAGGTTAAACACATACCCACTTGTAGATCTTCTTTGATCCAGATCTCCAGCCCAGTCTGCATCAACAAAGCCATGAATATCCAACACTCTGTCTAATCCTGGTCTTCCTTGGTAGCATAAACCATAATCACTAGTGCCACACAAATACCTGAAAACTCGCTTCACTATTGTCTAGTGCTCCTTCCCTGGTTTTGACATAAACCTGCTCAATACTCCCACTACATGTGCAATGTCTGGTCTAATAGAAACCATCACATACATCAGGCTACCGACTGCACTTGCATATGGAACACGGGACATGTCCTCTTCCCCTTCTTGTGTCTTGGGACACTGTCCAACAGATAACTTTACACCTATAGGAATAGGAACCTTCATCGGTTTACTATCCTGCATATTAAACCTCTGCAGTATTGTCTCGACATACTTCCTCTAGTTTAACTAGATCTTCCTCTTTGCCCGATCTCTTTTAATTTCCATGCCCAAAATATAGTTTGCAGCACCAAGATATTTCATGTCGAATTTGGAGGACAATTGGGTCTTCAAATCCTGGATAATTTCTTTGTCATTTCCAACCAGCAACATATCATCCACATACAAGACCAGATAAATAACACGGTCACCAATTAATTTAAAATACACACAATGATCTGCTTTGCTTCTGGTGAAGCCAAGTCCCCATATAAATGTATCAAATTTCTGATACCACATCCTTGGTGATTGTTTTAGCTCATACAAAGATTTTTTAACTTGCATACCAGTTCTTTCTTACCCTTCACCACAAAGCCTTCAGGTTGCTTCACGTAGATCTCCTCTTCTAGATCCCCGTGAAGAAATGATGTCTTCACATCCATCTGTTCTATATCAAAATAAAAAGCAGCAACAATAGATAAAAGTAATCTAATGGAAGCTACCTTAGCAATAGGAGAAAAATATCACCAAAATCAATTCCCAACACCTGGGAATAACCTTTTGCTACCAACCGAGCTTTGTATTTCTCCACCTTTCCTTTTGCATTTGTCTTCTTCTTGAACACCCATTTGCTGCCAATGGGTTTCCTTCCAGCCGGCAACTCTACCAGATCCCAAGCCTCATTTTTGTGCAAAGATGCCATTTCATCAACCATGGCCTCTTTCTAGAGTTTTCCATCCTCTGAATCCACTGCTTCCTTCACAGTTCTGGGATCATCATCAGTGACAAATAAGGCAAATTTTGAACAGAAATCAGATGGACTATACCTTTCTGGCTGCCTTCTTTCTCGAACTGATCTTATCACACCCAGAGTTTGTGGCTCTTCGTCTTTTGATTCCTCCTTTGCTGTAGAGTCTGATTCTTCCTCCTTAAGCTCAAACTCTATCTTCTCAGGTTCCTTTGGTTGAATTTCATGTTTAATAACATTTTTCACCTCTCTGAACACCACATCTCGGTTGTACACAACCTTCCTTATTATTGGGTTCCAAAGCTTATAACCCTTTAAACCATCCTTATACCCAATAACGATGCACTTTTCAGATTTACTATCCAACTTGGTTCTTTTCTCCTTTGGAACATGTAGATATGCATCACATCCAAATACTCTCAGATGTGAAAGAGAGGGTTTCTTACTAGTCCATACCTCTTGTGGAGTCTTATCCTCCAATTCTAATGAAGGTGATCTATTGACCTGGTAACATGTTGTCTCCACCGCCTCAACCTAGAATTCCTATCCTAACCTGACACCATTGAGCATGCTTCCTGCCCTTTCCATGAATGTCTTGTTCATTCTTTCTGCAACTCCATTTTGCTCAGGTGTATAGGGAGTCGTCTTCTACCATGCTATACCACACTTCTTACATAATTCTTCAAATTCCTTGCTACAAAACTCTCCACCGTTATCTGACCTCAACACCTTTATCTTCTTCTATGTCTGGTTTTCCACCAGAGCCTTAAATTCTTTAAACCTGTCAAAGACTTCAGATTTCTTCTTAAGGAAATATATTCATGTATTCCTTGAGAAGTCATCTATAAATGATACATAGTACACAGACTTACCAAGTGATGGAACCTTCACAGATCCAAACACATCATTGTGCACAAGCTCTAATATATGTTTCGCCCTCTTACCACCAGAGGGGAAACTGACCCGATTTTGCTTCCCATATTCACAATTTTCATAGAAATCAAAATCTAGAAAGCTATTACTCATACCTTCTACCATACATTTACCATGAAGTATTCAAAGGCCCTTCTCTCCAATATGTCCAAGCCTTTGATGCCATAGCATGGTCTTTTCTCCAAATATCACTAGATTTTCTACTCCACTTTTAGGAACCACAGACAATACCAATGCTCCCCAAACTATCTTGCATGTATCCTTCTCAAACACCATTTTTACACCTGCATCATCAAGCTTGCTTACAAAAATCAGATTTCTGGCCAACGCAGGAATATGCAGAACACCCATAAGTTTTCTAACCCTTCCACCTTGCAACTCCAACTTTACCTTTCCACGACCAACGATTTTATCCTTCCTATCATCCTCTAAGAATACATCACCACCATCGTATTTATCATACTTGCAGAACCACTCTCTATGGGGAGTGAAGTGAAAGGATGCACCTGAGTCAATCAACCATGCCTCATGATCTACATGTATACTTGAAAAAGCCAAGTACACATCCCCACCTTCAACTAAGGTGGTTTTCACCTCTCCAGAAGGAGCATCATCAGATCATTTTACTTTGTCAGGAGCTTTATATTTACAGTCCCTTTTTTAGTGCCCTTCCTTTCGGCATTTCCAACACACCACCTTTACAAGTTTTGCTGGAGATTTAGATCTCCCTCTAGATTTAGATCTCCCACTCGATGACTTATTTCTGTTTCTGTTCTGGGACCATCCTCATACAAACAAGGCATCACCATTCTAGCTCTCCATATTTTTCCATCTCATCTCCTTCATCAGCAAGGATGAGACTACTTCATCAAACTGCAAGGCAGTTGTATTTCTACCTATTGGAATAACAAGACTATCCCACGAATCTGGTAGAGAACACAACAAAATGATGCACTTATCTTCATCTGAAGTTTTAATATCAACAGATAATAACTGACTTACCACAGTATTAAATGTGTTCAAATGCTCTATCACCGAGTCTCCATCTTTCATCCTCAGGTTATAAAGCTTTTTCCGTAGGAACGGTTTATTCACCAGAGACTTAGATTGGTACAAAGTCCCTAACTTGTCCCACAAAGCCTTAGCCATAGCTTCCCATGATACATTCAGCATTACTGAATCTGAGACACACAATCATATTGTGCTCTTTACCTTCCGATCCAACTTCTTCCATTCTTCATCAGACACTCCCGTTGGTTTAGTACCTGGATCTACCACGATCCACTGATCTTTATCCACCAACAAATCCTCCATCTTGAGTTTCCACAACCCAAAACTTTGGCCATTAAATTTCTCGATCTCTATCTTTCCACTGCTCGCCATCTTCTTTCTGTTGGGTTGTGTTATATTCTTTCCATGACTAGCCCACATAGTTAACCAAGGGTTAGAAGGCGGGGGGGGTCACAGGGAGTTTGAGGCATACCCGTAACCCCACTTTATGGGGTTCGGGGCAGCACCCTGGAAAATTTTGGTTTTGGACCCCATGTTAGGATGGGCGGACCCACCTATGGTTTTGTGCATGATTTTCGCACATGTTTTTGGACGCGATGGCTTTCGATCCATGGTATTGGATGCGATGGTTTTCGGTCCATGGTATTGGATGCTTTAGCATGTATAAATATGCATTATAACATTGAAAAGAACATAATGAAAAATCAAGCTAGTAGTCCCGATTTTGGGATCCAAGGGAAAATCTCTGTGTATATGTGTATGTGTTTTAGAATTCGTATGCAGGTAATTTCTGTACAGGGTTAAAACCCACATTTGGTATCAGAGAAGTTTTGGCTTCAAGGGGACGCCTTTGTTGCTAAGGGGTTTCGCTCAGGCCTGTGGTAGACCCTGTTCAGTGGGAGATCTGCGAGATCGATTCTGGTGGTGAAAGAAGATGGCGAGCAGTGGAAAGATAGAGATCGATAAATTTAATGGTCAAAGTTTTGAGTTGTTAAAACTCAAGATGGAGGATCTGTTGGTGGATAAAGATCAGTGGATCGCGGTAGATCTAGGTACTAAACCAACGGGAGTGTTTGATGAAGAATGGAAGAAGTTGGATCGGAAGGCAAAGAGAACAATATGATTGTGTGTCTCAGATTCAGTATTGCTAAATGTATCAGGGGAAGATACGGTGAAGGCTTTGTGGGACAAGTTAGGAACTTTGTACCAGTCTAAGTCTCTGGTGAATAAACTGTTCTTGCGGAAAAAGCTGTATAACCTGAGGATGAAAGATGGAGACTCGGTGACAGAGCATCTGAACACATTTAATACTATGGTAAGTTAGTTAGCATCTGTTGATATTAAAATTTCAGATGAAGATAAGTGCATCAGTTTGTTGTGTTCTCTACCATATTGGTGGGATATTCTGGTTATTGCAATAGGTAGCAATGCAACTGCCTTGCAGTTTGATGAAATAGTCTCAGCCTTGCTAACGGAGGAGATGAGACGGAAAAATATGGAGAGCCAGAATGGTGATGCCTTGTCTATACGAGGACGGTCCCAGAACAAAAACAAAAATAAGTCATCGAGTGGGAGATCTAAATCTAGAGGGAGATCTAAATCTTTAGGAAAACCTGTAAAGGTGGTGTGCTGGAAATGCCGAAAGGAAGGCCACTTCAAAAGGGACTATAAATCTAAAGCTCCTGACAAAGGAAAGGGATCTGATGAGGCTCCTTCTGCAGAGGCGAAAACCACCTCAGATGAAGGTGGGGATGTGTACTTGGCTTCTTCAAGTACACATGTAGATCATGAGGCATGGTTGATTAACTCAGGTGCATCCTTTCATTTCACTCCCCATAGAGAGTGGTTCTATGAGTATGAGAAATATGATGGTGGCGATGTCTTCTTGGGGGATGATAGGAAGGCTAGAATAGTTGGTCACGGAAAAGTAAAGTTTAAGTTGCAAGGTGGAAGGGTTAGAATGCTTCCAGGTGTTCTACGTATTCTTGCATTAGCCAAAAATCTGATTTTTGTAAGTAAGCTGGATGATGCAGGTGTAAAAACAGTGTTCGATAAGGATACCTGCAAAATTGTTTGGGGAGCACTGGTGTTGATGCGGGGAGTTCGGATTGGAACTCTGTACAAGCTACAAGGTAGCACTATTATTGATGGGTGCAATAGTTCTGTGGTTCTTGAAAGTGGAGCAGAAAATCTAGTGGTCTCTGGAGAGAAGAGCATGCTGTGGCATCAAAGGCTTGGACATATTGGAGAGAAGGGCCTTCGAATACTTCATGGTAAGGGTATGGTAGAAGGTATGAGTAATAGCTCTCTGGATTTTGATTTCTATGAAAATTGTGTATATGCGAAGCAGAATCGGGTGAGTTTCCCCTCTGGTGGTAAGAGGGCGAAACAGATATTAGAGCTTGTGCACAGTGATGTGTTTGGACCTGTGAAGGTTCCATCACTGGGTAAGTCTGTGTACTATGTATCATTTATAGATGACTTATCAAGGAATACATGGATATATTTCCTTAAGAAGAAATCTGAAGTCTTTGATAGGTTTAAAAAATTTAAGGCTCTCATGGAAAATCAGACAAAGAAGAAGATAAAGGTGCTGAGTACAGATAATGGTGGAGAGTTTGCAACAAGGAATTTGAAGAATTCTGTAAGAAGTGTGGTATATCACGGCAGAAGTCTACTCCATATACACCTCAACAAAATGGAGTTGCAGAAAGAATGAACAAGACATTGATGGAAAGGGCAAGAATCATGCTCAGTGGTACCGGGTTAGGATAGGAATTCTGGGCATAGGCAGTGGATACTACATGTTACCTGGTCAACAGGTCACCTTCATCAGCGTTGGAGGATAAGACTCCACAAGAGGTATGGACTGGTAAGAAACCCTCTCTTTCACATCTGAGGGTATTTGGATGTGATGCATATGTACATATTCCAAAGGAGAAACAAACCAAGTTGGATAGTAAATCTGAAAAGTGCATCTTTATTGGGTATAAGGATGGTTTCGAGAGTTATAAGCTTTGGAACCCAGTAACAAGGAAGGTTGTGTACAACCGAGTTGTGGTGTTCAAAGAGGTGAAAGATGTTATTAAACATGAAGTCCAACCAAAGGAACCTGAGAAGATAGAGTTTGAGCTAAAGGAGGAAGAATCAGACTCTACAGCAGAGGAGGAATCAGAACATGAAGAGCCACAAACTCCGGCTGTGAGAAGATCAGTTCGAGAAAGAAGGCAGCCAGAAAGGTATAGTCCATTTGCTTTCTGTTCAAATTTTTCTTTGTCTGTTACTAACGATGATCCCAGAACTATGAAGGAAGCAGTGGATTCAAAGGATGGAAAACTCTAGAAAGAGGCCATGGTTGATGAAATGGCATCTTTGCACAAAAATGAGGCTTGGTATCTAGTGGAGTTGCCGGTTGGAAGGAAACCCATTAGCAGCAAATGGGTGCTCAAAAAGAAGATAAATGCAGAAGGAAAAGTGGAGAAATACAAATCTCAGTTGGTAGTGAAAGGTTATTCCCAGGTGCTAGGAATTGATTTTGGTGATATTTTTTCTCTTGTTGCCAAGGTAACTTTTATTAGATTATTTTTATCTGTTGTTGCTACTTTTGATTTTGAGGTAGAACAGATGGATGTGAAGACAACATTTCTTCATGAGGATCTAGAAGAGGAAATCTACATGAAGCAACCTGAAGGCTTTGCGGTGAAGGGTAAGAAAGAACTGGTACACAAGTTAAAGAAGTCTTTGTATGGGTTAAAACAGTCACCAAGGATGTGGTATCAGAAATTTGATACATTTATACGAGGACTTGGCTTCACTAGAAGCAAAGCGGATCACTGTGTGTATTTTAAATTAATTGGTTGACTGTGTTATTTATCTGGTCTTGTATGTGGATGATATGTTGTTGGTTGGAAACGAAAAAGAAATTATCCAGGATTTGAAGACCCAATTGTCCTCCAAATTCAACATGAAAGATCTTGGTGCTGCAAACTATATTTTGGGCATGGAAATTAAAAGAGATCGGGCAAAGAGGAAGCTCTGGTTAAACTAGAGGAAGTATGTCGAGACAACATTGTAGAGTTTTAATATGCAGGATAGTAAACTGATGAAGGTTTCTATTCCTGTAGGTGTGTGGTTATCTGCTGAACAATGTCCCAAGACACAAGAAGAGGAAGAGGACATGTCCCGTGTTCCATATGAAAATGTATTCGGTAGCCTGATGTATGCAATGGTCTGTACTAGACTAGACATTACACATGCAGTGGGAGTATTGAGGAAGTTTATGTCAAAACCAGGAAGGCAGCATCAGAAAACAGTGAAGCGGGTTGTCAGGTATTTGCGTGGCACTAGTGATTATGGTTTGTGCTACCAAGGAAGACCAGGATTGGATAGAGTGTTGGATATTCGTGGCTTTGTTGATGTAGATTAGGTTGGAGATCTGGATCAGAGAAGATCTACAAGTGGGTATGTGTTTAACCTATTTGGAGGTGCAGTTAGTTGGATGAGTAAGAAACAATATGTAGTGGCACTATCAACTACATAGGCAGAATACATGGCAGCCACTCATGTAAGCAAGGAAGTAGTTTGGTTGCAGAGATTGTGTTCAAGTATAGGGTTAGTACTGGAAGATATAAGGATAGACTGTGACAGCCAAAGTGCAATTATCTTGGCAAAGAACCCCGCATATCATTCAAATACAAAGCACATTGATGTTCAGTATCACTTTGTGAGGGATATGATAGAAGACAAAAAGGTGGACACTTTGAAGAATACTAGAGATGCATTAACAAAATCTGGGAGCTCTGAGAAGTTATCTTGGTGTAGAGAAACAATGGGCGTTGCAGGGCTGGATAAATGACTAAGCTCTCTTGTGGCCCCTTGTGGAAAGAAAACAATAAGTGGGAGAATGTTGGGTTGTGTTATATTCTTTCCACGACTAGCCCACGTTGTTAATCGGGGGTTAGAAGGGAGGGGTCACATGGGGTTTGAGGCGTACCCATAACCCCACTTTATGGGGTTCGGGGCAGCACCCTGGAAAATTTTGGTTTTGGACCCTATGTTAGGATGGGCGAACCCACCTATAGTTTTGTGCATGATTTTCGCACATGTTTTTGGACGCGATGGTTTTCGGTCCATGGTATTGGACGTGATGGTTTTCGGTCCACAGTATTGGATGCTTCGACATGTATAAATATGTATTATAACATTGAAAGGAACATAATGAAAAATCAAGCTAGTAGTCCCGGTTTTGGGATCGAGGGGAAAATCTCTGTGTATATGTGTTTTATGTGTTATGCTCTCACATTGTTTATTTTATGTGTTTTAGAATTCGTATGCAGGTAAATTTTGTACAGGGTTAAAACCTACACCTTCACCACCAGAATCAATCCCGCAGATTTCCCACTGAATAGGGTCTACCTTAGGCCCGAGCGAAACCCCTCACCAACAAAGGTGTCCCCTTGAAGCCAAAACAGCTATGATACCAAATGTAGGTTTTAACCCCATACAGAAATTACCTGCATATGAATTCTAAGAACAAAAAATAAACAATGCGAGAGCATAACACATAAAACACATATACACAAAGATTTTCCCCTGGATCCCAAAACTGGGACTACCAGATTGATTTTCATTATGTTCCTTTCAATGTTACAATACATATTTATACATGTCGAAGCATCCAATATCATGGACAGAAAACCATCGCGTCCAAAACCATAGACCGAAAACCATCGTGTCCAAAACCATGTACGAAAACCATGCACAAAACCATAGGTAGGTCCGCCCAACCTAATATAGGGTCCAAAAAAATTTGTGGAAAGAATATAACACAACCCAACATCATAGGCATTCATATGCCATATATCCAATTTTTTCACACATGTAGCATCGAATTTCTCTTCCTCTACCTCTCTCACATCATTTGTAAAAGGATCTTCATCCTATGGAGTCTCATTTTGGATTTTGTTGTGGGATTAAGCTAATAACTCCTTCTCTCTGTGACGTATATCCCCCTCTATGTTACTATTGTCCTCTTTCTCTAGCAGAAATTTCCCTCTACTATGCTAATTTCTTGAAAGCTTCTCCTCAACCTTCAAAGCTTGTTGATATGCCTCTTCTACAGTAGTCTAAGATAACACATTGATATCATCTTTCAATATCCAACCTAAGACCATTTATGTATCTAGTTGTCTTCTCTATAGAATATTCTACATATCCAACTCTGATATTTACTTTGCAAAACCCCTTTGTATACTCCTCATAGACATTAGCTTCTATATAAGATTTTACATCTTTATAAATAAAGTGAGATGATAATATTTGGGTAAGAACTTACCTCTGAGCTTTGCAATCATCCTATCCCATCTCTTGATCTTTTGCTTGTTCTTCCTTTTCCTCTTAACCTGCACACCATCCCACCATAGAGTTGCATGTCACTTCAATTTGGTGACAATAAATTAGAATTTCTACTCCTCATCCATCCCCTCATATTCAAAGAATTTGTCCATCTCTATGATCCAGTCCATAAGATCCTTTGGATTAATGCTACTAGTGTAGGTAGATATTTCAGGCTTAGGATTTGAAACAAATTGTTGGATATGTTTTCTATTCTTTCCACAACTAGTGCCATGTGTTGTTACGTTGCGGCAGGCGTAGCGAGGGGGTCGCAGGGGGAGTGGAAGCCCCCTATTGGGGGGTTTGCAGGGGTGCAATAGCCCCCCTGCATGGGGTTTGGGGCAGTGCCTTAAACATTTTTTTTATGCAGACCCAATAATAGTTGGGTGGACCCAAGGATGGTTTCTAGACCTTCCCATGGTTTTCGTGCATGGTTTTGGGCATGATGGTTTTTTCCCATGATATTTTGTAGATCTAGTCTAGGGAACTATAGTTATGTTCTAATCGAGGGTTAATGGATTGGGATTTATGAATGCTTTGGCAAGTATATATATGTATTGTAAAATTAAAAGCAATATAAGGAAAAATCAATCTGGTTTTCCTGGTTTGCATTCCAAGAGAAAATATTTATGTATATTTTATGTTATTTCCATTGTATATTTTTCTATTTTCAAAATTTGTTTGCATGTAATTTCTGTACATGGTTAAAACCTACACAAATCTGAAAACTTCCTTCAATAACTTAACTTATGGTGTCTTCTCAGCTACTTCTTCTTCTTCCTCACTCACATCACTAGATTTAGGATCTCTCTACTTACCAACTTCCATGGCTTCCATTATTTCTTCCAATTGTTGCATAAGTCACATCACCTTAGCATTCACTAAAGGCCTTTTTCCTCTCTGACATCCTCTTCCATCTCTTTCAACTATGGGATCCATGATAAGTTATTTGTTCCTAGAGCAGAATCTTCTCTAATAGAACAATGGTGCAAGCAAAGGGGCTTTTTATATATATATATATGGATAGGACCTTTCTTTCTCAAAAACCATCGGATAAAAAATATTTTTAACATAGACCAAAGGGGAAGGGAGGATACAGTTCCAAAACTTTATATTATAGCCACTGTAGCCAAGACCAAAATATATGCATGCACACCAATTAAACCTTAGCACTAGTGCTTACGAGGAGGGCCATACGACAACAACCCATGACCAATATTTCAACCCTTGGCATTTTGGTACCAAGTCACCCTCGTGAGAATTTACCAAGTCTCTTGCTTTTATTTCTAGGGAAAATATGTCGGCATGTGAATAATTCTTGTCAAGTGCCACTTCCTTGTTTTTCCCATCAAGTATTGATCCTGATGATAAAAGTTTGACCCAATGTTTGACCAACCTTCGCTTGTGAGGACCTCTAGGATAGGAAATTTGTTAGCAATTGTAGCTTGCCTCTCTACCAATCACCACCAAAGAGTTTGTCTCAACTATTTCAAACCCAATCACTCATAAGAAATTCTAGGGTGATTTCTTTCATGGAACTTGTCTTGGGATAAAAATCTCATAACAGAGTTTTGGTTCTTGTCAAGTAACCAACTCCCACAACTTAAAAAGAAAAAACTAAATCTCACTCCCCTTTCACTCTATTTTGAGAAAGGCTTCATGCAAGCTTATTATAGGGATTTTAATAGGGTGTTAACATGCATATATAGACCCCCCTATGATACCACTCATATAGCATCTGATAATAAAGAAACCACACATTTAACAATAAGTTAAAAATAATACTATACAGGAATCATAGAGGCACAATATAACCACTCTGGAATGTTTTATTCATAATTAAATCCTCTCGCCACACTCTCTTTCTTTTATTAGTTTCAAACAATGATAAATACATATGAGACATCATTCCATATCCATGAGGATCGAATCAGACGAGCCGAACTTGGCATAATTAAACAAATTCATAAAAAATAGCTATATTTAATGGATTGCATGGCAATAAAATGAATGTTATCCTAACAACCCCACACATTGAGGGACTAAATCCTCTAGTAAAAGGTTTTGACCTTCTCGGTTAATTAAGTTTTACGGATGCCTTT